>OX453282.1:18980060-19047560 GCA_949710005.1 Ricordea florida
AATCAGAATCGAGAAATTGTTTCATGTATATTATTAGACAAGTAAAACCGAAAATGTTTGCTCAACTGGTTCGGTGTGATGTATTGTGGTTTGCCATTGGCTTTCTTATTTATTATAAAGTGCCATTCAGCTACGAAACTCCGTCATTTACAAACGCGATAATTGAACGCATCTAGTAAAGTGTGAACATCATGTTATGATTGGCCAAGACAATAAATTATTTGTTTTCTCATTTTCTTTCTTACAGCTGATTTTCAGTTCAGCAAGACCGAAGTGGAGTACAGAGAAAAGGTGTTAGGGAATTTAGAAAAATATATTCGCCAAGTGTATCCAGGTGAGCACAGAGTGTGCCGTTTTCCTTTCATAACGCAAACACTATCGTCAGACTAGCCGCCTTACGTCGTCGTCTTTACTCTACCCCTCTCAGCCCCATGGTGAAGATACAAATCCCCTCTAACCGTCCCATACATTTCATACAGGACAAGTTAGGATAGTCTGTTAGGATACGTCGTCGTCTTTACTGTACCCCTCTCAGCCCTATGGTGAAGATACAAATCCCCTCTAACCGTCCCATACATTTCATACAGGACAAGTTAGGATAGTCTGTTAGGATACGTCGTCGTCTTTACTGTACCCCTCTCAGCCCTATGGTGAAGATACAAATCCCCTCTAACCGTCCCATACATTTCATACAGGACAAGTTAGGATAGTCTGTTAGGATACGTCGTCGTCTTTACTGTACCCCTCTAAGCCCCATGGTGAAGAACCAAATCCCCTCTAACCGTCCCATACATTTCATACAGGACAAGTTAGGATAGTCTGTTAGGATACGTCGTTGTCTTTACTGTACCCCTCTCAGCCCTATGGTGAAGATACAAATCCCCTCTAACCGTCCCATACATTTCCTACAGGACAAGTTAGGATAGTCTGTTAGGATACGTTGTCGTCTGTACTGTACCCCTCTCAGCCCCATGGTGAAGATACAAATCCCCTCTAACCGTCCCATACATTTCACACAGGACAAGTTAGGATAGTCTATTAGGATACGTCGTCGTCTTTACTGTACCCCTCTCAGCCCCATGGTGAAGATACAAATCCCCTCTAACCGTCCCATACATTTCATACAGGACAAGTTAGGATAGTCTGTTAGGATACGTCGTCGTCTTTACTGTAACCCTTTAAGCCCCATGGTGAAGATACAAATCCCCTCTAAACGTCCCATACATTTCATACAGGACAAGTTAGGATAGTCTGTTAGGATACGTCGTCGTCTTTATTGTATCCCTTTAAGCCCCATGGTGAAGATACAAATCCCCTCTAACCGTCCCATACATTTCACACAGGACAAGTTAAGATAGTCTATTAGGATAGATCATGACGTGCTTCTACTGCGAATGTTGTGTTTGGTCTCACGAGCGTAGCTTTTTAAAGTAAAAGGGAATGAGTTCGCATTATTTTTTCGCGGCTAGAAATGGCAGAATAGGATGAATCCCAAATATTTCCTAAATATTCTACGAGAACTCGAAGAAACTTAAAAGCTCGATTTGAAGATTTTGAATCCCACATGCGGGACGTCGTTTCGATGTCTCAAAAGGTTTGTTTTCACTTAGAATTTCTCAGTTGGTTTTGAAACAGGCCTCAGTTGGTGTTCCACCAGCTCGATGTCATTATCAAACAGATCGCAAAACGTTTATGACCAGCGAGAGTACGTGTTCAAAAACCACAGTTTTCATACTGACATTTACACATTGTATATTCAATGTTAGTATCTGAGCAACTGTGCACCTACCCCTCCCCTAACCCATCAAGTTATAATATTTTGGGTTAGGGGAGGGGTGGGTGCACAGTTGTCCTGATTCTAACATTGATCCGCAAATTTCCCATGCACATGCAACTGCTCATGTTTTAGGTTTTCATCTATCGATCGGCAACTCGTTTGTGCTTCTCTTGCAGTACCAGTCGCCCGTGTTGCACCACCTACACGCGCGCAAAGTGCGTGCAATATGGCGGTTTTACACGCGATTTACTTACAAAAAACGTGCGTGTCGTCGTGCTCGTCGTCGTGCTCGTCATCTGTTAATAGTGTGCAACACTTTTATTTCCTTCACACTGCTAGGTTAGAATCGTCTAGTTGAGGGATCGTTCATTTTTTACTAGGAAGGGGAGGCTGGTTGGATTTAAGGGGGGGTATGCGAATAAGTCGGCTCTCGAGGGGGGGTCATCCCCCCAAAAATTAGGGAAAGTGGGAGTCACCTGAGATGTTTCCGCAATACCTTAAAATGGCAAAACGTTTTAACAGGAGCCCATCAATGAAATCGCTGCTTCAAGGGGTGGGGGGGTGTGGAAAACAATTGGCAAGTTGAGGGGGGTCACAATTTTTAAATGGTTCTTCCCGAATCACACCAGCCCCCCTCCCTCGTAAAAAATGAATGGTCCCTATTGTTGTTCGTTGTCGAAGAATACTTATCTTTTTTTTTATTTCAGATGCGAGGCTTTTCCTGTTTGGCTCGTCAAAAAATGGCTTCGGTTTTAGAACCAGTGACATCGATATTTGTATGACGCTGGATAATCACGTTCGCGAGGAAATCGACTTCGTTAGTGTCATCACGACGCTTGCCAAGCTCCTCAAAAAACATCAGGACTGTGGAAGCGTTTTGGCCATCACCACTGCTAAAGTACCAATCGTCAAGTTCTACTTACGAAGCTGTAGACGCGAAGCGGACATAAGCCTCTACAACACACTGGCCTTGGAAAATACCCGGATGTTGGCCACGTATGCCAAATTAGATGACCGACTGGTGACTCTGGGCTATACTGTTAAAGTGTTTGCTAAGGCAAGTGGTGAATAGCTGTTGTTAATCAAGAGTTCTCAAAACTACCTGCACCAGGACGATCGAACTCCACAAACAAGTAACGTGATACATGTCGTGGAATATATTATTAGTCATCGTAGATGATGCATTTGTGGATCAATTTAAGTTTCTGGGAAACTGACCACCTACCCCTCCCCTACGCCAAAATTTTGCCCCAAGTGAGAAGTAAGTGATAATGTTGACTTGGGGGACGGGTAGGTGATCAGTTTCCCAGAAACCTAAATTGATCCACATTTGTTGTATAAACTTCTTCATTTGTCACACGGCGTAGTTACTTTGATGTGGATCGCTACGTTTCGACTGCTAACTGTTGATCTTCTTCAGGCGATGGGATCGACTGGTTACGGTGCACCTCTATGTAGATTTGGTTGTACTCTCCGATTGGCACATGTAATATTATCTATATTTAGTATATACCAACTCAGCAACCTTGGCATTGTGAGCAATCTGATTGGCTCTCCACCTCATGATATTCAGCACTATCCACCTCCTAAGAGGTGAATAATGTAGGGGCTTCTGGGTAATCCTTCCGCCCGTGAGTTTTTGTTTGGAGAAAAAACAAAATGGCGTCCAAGCCACCGAAATATGGCCACTGTTGATTCTCGCTTTACAGCTTTTTCGAAGGCGTTTTTCTAGGGAGATTAAGCAAAACAGTACCAAACAATAGCGCAAATAAACGACACAATAAAGCCGGTTACACACGAGCAAGTTTTCCTCGACAAGTTTTGACTTGACAAATTTTATTTGCTGGTGTGTAAACTTGTCAAGTGCACTTGTTTAAAAGCAAGCATGTTAGCTTTTGCACTTGTCGAGAAAAATCTTGACACATTGCAGAACTTGCTCGTCTGTACGGGTCGAGAAAATTGGCATATAATTCATGGTAGGCCGCCATATATAGTGTTTACAGGGGTATACAAGGGTTTGCAAGGATATACCTTTGTAATCCTTGTATACCCTTGTAAACACTATATATGGTAACTATATGGTGGCGTACCATGAATTATATGCCAGAAAATCGAGAAATTGTGGGCGCATAGTGGTCTTGTTCTTGTGATGACTGTAATGGCGGGTAACAAAATGGCGCCTGTGGATTTTTTTTTGTTTCCGCTGTGTAATTGTATTGCTGGCTACAGTGACAAGAAGACTTGTTACTTCGTTCACACCAGCAAATAAGATTTGTCAAGGCAAAACTCATCCAAGAAAACTTGTCGTTCACACACATGAGCATATGAACATTGTCAATGACACTTGTCGAGGAACACGTGCTCGTGTGTAATCGGCTTCAAACTGTATATATGTGCAAAATAAAGTCTGGAAGTCTCTTCGTCGTAAGAATTACGCTTCAACAATAAAATTTTTCTACCGGTTGTGTTATCCACTGCGTCGTCATCGTATTTGCTTAAGCTCCCAGGGTTCTCAGTAGAAGGCGGCACCCGGCGATTGATCGCCGCTTACTTTGGGATTTATAGCCGCTTACTTTGTGTTTAAGTCGCTTTTCTTTGCTTTGTTTTGTTTCTTCTGCAAGTTTGCTTGAGGTGTTTCCCAATCGCTCTTTCGTTTCTTGCACGACTGTCATCCAAACAAAACCGGATCGATGAACGCCATTTTACTAGAGTCCAGGCCTTCACGGTGGAACATTGTAACGAGTCCGCATGCTGAAAAACCTACTTTAAAATCTATTGAGAACCCTGAGCTCCCTACTGCGGTTGCTGCATTGGTTCATGTACATGTTTCCTCACCTTTTTATCCAAAATAAAAAGTAACCTCTCTCATAGCTAATCACACCGGAATGCTCTTACGTTTCTCGAACATTTCCCCCTTGTCTACGGCCTAGAAACGATAGAACAGCCAAAATGTTCGAATTCTAGTGAGTCGGTACGGTTACCGCCATTTTTTCCTGTTTCTTTTGGACGAAGTAAGGACATCCACATTCTGAAAAGCGCAGTCAAACTCAAAACGCCATGTGCCTCTCCAGTGGTTTTACTGCGGTGTAACTAGTCCTTATTAATTATCTTGGGGGTGGACAATGCAAGTTTTGCAGGGTCTTTGCAATGCAGTATTCTAGGCCTATGTTACGCAAAATTGCATGGTGACTGTGGTACAAGTTATACTAAAACAATTATTCTCTTCAATCTCGGTGAATGGTGGCTTTCTGAGAATAATTGTGAAATATACATATAATTCTTGGGGCCAAATTAGAAACGTGTGCAATCCTCCACTTATGAAGACTGAGTCAAGGCACTTCACACCACTTCGTTTCCTACCTCCTTGCCACTCAAGCGTGTAAGAGTTAGGGTCTTTTTGTACGTGTAATATTTTCTGATGTTTATTTCCAGGTCTGTGAAATTGGAGACGCATCCAAGGGAAGTTTGTCGTCTTACGCGTACATCCTCATGTTGCTTCACTACCTTCAGCAGCGCAATGTCATACCTGTACTACAGAGTCTGTACCCTGACGATGAACCGCCACCTGAGAAAATCATTGACGGTTGGAACTGCTGGTTCTTAGATGATTTGTCGAAGATTGTAAGTACGTATAAGGAGTGCCGTGGTTTGACACACAACAGGCTGTAGTTTCTACTAGTTTGTGTTAAAGCAGAACGGCCTTGTTCTGGTTTTAATAGAAATACGGTGTGTGCATTAATGAAATCCGAACAAAAACATTATTTAGCATCTGTTCGTTGTTGTCTTTGGTTGTGGTTGATAAGAATGGAAGTGGATAGTTTGGTAAACCCCCAAAGTAATGTAGTTTGCTCTTCCTCCGAGGCGTCTGTCGTATCTTCCTCTAGGTATCCTGACACCGAAAATAATGTACTTTGGTCTTCCTCCGAGGCTTCTTTCGTATCTTCCTCTAGGTATTCTAACCCCGAAAATAATGTACTTTGCTCTTCCTCCGAGGCTTCTGTCGTATTTTCCTCTAGGTATTCTAACCCCGAACATAATGTAGTTTGCTCTCCCTCCGAGGCTTCTATCGTGTCCTCCTGTAGATATTCTGACCAACCTTTTTTTGAAGCTGCAATGTTGTGTACCTTAATCCCTTGCCTACCTCAAGGAAAATAGAGTGTTTGGGTTTGAAACACAGCTAACAAGAGTTATTAGAGTAAACGTTAGTCCATGCAAAAATGACCTCTTGTTAGGGGACTTCATACAGACTGACATACAGCATACATTACTCGAATGTTGTTGGAAAAATTTGGACGAGTGCGCTCTGAGTTCCTTCCTCTTTTCATATGTTCTTCAGAAACGAATTTGGAATTCCAAACCGAGGAACTCGTCCAGCGTGGGTTTCTTGTGGCTTGGCTTCCTGCGTTACTATACAGAAGAATTTGATTTCGAGCATGATGTTGTCTGCTGTAGAAGACCCAAGAAGTTGACAAAATTTGAAAAGATGTGGACCAAACATGTGATGGCGATTGAAGGTGAGTATCCGTCAGTTACGTTAAGATACATGTACGTGGAAATGGTTTCCCAGCAAATGCACTGTAAGCTTCATTAACCCTTTAAGCCCCGAGGGGTCTCCCTGTGACGAGTAAAATCGTCTGGCGTTAGCCAGAGTAAAATCTTTTAAGACACTATCGGGGCTTAAAGGGTTAAGGAGATAGTTTTTAACCCTTTAAGCCCCGAGGGGTCTCCCTGTGACGAGTAAAATCGTCTGGCGTTAGCCAGAGTAAAATCTGTAAAGACACTATCGGGGCTTAAAGGGTTAATAGACACTCACAAGAGCAACAACTCTATTTACTTCTGTCTTTATAAACCCCATTTGTATGCCCATGTATCCTTGTTATCCTTGTAGAAGCGCATTCCCATTAGTGGACATTGCCCTAAGTCGCCAGGAACACTTTTACTGGTATGAATGAGACCTTTCCTGTTTCTGAATAGTATTTTAGCCTCGACTATCAACTTTTGGACACCATCCGTCGTGATTTTACATTGCATTGACTTCTGTACCATAGCTAGAAAGATTTTTGTCTTTATGTATACCTGGTGTTACTGGAATAGAACATCTGAAGTCCTTGTCAGAAGTCCATAATATGTAAGTCTCTCTTATGTCGCTTTGACCCATCCGTTTACCGAATTATCTAAATGTAGATTTAGGCTATTCCAAAGTGTTCGTACACAAACGGAAAATGATCTGTCGCCATACTTAGTATTAGACCGAGGAACCTTCAGAAGACTCCTAAATGAAGATCGTAGTGGTCGCGGTGGTACATATCTGTCCAGCATATCAGTCATATGATGGAGGGAGCAGGGTTGGCGCAGTGGTGAGAGCGCTCGCCTTCCACCAATGTGTCCCGGGTTCGATTCCCGGGTTCGATTCCCGGCCCCGGCGTCATATGTGGACTGAGTTTGTTGGTTCTCTGCTCTGCTCCGAGAGGTTTTTCTCCGGGTACTCCGGTTTTCCCCTCTCCACAAAAACCAACATTTGATTTGATTTGATTTGATTTGTGCTTTACAGTGTCCCCAATTAGTACGTCAGTGCTAGATACAGTTTACACTCCAATAAAGTTCATTATTATTATTATTATTATTATTATTATTATTATTATTATATATGAAAGACCATATATTTGAACTGCAGATTAATATGTAATGACATTAATTGATCATCGCAGTTATGCACACAGCTTAAGCAGCTGTGAAATTAAGGCCAATCACACGGCACTTTTTGACCAGGAAATCCTCTGACCTAGGGAAAGTGACTTGATTTCTTGAGAGATCTGACGTTCAGACACGCTGCTTTTTCCCCATGAAAACTCTGGCAGCATCATTCTCATAATAGATAATATCTTGTATGTGTGTACTGAATCCCAGTGCACATGATATTTCGGTCTAATAAAGGGATAACTAGGTCTTATCTGTCTCACGAGATAAACCCCTTAACAAAATGCTCGAGTCAAAAGCTAACTCGTTTTTTTATATCCCTAATGTCCTTTAATTGGCGACTGTCTCTTTTCAGATCCATTCAACCTTGACCACAACTTGGGTGCTGGTGTAACTAGAAAGATGGCAAATTACATTCTTTCCACGTTCATTAAAGGCCGTGAACGTTTTGGAATGCCAGCGTATGGCCTTCCCTCAGACCTAATCCAGCAGTATTTCTTTGACGTTTTCTACCTCACCGATGGCTGTGAGGCACCGGCAGACAGAAACTGTCGTGTTTGTGGTAAGATAGGCCACATCGCCAAGGACTGTCCATTTTCCAAGGCCAACAGAAGAGCGGAGCAGAAAAAGGAAGAATTAGAACTCCAGGCAGAGAAGGAAACTGCTGAGAATTCCAAGCTGAGCAGTAAGCCGTTTAATGCAGGATCTTCACGCCCTAAGTCTATCTCTGCTCCCAATGAGCAAAGTCAGGACAATCTCGGTGAAAACAAAGGTGGTACCAAGCCTCAAAGCCTCTCTTCTAAGGGAGGAACGACTGAAGCAACAAGCAGCACTGGTGTTACCAGCTCACAGGAACAGGCACAAGCTGGGAACAATGAAGGACAACCTCTACCGCTGACACAGTCGATGCCATTGCCCTCTCATATGAGCCACACTGCAGAACTCTTTGCTCGAGGTGGACTGGAAAAGGGCGCAGTGACACCCAATTCGGTGGCACCTGAAGGAACGGTCGAAGTGGATGTACCCAGAAGAACTAGTGAGCATGCCACTCTACAAGAGATATCCAAAAACTCTGAGGCTCCAATACAGCAGCCTCATGTTGGACGTACCGTCACTGGTAAAAGCCCTGATAAAGGAATGACGTCCACCCCATCCAGACCGATCAATTCCGCTCACGGTTCTCCAGTTGTAAGCATTCCTGTTGGGCACACACAAGTGCCCCCGGTATACCGTAATGCCGCTGACGTCATCACACCTCCAGGTCTTTTGGTCCATGGTGGAACACGTCAGACGTCCTTGTCTGGGTCTCCCCAGCCCCTCGGAGGAAATGCGCCCCAATCTCCACCTTTAAATGTTGCTAACAGGTCGAGGCAGGAAAGGCAGCAAGCGGTCCTTGGTTCTCCTCCTGATAGTCGATGGGGTGTCCGTCAGCAATTTGTACAATATCCAGTGTCTCCGGTTCAGCGTGAGATGTGGCTGAGGTCACAGCAAGGTTTCTTAATTAGCCCTCAATCACCGCCACTTAGGCCACTTGTTCCATATGCATTGTCTCCAGAACCTGACCAATGCCAGCGTCCTGTAGGCAGTGATCCTGAAGGTGGGTTAATTCAACATGTTGGATCTCCAGGTCGTGGAGCATGGAAACATCCAGAGGCTCACCCTTCAATAATTGCACGCAGCCCTCCAGTTATTTCACGGAGTGTGATTTGGCCACTGCCAACCAACAGCCCACCCCAAGCCGGAGGCACCTATCCAGTGCTGTCTCCAGTCAGGGGACAGCCACAGCCTAATCCTTGTCTTCAGCCTCAGCTACCCCCTGGGCATCCTGCAGGGGTTATGCCAACAGTAATTAATCCTTCACAGCAGTCAGCACAGTTGCCTACTCCTCCTCATTCTCCTCCTGCACAACCTGTCTTTGGAGCCCACATGGTCAGTTCACCATATTGGCCATACTGGTTTTACTACTTCTGATAGTATTAAAATTGACTTGTGCGTTTTGTCTGTTTCTAGTTCCTACTCGTATCCACTTGTATCTCAGATGTTCACAAACAGGTTTTGACAGTGGCTTAATTGAACATGCGTAGACTAAAAAGAGATAGATGCAGTCTTAGAACCATGGAGTTGATTAGGCCGAATAGAAACCAAAGACGTATATTTGCTAAAGAACTCATGACTTTGACTTTGAAGTGTTTGGAGCTCATTAACAGGCTCACGTATTAATGAATTTGTACTTATGTGGCATAGGCGGTTAAAATTGACTGTAGATAGCGTTCTTTGTTTCCACGTTATTTATTCCCTTACTCGAACTGTATGGCTAATGTGGTGTACTGGGTTCTAGACAGGGGAACAATTCATCAACATGATGAGAGCAGTCGAGGAATCATCGCAGAGGTCAGGTGAAGTCCATCAACCTGAGTTGCCTTCTAAAGATGTGGAGGTATGTGCACATTTTTCGCAGGTAAAATTATTGATTGTTTTTCTTCTCGTTTAACTTACCCCGTCCACACTTCTTTAGAATGCTGATATCGAACTGTAGCAACTTTGATGTAAACGCCTCGTCGTTCCCTCTTCCATACTAGAGAATTTAGTTATGACTGGTGCTGGTTTCTTTGATGTGTCTTACTCTTGGGTCCTTCTCTAAAGTTTTTGTGCCTTCTTTGAATCTGGGACCAAAAGGATGCCTTCTCTTTGGAAATCAAGTATGCCTTTAATGAACTTGAGAGGTGAACAAATGTTGATCTTGCCGTAGCCATATGATGCAACATATGCTTATCTGTGACCTTCCACGTGGCATCATATTGGTCATTTAAGTTACATGCGCGTTTTCTGTGTTTGACAGTGATTTTCGCCATGACATATATGTATGTAAGTATGTAATTGCGATCATTTTTGCACGAGGTGACTGCTTGATGTTACTTGCACTGTCGAAAGATTTATTCACCAAAAACGTCCTCATTCTTGCGTCTCATTCGGATGTCGTGTAAGTTCTTTATTAGTGGATAAGGAACTGATTCTCGCAGATCAGCAAGACGGTTTCATATTCCGTGCCTGACCTAAAGACAGAAAAAATGAGTACAAGTGTATGGGCTGCATTTGTAGCTCAAAAGATGTCCGTAATTACAGGAATTATCTGGTACAAAGCGCTCATCCTACAAAGGTCCTACTAAAGCGTCCATAAATTTTCTAAGTGATTTTTAAGATAGCGGTACGTTTGTGTGGACTGACCTCCATCATGTATTCTGCCCATCTCCGGTTAGCCCCTTTTCACCATTAGGTAGTCATGCTGCCGATGTGTCACTGCAATTATGTATTATCCTTGGGGTGTTTGCGCTGTACACTTTCGTAATGTATGTAACTTGAAATCTGCTTTCCGTTTTGTCGCAGCCCAAGGGTACGCCACCTATACCTTCAAAGCAGTTAAAAACGGTAGCTAAAACGGATGAGGAACAGCAGTTGCTCACTAAACTGAGTCAGGTTAGAAGCCTGTGGGAAGGTGATACCGTACATGAAAAGAGCGACCCTCTTCCTCAATCTAGTAACGCACTCCCGCCGAAAAATCGGCTTTATCAAGTCGGGGTAGAACGGTCAGCTCCAGAAGAAAGTGCTTCGACTTGCTCTGAGGAGAATACTGCCACTAGAGAAGAGCACATTTTGAACGTGGATGGTAAATGTGAACCCCCAAGTGAAACGCTCAGAACTGTGCTGTCATCTGAAAATTGTATCCGAAATGACGTTAGCGTCAACGCGCTTGACAATTTTGAAATTCCGAAGAACGTAGATGATGCAGTGTCAGAGAAGCCGTTTTTAGATACTGAAGCCCAAGTGAATGATCTCGATGAGCATCGAACGAAGGAAGAGCGGAATGCAGAAATGGATGAAGATGGCCCCCCTAGACCGAAGTCAAAGAGGCGTGGAGGTCGCAACCGAAGGAATAGACGGGCTGGACAGGCTGAAAGGGGGACCACAAGCCCTGAGAAGGGGGCTAGGAATTCACCTCGTGACGCTAAGTACAGTCCACAGCGAGGCTACAACGAATTTAGGGAAGGTGATCAGAAAGCTTCGCCTGTCGCGAAGAAGCCGAAAGGTTATGGCGGTCGTTACGAAGGGAAGCAAGGAGACCCAAAAAGTTCCGGCCGAGGATTCAAGACCTTGCAAGCTCAAACGTACCGTGACAGTGAGCATTCCTTCGAGTTTGAGAAAGAAAAGAGCAGTAGAACACAAAAGGGAAAGGGACGCGGTAGGGGCAGCGACCTTCCATCAGAGAACCCTGGTTATGACCCCGGGAATCCTTCCAAAGGTCCTCAAGGAAAGGCATCTCATCGAGAGAGGTGGAAACCACGATCGCGCACTAAAAGTGGCGGTCATTCTAGTGATCGAGACAGCAGCAGGCGGCGGAGCAACAGCGCTCCTCAAAATTGTTAGTCTCCGGAGTGAGCTAAAGCGTCATACGTCTACAGAAGCTGTTTTATCGTGGAGAGTGAATGTACCTTTGTATTGTCGGGTGACTAGTTGACGAGTCTAGAATGTAGGCACGATTAGCGGCACCCTTCTGGTACAGGTTAAAAAAATACCACGTGCGATAAAGAGTAAACCCTCTTCAACACTTATACAATACATGTAGATACAAAATTGGTCCGAGTAACAAATGTACTCGCAGTGGGACCTTTTTAAACGAAAGCACCGTTTGACTAGCTGCTGCATTCAACGATTTGTCTTAACAAATGAGCGTAAACATTAGCACTTGAGTTTGACTCGGTGTTTGTGGTCAAAACGTTATGGACCACACACTTTAAATCAAGGCTTCATTTTTTCAAGTTAAGTATTTTAAACTAGAACCGCGATAAATGACCCAACTCCCGACTTTGGGAATAAAGTTGTTTTAAAGTAGGAGCGAATATGCACAGTTAACATTCGGACTAAGAGGGTTCAACACGTGACCCTACAATAGGTCTCACTCTTGGAGTGAATGAAATAGGATCAATGACGCGAGGTTTGCATGTGGGATTGAAACCGAAGGTGTTTATTTGTGTATATATAATAGGACTCCATGCTGTCCAATTAAGAAAATATTGGATGAGAAAATTCAGAAGAACACCAAAATTGGACAAGGCCGCAGGCCGAGTCCAATTTGGTGTTCCAAGGAATTTTCGAATCCAACATTTTCTTAATTGGACAAGCACGGAGACCTGTTATTTGTTAATTATATAGCTACCTCTAAATCCAATATTGGCAACTGTCCAATTTTTCTTAAATTGGATAGGTGTCCAATTTAAGAAAAATTGGACAGTTGTCAATATTGGATTTAGAGGTAGTTGTATAATTAGAATTCGCAATGCTTGACTCTAAGTTTGACTCTGGGAATGGAAGAGTTAAAGGAAAGGGTCGTACTGTGTGATTCAAAGTGTGAAATTTGAGGTAAAACACTGTCAAGTTAAGCTGTGGTGTTAAGTGTTTATATCGTCTTCCGTGTTTTTGTGGTTCTGGTATGTACATTAAGAGTAGATAGCTGTTCAGAATAGTTTTTTTTCTCGAATTCCATCGTGTTTTTGCCCTGAAGTCGTCGTTCAAAGTTCCTGCTTGAGCCACACCTATCAAACTCGACCGAGCAAGTAAGGGGCATCGGTCTACAACACTAAGAACAGCTGTATTTGTTTAACACTTTATTACAGTTGTTTTTCTGATTGAATTCCATTGCACTGTGTTCCACATAACCTGTATCAACTACTACTTATTATATAGTTCTTAAAGTCTGAGGCAGTAAGTAAATACAGACATTCCTGAAAACTATCGCAGACTATTGCAGTAGTACCTACACTATCGCAATATCCATTTGACGTATTGCAATGCAATTGCAATAGTCAAAATGTCCTCAATAGTCACCCTTACATGCAAAACAGTTTGTGACGTCAAGTCAGGAATAGACCCATGCCCCGTACTACTTCGGTCAAGTTTAATGGGTATGGCTTAAGCAGAACCTTTGAACGACGATTTCAGGGCAAAAACACGGTGAATTTGGAAAATAAACGTTTTTGAACAGCTATCTACTCTCAATGTACATACCTGTATCACAAAGACACGGAAGACGATATGGGCACTTGAAGGAGCTAGGTTACGGACTCTGACTTGTTGAAAAACTTAAATAATTAGTGGCCACAATAAAACGAATACATAGAGGTGCTTTAATATACACTTAATGTATGGTCCCGAGGGAAACAGTTAGTTTTGTTTTCCCGAGAGTCCTGATGTTAGGACTCGAGCGAAAGCAAAACTAGCTAGTTTCCCGAGGGACCATACATTAAGTGCTTTGTTATATATTTAGACTTTCCCTTAAAAGAAAGAAACAAGCCAAGATGGTTCAACTTGCGCGCGGGCAACAATTGCGCAATTGTATCCCGGTGGGGATACAATTGAATGTGATCACTGGCACGTGACCAAACATCAACGAATTACAGTGCTCGTTTTGTTGCGTGAAAGTCTAGGTATATAACAATGTTAGATATTATAAAAAATGCAGTAATGTACTATTTAACAATTAGACCCGTAGCCCAGAAGGGCTACGGGTCTAATTGTTTTAGTATCACCCAGCTAGTCGGACAGAAAAGGCAATGATGAAGTTAGCAAATGCCAGTTGAAAAAATATTTATGTGGGAATAAAACGAAAGAAAGCGTCACGAATTTCGCTACTCGAGGACTGTTACTAATAGTTCTCTGGCAGCGTAGCCAATCAGGTTGCGGCATTTGCATTAGTCCACTAGTTGGGTGATACTAATTGGAGCTATCCATAGTTTTAGTTGGCAATAACAAAATGATTTGCAGCTTAAATTTCCCCAGTTGACCATTTTTGTTGTTGTTTTTGTTCTTGCGCAACTCTAAATGGTTGCTCGTTTGGCTGTTACAGATCAAATTCACGTAAAAGCAAAGGTGAATAGTCCCAAATTTGAAACCATTAAACAAAGGCAATTTTTGACAATGGCATAGTGATCTCCAAAACGTAGCTCCTTTAATGCAGCAAACGAAATTAAAACTATTGAACGACTAACATACTTACGTTCTTCGGGTTAGCACAGGTTCAAACCCTGTACTCTTTTGTATCTCTGTTAATTTATGTTATAGTTTCTGGCTTTTATTTTCAATTCTTTCACATTAGGTTGAACCGTCTTTAGCCTTGTGGCATGCACTTTTCCTGTTCTTTGCCGTAATGTTTGTGTTTCTGTTTGTTTGTGAGTGCTACAAATGACGTGTTCTTAATTAAATTTGTAAATCTACACAAAGAAAGAACCAGGAAACGAGAAGCAAGCGTGAAAATGGAAATGCAAAGCGCATGCAACACCAGCAAAGTAACGCTGACCAGTATTGGCGCTGCCAGCGTTACTTCCTTCTTTACAACCCTTACTTGCAATGCATTCTTGTTGGTCCTGGTTGCAGTTTACCGTTGACGTCATTGTCTAACTCTGTCACCTTTCGTCACCACTCAGGGAAATCACAATAAAACTGATCATTTTAGATAACACTGTAATAGCAGTAAAGAATTTTAATCATGTTGTACAGTATTACACTTTTTGATCATTGGCCACTCCTCGTGGCTTCATTCAAAAAGTAGGAGGCGTAGTTGAGAAGTTTTACGTTCAATAAAAACAGTAAATCATAGAGTTTTAATGTAAACGTGTAAACATTTTACAGGAACCTTGTTATTGTTCTTATTTAGATTACGAAATTGTTGCATTCAATTTCTCCTTAAACAATTTTGGCTTGTTGTAGATCATGCATATTGCGCAAATTTTGCTCAAAGTGATCCTGTCTAAATTTTTATTTCCTTGTATTATTTTCTTTATTATTTATTATTCTTCTTTTTACCCTTCTAATTTCTGTAAAATGTCAAGTTTTAATATATGCCGGATTAACCACTTACAACATTAAACCAGTGACTCGACGCTCTCTAACCACATTACGGTGCATCAAAACTCGGCCGTGTAACCACTTTATTGGGATTACTTACACGGGTCCGCGCTAAAACAAGTTGTCAATCCGACCACCGCCCCATTCTAGGGACCAACGGCTACCTTATTCGCCTTATTAACCAGTCACGCTCTATAGAGCAACTATAGTACAGTAAATCCCTGCCATACGACCGCTTTATTATGACAATCACGTATACGTGTGCACAGTGAAAACCGGGCTTTAATATACACTTAATGTAAGGTTCCGAGGGAAACAGTTAGTTTTGTTTCCCGAGAGTCCTGATGTTTCCCGAGACGAAGTCGAGGGAAACATCAGGACTCGAGGGAAAACAAAACTAACTAGTTTCCCGAGGGACCATACATTAAGTGCTTTGTTATATATTTAGACTTTCCCTTAGCAAAAACAAGCAAACAAAGACGGTACAACTGGCGCGCGGGCAACAACTGCGCAATTGTCTCCCGGTCGGGATACATTTGAATTTGTTCAATGGCACGTGACCAAGAATCAACCAATCACAGTGCTCGTTTTGATGAATGAAAGTCTAGGTATATAACAAGGCCTGTTGTTGCTGTTTCTATTTTCTTGTAACTCTGTAATTCCTCCCCGACCACCTTAATTGTAACTTATTTGTTGTCGATAACGTGGGGATTGATCTACCAATCTCTCCAGCCAGGGGCTCATGTAAGAAACGCTCGACCTATAAACTACAACTGTATTACTACAAGGGTCTAACCACAACTACACCAGGTTCAACCTTGCGTTTCTCTAGTCGTTGTATCCTTAATGATCCTACCTCAGAACAAGATTGTTTATATGGACTGTCTTCGTGACAGACGTGATGAAAAAAACAAGTCATTTCGCGTAACAAGCAATGATACGCGTTGTGGCTTATTCAGTGAGGTTTGTAAGGTACTTGTCTCGGTCTGGTACAAGATAATCTATAGATGCATAACTCAGCGGACCGTTTATTTACAAGAGGTTTAGAGCAAGCTTAACAAAACCCTTGTTTAAATTGAATTTGTGCTGCTCCAACTTAACCTTTCAATCTCGCTTATACTGCACCGGAAGAAGTTGTCAATACCTGCGCAGTCAAATTGAGTTAACTTCGTTACTTTAATTGCAGATTAGTGAGTTTCGACCCCTTCCAATTTCACTTAAACCGCTGCGTTAGTTGGAAATGACTGGCTCAGTTTCTAAGTGATCTGTTTAACCTACGCCAGGCACGTTAACATGGCCACATTTTCATAATCGGTTTTAGCCTTCCAGTGTGTCATCCTATCCGTTGGCAAATCGGCTTTAAATTGTAATTTATAATTGAGGGCTGTTTACTCAGTCAAGGATAAGTACGCTTAAATCAGTAATTTACGCAATATTTACGTTGCTAACCAGCAGATGTAGACACGATTTAGTTCTGATGGCCACGAATTCGTTTTCTATTAGAAAACCGAAGGTTAGCAAGAGGAACCGTTTTGCGAAAGAGGAGTCTGCTTTTCGGATTGATCGAAGCCCTGTCTCTGCAGTCATACGTGACACTGTAAGAATCGAGGATTACAAACGGAGATCTGTTATGGAGAAAATAAGAAATGCGTTCCGTACGATGTCTTATCGATCCGAGCCCACAGTTGGTGAAGAGGATTTAAGACGACGCAATGCAGGGCTAGTCGATCTCGAAGCCCATGGTGAAATTTCAGGTCCACTCCGCATCTCAAACAAAAAGCACGAAAAGTTGGCTGAAACTCTCGTACCGTCTTATGTTGAACACGTCAAGGATTTCCATCATTACCGAAGGGATATTGAGAGATTGCATTCTGGTTTGCCGATTTTTTACCTTTCTCAGAGTAAAAGGAAAGGCAAGTTCGAAACGGAAGTTAGTAACGTTTATGGGCGCAGTTTTGCAAGCAGCAGAGACGGTAATGAATTGAAGTCTGCTAATGCAAAGAGTTGCTTTCGCATGTTGCCATGCAGGAAACCCATCCGATCAACAAGAAAAACAAACATTTCAAGGGCAAGCTCTACACCAACTGAAAACAACCTAGACGTAACTGGTACCAAGGGAAGGAAGGAAGAAAAAATCCCCAAAGACGATAAAGGACGCAATGAAGCTCAAGTTGGTAAAGGGAATGTACATGCGGACCAGGGGGAATCGCAATATAGAGAGAAGTTCTCAGACGATGCACAGTTGCCTTCATTTCAATTCGACCAGTTGAACAGTGAGGTCGAAACCGTCGACAACCGAGCGAGCTTATACAGCGAAGAATGCCGTCGGTCACCGAAAGGTCCTCTTACAACTCCTGAAGACCAGTCACGAAGATCGTCGATTCGTACAATACAGTTCGGAAGTCTAGACGACTCGACTGAAACTAGCGCGGATGCTTCTTCGCGGGATTCGTCTCATCCTAAATTAGTTTCTTCATCTTCGTTGTCGCCCTTCCATTCTAGATTTCCTCACCTCAAGGCGGCTTCCACGACCTCGTGTCAGACGCAAAGAAGAACGAGAACTGGCTATAACATCGTCCCCGAGTGGCAACAGTATCGTATCCTTTGCGACGCTTTCCGACCGGCCGTGCCGTACGATCGATTCCCTCACAACAGAGGTTCGCAAGGTTACGGAAGACCTCGGTATGTGACTTCAACTGAATTGGAGTACTACATCGATATTGTTACAGAAACTAACAATGCTACTTCGAATTACAATACCTAATAAACGAAAATTCCAGGACTTCGTATTTTTGGGCCAAGCCTGGAGTGGGGAGCCCAGTGGGGATCAATGTATTAGTGGTTGTGAAGTTGCATCCGGGCAGACCCGGTATATAACCCCGTGGGGGATCCGTGTGTTAGTGACGGGTATCTGGGTAAGCCCGGTGTAGACCTCCTAGGGGGATCAATGCATTAGTGGCGGCCAAAGTTTCATCTGGGTAAGTCCGGTGTATAACTCCGTGGGGGATCCATGTGTTAATGGCGGTCATAGGTGCGTGTGCTTTACGCCCCTTACGGTTCGGAACAACCCAACCCTTTAAACTTGCGTGCTGGTATATCAGTGCCATGCATTGTGCTGTATGTTTTTGATGGTTTAGTGTGAGTTAGATACACCAACAGGAACTCATTATCCAGTCAGTACTCTTTTCTTAATAAGCTGTCATTGATCATTGTCGGTTTGCTCAATAGTGTATTATTTCTGAACTAGAGCTTGCCAAGAGAACACGAGGGAGCTTAATGATGACGTTTGGGTCTGAAGGGGTCGTCTCTTGTCAGCAAAGGACAACTGAACAAAGTTTCGTTTTCGCAACTGCAAAGGAGGTTGTAAATTCTCGTAAACCGTTTCGTACCTCGTCTCTCGCAAAACGAATCGAGACATTAGAGAACGCACAATGGGAGAGGAGGCTGGGGTATTTCGTGCTCCCCGACCCCTTCCTTTGTGCTTTCTGATCTTGCGCTCTCACCTAGGTTTGTTTATGTTCACAGCCAATGAAAAATAAGAATGAAAAAACTGAGGGTTTTAATAATAATAAAAATTTTAATAATAATAATAAACGTTTTTTAATGAGGGTGACACTAAATATCTACAGATAGTACACACGCGAATCTCGAAGAAACAAAACTTAAATATATGTCAAAGAACATAGAGAATAAATCCCTAGCTACATAGATCTAGATGACAAATTCATTACTAGAAAGCTGCCTAAGCTGAAAGAGTCACACTTGGCTACAAAAACCATCATATGATTTACACGCTTTCGTTTCATTTTGCAGACTATTCCAAATTTTTGCTGCAGCGAAGGTAAAAGTTCGCTCACCAAAACCTTTATTAACTTTTCAGTAGTGCGATATTGTCAGCGGAATTTCTTGTTTCCTTAGCATGAATTTCGCGGAAACGCTTAAACGTATCTCTTAAGTAAGTCGGACATTGTCCATTTAAAGCTTTGAAGATCATCTTTGCCTTTGCTTTCTTTACTCTCTCCTTAAAAGGAACAATGTTCAGCCCTTTAAAAAAAGTGGTATATGAGACCCGCTGAATTGAACTAAGGTGCTTACATTACAAATTAACGCGAGAAAAGATAATCCTAACCCCGGTACGATTACTTTAAGTTTCGTTAACCTGCTTTACAAATTAACACTATCATTGAAAAACCAAAACAAGTATTTGCATCAATGAAAACCAAAAATAATGATCCAGAATTGTTGTAAAATATTATTTGCTCTATACTGAGAGAACATCTCTTGACTGTACTCAAACCACAATAGCTGTTGCTTTTGGCCGTGGATTGTAAATACCTCTTACTAACCGAGTTCGAGGTCCGTACGTCCGACTTTTTCCCGCTCGGATTTATGGCCAAGCGCGAAGCGCGCGAGCCATAAATCCAAGCGGAAAAAACGAGGATCCGCAACTTACAATACGGACCGAGAAAACGAAGTTTGTAAGATATTTATTACATATCTCAAAAGAAACTTTTGAATTTAGCGGGCGGTACAGTGAAGTACGGCCCGCTAAATTGACCAATCACAGCGCGCGTACTAACTGAGAGATGTCATAATTATTAATATTGCTTATAACGATATTTTTTTAGTTTGGTCACTGTGTCTTACACAAATCACTGGAACGTAACTCTGGGTTGTTGCCCATCAACAACTTTCAGTACAGGATATATTCATCCGAGCCATGTTGACGAATCGCAATTTTGGAGTAAGGTTAAGGCAAAGGCGCACAAGAGCCTTTAAGGCCCACACGGCCGGCGTTTATCCCGGTTTCAATAGCATGAAGCACCTGGGAGTGTTATTACTCCGCCCTGGATGGGATGCTAGTCGAACGGAGGGTCACCCCCAGCATTGTATCGCCGGCACCCATTTAGACAGTCACCTGGATGGAGACAGACAAGTTTCTTGTTTAAGGAAACAACACAGTGCCAGCACCAGGGCTCGAACCCCAAACCTCCTACTCAGAAGTCCGACACGCTAACCACTACACTACTGTGACTCCACCATTTTGGAGAAGCATTAACTAGACGTCATCAATCCCAAAGAATAACGAAAAATAATGGTCCAGAAATGTAAAATAGCGATGACTACTTTTAAACAAGTTGCTAGTACGTAAAAATTTCAAGCGTGAAATCAAATTTTATCCGTTGTTTTTTTCTTTTTCTACTTAAAGTAATTATCGATTGATCTTCCTTCACAGATTTCTTTGAGTGGGGACATCAAATTGGAGTACAACAAAGTTGTGTAGTTTTACTGTTGGAAACGCGCTGACCAACAAGTCATAAATATTCTTGTTTCAAAGCCCCCATAATTTCAACTCAGAACCAATTTAAAAAAAATATGACTTTTGGGCTCTCAAAGAAACATCAGCTCATTAAACAAAACATCAATAAACAGGAAATCTGATATTATAAATCACTCAAAACTCTGACAGTTTTGTGTTAGAAAATAAGTACAATCAATTTGTAGATAAATCATCGAAGAAAATTGCAAAAGCAATTTAATTTTTTTTCCATTTTGTTGCGTGGTTTAAGTTAGTCTGCTGCAACAACAACTGAAAATTTGATTTCACTCAATCGTAGGAAAATTTTCGTACATCGTGCCAACAGTTTGATTCATTTTCGCATGATCTTTTATAGCTTTTTTACAGCAAAACATCTGTTGATACAAATTCTTTGTTCCAACTTTTCTTGACGATCATAAGTCAAAGTCATCATGTTTACACAGCTAACCTTTTATAAAAGTGATCAGAACGCATCAATAGGAGAATTTTCATCGAAGCTCTTTTCCCTGTTTTGCTTTGGGATTAAGTTCAAGAAGAAACCATCGGAAATGGTCAACAACTCTTCAGCAGAAGAAGGTCAGATATTCTTCCATTCTTGTTTTCATTTGCCCGATCCCTTTTTTGAACGGGCGCGTCACCGCTTCTTGAGCAATTTCATAACTGGTGTTATTAGCGCTTCGTTCGCGCCTTTTGCGGTTGTGGCGAACTTTTTAGTGTCATTTGTGATCATGTTTAATCCATCGCTGCGCTGTTCATCTCGTCTTCTGATCGCTTGTCTTGCGCTGTCGGACCTTTTGGTAGGACTGCTTGTCCAGCCTAGTTTTGTGGCGTACCGATTGCAGGAGAATCGCAAAGGTTACGTGAATTGCTTCGAGCGCCTTCTTTACTCTAAAGGATTCTACATATGTTACGGCCTATCTTTCATGACATTGAGTACCATAAGCTGCGAAAGATATCTTGCGTTGAAACTTCATCTTCGTTACAAAGAACTGGTTACAAGGGATCGTGTGATTTTGGTCGCGCTTTACATATGGATCTTAAACATTGCGTTGACATTTCTTCAGTGGGCGCAAATCAACAAAATCGCGCGCGGGGTGCACCTGCTTTTATGGTTTATCTCGCTCTTTATCGCTGCAGTCGCTCAGATTGGGATTCATCAGATCGTTCACCGTCACCACACACAAATACAACAGCAGCGGCTGCCGCAGCAGAGCGCTTCGGTTTCGTCTGGCAACCAAACGTACCGTATGCAGATCAAACTGGCGATAAGTGTCGCCCACATCGTTGGTATTTACTTCTTGTTCAACCTGCCGGTTCTGGTTGTCACCACGTACCATCAGATCGTGACGGGGCATATTGATACGTATGATTACTACAGTTGGACAGAGACGGTAGCCTTTCTCAACTCGTCTGTGAATCCCATTGTATGCTGCTGGAGGCAGAAGCATATAAGAAGAGCTGTTGTCAAGGTGATTAGACACGGCTGCTGGCAGAGGTATGTCCCAGAAGACGACGATCCAGTTGTTTAAGAGATGCTATTAAATCTGGAATGTCAAGAAAGTTCACTCTACTCCCTTTTGGTTGACCATGACCATGGAGTGAGTGGACCTCATCATTTTTACCCAATACCTACCTACCTACCTACATACATACATTACTTTATTTACCCTCGGATTTTTAGAGTAGCTTTATGCAGCCAATATCTCCGAGCATTCAACCATCAGATAAGAGATAGACCACAACACCGGGAACTACGTCCCCTACTCTTTTCAAACAGTGTGGGTTCTTTTACGTCCCACGGAATCAATTATGAAGAGTTGTGAGACGTAACCTACGGTTTATCGTCCTTATCCGAGAAGACTAGAAAGTCTAACCATTTGCAGATGTCATTACAAAGGCAGCACTTTCTCCTCAATTATTTTTAAGACTATGAGTGTTGGTCCGGCCGAGGTTTGAACCCACGACCTACCGCACGCTAGTCCGATGATCTACCACTGAGCTAAACGGTCGGCGATTGAGCTAAATTATTTTTCTTTTCTTTTCTTCCGTCGGTCCATTCCGATAGGCAAGGGTTATAATTTCCAAGTACGCTCAAAATGGCAACTAGAGTTCCCAAGTGTTGCATACCTAAACTTTATCGGGTGCAATAAAGCGTCAGACTTTTCCTCAAAAAATCGAGCACCGTGATCGGTCGATTCTTGGTCACGTGCCCCTGATCAAATTCAAATGGCCGGCTAAGAACTTACAACTGTTAATCAACTTGCGCTTGCATCAAATATCCGTTTTCTTGCTTCTGCGCATGTTTCACACGTTAGCACGTAATACTATACCACATTTAATTGGTTTATTTTTGGAACGATTTTCCCAGCAAAATTGTCTGACTCCTGTATAAATCTACTAGCGCACTATCACAAGTGCTGTTCTCTTATTGGCTACGCTACTCAACAAAATGGCGACTGCTTCGCGGAAATTTGGACAACAAATTGTCGATCTATACGAAAAAAAATTGGACTAGTTCCTCCGATTACTAATGCGTGTTAGTTGATTCGGGAGATCTCATCAACTACTTTAACAATAGAGTGTTTCTGTCGTGGGACTATCGGATGATAGTTGCCCCGCGGAAATTTGATGTTCTTAAAACAAATATTTCTAACTAGCAAATATGCTAGTTTTAAGAACATCAAATTTCCAAGGGGCAACTAGCAGACTGACAGTTCCGAGACATAAACACTCAATTGTCGTTATTGTTCACCGCTAAATTTTCTTCCGCGCGCCAGTTGAAAAACAGTCAAAACCCACTAAATACAGATCAAATAAAATATTTATTCATGCGTACCTTGTTTTTTTTTTCGGGCGGTGCCACCTCATTGACAAGGATAGACACATCTTCTTTGCTAACTTCAGGGAAGCGAGTAGCGATACTTATTTAATTTTCACAGACGAGTACTATCCATCCGGGTATTTTCCTCGGAAGGGCACTATGAGCTGATTGTGTGTTTCCGCGGACGAACACTATCGCATCACGTGATCGATTCAAACCAATAAGAATCGAAGAAACTTTGGAGGTGGACTATAATGTGCGATAAATTGTTAAATCGATAGTGTCTGCATTAGCCAATGAGATGACAGGATTCGTTATAGTGTTCAAGGTGGCTCCTACTAATGTATTTTACCATATTTGGGCAAATAAACTATTTTTCTGGCTAATATAATTGGTTCTGTACAAAACCAGAAAGATTACATACAGAATCTGCTTAAACGTGAGAAAATTCAAGAAAAACAGCACGTAAAGAGAAACTGTCGAGCAGATTCTTAAAGAAATTTCAAGTGGAGGCATCGTCTCTAGGTATAAGTAGCTGCAACTAAAAATGTTTCTTTCCGTACTTTAAACGATTATCACAGATGGCATTTGCAAAGAAGGACAGAAATTTGTTAATCTAATTTGTTAATTTGTTAGGTCTACAAAGTACACTTTACTCTACGGCTGGTTACACGAACGGGCAAAATGAGGAGAGTTCTGATTGGCTACCCGAGCGAACAAGATGGGCCCACCTTGTCTGCTCGGGATTCCCGCTGTGTCCCGCGAAATAAAGCAAAATAAAAAAGGCATAAAATCACATTAAATTCTTTACTGATCAAGCATGTTTAGATAAGATTGCTGGATATTGGCCTCGTTCTTTTTACCTCATGGTATGTACGTCATACCATGAGGTATAGTAATGGTTGGATTTGTCACTCCATTCCTGTTAGACAATTAATTTATGCATTAAACCCGCATTAGATGTGAATTAAACAGGTTCTCCCCTGTCTCCCCTACTAGGTTTGGTTTTGTCCACAAGGTCATCCTATTGTCTTAGGTTCACATATGTGGGGGGAGGGGATGAGACAAAGCGGCAGCGCAAAATGGCGGCTGTTGTATTGAGCCCGACGCAAAGATTGTCAAGGCGGGTTTTCGTTCCTTTCGCTCCATGTTTGATCAAAATACACTTTTGAAGATCTCGCGAACGAACGGGAAATGTGTTCAAGAATGCTCAAGGGGAAAGAAATCTGATTTAAAGTCTTAAAAGTGACGATGTCTCCAATTTGGACGACTAGTAATCGATCAGCCGTAGCAAGAGTGCACAAAACGAACTATTCGGAATGAACACTTTATGGTCTGGGGAAAGGACAGCACTTCATGGAATAATTACCACATGCCATGAGATAGCTCGGAAGGAGCCTTTGATTTGCGTTTTTGTAGAGGCAAAAAAAAAGTTGGCCTGCAATATGCAGTCATCTTGACCTCTCGCTTGGTGAATAACGTATCCTCCATTTTTGGTATAAATACTCAGGTGATCATACAAAATCGTGCACTCTGATTGATTTGCTATCTCGAATTATCAGCTGATAATCACCTCGATGAACAAAATGGCTGCCAGTCGTTCGTGTGCTTTTGATGAAATAAAGTTTTTTTCGTGTTCTTTTCTTTTTTTGAAATAATGAAACGATATAGATAATAAAACAATTATTCGCCTCAGGCTCAGTGATTATCGGTGAATATTCACCGATAATCCACCTGATTATTATTATTCAAAACAGAAACTTTCCGGCCTGCTCATTGTTTGTGCTTAAAGGCTGTACAAATTCCCCGCGCAGTATATTTGAATTAGTCATCGCTTATAGCCAAATTACGATAGAAGCTTTTACCCCAATCGGCCAGAACAATTGATATAAAATTAACTGATCGCTTTTTTTGCTCGAATCGTGACAGTGAATATATTTATTCTAATGTAAAATCTAATGTAGATCTGAAAAGTGATCAGGTTTAAGTATAATCATAATGAACAAATGGCCTACTAAGAAAGCTAGAAAATATTTCAGTGTGTTGTTTGATTAGCTGCACCTTGTTTTAACAACCGGTTCTCTGAAAAAGGTACTTACTCAGTGTCGTTAGAAAATCCTCTACTTTTCTTCGATCGATTTAACACTTTTATTTTATCTACTAGACTAGCTGGCTATAACATGTTTCAAAACCACTTTTTTGAGGCAGAAATTTTCCCGAAGTTGAAATATTGTTCGACAAATTAAATCAAGGAGAACGAAGAGCAGAGAAGCGAACGCATATTTTGTTTCCTGTTGCCATGTGTAGAATTAGCAGACGGTTTTAGGTAAATGTTTTTGCTGGAGTAAACGCAACTGTCTTTACTTAAACACCGAACATAGACCTATTCGTGACATCTGTGATCGAATTTGACGGTCAATGTTGTCTCCCTTTTAAGGTAACAAACGCTTGGGCTTCACAGACCTGAGCCTAATCTAAATACCTGCCGTTTACTGTCAAACAGAATGCAGTTGGCTCTTGAAACTATTCTTTGAGAAGGTGCATTATAGAGTCCTCGACTTCACAGGGGTACACTGAAGAGGTGGATAAACCCTGCAATGGGACAAACGCTTTCTTATAAAAATCATTCTGTGGACGGTTCGTGCTTTTATTTGCCGGATCCTAAATTCGCCAACGTTGACGATCGCTACGCTACAAACCTTGTAACAGGTGTAATTAATGCAGTGTCGTCGCCGTTCTCTGTGCTGGCAAGCGTTTTGATCGCTTTTGCAATTTATAGAAGGCCCTCGCTTCACACTCCTTCAAACGTTCTTCTTGGAAGCTTGGCTATCTCAGATATTCTTGTCGGACTCGTTGTTCAACCTGGTTACGTGGCTTACAGACTTCTTGAAAACCGATATAAGTTTGTTCCTTGTGCTGTGCGAATGATCTATTCAACTGGATTTTATTTGTGGTACGGTGTATCTTTCATGACTTTAAGTGCAATAAGTTGTGAAAGACTGGTTGCCATGTTGTTTCCTTTGCGATATCACGACATTGTTCGCCGTCCGCGTGTTTTTTCAGCGGCGATTTTGATCTGGTTTGTAAATGTATTTTTGACATTTTTGCAATGGGCCGTGAACGACGTGGCAAGAGGCATTCACCTCAGCTTATGGTTGGCATCGCTGTTAATTTCTGTTGCTTGTCAGTGCAGAATACTTCCAATAATTGTGCGACACCAAAAGCAAATTCACCGGCTCCAGCGAAATACTTCCCCTGGTCAAAATGCAACTCATATGCAGGTCAAACTTGCAATCAATGTCGCATGTATAGTTGTCGTATATTTTGCATTGAATCTTCCCGTTCTCGTGGTAACGAAACTTCACCAGATTTTATTCGTGCATATGGATAGCTACAATTTCTACAGTTGGGCTGAAACTGTGGCCTCTTTGAATTCGTCAATAAATCCTATGGTTTGTCTCTGGAGAGTGGAAGGAATTCGGAAAACAATAATTGAACTGTTTCCGCGAAATAAAGAAAGGATAAGGGATAAAAGTTGTGACGAAATACCACGAAACGCCGTTGCTCTTGTGAGATTTGAGAAACGAATTGCACCAGAGTTTAGTACTTTATGATTCTGGTAAAATTCTAGCAAACATACAACCAAAATAAGAGTGAAATATATGACGCATGCTCAGTTTTGGCTATGAATTCTAAAGAAATCCCAAACGGCGTTGCTCTTGTGATATTTAAGAAACGAACACTACCAGAGCTGAATACTTTATCATTTCAGGTGTAAACTGAAATTCTAGCATTTAGCAAAAATGTAAGCCAAGCGAAAGTAGAATATTGAAGCATGTTTTTGCTGGGAGGTATATATCTTTCTGCACGGGGAAAGATCTGGGTTGTAAAGAAATACCACGAAACGACGTTGCTCTCGTGAAATTTGTCAAACGAATTGCACCAGAGTTTAGTACTTTATGATTCTGGTAAAATTCTAGCAAACATACAACCAAAATGAGAGTGAAATATATGAGGCATGCTTTTGGCTATGAATTCTAAAGAAATCCCAAACGACGTTGCTCTTCAGTGTGAGATTTATGAAACGAATAGTACCAGCGCTGAATACTTTATGATTTGTGTAAAATTCTAGCATTTATAGCAAAACTGTAAGCCAAGCGAAAGTAGAATATTGAAGCATGTTTTTGCCAGGAGGAATATAGCTTTCTGCACGTGGAAAGATCTGGGTTGTAAAGAAATATCCCGAAACGACGTCGCTCTAGTGAGATTTGGGAAACTAAGCACAAAAGAACTTAGAGCTTTGACGATTTGGGTAATAGTCTAGCAAACATGTTTGGGAAAATTAACTCATGTTTTTGCCAGTATGAAGGGCTGTTTGCGTGGAGCTCGAGATTGAGGGATATTTGTTTGAAGAATGCCCTGAACGACGTCAGTGCTCTAGCGCATGAGATTTGAGAAACGTGTAGCACCAGAACCTACTATTGAAGTAACATTCTAGTCAAAATGAAAACAAAGCGACAGTAGAAGAATCGAGGCTTGTTTTTGCCTTTTGAAATAGCTGTTTGAGCTGTGGGTGTCCATTTTTTGCTAACAATAGCTTTAGGAAATATCGTTTCGTTTAAAGCCTGGTTCACACTTGTGAGATAAGCACAGGCGTAAGCGCCATAATAAGCACAACAAGATGCTAGTGTGCACCGAGGTGAAACAAGCGACAAGCATAAGCAGGAAAAAAAGGAAAGAAAAATTTTTTCTTATGTTTGTGTTATGCCTATTTCACAAGTGGGAACTGGCGTGAAATAGTCACAAGCATAAAGTCTGGTTTTACTTTTTGTGCTTGTTGTTTTTTAAATTTAGTTATATTTTTGAAGGTAATGCCATTCAAAATTTTCTCATCGTACGAAACTTCGTCAAGTAAATTTATTATAAACAAGTTTAAACTCTTAATAAAAACGTTCTTTGTCGACTGTCTATAAAGTTTTTCGCTTAGTTTTCAAATATGTCTACACCTCATATATTATTGAAAACTGACCAAAGTAATGAGATTTAATTTTAAAATTGCAGCATATGCCTTCAGCATTTCTATGTGTTTTGTTTTTCTCTTTTTCATTTATGCGAGAAGAAAATTTTATTAATTGATAAACTTTTCTTCGACGAAAACGTTTTTATGAACAGGGATACAATGGAAAAGGCTTGCAGTCTTGATTTATGTAAACACGTTCGATGTGGGAATATGAGTTCTGAAACTTTGATGATAAGTTTAGCTAATTATTTAAACAGACGCAGGGTCTAGCAGTTATTCGCAGCTGAAAACGACGATAGAGATTCAGCTTTACAGCAATAAAAGTGTGGACGGCGGTTCGTGCTTTTATTTGCCGGATCCTAAATTCGCCAACGTTGACGATCGCTACGCTACAAACCTTGTAACAGGTGTAATTAATGCAGTGTCGTCGCCGTTCTCTGTGCTGGCAAACTTTTTGATCGCTTTTGCAATTTATAGAAGGCCCTCGCTTCACACTCCTTCAAACGTTCTTCTTGGAAGCTTGGCTATCTCAGATATTCTTGTCGGACTCGTTGTTCAACCTGGTTACGTGGCTTACAGACTTCTTGAAAACCGATATAAGTTTGTCCCTTGTGCTGTGCGAATGATCTATTCAACTGGATTTTATTTGTGGTACGGTGTATCTTTCATGACTTTAAGTGCAATAAGTTGTGAAAGACTGGTTGCCATGTTGTTTCCTTTGCGATATCACGACATTGTTCGCCGTCCGCGTGTTTTTTCAGCGGCGATTTTGATCTGGTTTGTAAATGTATTTTTGACATTTTTGCAATGGGCCGTGAACGACGTGGCAAGAGGCATTCACCTCAGCTTATGGTTGGCATCGCTGTTAATTTCCGTTGCTTGTCAGTGCAGAATACTTCCAATAATTGTGCGACACCAAAAGCAAATTCACCGGCTCCAGCGAAATACTTCCCCTGGTCAAAATGCAACTCATATGCAGGTCAAACTTGCAATCAATATCGCATGTATAGTTGTCGTATATTTTGCATTGAATCTTCCCGTTCTCGTGGTAACGAAACTTCACCAGATTTTATTCGTGCATATGGATAGCTACAATTTCTACAGTTGGGCTGAAACTGTGGCCTCTTTGAATTCGTCAATAAATCCTATGGTTTGTCTCTGGAGAGTGGAAGGAATTCGGAAAACAATAATTGAACTGTTTCCGCGAAATAAAGAAAGGATAAGGGATAAAAGTTGTGACGAAATACCACGAAACGCCGTTGCTCTTGTGAGATTTGAGAAACGAATTGCACCAGAGTTTAGTACTTTATGATTCTGGTAAAATTCTAGCAAACATACAACCAAAATAAGAGTGAAATATATGAGGCATGCTTTTGGCTATGAATTCTAAAGAAATCCCAAACGACGTTGCTCTTCAGTGTGAGATTTATGAAACGAATAGTACCAGAGCTGAATACTTTATGATTTGTGTAAAATTCTAGCATTTAGCAAAACTGTAAGCCAAGCGAAAGTAGAATATTGAAGCATGTTTTTGCCAGGAGGAATATAGCTTTCTGCACGTGGAAAGATCTTGGTTGTAAAGAAATACCCCGACACGTCGTCGCTCTAGTGAGATTTGGGAAACTAAGCACACAAGAGCTTAGTGCTTTGACGATTTGGGTAATAGTCTAGCAAACATGTTCTGAATCAAAACTGCAAAACCTCCTCGGGTTCAAGAGATATATGTTATTTACCGGGCGGGAGGTCCGTATGGGAAAAAACTGTGTCGTCGCCGTTCTCTGTGTTGGCAAACTTTTTGATCGCTCTTGCAATTTATAGAAGGCCCTCGCTTCACACTCCTTTGATCGTTCTTCTTGGAAGCTTGGCTGTGTCAGATATTCTTGTCGGACTCGTTGTTCAATCTGGTTACGTGGCTTTGTAAATGCATTTTTGACATTTTTGCAATGGGCTGTGAAGGACGTGGCAAGAGGCATTCATCTCAGCTTATGGTTGGCATCGCTGTTAATTTCCGTTGCTTGTCAGTGCAGATTACTTCCAATAATTGTGCGACATCAAAGGCAAATTCACCGACTCCGCCACTATGCAAGTGCTATGCAAAGTGCAACAGATATGCATATGAAACTTGCAATGAATATTGCTAGTTTAGTTATAGCATATTTTGCATTGAATCTTCCCGTTCTGATAGTGACAAAACTTGACCAGATTTTGATAGTTCGTATGGAAAGCTACAATTCGTACAGTTGGGTAGAGACTATGGCATCGCTGAATTCCTCTATAAATCCTGTAGTCTGTTTCTGGAGGGTAAAGACCATTCGCATATCAGTTAAAGAGCTACTGCTTCGAAATTATGATAACCCGAAGGAAATTGCCTCAGTGGAAATACCACGAAATAAAGTTGTTCTGGTTCGATTCAGGACACCAGTGGAACCATCTCCAAATTTTCCCGAGTAAATAAATAGAAGAGTAGTCGAGAAGAGGACATTTAGTATAGCCGTTTCAATATTTGACATTATTATATGGCAAAGCCAGTCTTAGGCAAATCCCTGTGTTCTGATTGGTTCTTTATCGGTCAGGATTTTGCGGTATGGACCATTTCCATGGAAACGGTCTAACCCGTGTATTTTTGTTTTGGAGCGAAGCCGGCAAATTCAAAATTTGCAACAAAACAGCGAAAAAAAACTGAATATTGTCAATCTTCACAGTGAAACTACCAAAAGAAGCTAAAAAGATTGAAATATTTCCGAAATTTCAAAGATGGATGAAGAAGACGAACATTTACTATCAGAAATAGAGTGCCATATAATAAACAACTTACTAACCGAGCTTTCTCGGGCCGTACTGGGGAATATTGGTCCTCGGTCGTGGCAGTACGGACCTCGCTTCGCTCTGTCCGTACTGCCACGACCTCGGGCCAATATTTCCCAATACGGCCCTCGCGCTCGGTTAGAAAGCGGTTAATATTGTACAATGATTTGCTGCATTTTCATTGATATCAAAACTTTTAGTTGTGGATTGTAAAGACTGTTTCTGATAACCCCTAACATTAATGTATTTCATACTGTACCTACTGTAGTAATTTCTTGAAGTAAAGATTATGACAAGTCAATATGACAAGTCAGTTACTGACATTGATCCCAATTTTGTTTGCATAAAAAAGAGAAACAGCGAGAAATTTCGTCATGAACATCTTCACTTGCGGGGATATACCGCTTAGTTCCCGGTTGTAGATTCGACATACGAGTGAATGTGTTAAAAGTAAAAATGTCCAGCACGCATTTCAGTTAAGCGTGAGATGTCAAGACAAGATAAGACAAGATTGATTTATACCACAGAGAAAAACGACATTAAAAAAGACAATGCTATTTACATAAGGTACTAGCCACCTGGAGCCCGTTTCTCGAAAGCTCCCGTAAATTCCGGGACCGATAACTTACCGGGACGGTTAACGGGAAACTTTACCGGGCACGGAATAGTGTTTCTCGAAGCATCTGTAAACTTTCCCGGTACTTACCGGACCCGATAAAATAGTGGGTTGTTACCAGTCTCTAAATTTCAATCTCTCTCTAATCACTAACTTGACATTTTTTTGCACTTGCTTAACTAGGGGTAAAAAATATTGGAAAGAAGGAAGGATCTTATGGAGTGGAAAGCTATAGATCAATTGGCGTGATTAGGGAGTTTAAGAAGGCGACGCTAGACGAAAACGTCACCCCAAAATATAACTTGGCTCTATCATAAGTCTTTCGCGATCATTCAGTCTCGTTCGCGTCCTACAAAATGGGCGAAGTATCTTAGAATTTGGTTCGAGCGGTTTCAGAATGAAAATAGAGAATGAAAGATTCTCTGTTACATGCTTACGTTGTCATCAAAACCTCAAATTCGGTGTTTTCACGTAGCCCTTATGCAGAGGACCGCTAATTTTCTTGCTAAAATTCGTGCAACACGTGCAGCACGTGCAGTACGATTATTTGTACTCTTTTAACCAATGATATTATTGTTTTGTGGGGTTGCCGTAGTCGCAGCCGTCGTCGTTTTTTAAACTCCCTATAGACCACTTTCATAATGGCGGCCAAACAAAAGATTCTTTTGTTTTTATGGTAATGAGCCTTACTGGCCTCGCTAGGATGTACAAAATTCAATAGAATTCTTGTTCCAAATTGAGGCTATTGAGTCCAATTAACATACATACGAAAGAAAAATAAATCGGCCGCCATTTATGAAAGTGGTCTATTTACTCGTTTTCTCCGGCCGGGAAACATCAAGCGCAATTTTCAAAGATCCCAAATCGACTGTTCTAGCATAAAGCAATTTAAGATCAAGGGAAATGCGACTGAAACAACTTTGTGTTTGGGGAGAATAATTTTAAAGCTCTTTATTCTCGTTTATCTATCGTGAGCCGTACAGTACGTTTCTTCATGTTTGTTCACTGCGCATAATGCGACTCTTTTTCCGATCGCTCTTTTATGTAATTACTTTTATCTGTAGAGTGTCTGTTTTCTTATTCCCTCCTCCCTCCCAAAAAGGTAAAAAAAAGTCCTTAATTAACACACAGGAAACAGGTTTGCCTTGCAGTAGGATTAGGTTTGCGTGACGGGAACCATTATTTACACAAAGAAGTCATTTGGAAGTCATAACGCGCAGCGAGTGATCGGCGTTTTATCTATTCATTGATGTTTTCCGCTGTTTGTTGGAGAGAGTGAGAAAACTACGGGGCTAGGACAGAAAAATTTCGTGAAAAATTTCGTGAAAATTTCGTGAAAATTTCGTGAAAATTTCGTGAAAAATTTCGTGAAAAATTTCGTGAAAAATTCTACAAAACATCCGCAGAGGTTTTTGAACTTGCTGTTGAGCCGCTCCACACACTCCTCACAGACTCCCCACACCAGCTCTGTACCCACTCTGTACCCGCTATGTACCCACTCTGTACCCGCCCAGCTTAACGTAGCTTTTATAGATCATCCACAAAATATGTGTCAGAAAAAAAAATTTCGTGAAAAATTCGTGAAAAATTTCGTGAAAAATTTCGTGAAAATTTCGTGAAAATTTCGTGAAAAAATTTGAATTTTTAATTATGGTTTAAAGGCAAAATTATAATTAATTTAAATAATGGAAAACGTGAAAATGGTTGAATTAAAAGACGCTGATTTGAGAGAAATTGTAAAAGAATTGAAATTACCTGGGTGGCATGGAATGCGTAAAAATGAAAAAATTGAAGCATTGAAAGAAAAGGGAATTGAAACAGTTGAAAATTTGGAAGATCCCCTACGTAAACGTATTTATGATAGACTGAAAACACCAAAGATATTAAATCCAAGACCGCAAATTCCAATAAAACAAACTACTAATGTTTTAAATACTAGAAAAGCAGTAAGCCTTATTCCTAGAGTTGAGAAAAATATTTATCAATCAAAAACCAATTATAATCAAAACATACAACAAAAAGAAGAAAAAATAAAACAACAAGAAGAACAAATAAGAAAATTAGAAGAACAAATTAAAATAAAACAACAAGAGGAACAAATACAAAAAAATGAAGAAAAAATAAAAAGACTAAAAGCTCAATTACAAAAACCCAATACAAAAATTACAGAAAGTTTTATAGATTATGAGAAAGAAGGTGCTAAACCTAAAATAAAAATTGAAAGAGAAGAAGAACCAATTATAGGAGGGGGTAAAACAAAAAAAAGAAGGAGGAGGGGGAGGAGAAATAGAAAGAAAAAAAAAGAACCAATCATAGATAGAGATTATGAGAAAGAGGGTGCTAGACTTAAAACAAAAGGAAATGTAAAAAATTATGAAAAGATTGCTAAACTTAAAAAAGAAAAAAAATTTATTGATGATAAACCATTAAAGACTCCAGAGGAAAATAATAGAAGTAAAACAATAGATAGAGAAATTGCTGAACTTGAACAAAACAAATATGAGATGGAACAAGAAAATGAGGAAGAGTTCACATTTAATGAACGAAAAAAAGCATTAAAAGGATATTTGAAAACTTGCAGGATAGATGGAAAGAATGGATATAGTCCTGAAGAATTCATGAAAAAAAATAAAAAGAAAGTTATAGATCGAATTAATAAGGAAAAAAAACCAATAAAAGGTAAATTTATATTAACATGTAAGTTTTTTAAAAAGTCTCTACTTAGAGGGGGAAAAATTAAAGATGAAACCGAAAGATTCTTTCATTCTCCAGCAAAAATAATTACTGAAGCAACTAATTTATCAGAATTATATGATGAAATTCTTAAATATATACTTAATGAGATTGAAAAATTTCTAAATAATAACCCTTCAGGCGTTTTTGAATTTGATTCTGTAGTATGTTTTGATATTGGTTTAGCTCCCTACGAAACTATTTATGGAAGTTCATATTTTCCATTACCTGCAAGATTAGCATCAAAAAAAGCTATTATTAACCCACAGAATTTTAAAGATAAGGAATGTTTTAAGTATGCAATAACAGAAGGGGTAATTCCTAGAAAAAATCATAGAGAGAGAGTAAATGATGAATTGAAGGAAAATTCTAAAAAGTTAAATTGGAAAGGAATGGAATTTCCCACCTCATTAAAACAAATTGATAGGTTTGAAAAACAAAATCCATATGTTATTAATGTTTTAGGATATGAAGATAATAAAATATATCCTCTAAGAATAAGTGATAAATGTGATTGTAAGAAAAAAGAAGAATGTAATAATTGTGGATGTAGGAAAAAAGAATGTATAAAAAAAGAATGTAATAAAGAAGAATGTATAAAACAAGAATGTGATAAATGTGGTTGTAAGAAATGTGATTGTAACAAAGAACAATGTAAGATATGTGACTGTAAAATTATAACATTAATTTTAATATCTAATGGTGAAGAAAGTCATTACTGTTTGGTAACTGATATTAGTAGGATTTTATCCTCTGAAATTGATAAAAATAAAAACAAAAAATATTTTTGCCTTAGGTGCTTCAACTCATTCTATGAACAAAAATATTTAGATGAGCATAGAATATATTGCGATTCAAATGGAGAAGTTATAATCAATATGGTAAAGAATAAAGATGGAAGCCCAAAATTTATTCAATTCAAAAATTATAAAAATAAAATTAGAGTACCATTTGTTATTTATGTAGACTTTGAGAGCAATTTAATACCAATATATACATGTTCTCCAAATGAAATTAAAAGTTTTACTAAAAAATATCAAATGCATAAAGCATCTGGATTCTGTTATAAAATCGTTTGTTTTGACAATAGTATATTACCCGCCGATTTTAATCAAATTGTGCAATATACTGCAAAATCAGATGATGAAGATGTTGCGCAGATATTTGTAGAATATTTAGAAAGAGATATTAGAAAAATTTATAAAATAATAGAAGAAAGAGAAGAAAAATTTAGATTCTATAATAAGAATAACGCGACAGAAACAATTAAAAAAGAATATAATCAAGCAACTAGATGTCATATATGTGAAGGAATATTTACACAAAATAAAAAAAATAAATATTATGAAAAAGTAATAGATCATTGCCATCTTACAGGAAAATATAGAGGGGCCGCTCATAATTGTTGTAATCTAAGATATGGGATTCCTAATTTCATTCCAGTAATAGCACATAATATGTCAGGATATGATTCTCATTTATTTATTAAAAATCTTGCTAAAACAAAAGGTAAAATAACCTGTTTAGCTAATACTAATGAAAAGTATATTAGTTTCTCAAAGAAAATTTTAATTGGATGTGATTATAAAGGTGAACCTATTAATAAAATGATAAGATTCATTGATTCTTACAAATTTATGCAAAGCGGGCTTGGCAGTTTAGTTGATAATCTAACCAAATGCGGAAAGTGTAAGACATGCAGACCGCCAGATTGTTTGAAAAGATACATTGAAGATGGAAAAGATATTGAGCATAAAAGTATTGGTAGATGTGAAAAATGTGAGAATTGTTTGTTAGCAAAAAAAAGATGTCTTTTTCCAAAAGATGATAAACTAAAAGAAACAAAAAAGGAATTTGACGATAAAACATATTTAGTAATGAGAAAAGGAGTGTTTAATTATGATGATTTTAATAGCATTAATAAACTAAATGAAACAAAATTACCACCAAAGAAGGCATTTCATTCAAAATTAAATGATGAAGATATAAGTGATGATGATTACCAACATGCTAAAAATGTATGGAAAACCTTCAATATGAAAACAATGAGAGAATATCATGATCTATATCTCAAGACGGATGTTTTACTTTTATCGGATGTATTTGAGAACTTTAGAGATGTTTGTCAAAATAATTATGGTTTAGATCCAGCACACTATTTTACATCGCCAGGCCTATCTTGGGATGCAATGTTAAAATTAACCAAAGTTAAATTGGAACTGTTTACTGATGTTAATATGTTACTTATGATTGAAAGAGGTATTAGAGGTGGGGTGTCCCAAATATCAAAAAGATATGCTAAAGCTAATAATAAATATATGGTAGACTTTGAAGAAAATCTAAAGAAAAGTTATATTGCATATCTTGATGCAAATAATTTATATGGGGCGGGAATGAGCGGGAAACTACCCAGGGGTGGATTTAAATATATGAGTGAAGAGAATCTTAAAAATTGGAGAGATATACCCTGCATAGTTATGGTTGATTTGAAATATCCAAAACATCTTCATGATTTACATAAAGATTATCCTTTAGCTCCAGATAAACTTACTGTTAATAAAGTTAAGAAATTAATACCAAACCTATTTGACAAGAAAAGGTATGTTGTTTATCATGAGACTTTAAAATTTTATGAAAGTATGGGATTAGAAATAACAAAAATTCATAAAGGTATTAAATTTTATGAGTCAGCATGGTTAAAACCATACATTGATTTAAATACTAAATTCAGAGCTAAAGCGACTAATGATTTTGAAAAAGACTTCTTCAAGTTAATGAATAACTCTGTATTTGGTAAAACAATGGAAAATATTAGAAAAAGGATAGATGTTAGATTAGTTAATGATAAAGAAGCGGCTAAAAAATTAATAAAAAAACCAAGCTTTGATTATTTTACAATCTTTTCTGAAGATCTAGTTGCTGTAAATATGAAGAAAATAAAAATAAATTTTAATAAACCAATTTATTTAGGGTTTTGCATTCTAGATAGAAGTAAACAAATAATGTATAATTTTCATTATAATTATATTAAAAATAAATATGGAGATAATGCTGAATTACTTATGACTGATACTGACAGCCTTGTATATTTTATAGAAACAGAAGATTTTTACAAGGATATAAGTTCAGATATTAGAGAAAAGTTTGACACTAGTAATTACCCTAAAGACCATCCATCTGGAATCGAGACTGGTGTAAACAAAAAAGTAATTGGAATGTTTAAAGATGAGTTTGGTGGAATGATACCTACAGAGTTTGCAGGGTCTAGTGCTAAACAATATAGTGTAAAAATGGATAATGGCGGAGAGATAAAAAAGGATAAAGGAACAAAGAAATCAGTAATTGATAAAGATATGTGTTTTATTGATTTCAGAGATTGTGTATTAAATAAAAAATCTCAAATGAGAAAACAGAATTTAATTAGAACAGAAAAACATAATGTTTACACGCAAACCGTTAATAAAATTGCACTAAATCCGGCTGATGATAAGAGATATGTTAAAAAAGATGGGAAAAATACTCTTCCATATGGACATTATAGTTTAAATATAAAAATAGATGATGATGATTGTAATATTATCTTTACAAAACAGAATTAGGAGGCAACTCAGTATCATAAGGAATAACCTGCAATTCTTCCCTTACAAAACCTCGTCTTGGACCATCTTGCCCACCCTCTTGTTTAATATAATATAAAACTGGTTGATTTGGAGAAACCCTACTCCCCGTAATATTATAAACTTTGATACTCCAAATAGGATCTGTAGCTCGCCTTTTTTCACCACCCTCAAGTTCACCAGGAGATAATAAATATCTAACTCTAACAAAAGGAGATAATCTTACCTCATCAAGACCAACAACTCGATTATACTTTTTTTGTTCGATATCAACCTCTTTCATTTTTATAGCTTTATCAGGTTCTTTACCAGTTATTCTTGTTGTTGTATTATTCAAAGTTTTCAAAATATCTGGTAATCGTTTTACCCATATTCTAGACCTTTCATCACTAATCATTTCTTGTGCATATTGATGACTAAATAATCTTTCACCTAATATTCTGTTTGCGTTTTCTACAAATGCCTGTGCTCTATGATTTCCAGCTTCACTTCTTTGAATGATTACATTATGATAATTCATAAGTTTAGTAACCTCACCCATAAATTCTCTTCCAGGATCAAACATTAATGTTTTGGGGTATTTTAACTTTCTAGAATATATTTTTTCAAAAGCTTTAGATATCTCATGACTTTCTTTTGATGTTAATGGTTCAGCATCTTTATATCTTGAAGCAACATCAACCACAACTAATGCATATTTATATTTTTTTCTTCCAACTCTATCATGTGGCAAAAATAATAAATCCGCTTGGTGAATCTGATTAGGTTTATCTATAGTCCAGTGCGGTCTAGGAATATATTTTGGAGCTGGAAGATATATTTGCCATATTGCTTGTTTTTGTAACCATTGTTTTGCTAAATCTTCACTTACTTTCACTTCGTGGGAGGGATTCGCCCGATTAGCCTTTTCAGCTAATTTATTAATCGCAGAATATCCTTTCCAATAACCCTCAGTTGAATAATATATCCTACTGAAATTTTTTGATAACCTTTGGGATATATTTTCGTTACTCATTTAAAGATTAACTAAAGTATCTTATAAATAAAAATGACAACCGTATCTGAAAAAATTAACCCAAACAGGATTCCAAGAGATCCACTAGGGTTGAAAGCGGAATCAATATTGAACAGAATTACTCTCAACCCCTCATCGGCTAATCCTGGAGAAACTCTATATATAAATATTCCTAAACTTTCTGAAAATTTAGTTATTGTACCTGGAAGTGTATATCTAGTATTTAACTTAGATGTTGAGGGGCATGAAGATAACACACTAGTGAATAATGTGGGTAGTAATCTTGTATCCAGACTAAGGGTTCTTTTTGGTGGTGAAACACTACAGGATACTCAAAGATATGATCTATTTCAAACATACCATGACTTATTTTTAACAGATGAAGAACGAGAGGATAGATTAAGGCAAGGTATTTCCTCTGAAAACATGAGGAAGCTACGGTCAAATGCGGGTGATAAGGTAGACACAGATGCTAAGGAAGTAGCTCTTGCAGAAGTACACAATAACAAGTATCATATCCTACTAAACCATCCTATTCTCAAAGATCATGGGGTTTTCTACCCAAAGGCGTTAGCTCATCAACTAATCTTTGAGATTACACTGGCCCCAGTTGACGATATTGTTGTTTATTCTGACGATACCAAAGCTCCAAATTACAAAATCACAAACCTTGAGTTGGAATATTCTTGTATATCAAGTGAAAAATTAGCCAGTGAGGCTCAGGCAGTTTATCAGGTTGGTAAAGGATTCTATTATGAAAATGTCACTCTACACAAAACTTTCACAATATTAAGAAATACAGACAGCGTTATAAACCAGCATATTAATCTACCTAGAAGATCAATTACAGGGATATTATGTTTATTCACATTACCATATGGAAAAGGAGCAAGAGATTCCGAGAATTTTTTCAATCCAGGTATAACCTCAATTAATATCGATGTTAATGGTGTGCCAAATCGTTTCTACTCTAAGGGGATGGTACCTTCAGACCTATGGGAGTCAGTAAAGAAACGTTTCAGTGGTTACTCACAATGGTCAGTAAATGAAAAGGATTTTTATAGTAAAAAGTTTGCTCTGTGGATAGATTTGAGAACTCACCCAGATAATGATATTCATGGAGGAGGACTAGCCTTAACAAATGCACAAGATGGTATAAAAATAGAAATGAAACGAAAACTTAGCGGTTCTAGTACGATGACCTGTTATATGTTTGTTGTAGCTGATGCATTAATGGAAGTTATGAATTCAAACTTAAGATCAATCACGTATTAGTTAAAAAAGATGGAAGAATTAAGAGATAAAATACCATTTCACTGTATTATAACCGGTCCAACAAATTGTGGAAAGACAAAGTACATCATAGATCAACTCAGAGGCCCCTTTAGAAAATTGTTTGAATTCATTGTTCTAATATGTCCAACTTATTATAAAAATAAAACCTATCATAATTTTGCTATAGGAGATAAACGTTTCTTTGTAGTATCACCGGATGCTAGTAACATTGATGAGATTAATGAGTTATTAACTGATTGTCAAACGTTATTTTCAGGAACAAATACACTAATAATTTTAGACGATTGCGCTGTATCCACTGATCTGAAGAAACGATCAAATAAGTTTATAGATTTAGCATTTTCTGGAAGGCATCATGGATTATCAATGTGGGTTCTCACTCAGCAATTAACATCGATAGCAAAACCATTCCGTGAAAATGTAGCTTGTGTTGTTACTTTCCATAATCCATCACAAAAAGGTATGAAGATGTTTTTCGAAGATTATGGAGGTGATTTAGACTCTGAAACTAGTAAAAAATTTGTAGAACTACTGAAAAAAGAAAAATATTCTAGATTATGTTTGTGTTTGCGTTATCCATTCCAATGTTATTTGGAGATTCCTGAGGTTATTTAAAAGAATCAATGTATTATCAAAAATATGGCGGAAGTCGAAGATTATATTGAAGAAGAAAAGAAAGATGTAAAAGATAATTATAATACCGAACGAAGAGAGGAACATGAACTTGAAATAAAACAAGAATCATTAGCTATTCTCGCAGTTCTTGGAACCACAAAGGAATATTTAGGAGTCGATATGAGTCTTGGTGATATAAAAAAATTATCGGTAAAAGACATTGAAAAATATTTTAATAGATATCAGGCAGTATTGGGTAAGAAAATTAATGGAGGGTTGGTAGATTCATCTCTTCAATTAATTTCTAAAGTTATTTCTTACATTGTTCCTGTGGATGATATAGAAGCTCTTTGTGGGGATTTGAAGAATGATGATTTGGTTAATAGCGAACTGGCAAACATTGTAGGTCTATTAGCATTGAAAGCAGGAAGATTGACAGCGCTTGCTAGTGGGTTATTCCAGGTTGCTAAACATGTTAAAATAGGTAAAATCAGTGAAGAAATACAAGTTACAAGTAAAAATATAGATGATTCTAACATAACTGAGCATGTAAATGATCACAACTGATTTAAAGATTCTTTAATTTGTGAAATAAAATAATAATGTCTGACCGAACTGAAAAAAGTGAAGTAGGAACAGAAGTTGTTGAACAAATTACAGCGGATCCGATTGTTAAAGATAAAGAACCTAAAAAGAGAGAAAAAGATCCTAAAAAAGTTGCAGCGGGTAAGAAATTAGCTGAATATAATAAAAAAGCGAAAGAAGCATTAGCTAGAGAGCAGATGAAACGTGAAAAGGAACAAGAGGATATTAAAAATGAAGAGAGTGAAGAAAAAGAAAATGGGAAAGCATGGCTTCCAGAACTATCTTTTACTACTGTTTTGTCTATCGTTGGAATAGGGTTTACAGCATTTGATATTTTTATGAGATATCGGGGTGAATATAAAAATAGGATAGCAGATTTATCACAAGTACCAACACAACCCTTTGAAGCCCCTCCCATAAAGATTCATAATCCGCAACCACCAAAAATTAGAATGATATGATTTAAAGGTTTCTTACTGATACAGTAAAAATTATGTCAAACGAAAACAAACTTGTGAAAACTGTGACTGATTCTGCAGTACTTATTGGGTTAGCAGCTGGAGTTGGATATGTAGCTAAAAAAGCAATGAGAGAATCATTTATGAACGACCCATCCTCAAGTATTACAAATTATGCAAAATGGGTGGTTGTATTGTCTGGTAGTATGTATCTAAAAACATATTTAGAGGATCAAAATATTTTACCAAAATAATTATGGCAACAATAGCAATGATGTTGGGTGGCGCTGTATTAAATGCAACCGCTTTTGTTGGTGGATCATATCTTGCAAAATATATATCTGGAGATAAAACAGATACAGAAAAAATACGACACGATAAAGCATTAGAAAAATATCAAAAAGATTATGCTGAATATCAAGAAAAAAGACAGAAACTAATTGATTGGAAAATGAAACAAAAAGATGAAAAATATCAAGCATCAAAAAATCTTTCAAAAACGGATGAAGCTTTAGAATTGTACTCTGAAATGCACGAACCAAAATTTAGCGATTATTATAGACCTAGTAACAATCAAAAGATGGGTGAAATGGCATATGTTGGTGGGGGAATGTTGGCATTGGGGTATGCAGCTAGTAAATTATAAAAACATTAATTGTTTTATAATTAAATTGTTATTTAACAAGTACAAGACCATATAACATAATTTTTATTAATTTTCTTTTTTTATCATCATTTATAATTAATTTAAGTAATTCTTTTTGATCTTCATCTTTTAAATTATCAGTTATATTTTTTAAAAATACAAGGTTATTTTTTGTAATTATTCCTTCATTAAACATTTTTCTTATGTTATTAAAACTAATATGTTCAGTAATATCTTTTATTTCCATTTTTTATATTTTATTTTTTTATTTAAATTATTTACAAACATAACTTTTAGGTCTAAAGATTTCTTACTGATGAGTAAAAAATCATGGAAGAATCAGAAAAAACTCCACTATTGAGTCAAGATTTTAATGAGGATGATGAGGATGATGTAGAAGAGGTTGAAATGGGCCCAATATCATCAACAACTAGGGTAATTAACCCTAATGATGATGATGGTGAAATGGAAAGTCCTCCTCCAGGAACCCCGCCTGACCGTCGTCGAAATCCTCCGCCTGGCACCCCACCCAGAACCCGTATACAAGAAACATCTTTTGGAGGTAGGGATTATGAGGAAGAGGGGGCAAGACCTAAATCAGCAAAAACTATTGTTAGTGAAAGTTTAAAAAATAAAGATGAATCTGAAGATGAGATTAAATCATTATTTCCTAATGCAGACACATCACAGTTTTTTCATTGGTATGATGAATATGGAGACTTAAAAGTAAAATTGGATAGGAAAGGAGCAAAAACTTACTCATTATTAAAAGGTGGTAAATTGAATAATGAACTTCCTGATACATTAAAAAAAGCTCTAGGTGTTGATTATGAAACCATTTTTAAAGAAAGAAATAATCTTTTATCACAAAAGGAGGAAGATAATAAAAAAATTAGAGATTTAAAAAATGCATTAGAGAGGTTAAAAAAAGTTTTGGAAAAATATGAAGATGATATAGAAAAATATTTCACAATTGAAAAAGAACAGATGAAGGCTTTAATTGAAAGACAACAAACTAAAATCGCAGAAAGTGAAAGTTATTTAGATTCAGTTGATAAAGATAAACTGTTAGATAAAACGCAGATTGATAAACTTAAAAGCGAATTAAATCGATACAAAGATGAGCTTGAAAAAAATAAGAATGGATTATCAAATTTAGAAATGTTAGAACGTGGTAATGAAAGATTAAAAGCTGAAGTTGATAATTTTAGAGAACTAGCAAGAAAGAGTATTATTTACAACCAAGAACAAATAGCTGAGATTGAGAGCCAAAATGAAGAAATACTTAAAAATCTACCATTACGAGAAAGGGTAAAGTATATCTTCAAAAAGTATGGTTTTACAGTATTTGCCGTTGTAAGTGCTGTAGGTGTGGTTATTGGTGTTATAGTTTCTAATCTTTCTAGAGGTTTATCCACATTAGGAAAAGGTGTTGGAAATGGATTGAAAGCTCTTGGGAAGAAACTCGGGGAAATATTACCAGGGATGGTTGGTGCGATTGTAAGCTTTTTATTCAAAACAGCTGGTGAGGTTATTGGATTTTTAGGTAAGAATGCTTGGCTTTTGATAATGGCTGTGGTTTTATATTTTGTGGACCGACTAAAAGGAGGAACAAGTGTAAAAAAGAGAAAGTAACAAATTTAAAGATATCATGTCGATCAGTAAAATACAATATGGATGACTACAAGGGAATTTATCCGCAATTACCTATTAATGGTGATCCAAATAATTTCAGACTACAAAAGTCCTGTGAAGTACTAAATAATCTTCAAAAGGAAATTAAACATTATGAGGATGTTAGAAAAAAGTATAATCGAGCGAGAGGAATATTTACAAAAATAAGTGTTTGTAGTGGTATATTTTCAGTTATTCTATCTGCAAGTGGACTCGGAACATCTCTTTCTGGTTTTGGTGCTGTTGTTGGTATACCATTAGGTGTTGTTGGTGGATTTTGTGGGGGAATATCTGTTGGATTCGGTTCTGCTTCTAAAAGACTTTCCCATAAAGTTAGTAAACATGAACAGACCGTTTCTCTCGCAAAAGCAAAAGTAAACACTATTCACGACTTGGTTTCAAAAGCACTCAAAGATAATGTAATATCTGACCAAGAATTTTCTTTAATTTTATCAGAAGTGGATAAGTTTGAAAAACTAAAAATGGAAATCCGCCAAAAAACTAGGAAAGATACAGAAAAAAACTTAAATATGAATCAGATAAGAACAGAGGTTCGAGAGGAAATATTAAAGGAATTGGTAAGTCGAGATCGCTGAAAATTTCATATGAGAGAACTGATGTAGGATTTAATTGTTTTGCCGGTGTTAGGAAAGAGTTTATTTAAGCGTAGCTGGCCGGCGAAGCCGATTTAAAAGCAACATTTTATGAACAAAAAATGTCATTATTCAATGATTTCAAAAATAGGTACCAAAGTGCTAATCTTGATAAATTTGCATTTGTGTCTGATTCGTATGGAGGATATATTAAGTGGAAATATAATGGTTTAACTGTAATGACAAATGATGATCCTACTGGAAAAACATGGACTGATGGCATATCACCTAATATGAAAAGACTTTTATGGAAAGATTTAGGACTGAATGATGAAGAATTTAGTTCATTTCCTGAAAGTTTAACATTAACAAATAGATCTTATCCAATACCAGCTGTTAATTTTGATGATTTTACAATCGATATAACAAAAATGCTAACCTTACTTGATATATATGTTTCAAATACGAAGAAATTCACAGCAAAGATGCGTAATGTTTTTACCAATCAAGTTGTTACTTTCAAATTTGGTAAACAAAGTAGAAAATGGTTGAACGCCCCTGATATGAATTATTGGCCTCAACAACTTAACTTTGCAGTTTGGTGTGCAACATCTGGTTGTGGGATAAGTCCTTTTGAAAGCCTAAATTATCCTAAAGTAGTAAATAGTTTCATTAAGTTTCATATATATTTCACAATAAGGAGGATATTATATGAATTGAAACTACCTTTACCTGATGAGCAGCCTTTTGTGATAAATAATAATCCTTTTAGTAAAGTTGCATATCAACGATTGTGCGCTGAATTTGGGATTAGTAATAATTCCGATTTTAGATGGAAAGGAGGAAGAAATTGGGGATTGGGAGATATATTTCTTGATTATGGTGCAGGATATCATGGAAAAGGTGGAGGATACCAAAATGTACATATTGTAAGGAATTATGATGTTGAAGCTGATCAATGGCCTGGTGAAGGAAATAAATTCGCTGATGAAGGTGGTAAGAAAGAAAAGGGTAATCTAATTTCATTTATACGTAATGATGACTTTGCCGATTTCAAATATTCTTGGTTTATCCCAACAAGTGGACATGGGCTCACTAAAGCTGGACTTGGTAGATTAAATCGATCTGCTGAAGCTTTTGTCTATTGTATATTAGGTGCACAAGTTAACACTAGAAACTCGATTTATGGTAATGGTGGTGGCGCGATTGAGACACAACAAGAATTCTTGTCTTTATTTGAAAGTAGTGTGATTGAGAATGACATTTCTAGTTCTATCCAAAGGTATCAATTAGCTGTGGAAGAAGCGAAATTACGGCTTGATGTCGCTATTGCTCCTGGTGTGTGGTTGATGCCGAGTAATATGATAATCAATACTGAAAGCGTGACAGGTTTTAACAACAAACTTATGAAAGCTAGTAATGATATGAATTTTGGTGTGAATAATTCCATAAATACTGAAACAAAAAAAGTTGGAATAAGTCATAACTTAGGATATTCAAAGGTAAAGTTACCTCATATTCTCCTGAAAGGTGGAAATGAAACGAATAAATCCCAGAAGGAACCAAAAGCCTCAATAAAAACAGACTCAATGAAAAAGGACTCAACGCAACATGAAAAGAATATATTAGCATTTATAATTCTAGCGGGTGGCTTGGCGTGGTATCTATTTCGGTAGTTCATGAGTATTTCACGTGATTATGATTGTTTACAAATTAGTGTTCACGTGTAGAACAATAGATTGCATACTTTTGCGACATAGCAACAAGCAAAACGTAAAGTGGTTTTGAAATTGAAAAGTAGATTTTATGTTTACTTTTAAAAGACCCGTTTCTAACGTCGCTCAGGAATGTGATTACGTCAATGCAAATTACGGCGCAGTCGGTTTAAAGATGAATATAAAGTAACCAAACAAAAAAATGTTGAGCATTACCATGTATGAGCCTGAAACAAGGATTTATTTAGAACCTCCGCTTAAAAATATTAGTGAGATGCAACTACTAGATTGTAATATAAAAACTAAAAGATTGATTAATTTCAAGGATCGGCAGATAATAGAAAATGCTAATAATATTGGCTTCATAATAATTGAACCTGGTACATATTCTCTTCGTAATATTAATTCGATCTTTTTTAATGATCCGAATAGGGAAAAGATAACAATAATTGAGACTGATACTATTGACTATCTATATTCAAATAAGAACTTTAACGTTAAACTTACTAGAGCTTTGTCTATTGGTTTAGGTGTGCCTGAAATTATAAATCCTGGTAAATTATACCCTATAAATATCCAAATTAAGGAACCGCTTAGACTTATTTGCAGTATAGTTGATAATAAGTCTTCATATATGAATAAAACAAAATATGGAGAACCTGTGAAACTCTCACCATCAACCCTACTTGCAAACATACCCTCAAAAGATTATCCAACAATTCCACTTCGAACATATGAGAGTGTCATAAACCACTTTGATTTAACCATATTAGACAATGAATGGAAAAAACTTGATCTGAAGGGTTCTCCTATAACTTTTAGTTTAAGATTTAGGTAAATTTTTTTGTTATGTAACTATTATTTGAGTTATATAACATAATTAGTAGTAACAAAAATAATATTATTCATCTGGTAAAGAATTAAAAATTTCTTGCTCCTCAATATCATAACACCAATCCACAACTCTTTTTGGATTCCATGCTGCTTTTATTATTTCATCGTGTAAACTTCTGAAAAATTTCTCTTTTTGATTTATTTTATATTTATTTAAAGATACACTTACACTTAATTTTTTAATAAAAAAATTTTTATCAAAAACATCAATACTACATTCCTCGTCGTGGTAAGCAAGATAAACACCATTTTTATAAAAATGATTAATTTCATTCCAGTTTACAATAAACAAACCATGGCATGGGCTAAAATCGTATTCATATTTATCCTCAAAAAAACAATAATTAGCAGCTTTTAAAATTTCTTTTACAAATTTATTAACACATATTTCACCAACTCCAAAATCTATGTACTTTTTAAATCCAATATAATATGTAAAATCATAATTTTTATTATAATATTCTACATTAAAATTTATGTAATTAGGTAAAACATGGTTATATGTCAGCTTATCAAGAAAAAATTGCCTATTTTTTGATAAATTTTTTAGTAAATCTTCTTTTATTTCCCCCATAAAATCACAAATGATAAGTTTTTTATCATTAATATATTTAAGCTCAATGTTTCTATTTATATCCATTTTTATATTTTATTTTATATATTTAAATCATAATTCATTTTTTAATTTTATTCTACATTCCTTACAAGAAGCTTTTTGTTTACCATGTTCACATATTTGAGATCCACCGCACTCTTTACACTGATATTTAACCTTTTTATGTTCACATATTTGAGATCCACCGCACTCTTTACATCGATATTTATACTTTCCATGAACGCACATTTGAGATCCTCCACACTCTTTACATAGATATTTATATTTTCCATGAACGCAATTATATTTATTTTTTACTTTGGATAATATAATTTCATTTGGTATGCTGATATTTTCTTTTTCCATTATTTAAATTAATTATAATTTTGCCTTTAAACCATAATTAAAAATTCAAATTTTTTCACGAAATTTTCACGAAATTTTCACGAAATTTTTCACGAAATTTTTCACGAATTTTTCACGAAATTTTTTTTTCTGACACATATTTTGTGGATGATCTATAAAAGCTACGTTAAGCTGGGCGGGTACAGAGTGGGTACATAGCGGGTACAGAGTGGGTACAGAGCTGGTGTGGGGAGTCTGTGAGGAGTGTGTGGAGCGGCTCAACAGCAAGTTCAAAAACCTCTGCGGATGTTTTGTAGAATTTTTCACGAAATTTTTCACGAAATTTTTCACGAAATTTTCACGAAATTTTCACGAAATTTTCACGAAATTTTTCACGAAATTTTTCTGTCCTAGCCCCGTAGTTTTCTCACTCTCTGTTGGTTTTAAAAATCAATGGACAGCTTCTCGCCGTGTTTCTTTCCAATTCCTCCTTCAGTTCCTCCACGAGCCACTCTATTCTTGCTCGAGAGAGCCGAAATCGTTCAATGACCTCGCAGTCAGCCATATCGGCTAGAAAGGGGCGTCTTTGATGAGACCGTGGTCTTTGCGCTAAACAAAAAAGTCCGCCTCTGGCCTCCATTTTGTTCGTTTTGCAACATTTGCGACTTCCCGGTAACTTTACGGGAGGTCACGACCTCCCGTAAATTACCGGGCAAGTTACCGGACAAATTAACGGGATCGAAAATAACGGGAGCTTCGAGAAACACCTGCAAAGTTTACGGGGACTTATCGGGGGACTTACCGGGCGCGATAATTTACCGGATCTTTCGAGAAACGGGCCCCTGGGTCGGGTTGTTCGAAGCAGGGTTCCAGGGTAAGTGCGAATTTTAAATGCAGATATGAGAGCTTGAAAAGCACATTCAGTATAATTCTTTTGAATACAATTTGATGATTGTATTATACTCTGAAAAAAAAATGGAGAAAGTTATCGAAGAAAATGCTTTTTAGCAAGAAGAAAAGAAAGCCGGGTTAAAATTTAACCCTGGCTTTCTAACGCTAATTGGCCTTCGAACAACCAGCCCCTGGAAAATAGCTCGAAAACTAATCTAGCAAGGAGGGATATGAATGTCTGATATAAAGAGATTTGGTCTCGGAATCGGAAATCGTTTCATTTCCCCTTTAAAATCAGATCCAAGCTGCAGAGGAGGATTGCACGGCAATTCACATTCACGGTGTGAATTGTACCTCACACCAGTAACATTTAAATGGTCTTGATCTCTTGACAAACCCTCACACTTTGTCCACGCGATTAGAAATCTCAAAACCGCTTTGCGTACATTCCGATTTTTCCAGCAACATACGAGAGGGTTCAACGAGGAATTCAACAATGCAACTGTTTCGGCCCAACTGTAGTAGTTGTAGCTGGTGAGACGACCACCAACGATTTGATGGTATGTTGTTATTAGCTGCACAGGCAGGTTGAAGAAGAAGTATATTGCAACGATGTAGGCCACATTAACCGCTAGCTTTAGCTGATGTCTGTAGATGTGGGCGTTCGCCGAGTTCAAGTGGTACACTTGTCTTTGGATTTGCCGATGATGGTGGCGAACAATGCAGAAAATCCTAAACTGAAGGAGAACCGATGTAAGCAAGCAAACAAACAAGCCATGTAGTCAAGTGAATGGCGCGGACTGCAGTGTTTATACCAGCCCATTGTAGACTGGTCAGAAGTGCGTTAACAATCCATATCAGCCCGGCTAACAGTAAAATACGGCGTTTGGTGACTATCGATCGGTAACGCAGATGAACTGCTAACGCGATATATCTCTCGCAGCTGATAGCTTTTAATGTCATGAACGACACACCGTAACAAACGTAAAACGACGTGGAGTAGATAAGTCTTACGACACAGGGAACGAAATGATAGTGATTTTCGCTCAGGCGGTAAGATACGTAACTCGGTTGAACGATGAGGCCGACCAGCATGTCGCTAATGGCTAAACACCCTGAGAAGAAGGCTCGACGGATCGCGAAGCCACGTCATTTTCCATATTATAAATATGATGGCGAAATTTCCAACCACTGCCACTGGAGAAAAAACGCCGTTCAAAATGCTTGTGATGAGGTTGGTGGCGTATCGGTGGTGAACTTTTTCGAAGAATGGATTTGGCAAGAAGAAACAGTCTTCAGTCGTATTTTTATTCATTGCGCACTGCAATCGCCAATCGAAGCTATAGTTCACAACGAGTGGGCTGTAAACATTTCAAAGTCACCGCATCTCGAAGTAAAACAAGATGTCATACGATGCCTCTTAGCTGCATTCGCAGCGTCAACAAGAATCCACCCAGTTGGCTGTCTTTCTTAGCAAAATTTGGCTCTATTTCTTTTTCCTGGCAATATCTTGTCATAATATTAATTCAAGATCGAATGATCCGATTGGTGAAATAAATAAAGATAGTTTTCGATGAAAAACATTGCTTTCTTAATTAAGACTCAAATTGCATATTCCGCAGATAACACACTGACTTGTTCAGTTGTTTGCATTTTTTAGCCATTACTGAATCGCCGTAGTGAGGCGAAGTAAGATTTTATTGATTTTACACCTTTTCATGACCAGTGCTTCATAAGAGATTCAACAAGTTCCTTTTTTTCTTCAGAAATAGCAAACATTAACTTTCGCATATTGGTTTTGTGAAATTTTCATTTGAGCAACGCAAGGTCTTCAATAAAGTTCCTAAAAAAACCGTCAAAGTGCATGGTTAAATTTACGGATGGAAATGTTAAAAACAAACAGTACCACAGTAAAGTAATGTTCAGTAGCTTTCCAAAAAATGGTCACACTGCATGGTTTGATGAAAATGTTAGAACCACTCTGTATCGTAAAACAAACAGAAGCACAGTGCAGTACAGTTCAGTAGCTTTCAAAAAACAAATGGTCACACAGCATGGTTTGATGCACAGAAGAAAATGTTTTAACCACACTGTATAGTAAAAAAAGAGTACCACAGTACAGTACTGTTCAGTAGCTTTACAAAGAGTGGTCACACTGCATGGTTTGATCCACATATGAAAAAGCTAGGTAGAACCACACTGTAGAGTATAACAAACAGTAGCACAGTACAGTACTGTTCAGTAGTTGTGCAAAGAATATCACGGCGGGGCCAGACCACCCCTCAAATGTTTCATTGGCGCGTGGGCAATTTTTTTCAAGATGGCGGCGTCTGGGCATTCAAAGGATTCTGGGTATTCTAGGCTGAGGTCTTGAGCCGAATTAGGTCGATTTTAACCGACTACTACAGGTCCTGGGTACTACTAATCGCATAATGGCCCCTTTTTTCGGATTCTTTACTTCCAGAGCTTTATTTTGATGTGCGTTGAGGCTGTGATATCCTAATTTTTCTCGTCAAAAGCGGTATGGTTGGAGACGAAAATGTAGAGTCTTTGTCGTCTGAAGAGTGCTCAAGGTAGTGCTTTTGCCTTTTGGTTTTCGTTAAAATGCAACCGGTTACATTAAAATCCAAAGTCATACAAACTTTGTGCAATATGTCTGCTCATTAAATTTGTATTTATTCATGAGGTTTGTCCTAATGCAAAGAAAAAATACCATGGGTCTTTAGGCTAACCTCGACCCGGGGAAAACAACGGTTCCCGCTTGCTGCATTCAACCGCCTAAAGAAGGAAAGGACGCAGGCTATTGTCGATGCTACGGCACAAATAAGCGAGTTGAGATCTCAACTTGATGAAAACAAGGCAGAGTTGGATGCTTTGAAGAAACAATTGCACAAGACTGAAGAAAAAATTCGAAGAAGAAAGCGAAAGGTTTGTTATTATGGTTTGCAATAGACTCGACTGTTTAATACATGAAATTAATCTCCTGAATTGTCAATGTTTTTCCTTGGTAATGGAATTATAATAACTATAAGCTTAAGATGATTTCTGTCCCATTTACATCGAAGCTAGGCATATTGTAAGCTTAAATTATGGCTCTTCCTTCGCTCTAGTCTGTCTATTAATTTATTTAGATATAAATAAGAAGATGACAGTCAAATGAAGTGATACTCTGCATAAAATTAAGCCTCTGATTTCATTTGCATTATCCCCTAAGGAAGTAAAATAATGATTTATTGATCCTTGTTAACACTACTTTCCCTAGATTTTATACATTTGTTTATTTATTTACTTATTTATTTAGTTATTTGTTTATTTATATTAATTATTTATTTATTTATATTATTTATATATTTATTTATTTTTGTTGCCATCACAACTGAACAGATTGCTGATCTTGAAAATCTAGAGGACGTCGACAGTGGAGTGGCCAAGAAGAAAAAAGATGACAGGAGACCTGATGTCACTAGTGTAGTGAATCCAACATGTAGTTAAAAGTTAAACCTTTCTAGGAAACAATTTCTTATACGTAGAAAGAAAACCCTGTCAGCACTAAGGCCAATCCATACAAGTACAGCAGCACGTGAAGACAACAAGCCAGTCCTTGTGACTCCTATATTCCAAAGAGGGTGAGGGACGGTGATAATAGGCTTTGTTTGTGGGGTCTTTCAAAATCTAGTACAGATGACAGCGGTTGCACGATCTGCACAAGCAGTGTAATGAACATGGTCAAACAGAGTGTTGCTGCTGGAAAAGTAACCCCTGAACTCAAGCAGTTTCTTTCATAATTCAGATTCAGCTAATAACAAGTGCTGAGATACTCTCAAGAGTGATCAAAATCCAATTTCTCATTGTATATACCATTTAAGCAATTCAATTTAATACAAGCAGGCATTTGTTGTGACTATAATTCAGAATTAATATTTTGATTATCAAGCACAAAATTCTCCTAAAGCTCTAAAGAAAAGGAGAAATATGCATTTTAAACATCAGACAGAAATTTACCAATCACAGTTATGTATTGTAATTATAACTCATCGGTGTATTTAGTAACAGCTTTGAAGCAACCGGCCATTATATAGTACAAAGAGTTGTGACATGTATGCATGTAGGGTTAAATACTCAACATCACAGCCCTTTAAAACTGTGAGACTTAACCATCTTCACCTGATTGCAGTTGCCAGTCATAATATCCACTAATGAATTTTCAATTTATAGCCCTAATTTTTTATACTGAGAAACATTTGGTAGTTACAATAATTATTGTTTGCAATTATATGGTTATATATAATAATTATAATACAGATATCATAATTTTGTCAATATAGAGCTTATATTTTCAATAATATAATCCTACTATAAAATAAGGATTTTTAAAAATGTATAATACCTCTATTTTAAAATAGTAAGATATTGTAAAAAACACCATGCAATATAAATCAATATGACAATAGATATTAGTAAAAAAAGGTCAATATATATTGATCTGCAGTGTAAATTCAAAACTGTATGTTTCATAAATTAATGTAAGTCAGACTGCACAATAAACAGCTGGCACACAACATGGAACATGCAACCTGCATGCACAATTAATTTCAGTGCTGCTGGACACCACTCGTATTCCAATAGCCATAGTGAAATTTCACCATCAAGACTTCATTTTTTTTGTGGAAGTTCAACTCCAAAGGCTTTTCCTCAGAAACAACCACCTCACATCTTTCCAATGTGTACTAGACTTGAAGCGCGTTAAAGTCCGTTTATCCAAGGATCCGAAAACGTTTCAATGACATTCCTAACAAGTGAAGCAATAATTTATATAAAACTCTCCTTTAATTTCTATTTAATTAAGAGAGAACAGTCTTCCCTTCATCAGTCGTGGCAATGTTTGATCGTTGACAGAAGCATTTGTTCAGGTAATGAAAACGGTATTTTTTGAGCCTGGAAAATTTAGTGCAAGATATCGCAGGCAAACTCAGAAAAAGCTAAACGGAATTCTCCCAACAGGAGTCGAACCTACGCTCTTCCGATTACAAGTTCGGACGCTCTACCACTGAGCTAAAGGAAACTCGTAAAACATTCCGCATACTTATAGAATTTGAATTTCAAATTAGTAAAAGTGTTGTTTCGAAACTCTGATTCGCAAATGCGTAAAAAAGTTGCAGATTTTTTTTTAGAAGCGCAGTCATGAAACGTGAAATGCCGTTATATCTGTACAAATTATGCACATTGATGATATGAATCATATCAAAAGTACAAAGTATACTCGGGGTTTCATTTACTTTTCTGTGTTGTTGAAGTTACTGTCCAAATGTAACTTGAGCCAACGTTCGAGTTTGAATTAATGGCCCTCCGTTGTCCATCGATGCATAAGATAATGTAGTTGTGCCATTCGTTGATACCTCAGGCTGTTGAAAATCTTCTCGGTAAGATTTCAGCACAGGTCCCTACTTCATTATGCATTCTGTAACTATACTGTTTCGTTCTTCGAACACAAGAAATATTTGCACGTGCATTACACCAGACAAGACAGCTTCAGCATGCATAATGAAGTAGGAACTGTACGGAAATCTTGCCATCTTCTCCCAAGTTTGATGTTGCTTGTTTTTCATATTGGCGATTAGAAAACAGTCCTAAGAAAGTACGCGCGCTGATTGGTTAGAAATCGTGTTTCTATTAAACAATTAGATTATGAGCTCGAGATTTCTATCGCGCGATAGTTGACGAGGGCGCAGCCCGAGTCAACTATCACGCATAGAAATCGAGAGCGAATAATCTAATTGTTTTAGTATAAATCTACTAGTCCTTCAAAACTTTGTCTTTTCTGGAACAGCCTCGACCAGTAAACTGCCTAAATCTTCTACACGGACACTTCGAAAACGTGAAGAAGCGGCCGCCATTACGCTACTCACTATCTATCACAGAATAGATAGTGAGTAGCGTAGCCAATCAGAGCGCGGCATTTGTGATAGAACACTAGTAGATTTATACTAAAACTCGATAGAAACACAGAACTAGCACGAGCTGTTGACGTAATGATGACGCGAGCAAAGAGAATTTACATTTTGATATTCAAAGTTAACAAGTTGCTTTTCTTTTTTTCGTCGCGGTGTTTTCTAAAAGAAATAGAAAACATGTTCTTCGTGTTTCTATCGAGTTATAGAAACACTCGTGAAAGTTTGGGAGAACTCGAAAAAGCTGTGGAAACACTCGCCTGCGGCTCGTGTTCCCACAGCATTTCTCGTTCTCCCAAACTTTCACTCGTGTTTCTATAACTCGATAGAAACACGGTACATGTTTTCTATTTCTTAAATGTTAGTCTTTCAAGTGCGGTAGCTTGAACATTTTCACAAGTTAAGGCTTATGTTTTAGTTTTGCCTTGGGATCTTAGAGTAATGAGGCCTTGTTAGGGGTTTTAGGGATAGAAGATAAATGGCTAAATAATTAAAGGGATAAGGGATAACTGAGATAGTTTTAGGGATAACAAAATATAAATTTCTCAATTGTCACACGTTTGGTCACTTTTGCCGAGGATTTGCATCATCAGAAACCGGTAACGAACAGTAACGAGTCACTTTTTGCTTTAAAATTGCCACCAATTGTCAAATTCCAAAGAGAAGTAATTCTGGGTTAACAGTCTCGGTAAAATTAGGGATAAGGGATATCTGCCCTCGTAAAAATAGGGATAAGGGCCCGGAGTACAAACCCCCCCCCCCCCCCCCACCACCGACCCCGACGGGGCCTCAGTAATGAAGTGAAATTCGTGGAAGTTTATAAAGTGGTTGTCTTTTAACGCGGTTTGTAAGGCTCTAAAACCAACGTTACAATCAGCAACTGCAAAGTGAAACTGCGCTTTGATTATCAAAATTCTAATGACATAACACAAGTTAATTCTCCTGTTTATGAATGACAATTTGTTGGCATTTTCAATTGAGCTCTTTGTAGCGTTGGAAACCAAAAGGGCAGCTGTGTATACAGTCATATGTTTGTTCAACCAGAGACTCGCTGCTGGACAGCTTAAACCTCACCTTAAAGTTTGACCCTCTTTCACCACTTCGTTTTCCTTTCAATTTTTTCCTCTCCTCTGAAGTTTCATAGCCGCCTTTTTAATTTCTGCCAAGAAATCTCTCTGAAAAATGCTTTACGTCATCTTGCCCGTTGGGTTAGCCAATCACAGTACAGTTTGATTCATTGTCTCCGCCCGCGAAACCACGTCTGTGAGAGTGCAGGACTGTCAAGGAAACGTGGTAACTCTGCATGGTAAATGAAATTCTCGACTCCGATTGTGATTTCTGCTCAGGTTGTCGAAGCATCGATCAATGTCATCAACAGTTCTTTTTAGAGCTACCTACGCACGGATCAAATTAACTCGACAAACCAGTACAGAGACTGCAGAGCTCTCGCCATTTCGGGACGGACCATTAGAAAAGTGATGGGGGGGGGGGGGGGGAATTTTCAGCTTGCACGAATTTTTTTTTCGCTCACTGCTTGTGCAGGAATTTTTTTTCAGGTGAACCCCTCTGCACGAATTTTTTTTACTACGTGTGGAAAAGTCACAATTGGACCTTCCTTCTGCATGAATTTTTTTTTACCTTCGTCTTTGCATGAATTTTTTTCTTGGCATTTTCCCTTGCATGAATTTTTTTGCTTTTTTCCCCCTCCCCACATCACTTTTCTAGTGGTCCGTCCCTTACCTGCGCGGTTAATTGGTTAAGTGAAGACTTGGTGATAACTCTTAAAAATTTGGCGCCTATAGCTTTAGAGAACATTCTACAAAAATACTCGCTTCCATCTAAATGGAAATTTAATGGTGTAGTGGTTAATCAAAGTCACAACGAATATATTGCATTTTATATTAAATTTTTGTCCCGTTTTATTGGTGACGGAAAACCTCTGAACGTTTATGAAGTTTGAATGATGTGTTAGTCGAAGATTAGCTATCACAATTAATTAGACTCGAAAACCCGCCGCTCAATTGCTCAAATCTCTCTCTTTTTTCAAATAAAATTAATTCAGACGAAAGCTTTTTTGATCTGTTCACGAGGATTGGGATAACTATTGAAAACGTCTCGAGGCTTTTCACAAACTTTCTTTGATTCCTATCTCATAAAAGGCAGGGGCTAAGAAAAAAAAAGGAATTTCGAGCAAACTGTCTTATTAGGACATCAGCCTGAGGATTTTTTTTTATTATGAGCTCTAGGGCGATCGATCTTACACAGTTAGCCTTCGTTGCTGTTTTCTAACCGATTCATTTTTCTATAATGAATTATCTGTGACCACTGTCCAACTTCGTCAGAGTTAGAAAGTTACATTTTCCCCTTCAATTTTAGTCTGAGAAAACAGCCGACATTTCGCGACGCCACTAGTGGTTTCCCCGCGAAATGACACATTTCGCGACGCCAGCAGTGATTTCCCCGCGAAATGACACATTTCGCGACGCCACCAGTGATTTCCCTGCGAAATGACACATTTCGCGGGAAAACCACTGGTGGCGTCGCGAAATGTCGGCTGTTTTCTCAGGCTACTTCAATTTGTACGCGAACGTCCTTACAGTTCGACTACTCGATCCCAGGCCACCGAAAGAAATTTTTATACAAATTATCCAATCACGATCGAGCACCTCAACTGATAGAATCTCCATATAATTTGCTCTATAACTGTACAAAACATATCAAGATTGAAAAAGAATCATCTTAGCCGGGAGAAGCTCATCCCAATGCTGTTGTTCAGCGTCAAGAACAGACATTCAAAATTTGTATGAGAATTTAGGCCTTTGTTCGAGTAGTGTAATATTTGTTTTACTTGTTAACGCAAAGTTTTTTAAAAACACCGTTATTTTTCTTAAACCAAATTTATTTACTTTCAAATAAATCCAGTGTTTTCCGTTTCACAACTCTGAAGACAGCTTTATTTCAGCAACTGTCATATTAAACTAAATTGTTTCATTAGTATTTTTGCACTGCCTTTTACTTTGCGACAACCGGTGACATGGAAATGACAGTTTCAATGAGTTCATATGAAGCGAGAGGAAATGGGCACAGTAGATTGTTTGATAGCACGTTAAAAAATCAACATTTCTCCAGCCGAGGGGCAAAACCGAGTTAATAACGTAGGTAGATAGAGTTCAGGCAGCCATGAATCCAACCGGTTGGCCTACCACGGCAGCCAAGTTACTTAACGAAAGTGTATCGCAGACTTTAACTCTAAGTGATGGCGCCGAAGAGTGCTTTATACTACCTGACCCCGTTTACAACAAGGTTATGGCCCGACATTCGTCGAACCTCATAACAGCTGGTATTAACGGTTTGTGCGCGCCGTTTGCTGTGATTGCTAACTTCCTTGTGGTTTTCGTCATTGCAAGGCACACGAGTCTCCACACGCCGTCGAACGTTTTTCTCGCCTGCTTAGCGTTCTCGGATCTCATGGTCGGTGTTATCGTACAACCATGTTACGTGATATTCCGCTTAATGGAGAACATTCGCCACTACGTTCCTTGCACGTTGCGAATTCTCTACTCTGAGAGTTTCTGGGTTTGTTACGGAGTGTCATTTTTGACCCTGAGCGCGATTAGCTTCGAACGGTACATCGCTCTGCGGCTCCACCTTCGCTACAAAGAGCTGGTTACAGCCGGCGGAGTCTTGAAAGTTGCTGTGATAATCTGGTTACTGGATGTCACACTCACTTCGTTTGAGTGGGTGGGGCAGAACAAGCACCTGCGAAATTGCCACGCGATGCTTCTGCTACTGTGCCTCGTAGTAACCTTCTGTACGCAATTGAAGATTTTTGCGATTCTCCGCCGGCATCAACGCCAGATCAACAGTTTTCGATCGCGAGGCTCTTCGCAAAGAAAGACCTTTCATCAACAGATTCGTCTTGCAGTGAGCATCACATATATCGTTGTAGTCTACATTGCGTGCAACATTCCTGTGCTGTTTGTGATGGTTTATCTCTTTGCTGGAGGTCAGTTTAACAACTTCAATGTCTTTAGTTGGACAGAGACCATAGCTTTCCTTAATTCGCTGATAAATCCACTCATCTGTTACTGGCGAAGTAGGGGGATTCGCCGAGCAGTGTTCAACATCATCGCTAAGGTCTTCCGCCTGAAGAATGCGCTGTCAAATCTAAAACTAAAGACCACGTCGTTAAACATGGCACCAGAGGCTAAAATCCATCGAGGAAATGAACGATGATGGAATTAATTGCCAATAAATGAATTCAAATTCATACTAAATAAACTGTGCTGGGAATCAACCCAAACTTTTGTCAGTGAGCCCAGTTTCTCAGTTGATTTTTAAATTTTACTCAAGATCTGTGGCCCGATTAAAACTTTACTTAAATCGAAATGTAATCGATGAATTCAAAGTCATATCAAAAAATCTGTATGCGAGGGAACGACGTAATCTATGGCTATGAACTAAGTACGATCTCAATTGATTGATACAGTTTACTCAAGGTCTGTTGTCCAATGAAAACTTTGCTATAAATAGATTTCATGCATCTATTTTGTTCATCACCATTCCTGTTATTTTTTTTTTCATCATTTTAAATCGCCCAAGAATGTGCAGCTAAATCTTTCAAAACGTTTTGGAATATTTTTGTCTGATACCCAATCCCCATGTTAGCACAAAAAACTTCCATAACAATGTATTTCTAATATTTATGCATAGTTTTATGTATAATGTATATAACGCTCCAAACTATATTGGTCAGCGGCAGGACTGATGAATCAACTAAGAGTTTGTTAAGGAACGGGTTGTTGTTCATCGTGGAAAATGTGATGATAATATAAATTGTTCATTTGTCACGCGATGTTGATCAACATCCAGTGACCACATCGTGTGACAAATGAACAATTTATATTATCAACTAAGAGTTTGTTTGTCTAAAGGACTAAAAGGAAAAAAAAGATATTTCATCGGTTGCCTAGAGATGAAGCAGTTCTCTCACTTTTGACTGACTCAATTCCAGCTTACGCTACTAATAGAAACCAAGTCGCATTCTTCACCTCAAAACGACCAAGTCGCCTCCAAGAAGGAGCCCATTACCCTCTGGGTAATGGGCTCTTGTCCAAGTCAGACTTTTTTTGCCAAACGACCCAGCCCCTCGCACACTTGAGACTCTATCACTTCAGTGTAATCTTATTTCAATCATTCCTTTTTCACTGCTCACTAAATCACTAAACTTCTGGGTTTTATGTTAGCAAAAGTAAAATTATAGTTATATATATATTCTGTTCATTCTCAGTGTAGTCAGAATAGTATAATTTATTTGTGCGTTCTTAGTTATTTTTATGTAGTCTATGTTGATTTGACTCTAATCAAAAACTGGCATTCTATCATGAATCCTGCAGCCTCATTGGCTAACATAAGGGACGGCGGAGCGTATTTTGAAGTGGGGGAGGGGCTGAAAACGAGCGCCGGAGGCGCGAGTTGGTAGGGGGGTCTGCCCCAGAAAATTTTGAAATCTAGAGTCTCGGAAATCGTATTTACAACATTCTCCGCGACATACTTCTTGAAATAATCAGCCTGGATAAAGCGTAAAATGAAAGGTACTTTTAATGCTTACAGCAATATTTTGGAGGTTATTTCTCAGCCTTCAGGTCTCCAACGCTAACCTGCGGTTTTTGGACACAAGCTTCCCGTCTGTGGGAAGGAAGCACACACTGAGAAAATGTTAAAAATACGTAAACGCGAAAAGTTTCCGACGAGGCTTGTATAAAGTTGTAGCTTAAACAAAATAAAATGTCATCCTCCTCAAAAGTGGGGGGGCTAAAGCCCCCCCAGCCCCCCCGGCTCCGCCGTCCCTGTAACATATTCACTGTCTGATAAGTGGCCAAGACAAATTTCAATTTCTATTGGTCAAAAATATAATATCATATTTCAATTAGTTTATTTTATTTACTTTTTTGTCAGCAATGGTGTTTACAATGATAGAACGTTTTCAAAGAAAAAGCGGAGACCAAAAAGATCTGTTTCTACATGTACTGAAATTTTCTCGAGGCGCTGTTTTCACGACCATCATTCTCAAACGGAGCTGCTTTCCCAAAGACGGCATCTATTGTCTTGGAGTGGTGAATAATGTCGTCGCAACTGATTTTGTGCCTTGTCATACACAACGTTTTCAAGGTCGTGTAGCACTGGGGATGCAAACAAGCGGTGAAGTCAGAAACAGTTCAGTTTGGCTAAAAAAGAACTGTACAGCGAAAAAGAAAAAAAACAGGCTAATTACTCTAATCTTTGATTTAATATATAAACGTAGGTAGATATATAAAAAGACAGACAGATAGATAGACAAGCACACAGACATATAGACAGGCAGACAGATAGGTAGACAGACAGACAGACAGATAGACAAACAGACAGATAGACAGGCAGACAGATAGATAGACAAGAAGACCAATCGATAGACAGAGAGTTATGGACAGATAAAAAGATAAATAATAGATAGAGAGATTTCAGACAGACACAGATAAATAGGTAGAGGGACAGACATACAGACAGATCGATAATTAGATAGCTAGCTAGCTAGATAGATGTATACCTGAATAGATAGATAGATAGATAGATAGATAGATAAATAGATAGATAGATAGATAGATAGATAGATAGATAGATAGATAGATAGACAGATGTACAGTTTGTGTGTCCAATCAGATCGAAAAATTCGTTTTAGTAGGTTGCCTTAGTTTCGTACAGTCGACCAAACATGTACCAAAATAGGCTCGTAGTCTAACCAGACAGATAGCCAATTAAATCATTCATACGGTAAAACGAAGAAGGTGATTATCCTAGGGTTACCTGTGCACATATCCCTCTTTTTCCTGTGGATAATGGACCCGTGAAAGCCTCACATTGTGGAAATACTATTACAAAAAAGATAGCAGCAATAGAAAACGATATCAGATTAGCACTTTTCATATCTGTCGTCCGTCACTTGCTACTGATGTGGACTTGCAACCAGCGCTAGACATCTGAAACTGACTAAAATCTTCCCTCCTTTTATTTCAATTTTTTCTCACTCTAGTTTCTTTGTTTCTCCCTTATCTATTGATGCATTAGCTAAGAATGCAAAGTGCTGTCAAGTGTATGGAGTGAACAAGGTTTTTCTTGAATTTAAAGAAAGTCAGAGTCCTTTTAAGTGTTTAAGACTGGATGTGGAAAATACTTCGCCTACTCTTTGTAGATAACTACAGCTTTAAGTTTTCTTTATTTTAGAAAGGTCCAAGCTAAGAAGGGTTTTAGTCAAAAACGTGTGGGGCCGTTAGTGTGCAACGAAAGAGTAAATTACATTAGGAAAGGAAATCTCAAGCTGCAAATTTCGATAAAAAATACTTGGAAATACCATTATAGTACTCTTACACATGAGGAGAAAAAGGAAAATAAAAATCAGAAATGCCATTAAATTCTCATTGATGTAAATTTACCCTCTACGCCGATTAATACAAGATATGCATAAGGTAAAGATAGAACAAAATTTTCCTGTGTTAATAGTGTAAAACTCGGTTTAAGGAGGCTCTCAAAAATCAATCAGTTTAAATTAAAACTTGTCGCAAAGTGCGCAATAATTGTTTAGTTAACTGCTGTGATGGAAATCTCTTTACTGCATCGTCACTGCCTTTACAATCACCATAGGTGAAAGAGCTTCAAATCAAGTCCAATTAGCAGTATTTTCACATTTATGGTTATTGACTGAATAAAACTTGAGGTCAACATGGCTGGGTATTGCCTGCACAGTCGATGCTCATACTACGCCTTAGAATCGAATGATGCCTATATCTTTCATTCTTTACCAAACAAAGTTGATCAAAAGAGGATATTCTAAAAATGAAATTAAAAAAAAAAACTGTTATCACGGGATCGTGCGGGAATTCCCCTTTACCTGCTGGTTAGCCACTCATAGTTCAGAATTCAGTGTTTAGCATTACGTCGGTCGTGGCGCCAGGTGCAGTGGTTATGTCAATACGGCGATATTTCATTAAGAAAGGTCTGAGTTGCTGTGTCTTTCATTTTATTTTCATGGTTTCACCACTATGAACAACGTCAAACTTGTCCGATTTTATGATTAAAGTGTAGCATTCGCCATATCATTTAGGTTTTGTAAATCAGTATGGGTTTTCGACTCCTTGTTTTTGGAAATGCTAATCTTAAAAGATTCATAATAGAATTGATGCTACTTTTAAGAGAACTAGTGTTAAAGACAATTGTTTAGAGAGACTTTTGTGTTTGGTAATCTCGGAAATGTTTGAGCGACAATGGGCAATTTAACAAAGCTAATATATATCGCTTAGGCTATAAATGGTACACGAAAACTTTTTAATGCTCTAGAAAGATTTACAATTATAGTTTTCTGCGACCGCTTGCAAATTTGAATACATTTTCTCCACTTTGCATAGGACACAAACTAAAAGTACTAAGTCATAGTCTTACAATTTCAGCTTGTTTCCTTCATTGAAAGAAACAGAAACGTTTTTTTACCCGAATTTGTCAAAGATAATTTGCGAGCGGCTCACAAAACATGCGCGCTTACCATGACAAAACATAATGATTAATATCATGCGATTTAGATAGATTTATTTCGCCAGAAAATATTTCCAACATTTATATACAGTTTTTTCGTTTTTCCTGGCGAGGAAGATCATTTCGAAACCACGGGACCTATGACTATGACCTCCCACGCCCTCCTAACTGCAACTAAAAATACAGTAATCAGGTGTGGAGTATATTATTAAGCAATTATAGTTAAGAAAAATTCGCAATTTGACGGCGTCATGTATTCTCATGTAGCTCTGCTTTGTTAAAAAAACTTGTCAAACTGTTCGGCATTCTTTTTTTGGTTTGTCTTTTTGGTTTTGTTCATAGTAATAAAAACTATATTGCTATGGAAAATATAAATCAATCGTGGTAATTCTGAGACTAACTGCAACAATTTTCGCGAAATTTGGTTCCCTTGTAATGCGAAGTTTTGGACAAATCGCAAAATTTCAGTCCCGCCAAATATGCCCTTTTCGTGTCCGCGAAATTAGGTTTCCACGAAAATATGTTAACAAAAAAGTAAATGAAAGAAAAAAGAGAAAAATGAAGTAAATAAATAAGAACATGTCGCTCTTCCAATTTTGAGCGGAAAATGAAAAACAACCTTGGGGATAAGAGCTAGTACGTCATTGTAGTGTTGGGATAGGACGTGGTGGGTGCAACGACTCTGCAGCTTAAAACTGATAGAGCCTATTCACTTACGTGATCACGGCCATGTATTTAAAGGAAACAAAAAACGATGTTTTCATAAGAATAGAATTTAATTCCTGGAGGATCAGTTTGGGACACCAACATGGCCGCCTTTTCTTTGTTTGGGGACACCAACATGTCTGCCGTGACGTCATGTGCATACGCTCTTTAGCGTATGTCATGCCACTGTTCGTTAGCGTCAGTCTCCCTAACCGCTTACAAGTTAGGCAGGGCATCAGCTCAATTAGTATATTCATGCAAGGGAAAATGCAAAAAAAAATTCATGCAAGGAAGAAGGTAAAAAAAAAAATTCATGCAGAAGGAAGGTCCAATTGTGACTTTTTCACACGTAGTAAAACAAATTCGTGCAGAGGGGTTCACCTGAAAAAAAATTCCTGCACAAGCAGTGAGCGAAAAAAAAATTCGTGCAAGCTGAAAATTCCCCACCCCCCCCCCCCCCCTATCACTTTTCTAATGGTCCGTCCCTTATCCGAGAAGATATATGTGCCGACTAATCAACCAGTTGGAATATTGAGCAATCTGCATGGTTGGCTTTCTATCTCAGGATATTCAACACCATTCACCTCCTACGTAGTGAATTGTACTAGGACTTCTGGGAAGTCCTTGTGCACGTGACGTTTGGTCGAAGAAAAAAAAATGGCCTGCGTCAATTCTCACTTTACAACTGTTTCCGAGAGATGTCACGAAAGTTCGCATTATTGGTTAATACCAAGAGAACATGAGTTTTCTCTTGTTAATACCAAAACAATTATTCTCTTTAATCTCGGTGAATAGTGGATTCAGGAATATTCACCACGCTGCATCACAGCTCAGACAGTAAATATTCTGCCACTGTTCACCTCGATTTCAGAGAATAACTGTTAAATGGAAATATGATTATACGTGATGTCATTCCTGCGGACAACAGAGTCACAGTTTAAAAAAATAGGCAAGCATTGCATGCATGTGGCTACTGCATGAATTAAGTTTCTTCGGACCTTTTTGCAACTGCAAACGTGACGATGTCGGTGTGTGGGGCACGTGGACCTTGGACCTTCTAGATATTTCCCACAATTCTTCGCGGTGCGCGAATTGTATTATGCATTGTGATTGGTTTAATACTAGGCACGCGCTGATTGGCTCCTTCACTCACTCAATCACTCGTGTGTCCTTTGACATATTGGCTCCTACATTATTTTCCACTGAGCAAGCAAACTGACTAACAAAAAGGCAGTGCTAATTAATGTTTGCTTATTGTGACTTATTAAAAATTTTCCAAACACATGTAGTTCAGTTCATGCACTAATTTTGCATGTCAAATATAATATTTGCCACTTAAACCAATCGAAAGTTAGAGAGTTCGAACCATAGGTTAACCAAGATCTGTTGGAGAGCTGGATATTGAAAGGCTGTATTGGACTTGTATAGTTTGCGATTGTTCGTTGGTATCCACTTAGCATTGTTTTGGACTCGGTATTGGCTCCCAGGCGTTGGTCCTTTTATACGTTTGTTAAGAGGCTTCTACCAAATTGTATTGAAGACCTAGTAGGCTTAATCAAACAGAAAAGCTTGAAGGAGAGACTCACTAATTGATCCGACATTGTGTCGTACAGCAAGACCGAAAAACTGACAGCTAAATTTCCGCTTGACAGCGACTTTCCATATTGGAATGAACTATGTCAACGATCGACAGTTTTTGAACAAAAAGTCTATATAGGCAGGGGTTTCAATAACATTTGGTATAAGCGGCCATTGAAGGAGAAATAGGCGGCTGTGACTTTTAAGGGGGCCGTAAATATTTTCAATAATGAAATCCAAACAGACGGCGGTAAGAGGTCCGACAGGCGGCGGTGGTAACCGGCTTTTATTGAAACCCCTGATATAGGTCTATAGCGTTTGACTTTCCTTTGATGCATCGAAAACAATAATGAAAAGAGTATGTTAGAGGGCCTGAACAGATGCTTTTAAAGTTTTTTTTTATGTTATTTTTGGGTTTGATTCAAAAACTCTTCGTGAAGACAGAAAGGTTGACCGTTGCAAGCTTTAGATCCCGAGTAGTTTTTGGCTTGAAATTTGGTTTCCAATTTTGTTTTCTTAGGCTGTTTAGCTTAATTGTATACTTAATTGCGGTGTTCATAATTAAAGGGGTAGGTGAAATATGGCGATATTGAGTCATCACTATTCCGGCTGGTTATTAGAGGGACACGAGGCAGGTGGGTTGATTCGTGCCGTGACATTTCACTCGCAACATTCGAAGAAAAAAGATTTAAACGAGCTATAGAAGGCGTTTAACTCGATCCCTGACACAGTATGTCCGCTAACCAGAGCAATCTTTCTCGGCAGTCGGTTGCGCAGAACGCCTGCGATGAAGAGAGGCGTTTTAAAGTGACCTTCACAATCATCGCTGCATTGAACGTTCCCCTCTGCCTCACAGCGCTTCTAGGAAATGCCTCGGTATTAATTGCAGTGGTCATGAACAAGTTTTGGCACTCACCAGCCAAAATCTTCCTCGCAAACCTTGCTGTTTCCGATTTGTCTGTTGGATTGGTTGCGCAGCCTCTGTTCGTAACATGCCAGGTTCTTGGTGCCATCCGTGGGATTTCAATCTTTGATCAAATAGTATGGAAAACGTTTAGCATCTTGTCGTATCTCCTTTGTATC
>OX453282.1:19052560-19075060 GCA_949710005.1 Ricordea florida
CATTATCTGAATGCAAAACTCTGCGTTTCTGTGCAAAAAAAAAAAATTATGTCTCTCAAACTTTGTGACTGATACAGCGCTGCGACAACCCATTTTTTCAACGCCTCTGTTCGATACATCGATAAAACCTAAACAATACTGTGCTGAACAATACTGTACTGTGGTACTGTTTGTTTTACTACTATACAGTGTGGTTGTAACTTTTTCATCTGTGGATCAAACCATGCCGCGTCAGACAATTCTTTGGAAAGCTACTGAATACTACTGTACTGTGGTACTATTGGTTCTACTACACACGGTGGTTGTAACTTTTCATCTGCGGATCACACTAGAACCCATGAAAATTAATGACAAGCAATTCCGAGGAAAGTGCAAAAAAACTTACTTCTCACCTCTACACGAACAACATCATCGCACGTTAATTGATACTTCACTGTAGAGCTCACAGCATCCATGACCGACCTGTCTAGATCGAACATTGAAAGATTCTTGGATCTTTTCAACTGCAGAAAAAAAAAGAACAATTGCCAGATTAGTAAAACTGTGAACAACAAATATAAGAAAAGGAAGTTTAAAATCTCAGGTGCGCGTTTCTCAAAAGGCCGCACCCTTTCGAGGTGATCTCAGGCGCCATACATGTAATTCATTCGAAGGATTGAGAACGAAGCCGTTTCTGCTTCAAGAATGGGCTCAGAAAGCAAGACTTTTAGACTATTCCTCTGTAAGACAATTCTTTATGTTACTGCGACACATAAATGACTGTGTGGTACCCTCTGAGAATAATCATTTGACAGACTCTAAGATAATAATAATAATAATAGCGGGGCTCAGAGCCCCATACTCATGGAATATGGTCAACCTCTTTTCTTTTGGTTGTCACGTGACTGACCGAGCGTAGTACGTACGTACGCGTCTACAGATTGTACGGGTAGGGTAGGGGAGACTATCAAAAGGAAGGGAGGGGTATCTCAGGCGTGTCTTGGCAAATCCACATCTTTTATATTGGACATTCACAATATAGTCAATTGGAGGTCAATTGACAGCTGTTAAGACGGGATAGCCACTGACCAGCATCACATGACCAAATTGTGGGCTCATGTGTTAAATCATCGAGTTCTGGTAGCCCGCGTATTTTTGGCGGGAAATTGTGTTGACGACTGAAAAGAAATTTTCAGTTCATTGTCTTTTTGAGACAATATTATTACTCTACACTGTGAAAGTTTTACTAAAGGATAAACGAAACAATTTCTATTGTTTGTTGACAACAGCAGAGAAAAGATAATTTGCAGAACACAGGGTTTAGGTGAAGAGCAACGGAAAAGAGAGCGGAAGAGAGCAAGAATTAACTGGGGAAGAATGAGCGAAGAAGATCGCCAAAGAAGGCAAGCTCGGGAAAGAGAAAGGAGACGAAATTATAGCGAAGAACGCCGACAAGCAGAAAGAGTCCGGGCTCGAGAAAACTGACAAAATGTTAACGAAGAACGCCGAGAAGGGGAAAGACTCCGTGCTGTGGAAAACAGACAAAATTTTAGCGAAGAATGCCGAGAAGCGGAAAGACTCTGTGCTGTGGAAAACAGACAAAATTTTAGCGAAGAACGCCGAGAAGGGGAAAGACTCCGTGCTGTGGAAAACAGACAAAATTTTAGCGAAGAATGCCGAGAAGCGGAAAGACTCTGTGCTGTGGAAAACAGACAAAATTTTAGCGAAGAACGCCGAGAAGCGGAAAGACTCCGTGCTGTGGAAAACAGACAAAATTTTAGCGAAGAATGCCGAGAAGCGGAAAGACTCTGTGCTGTGGAAAACAGACAAAATTTTAGGGAAGAACGCCGAGAAGCGGAAAGACTCCGTGCCGTGGAAAACAGACAAAATTGTAGCGAAGAACGCCGAGATACCCTGCTAAAAGCCATGTAAGAGAGAAACCTCGGCTCGTAGGGTAAAGCAGAGAAGGGTTTTTGCTCATGATTATGAATTATAGGATTGAAGGAAACCCTGAAGTTCTTGAGTGCTTAATAATTTTACGATTTCATTTAATAATTCAATTTGAGTGGCATCCATAACTCAATTTAATTATAACATAACAAAAAGGAAAAACATTTACATTTATTTTGCTTCCATGCAGGCTATATACTGGAACTTAGATATCAAGCTAAATTAAGTAAAAAATGCTAGCGGAACTATCTAAATGTGTTTTTATATAGATAGTTATATCTAAGCCCTTTTGCATACATTTTACCATACCTTGGAGTAAACATTTATTTTACCGAGGTGTTCGTTTTAACACGAAAATGACAAGAGTTGTGTCCTGCATTTCCCAGTAGCGTGTACAAATCTTTTAAATACATTTACGCAAAAAGAATGGTTAATTTCATCAGGAATAGAATACAGTACATTGATAATTTGTGTTTTTTGTAGAATATACTCCATGACTTTGTAGGTAGAAAGACCGTACTAACGGCAGACGAAAGTTTTGACAAAAATCATAGCGAGTTAATCGACCTCGACACTACACTATAGTTAAAAACGTTTGTGAATTCCTTCGCAATATTTTAGAATGCTTTTACAGTTTAAAGTGAAATGAAAGTACTAAACGGGAGCCCCGCTTTTAGGCTTGGCTAAATCTATATATTAACCTTTATTTCAGTGTCAACTGTATCTAGCACTGACGTACTAATTGGGGATACTGTAAAGCACAAATCAATCAAATCATATTATATCAAATTAAATCAAATCTAATCAAATCAAATTTTGGTTTTTGTAAAGCGTATTCCTGATACAATCCGTCACAGGAAAAAGACTTTCGGAATAATTTATGATTGCCAAAAAACTGTTACCTGTTTTAAAAGCAGCTTTCTTCTGAATCGTCTCGCTGCAGGATCTTGGTACACTGCTTTTGGACAGGACGCCAACCTGTGAAGGAACTCGTTTTCTTCGTCTTCAGACACTGCAATCAGCCTAAGCCATAAAGAATAACAACCCGCTCAACCATTAAAAATTGGCAAATCCTTCTCATGCATACATGTTTCAGACTATACTGGAATCACAGAAATATCAGAGCTGAATATTAAAAGTACATAGCGTGATAAACTATCCCTAGAAATTTGAAGCCTACAGGGTAGACAAGTTTAATGTGCCGCGGGTTTAAAAACTTGAAAACTTAAAAGAATGAGAACAGGATTGTCATTAGAGAAACTTCCAATGGAGTATTGTTAATTAATTGGTGGTGGCATGTAAACGAATATAAAGCTACAAAAGAGAACCAGGTAGAACGAACTCAGGCGAAAATGATATTAAGAGGGTATCCATCATGAAATTGAGTCATTTCAATTTTCTGTGGACAAAAACCTTGTCCCGGAATAATTTAAACAATATCGACTTCTTTTTTAGACTTTTCAAGGGCTATTGATATGAGTTATCTGTAATAGCACCTAAGACAATTTATTGCGGGAGTCCAAGAAAATAAATGTCAACACAGGTAAAATGCTGAAAATTTCGAGTGGAAGATGCCATTTTGTGAAATTTGACATTGATATTCTCGGGCTCAGCCCATAATAAATTTAATAAGATTCTCTGTTGTTATTACAGACAACCAATTACATCAATAGCCCTTGAAAAATGTAAAATAGAATGCAAGATTGTTTAAATTATTCTGGCACAAGGTTTTCAGTTTCCCCTGAAAACTCAATTTCCCGATGGATTACATGTTAAAGTATCATGTAAAGAAACCTCTTAGACAACTTGATACTAAACCACACCTAGAGTGAGAAGGGGCTGCTACGGTCTTTACGGGTTTTGTCTTGACTTTGCTTGAGGTCCGAGGAACATCCGAACCCGACGACAAGTTCTTACATGATGTCTCTGATGTCAAAGTAGAAACAGCAGACTCCACTTCATCTGACTTGGTTTCTTCCTGAACAAGTAGTTCTGTTTCTGCAAAGATCAGCACATTAGCAAGCAAGTGAGCAAAACGATAGGGAAGTAGTACTCAACAGTGTGGTTCCAACTTTTTCATCTGTGGATCAAACCATGCAGTGTAACCATTCTTTGAAAAGGTACTGAACAGTACTGTGCTGTGGGACTGTCTGTTTTACTATACAGTGTGGTTCTACCTGTTTCATCTGTGGATCAAACCATGCTGTGTCACTATTCTTTGGAAAGCTACTGAAAAGTACTATACTGTGATACTGTTTGTTTTACTCTACAATGTGGTTCTAACTTTTTCATTAATTTTGTGGATCAAACCATGCAGTGTGACCATTCCTTGGAAAACTACTGGACAGTACTGTACTGTGGTACTGTTTGTTTTGCTATACAGTGTGGTTCTATCTTTTTCGTCTGTGGATCAAACCATGCGATGTAACCATTCTTTGGAAAGCTTCTGAACTGTACTGTGCTATGGTACTGTTTGTTTTACTACACAGCGTAGTTCTAACATTTTTCATCTGCTGATCAAACCATGCGGTCAGTGTGACTATTCCTTCCAAAGCTAATGAACAATTCAGTGCTGTAATGCCATTTGCTTTACTTTATAGGGAGCTCAAACGTTTCCATTGGTAGATTCCTCCTGGTACTTCCAAAATATGGCTCTAGTTCAATGGGCCATGCTTAACAGTTTGGTACCCCCAATTCTTTTTGACTCCCTGTAACCGCCAAGCGCGAGGGACATTTTTGCACCAAACATTGCGGCAGGAATGCAGCCAATCCAAGCTGAGATCGAGTACTCACCCACCTGCTTCATCAAGATCCAAGGAACACTGTTCGCTGGCTTCATTATTACTGTTTGAGGGCAAGCTTAGAAGCTCAAGTTCTTGCATGTCCTCCTTTGTTAGCAGTTGTGCAATAATCTCATCAGCTTCTGTGTCATCGGGAACGCTCTTTTTGTCTGGCAAAGACGGCTGCTGTCAAAGAAAAAGATACAATCATGTAAAAAAGAAGAAGAAAAAACGAGCCTTTAAGGCCCACACGGCAAGAGCTTATCCCGGTTTCGATAGCATACAGCACCTGGCAGAATTATTACTCCTCCCTGGATGGGATGCTAGTCCATCGCAGGATCACCCCCAGCATTGTATCACTGGTACCCATTTATACACCTGGGTGGAGAGAGACAGTGTGAAGTAAAGTTTCTTGTCTAAGGAAACAACACAGTGCCAGCACCAGGGCTCGAACTCCAAACCTCCTGCTCGTAAGTCCAACACGCTAACCACTACACTACTGTGCCTCCACACAATCATGTAAGGTGAAACATTATGTTAATCAGTAACAGTGACAGGACTAAGCAGAGCCACAAACACAGTGCATAAAACTAGTTCCTAAAGTACGGCGAGCCAAAGTGAGATAAAAGGGAGCTGTAAAAACACCTTTATTACATTTTCCTCTGAAAATGAATCATGCTCAGCATTTTCTCCATCGTTGCTACTGCCTTTCATTTCACGTCCTGTGGCAACACTGCTGTCTCTTTTTCTCTTTCTTGTATTTGTACCTGCAATAAAATATAACAATAATAATAATGATGATGATAATAAATTATTTTTGATTAAAAACAATTTCAATTAAAAACAATTCATTTCAATTAAGAAACACTTCTATAAAAAACTATTCATATTGTAGTGTATTTATTCTTTGTTATAAATGCTTAACTAATAAAGAAAACCTCTACATTGATAAATATTATTGGAGTAAGAATTACCGGTAAGCACTGCAAGGCATCAAAAATTTTTATCCATTCTTAAGAATAAAACCACTGTGTCAATAATAAAATCCCAAATAATTATATTCCTCACAGCTCAGATGTTATGACTCTCAAGGGGCTGGACAAATTGTGCAGTTATATAATTCATTTAAGCACTTAGTCAGGAAGGAAAGAAGAATGGTTATTAAGTGAATGGATCAAAGGGCTGGCTGATTGTCAAGTCAGACATACTAGCAGGTGAGGCAAAGAGGGTGTTTGAGATGAGGTTAATATTACAACTGAAGGTCAGCACCACTCAAGGGCCGCCATCGGATCCTAAGAGCTTCTCATTTCTGAGAAATAAGGTATGCTTTGAGCCCAAGATTCTTTCCTGCCCAGCCTGACAGGCTAATCTAATCAACAAACAGCCAGCTGGTGCAGGGAACAATACCAAGTTGTTGTCTTTTGCAAATACATACTTCATTTGTTCCAAATGAATTGCTGAAATGAAAAACCAAAACATAGGGCACAGGTTTCCTGTTACAGTGTTAATGGCAACCAAATCATTCCATACCATAGTTTTGCTATATAGGTTTAACACTGTCCTGGACTAGTGCAAAATGATTCTGGACTAGTAGAAACTTAGAACCACTAGTCAGAGGACCAGTAACTACTTTGTAGTTTGTAATGTTTAAAAAATAATACAAGGTGAAAACAAAATATACGTCTTGTAAACGCTGTCTCGATGCGTTTCTCGCAATGTTCCGACTACCACAGGACTACCACAGATTTACTCAGGACTAGTAAATTTTCAGTTCAACTAGTCCAAGGACCAGCGATTTAAAAAGTTAAGGTCGAGCACAGTGTACTCCTTATAAATTTGAGTAGTATAATTTTCAGACCTGTTTCTCCAAGCTTTACATATGGTGGAACATTTTCCTGCAAAGCCCACCATCCCATCTCTCTGTTGAATTCTTTTTGTCCTGACTTAAAAAACTGTGGGCAACCAGAGGACAGTACCCCAGCCACAGTACTACACCAAGTGGCTGTCTTCCGCCTGTAAAAGATAAACTAAAGACAGTTTGCTTTCATATCTTTGATTACATGTATTGTAATATGACTTGACTTTAGGAAAGCTGCAGTTCATATCTGTTACTGACCAAGCATGAGGTGAAGATGTGGGGATAGTTTCTAAAGAAACTGCATGGTGCTGTGTTGGTGGAGAATTGAAGCACAAGAAATTGGGATAATCAAACGAATTGATAAAGTAAGTTAGACCATGGTAAGGTAAGAGGAAGGAGCTAACTTTTCGAGTGATAGCCCTTCGTCGGAGCAAATGCGGTGAAGATGGCTGCACATTTGCCAAGTTCTACATCTCGCTCAATAAGAATGTAAAAAAAGAACAGGGTCAATATCCAGCCATCTTGACTGAACAAGCTTGGTCAAAATCAGATTTATTACATGGCCATTTTGTTTTGCTTTGTTTCAAGAGACAAAGTGAGCAATCATCTGAGCAAGACAGGGCTGATTACATCAGGCCCATCTGACCCACTCAGGTAGCCAATAAGAACTCAGGATTTGCCCTATTTTGAGGCCCCATTAGGGGTTTTAGGGATACGGGATATTTGCGAAAAAAATTATAGGGATATGGGATATTTCGAGGAAAAATTATAGGGATACGGTATATTTAGAAAAGAGATAGTGGGATATCGAAGGTCAAAGTTTTCTTTTTTGACAGAATAAAACAGGTTAATTGATCAATATGAAAGACGCGAAAAGTAAAAAAAGTAATTGAAAATGCGAATTAATGTATTTCCCTAAGAAAAAACATTGTAATCATCCTTCAAACCCAATTTGCACTCGATTTCTATTTTAAGTAATGGTAATAGGACTGAGTGGAGTCCAATTCGGTCTGTAATCATACGAGTGATTAACAAAATCGGACGACCGCGTAGTGGGAGTCCGATTTGTTTAATCACGAGTATGCTTGCAGACCGAATTGGACGACACAAAGTCTTATTACCAATTAATCATAACTTTAACAAAATTTTTGATATATAAACTTATTTTTTTCTTAATCAAAACATATGAAATGCCAAGATTTGTTTTGCTAGCAGTGAAAAAAAAAGCCATTTAAGCGCGCGCGTGATAGCGCGTACTGTCCAATTACTCAGGCATGATGCGTACTGTCCAATTTAACTGTCCTATTAAGGCTGAAATCAGGGCAGTTGATAGCCAATCAGATTTGAGAATTTTGTTATAGTTATGATTAAGTATGAAACCGCACCAGAAAATGTGTTTTACATTATTTGGTAATCGGACTTATCACATGCAGTGACGTCATCAGTATTAACTTGAATTATAGGGATACAAACTACAGGAATTAATGGGATACGGGATATTCAGACCCTCCCTAATGGGGCCTCTATTTTAGATGCTTACAAAACAAGCCATATGATAGATATACATACTTTTTTGGGAATATTACTGGCCAGTGTCGCTCAACAAAATGGCAGATGTCTTCTCTCCATCTGAAATAGCCTTTCCTTCCACTTCCAGTAGAGTAGAGATTGTATAAGGATAAGTACACAGCTTGAAGCCTGTAAAAAAAACTCACAACAACAATCACAAATCAAACTCACAAAAGTCAACAAAGCTAGAAACATCAATAATTATAGTAATGCCAGGTATTCTTGAGGAAAATATAAGCATTCTGACAGTCATACTGGATATGTGGGCTGTCTATTTTTGTTTATAAAAGCATGCAGGCAAAGTGAAAGTTTGCAAGTTAAACCAACTGTAAAAATTAATAATAAACTAGTACTGTTGATACTGATTGGTCTTTTGACAACTTAAGAGGAGATGGCCTTCAGTGCCAAATGAGGAGTACTTCTGCTCAGATTATCAAAACAAAAATAATAACCTTTATTTGAGTGTTAACTGTACATGTATCTAGCACTGATGTACTTATTGGGGACACTGTAAAGCACAAATTAAATCAAATCAAATTATTCAATCAATCAAATCAAATTAAATGTTTGCTTTTGTGAAGAGGGGAAAACTGGAGTACCTGGAGAAAAACCACTCAGACCAGAATAGAGAACCAACAAACTCAGCCCACATATGAAGCCAGGGCCAGGAATCAAACCAGGGACACATTGGTGAAAGGTGAGCACTCTCACCACTGCGCCAACCCTGCTCCGCAAAGAACTACGCATGTATACGTATGTGCATGGATGATCAAACTTAACAACAAGACTGATTTATTTTTCATTATCGCTAACAAACTACATTGTCAAACAAGATATGTCATCCAGTTCCAGGTAAATTATCCAAATTCAAGCAAGAATTTCACAATGGATAAACCAAAAGACTGCTCACCAGCTCAAGTTCTGTCTTTGAAAAGACTCCACACTATTAGGAGAACAGTTAGCACAAGTCAGGTCAAAATACACATCACCAACAAGAGTACTGGGTTTTCCAGCCTTAAGGCAATCTGCAGATTATTAATAAAACACTACATCAGTACACCTGCCAACTTTTTCCGAGACAAATGCATGCGATTTTCATCTTGTCATGACTGGGGTTTTTAAAGACATCCTAGCAACAACTGAAGAATTCTGAGGATTTTCCTAAGACTTCCGAACATCGCTGGAAGTTTCCCAAGATGTAAAAGTATATACCAACAGCCATGTACATACTAGACCATTTCTTGATCAGGACTGGACAGTCCAGTCATCAGATTTCAGATATGTGGGGTGGATATATTTTTTGTTTACTAATGAAAATAAGTAAAAGTGCTTTATTATATCTCTCAGTTAGTATGCGCACTGTGATTGGTCAATAATAAATATCTTATAAACCTTGTTTTCTCGGTTTGCACTGTAAGTTACGGATCCTCATTTTTTTTCCTTGTATTTATGACCCATGCACCTGGGCCATAAATCCGAGGGGGGAAAACTTGGTCCATAACTTACAGTACAGACTGAGAAGTCGGTTGGTAAGAGGCACATATATACATTACCTACAGTTTTCTGGTTGTCAATCCTTACCTAAATGGAACATGTGCCTGCAAAAAATACACTGGAGCATATTGCTGGGGAAAGAAATTTAAAAACATAACTTATTCTAATAAACAAAACTGGGTTGAATGCTTAGTTTTTCAATGTGATATATAGTCCTGTGAAATACAATCCATTTACCAGATTACATAACTTTAAGATGGAGGAATAAAATTGTTACTGTGCTAATTAAGTGACATCAACCAAATTTTTGAAACCTGGACTGTGTATGCGTAAACCCTTCCACTCCCAAGATCTGAGCAGCGATTCTCTTGAATAAGTGCCATTCACTTCCTTAATCACCAGTTGACAGAATTTGATATTGAATCAAGTTATTACTCAGGTCGATTGTGTACCCAATTCTCACCATCCATTTTCTTGGTATTGTTTCTGATATTGAAACGTTAAGTTGTACATTGATTCACAACTGGGAGTAAAAAAAAGGGGTTTAATAAATAACATAATCAGATCGTCTTTGTTAGAATACTTTATTATGTATTAATATCTTAGGATGCCTTTGTTCATAAGCCACTTGGTTTCTTTAGGCATCCTTGCCATATTATAAATCACAGAGACATACATTAATTATTCTTATTATTTTATTATTTATTCATTTTTTTGTCACAATTATTCATATTCCCTTACATGTCTCTATTTTTGACATATTTTAAAAAAGAAAACTGTAATGTTGCTGATGGCAGAATAAATAAATAAATAAGTTTAACACAGCCAAGTGTTATTCTGTTACGTCTCCCATTTGCGACTAAGAGTGCACAAGGAGCATATAGTAGGCAGGAATAGTAAAGACAGTGGTTCCATCAAGGTGCACTAGTACTTTATAACTTGTTTCTTTATAAATACAGTTCTATATCCATACTTTTACTCACCCTTCCTTTGTTCCATTACAGTAACAGATCTCTTCCACAAGACCATCTGTTTCCTTACCAGGATCTATTAACTAAAGAGTAAGTACACACAGTTCACATCTGATCCAGTCACAGAGATTACAATACTTTACCCTTCTATCTCCTCCCTCCTTAGATTACACCCCTCTCCCTGGCCATCAACCTCTCCCCTCTCCTATACCCCCATCTGCCCTTGACCTCCCTCGCTTGTGTGATATTTCTGTTGTTTAGATTCCTAGCTAGTGAACATCAAAATTATATTTCCCGGAATGATTTCCGCACAGGTCCCTACTTCATTATGCACCCTGTAGCTGTACTGTTTCATTCTACAATAACAAGAAATGCTTACGTGTGTATTACCCTAAACAATTCATCTGCTGCATACATAATGAAGTAGGGACCTGTGCGGAAATCTTGCCTATTTCCCTAAAGAAAGCTTAAATGCGACTCGAGTAACGTAATGTAAGACCTCAAATTGTTGCTGTAACCTCATTGATTGCGCTGTGCGAGCGTGTCCTGAGCTACTACAATTACTACACTTTATACAGCTACTTCACTTTGTTAAATTCACTACAGTTACTTCTATGCCTAGAGTAGCTGTAGTAAGTGAAGTAGCTGTATAAAGTGTAGTAATTGTAGTAGCTCAGGACATTTCATGGGGTCTTTGGGTCATACATGAACTACTGCCCGTGCGAGCGCTACCATTAATTGAATCAACTCAGAAATCACTTCCAATTTTGTAACTGAAAAACAAAGAGAGACAGAAGAGCCTATGTACGGTAATTTGAGATCGTACACTACACGTTTTTTCCAGTTACTATGATTTAATGAATGTCAAAGGAGATCAATTCCACAAATTTACAAACCTCTTCAGCCATACTTTGGGTCTCCGCGCTTCTAAGCAATAAAAACACTGTTTTGATTGGTTACCCAATGGGGTCTTTCCCAGCTAAACCAATGGAAATTGCTGTAATAAATATGATTGCCTTGCCTCCACGCCTGGCATTGCAGGAAGTGGCAACATCTGTGAAGTCGTAAAACGAAAGTTCCCAAGCGTAACACTGCTATAAGGCAAGGAAGTGAAATCAATTTCTCTCTAAAGGATTTCAGGATTTTCGATGCCGTAGCCTTATACAAGTGATTTGATGCTGTTCGGTGACTGTTATTCCTGAAAACATCGAAGTTTAGTGGACATGTAATGGTGCAAGGTAATGTTTTGGTTCTCGAATTCGATTTCGTTCTGATGGTGAGTCGAACAAAATATGCAATATTTTAAATTCTTAAATACGCATGACATTAAAAGTAACACAAAGCATGAAATCTGAAAACAAGCCGAATTTTCTTCATCTACGGTTCTGTAGATTGAGTTAGGCTGTTTTACGAAGCTAAAACAGCGTCGCTGAGCTCACAAGGGTTGGAAGACAAACGTACGGCGTAGAAAGACAGTACTTCTGTGAATGCGAAACGAAGCAGTGGCGGCTCGAGGCACACGTATTGCATGTATGGTTAAGGTACTGCCAACACAGTACTTCGCCGTTGCTGTAAGGTAAACAGCAAAACAGGCATGCAAACAAAATAATTATTATGAAGTGAACATTCAATACAATAGAATTCTATAAGCCTCCGATTTTCTATGAAGTACTGTAAGAATTGCATTTTTGTAAATATGATCTATTTTGTGAATCCTGATCAGAACGTGGAAGTAAATAATGATGTTATTGACCAAGCGTACAGGTAGGGTCAAGATGGTGGTATATTGGCCGCGTTTTGACATTTACGGTTTTTTTTCTTATTGTCTGAGATGTAGTTGAGGTCAAAATGAACTCGGCCAATATCCACTATCTTGACCAAATAAGCTTAGTCAATAAAGGATTTATTTTATGAGCATTTTGTTTTTTGTTTCACGGGACAACGTGAGATTTCCCAAGCGTGCAAGATATGGGCCCATATTGCCCACTCGGGTATCCAGTCAGACCCCAGGTGTTGGGAGAACTCAGTTTTTTTTTTGGAAATGTGGCCCTGTCATTGTGTCGCCTCTTGTCTGGTGCATGTCTTTTACTTACTCAGCAGGCCTTACCCAAAAACTGAATAGTACATTGGGCTAAACTTAAAAACTAAAATATTGCTTGGCAAGTCTTGCTACCACGGTCCACAGCATCCGCAGTCACTCTTGCATTACATTTGAAGTTAATACACACAACAAACAACAAACAGAGGAGTGTTTGCCTAGTTGTTTAGGCGTTATGTTTCAGATACACAGATTTCACATCAATTAAAGACTTACCTAACTTACTTGTTCATTCACTCCAGGACTGCGGACCACGGTAGCACTTCAACTCAGTGCTAAGATCAATTACTTCTTCACCCACTATGGACTGTGGACTGCAGTAGCCCTCCTGTGTAATACTTACTTGAATTACTTATTCATCCACTATGGACTGCAGACTGCAGTAGCACTCCAGTTTAATTTACTTAGATCAATTGCTTATTCATCCACTATGGACTGTGGACCATGGTAGCACTACTGCTTAATACTTAGATCAATTACTTATTCATCCACTATGGACTGTGGACCACGGTAGCACTACTGCTTAATACTTAGATCAATTGCTTATTCATCCACTATGGACTGTGGACCACGGTAGCACTACTGCTTAATACTTAGATCAATTACTTATTCATCCACTATGGACTGTGGACCACAGTAGCACTACTGCTTAATACTTAGATCAATTACTTATTCATCCACTATGGACTGTGGACCATGGTAGCACTACTGCTTAATACTTAGATCAATTACTTATTCATCCGCCACAGGACTGCAGACTGCGGTAGCACTCCTATTTAACCCTTTCACTCCCAAGAGTGACTTTATAGATTTTACTCTGTCTAACACCAGACGATTTTACTCGTCAAATGGAGACCCCTGGGAGTGAAAGGGTTAAAAACTATCTCCCTTAACCCTTTCACTCCCAAGAGTGACTTTATAGATTTTACTCTGTCTAACGCCAGACGATTTTACTCGTCAAATGGAGACCCCTTGGGAGTGAAAGGGTTAATACAGTAACTTACTTGAATTAGTTATTCATCCACTATGGACTGCAGACCATGGTAGCACTCTAGTTTAATTTACTTAGATCAATTAATTATTCATCCACTACGGGACTGTTGACTGCAGTAGCACTCCTATTTAATAACTTACTTGAATTAGTTATTCATCCGCTATGGACTGCGGACCAAGGTAGCACTCCTGCTTAATACTTAGATCAATTACATAATTATTCATCTGTTGACCACAGTAGCACAGACCAGAGGCTTGAGAGAATGCACCTTCAAAGTGAATGGGTATTCTGAAGTTGCTCCGTACATTGTAATCATTCTTCTTGATAAGTAACATTTTTTTGCTCTCTTTTATGTATCAGATGGGAGAATTTGGTATTTCATCAATTCAAAATCCATGGGTGGAGACTTTTTTAATACAAATTTGATACAATGTAATTCTTACCAACTGGTTAAAAGCTTATAACTGGCGATAATATGCAGTATAAATGATAATTACACATATTTTACACAATGCATGAGGGTAATGTCAGTTATGTACATATTGCAGAGCAGCCCACACTTGACACACTTCAGTTGAAGCATGGCAGATCCCCTTTTCTGTGATTGGTTTCATGGACGCATCTCTCGTGTGGAGGCTGAAGAACTCCTAGCAAGGTACGGCAAGAGAGATGGACTGTTTCTACTTCGTGAAAGTACAGCATCAGCAGGGAGCTATGCGTTATCCATGTGCTACAACAATAAGTTCATCCATTACCACATTCAGCGCCATAATGATGGTATGGTAGCTATTGAAGATGGAAAGAAGTTTCCTGGACCAGTTGAGCTTGTTCACCATCATAAGCAAGTATTAGATGGTTTGCTGACTAAGTTAGGAGAGCCTTGTAACCGTTTGCCTGGTGTGCCGCCGAGAGTGTATTCTGGTGCCAATCAGGAGCACATTAAAGGTGCAGCTGTTGCAGCAATGGCTTCAATGCAGAATCTACAGGTACATTACTAAGAGATTTAGTCAGAGTACTAGCAGGTGTTGGTACAGTACTTACTGTTGTAGGCACAGTGCAGACAGGTACCATAAATGATCTAATAAACGCCCACTCTCAAATAAATGCTTCTTATCTTATAAATGCCACCCTCCCCCCTCCCTGTTAAGTTTGTATTAAATGTTCCTCTCTTATAAACTCCCCTTGTGAAAATTGCTCCAACATACAAGGAAATGTCAAACTAGAGCAAAATCAATCAATTTACTAATTTCATTGTTTGATTGACATCGGTTTGTGCATTATGTCATGTGATAAAAGAGCAGAGCAGTTATGTATAGAGGCACAACTCTCCGTGCCGGATGAAACAAATCCCCCAAACCCTTTCCAAGTCATAACGGACTTGGACATCGAAGAAGCTAACGATGAAAATAAAATTGCTCTGGATGAGGATTCTGATATTGATGTTAAGAGCTAAAAGATGTGTTTATTTCTGTAAGACGCCACCCCTCCTCACCCCTTACCAAAATTATCTAACAACAGGAAAAGTGCACATTGCAATCTGGTAGACAAACAGACAAAATTTGATGCTACTGTGGTTTTCAGTAATGAATGTACTGTACCTTTAAAAGTTACAATTTGCCGACCAGTTGTTTCGACACTCCTATGTGGTGTCTTCGTCAAGGGTGATTGGGCAAGGCTGTGAATGTCCTTTTTATACACGCAGAGACTGAGAGCTTAGGGACTTCAGCGTTTGATTATAATATGAAACCACACTCATTTTAGCACCCCCTTGCTTGTACGTAGCAAAAGAGGAATAAAACTCAATTTGAAACCTTGGAGTGCAAAAGCCATCAGCCCCCAGTCGAGATTCTGTCAACAAGAAACGTTTTTGTTAAACAACCTTACGAAATAAACGCTTCTCTCCAATAAACACCTCCTATCTATTAAAAGCCCCATCTTGGACCGTTAAAATGAAATAAACTCCCTGGGTGTTTATTAGATCATTTACGGTATAGGTAATGGCTCATGTACTTACGGGGGTAGGCACAGTACAGTGCGAACATAATAATTATTTGGGACAGTATGGAGCATAGGCACATGACGTCACAACAGCCATGTTGGTGTCCCCAAACAAGGATAAGGTGGCCATGTTGGTGTCCCCAAACAAAGAAAAGGTGGTCATGTTGGTGTCAAAAATGATCCCCCAGGAATTAACTTCTACATGCATTCTTATGCAAACATATTCATGTGTTTCCATTAAAAACATGGCCACAGATCAAGTGAGTGAATAGGCTCTATTAACTGGTGTACTGTCAGTGCAGTACTTAAAGGTGCAAGGTAAAAGCATAATGTAGGCCATGAGCAAAAGTGCACTCTTCTTGCATTCAACCATTTTCCAGGATGTTGATGAAGCAACTGCGACTCTGATGCGTGCAAAACTTGAGAGTGCCATTGGTTCTGTCTTACACAAGAATCAACCCTGGTTCCATAGTGGTATATCGCGGGATGAGGCAGAGCGGCGTCTCCGGTCACTTGGATGCCAGGAAGGCATGTACCTCATCCGAGAAAAAGAGCCAGGATTTGCACTTGGCCTCTGTCATGGTGGCACTGTGGTACACTATTTATTTGATCTTGATCAGGCAGGCCGTCTATCAATCAAATCAGGGCCAAAGTTCGACAACTTAATGCTGGCTGTTGATCATTATACACAGAGAGAGGATGGTCTCCTGTGTAAGATACAAGATCCTTGTAGGGTGGAGTTGTTTGAATCCAGGTCTAGAACATTGTCTAGAAACAGTCAGTCTTTGGATCTTGGAGTGGAACCTGCTGCTACAGCAGGTCATCCTTCTAGTGAGCCATTTGCTGGAAATCCATTTCTTCGTCGAAGTACTGATGTTCCTGACCTAATCAGTTCCGGTAAGCATGAATAGAGTCTGGGAAAAAATTAATCATTAATAATTAATAATTATCAAGAAATAGTAATAGTTAATACTAATGATAATTATTAATATCATTTATTGATATTGATAATTAATGTAAATATTAATATTATACTTCTCACATAGACAATTCATGTATAATTTAGCAGGCTGTACAAATTCGTAGACTTTTTGTACGATGTAGCTTGCCTTCAAATAAACATGCCATGAATATGAAGCATGTTTTATTAACCAGGTACAGTGTGGCGACTTTGCCAAAATGTTTTTGTTAAACACAGCAACAAAAAGAGCTCATTGAATCAGATTGATTGTTGGAATCAGATTTCAATCCCCTTCTTGTTGTTTGGAAAGCTTTTCTTTATTCAGAGAACAGTGCGATGTACATTCACATTGAAATCAATCAATCAATGTATTTTATTAGGGAAGTGATCGTCCAATCTCCCGATCTAGAGGCTCTTGTTAGAAATGCTCGACATGTATTAATTACAACTGCAACTACAAGGACCTAACCACAAAACCAGGTTCTACATCCCCTAGACTGTACTTGCCAAAGTTACTGTACATGCCAAACTTCAGTCAATTTTGTCATAACAAATATAATTGAACTCCTGCATCTTAATTCTTATGCATTATTCATGAACACAAATAGTGTTTTTGTAAAATTAATTCTACCTTATACCATGGAAATACAACAAATATGTTGACCAAGCGTGAGGTCAAGATTAACCGCTTACTAGCCAAGTGCGAGGGCCAATATTCTACAGTACGCCCCGAGCAAGCTCGGTTGGTAAGTTGTTTATTATATGGCACTCTGTGATAATAAAACTCGCTTGGAGAATGTTTGTCTTCTTGAACATCCATCTTTGAAATTTCGGAAAAATTTCAATCTTTTTAGCTTCTTCTGGTAGTTTCACTGTGAAGAATGACAATATTCACAGTTTTTTTTTCGCTGTTTTGTTGCAAATTTTGAATTCTCCTGCTTTGCTCCAAAACAAAAATACATGGGTTGGACCGTTTCCATGGAAATGGTCCGTACTGCAAAATCCTGACCAAGAAAGAACCAATCAGAGCACAGGGATTTGCCTAAGACTAGCTTTGCCATATAATAAAGCTGCTTATTGGCTTAGTTCTCTTTTATAATAATAATAATAATAATAATAATAATAATAATATACTCCATTTATATTGCGCATATTCTATATTCATAATCATATGCGCATTACAATCAGACCAATGGACCATGACACCAGGAACACGCCCTACTCTTTTCGAACAGTGCCATGGATTCTTTTATGTCCCACATTACAGATAGAGTTGTGAGACGGGGCCTACGGTTTATCGTCCTTATCCGAGAAGACTAGAAAGTCTAACCATTTGCAGATGCCATTACAAAGGCAGCACTTTCTACTCAATTATTTTAAGACCATGAGTGTTGGTCCGGCCGAGGTTTTGAACCCGCGACCTCCCGCACGGTAGTCCAGTGCTCTACCAACTGAGCTAACTGGTCGGCGGTTATACAAAAAAAAAAGAATGAGGCCAGTATCCAACAGTCTTGACTAAACAAGCTTGGGATTTATTATATGGCTATTTTGCTTTGCCTTTTTTTGAGGGACAATGAGGAAAAATGCAATCGAAACTCAGGATTTGCCTCATGTTGCCCACTTGCAGAGCCAGCCATATAAGAACTAGAATTAGTATAATAATTATTATTATTATAGTGATTATACAAAATCACACGCTCTGATTGGTTCGCCATCTCGGATTATCAGTGGATAAGCACCTCAAGGAACAAAATGGCTGCCAGTCGTTCCTGCGCTTTTATGAAAGAGAGTTTTCTCGTGTTGTACAATGCTTTTTCTTTTCTTTTTTTGAAATAATCACCTGTGTATTTATACTTAAACAATTATTCACCTCAGGCTCGGTGATTATCGGTGATTATTCACTGATAATCACTTCGCTCTTCAGCAAATAATTGTTAAATATTGTTTTGCAGTATTTACTGCACTGCCACTGTGGAATTTAATAGTGGCTAAAATTGTATTAATCAGTGAAAAATGTTTCTTCTTTTTCCAGTGCCCACTCCTCCCCGAAGGAACTTCCCTCCACACCTGCCAAGTTCAGGTCCTCCGCCACTAAGTGCTCCCCCACCCCTCCCTGCTAGACCACTTCCTGTGTCCCCTGTGAGTCCAGTGAGGCAACCATTTCCAAATGCAACACACAACCCTGCTGCATTTGGTAATATGGATGGTGCACGCCCTTTGTCAGGTAAATGACAGGAGGTGCGTTCCTTTGGTATGATACAGATCTGGATCTGGGATTGGAGATCACTGATGTCATGACACATTAAAGGATCTGATGAATCCTGCTCTAGAATGGATTGATCAGTTCCTTTGATGCTTCGTGATCCGGGTGATGATTTAAAAATCCAAATCTGGATCGTCCTTAAGGAATGCCCCGTTCCATTGTTAAGAGTCCTTTCACTGCCTTTCTTTGTTGATTGACAGTGCATCTGTGTACTGTACCGGGTAAAATTGTATAATTTACTTTTGAGAGAAAATGCACAGTAACTAACTACTGGAAACAATAATTCATTAGTGGATGAGGCTGGGTTTGATAATATTATTATTCATCAATCTATGACTATATAATCATCTATCACAAACATACAGTAGTCTAATGCAAACATGGATAATAATTATGCTAATCAGTGTGCATAAAACATGTGCTATATTGATTTGATTTTGTAAGAAATGTTCTTTGCTACACGTAGGTGGAGCTCCATCCAGAGGTGCAGGTTTTGAAGCCATCTATGACAGTGTCAAGATGAAGAAGAGTTCTTTTTATTTTAATCAATTTAAAGATATCCAGACACGCAGATTGAGGACTGAAAACTTAAGGCTGGAAAAGGAACTGGGTACTGTATATATCAATTAAATAATTTGTTAGTACATATACCAACTCAACAACCTTGGCATTTTGAGAAATCTGATTGGCTCTTCTCTTTGGGTTATTCAGCACTAGGAGGTGAATAGTGCTGGGGCTATTGGATAATAAGTATTGTGTCGGTGGGAAATTGAAACACAAGAAATTGGGTAAATCAAACGAGTTGATTAAGTAAGTTATACCACCGTAAGGTAAAGGGGAGGTGCTGACGTTTCGAGCGTTGGCCCTTCGTCGTAGCGAAGTGCTAACAATCGAAACGTCAGCACCTCCCTTTTAACTTTCGTTGGTATAACTCATTTAATCAACTCTTTTGATTTACCCAGTTTCTTCTATTGGGTAGCCTGCAGAGCAGGCGAGATTTTTTCGAGCGAGCGCTCACATCGTAAAAAGTTTGGCCGCCATCTTGAATTTTTCATGCAGTGGAAGACTGGGGAGAAAACGAAAGTTTTACCAAGGGGGTGAGTGATAGGCAAGACGAAGGATAGGGGAGGGGGTGGGGCGAAGAAAATCTCTATTGGGTAATAATTGTGCTAGTGAGTTTTGGTTCAAGATTAAACCAAAAATTAATGATGGCATCGTTGCAAATACGAAAATGGTGGCCGTCGATTCTTGTTTAAGAGCTGTTTACAAGAGGTGTCACTAAAGAAATTAAGCCAAACATGGCTTCGATGAAATAGCGCCAATGAACAACACAATGGAACTCCATGTGCAAAGTAAAGTCTCTTTGCCATACAAATTACTCTTCAACAGTTACATACATGTATATTTTTTCACCTTGTTGCCACTGTGTTCGCTCACACTCTTTTCCGAGGTTGCTTCATTGGTATAATATACCAATATTATTTAACAATTATTCGCCGAAGGCGAAGTGATTATCGGTGAATATTCACCGAGACGAAGTCGAGGTGAATATTCATCGATAATCACTGAGCCTGAGGCGAATAATTGTTTTAGTATAAATACATAGGTGATTATTTCAAAAAAAGAAAAAAAAGCATTGTACAACACGAAAAAATTATATTTCATCAAAAGCGCGCGAACGACTGGCAGCCATTTTGTTCGTCGAGGTGATTATCGGCTGATAATCCGAGATAGCGAACCAATCAGAGCGCGCGGTTTTGTATAATCACCTGAGTATTTATACTAAACCAGTATATAATAATATACCAGTATGTTATACTAAAACAATAATAATTATTATTCTCTTCAATCTCTGTGATGTGAGGCTACTGTTCACCTTGATTTCTGAGGATAGGACAATAAAATGACTTTTTGAGGGAATATTGTTTATTTGCGCCCGCGTAGTGTCATTTGCGGCCCGAGCGCGAAGCGCAAGGGCCGCAAATGTCACTACAAGGGATCAAATAAACAATATTCCCTCAAAAAGTCATTTTATTATCATTATTATCAATATACAAGGCCAAATAACATCCAGATATAAACTAACACATTTATGAGTTTTACATGTTTAGTAATACAAGTACTTCGCGTTGAAAATTTTGTGCTATGCTACACTGTATAGGTGTAGTTAAAAAGAGCTGCTATGTCTCTGAAAATAAATGGATAATAATAATTAACGAACTTACATTTTCCAATTGAGCCTCGGCGTAAAGTCCCTGCAATGCTTCTGTTAATTTAGCTCGACCCGAGAAACACAAAATGAAGTGAAACGATGTTTTGCCGTGCTTCGTTTCTCGTAAGAAAACAAGAAGTTGCTCTCTTTGTATCTTCGCCTTGTGCCTTTGCTTCTAAATCCGATTTTTTGAGCTACGTTTTGTCCCATTCATAACAAACAGACTTTGATTTTTCTTTTCGAACACTATTTGCTCAGCGAGAAACTGTTCGAGACTTTTTTTCTACTTCAAAACTTGCTGTACGCTATAGCTGCTGTACGCTAGCTGTTCGCACCTGAATGGTTTTCCCGCGTCAATAAACGTAACCTGATTGGTTAGTATTCATCGGATGATGAACCGAGAACCAGTCAGCTGCAGGGCCGTTAATGCATTAACGGCATTTGACTAGGAGTCATTTGCGGCCCGCAAAGCGCGTGTTTTCAAGAGGGCGGTTTTCAATTTGGCCGCGTATCTTGATAATAATAATTGTTTTTATTTTTTTCTCCAGAATCTCAGCGGGGCGGAATCCCAAATCCTCGAATCTGATTGGCTAATCGCGCGCTCGTAACCGGTCCAGCTTTTTACGATACGGACCACGGTCCGGATTTTTATCCGCGCTATTCGCCGCAAATTGAAAAAAAAGCAAACAAACAGAAAAAAATAAATAAGTTATTTACCCTTGGTCTTGAGTATGGCCCTCGGCCTTCGGCCTCGTGCCGTACTCAAGACCTCGGGCACAGTTTTTTCCCATACGGACCTCCCGCCCGGTAAATAACATATATGTCAGCAGATGCCGATGGTCCAAGAGCGTCATAATGATTTAAAAACTCAAACATTATCGCTTTAGTTAAGTACCAATGTAAATGTATTTAGAATACTCTGCTAATTGGGGAAATGAATAAATAGAGAGAAGAACATTGCAAATAGAACATACAGTAAATTCAGGGTGTTCATTAGGCATCTGAGATCGGAGAATTCTCCGGCTACTAAGAAGAATTCTCCGGCTACTATGAAGAATTCTTCGGCTACTAAGAAGAATTCTCCGGCTATTTCAAAGAATTCTCCAGCTACTAAGAAGAATTCTTCGGCTACTACGAAGAATTCTCCGGCTATTTCAAAGAATTCTCCGGCTGCTACGAAGAATTCTCCGGCCAAATTTAGATGGCTTGAGCTAGTTTTAAATTCAGAGGTGGAGTGCTTTCAGAATATTCTCCTGTTACTTTATACAATTCTGCCGCTACAATTCTTATTGAAAACCCTGTAAATTTGAGTAAGATTTCTAACTGGTGGGAGGAGGACTAGGTGGTCAAGGATTTGATAATTCACCTCGACT
>OX453282.1:19077560-19137560 GCA_949710005.1 Ricordea florida
CCGCGAGCGAGTATTTCCACAGCTTTTTCGAGTTCTCCCAAACTTTCACGAGTGTTCCTATAAGTCGATAGAAACACGGAGAACATGTTTCCTATTTCTTTTAGAAAACACCGCGACGAAAAAAGGAAAACAGCGTGTTAACTTTGATGACCAAAATGCAAATTCTCTTTGGACGCGTCATTAGTATGTCAACAGCTCGTGCTAGTTCTCTGTTTCTTCTCTGTTTCTAACGTGTATTTTCTTAGGACTGTTTTCTAATTCCTACTTACAGTACAATAGTGGAATCATATTTTGTATCAGACACTGTACATTGTACAATGATAGAATGTAGAGTTCTCTAGCTGAGTGCAGAACCTTCATGTGTGACCCTCCATTTACCGGGATAAAACCTGGGCAATCCCTCTCCAGACATAAACTCACAAGAGGCAAAAACAAAACGATCAAGTTTCGTTCACATACAGACAAAATCCACTTTGTGACTGGAGCAAGGTTCAGCTTAACCTTTTCGCTCTTTTTTGCTCTGTTTTTCACTTTTTTTTTCTCTCTCTCTCTCCTCAGTCAGAACTTATGCATGAAGCCGAAGTCATGATGAAGTTGGATCATCCAAACATTGTTAGGATTATAGGTATCATAAAACATTTTATGCTGCACTTTGGATGTCATTCGCGAAGAGCCTTCACTGACAGTAGCCGACTAACTCTAAATAACTCCTGTGACCTTCGGTGCATCGGGTTAATAATGACTTTGTAACTTGTCACTTGTCTGCACCATAAAAATGATGAGGATAATAATTATTATTACATCTCTCAGTTATTCCAAACCTTGCAATGATTGCAATCAGGAATGCACCGGGCAGACAAAAAATCTGCAGGTCATGGCAGACAAATGGTCAATTTGGAACCCGCTTGAAAGAACATCAAAAAGCAGTGTTTCGTTCAATGAAAGAAAACTCTGCCTTAGCGGAACATGCATGCATAACTATCCAATTGTCACCACTAAGAGCTGCCACCATCAAAGACACTGCTTAGATGTTTAGCATATCAATATCGCCCGCGCGCCATTGAACCGCGACATTGTTAAGTTATTAAGGAGCTTAAGCAAGAACGACGCCGGGGACGGAACGTTCCAAAAAATGGATTTGTTTTTCTCCTGTACCAGTGGCGGCAGGCTTTTTTCATTTTCTTTCCACCGCCGATATATATACAAGCGTTGTCAATAAAGCATTTATCATTTGGCTATTTTGCTTTGTTTTTGTTTCGCGGGACAACGCGGGAAATCCCGATGGGGCAAGACAGGCTCATCTTACCCGCTCGGGTAGCCAATCAGAACTCAGGATTCGCTTCGTCTTTCCTGCTCGCCGAACCAGCCATAATATATAGATTTAGGCAAGCCTAAAGGCGGAACTCCTCACACAGTCCCTCCAAAAATACTTGAAAACTTGTAGAAAGAACTCAGCTTTATGCTTATGTCCCTCCAAAAACGCTTGAAAACTTGTAGGAAGGAAATTTTTCCTCCAAAACCGCTATGAATAATCCGTTCCTTCAGCAAAACATTGTAGAGTGCTGTAGACTGCTGGCTGTAGGTTGTGTAGCCGCGGCAAGCCGCGAAAAGCGCGCGAAAAACAAAGCCTTGTTTCGGTTTAAGACCTTCTAAATAACCCGGATGACTATGGCGGCCATGTTGTGGCAACGTCGTCGTCGTCGTCGTCGTCGTCGTCGTTAGGCGCACGCGCCCGCGAGCCATGCCGCTAGTCACGATGACCATGAAAACTCAAACGCATGGTTTTCTCAATTTCTATCCTCGCACGGTGATTATGGGGCTCCGCTCTGCGGCTCTTCGAGCCACTGTGGAGCTCCGCTATAATAAGAAAATGATACTGACTGCAATGTTTTGTGGACAGGTCTTTGTCAGGATGAGACAATGATGCTTGTAATGGAGTTGGCACCTGATGGTCCCCTTCACAAATACCTCAAGAAACGCAAGTAATTAATGATTGATAATAACTTATAACTTATTAATAAATAACTTATTTAATAATATGCATGAAAAAATTACTCGATTCTGATTGGCTGAGAGCAGTGCAGTTCAAGTGTAACACCAGTGCAAAAAGTGTAACACCAATGCAAAAAGTGTAACACCAGTGCAAATTACACATCGATATTCTGGATTATGATATTCTTTATTTTTAAACGAACCGCTTTGAGTTTGTAGCGTTATCAGCTGATCTTCATCAGCCAATCAGTAAATAAAGTGTCAGATCCGCGTCAAATGCTCACTTCCTGTCCGCAATGAGATTTTCCGGCACTTCCCCCAGGCGAATTTTTTCATGTTTATATTATTAATAAGTAGTCATACGGTTTTTCTCGTTCACTTTGGAATTAACTTGTACTTGTGAGTTTTTGAAAAAGCTGAAATTGCACTAGCCGAAGCGGGTCGTGCAATTTCAGCTTTTTGAAAAACTCACTCGTGCAAATTAATACCAAATTGAACTCGAAACCGTATGATTACCTTTACTAATTATCAGCTTACGATAATCGTTGCTTCAAAGCGAAGCTGTTGTACGTGACTATTTGGCCGTAAAACTTAATAATTAACAATTATTCGGCGAAGGCGAAGTGATTATCGGTGAATATTCACCGATAATCACTGAGCCTGAGGCGAATTAGCCTGTCATATTGGGCAGAGTCTTAGGCGTTTTGCATGCCTAATTTTCTCAGAAATTAAATACCCAGTACTAAAAAGGAAAATTTATTTACAAGTCACTGCTCTCGTGTTAAGTTAGGAATTCCGCGTTAAAGTTTAGCTGATTCCAATCAGTTTAAATTTTTAAGTTTTTAAATTTTTAAGAATACGATAAGAAAAGTTATCAGATAGTCGGTGGTGTAGAACGTTTCAAACAGATTTTGTAGAAAATGATCAAATAATACAGTGGGGCATTTTTGTTCGTGGAGAAGGGTAATTATTCAGTTTTATGTGACATACAATCCACAAATCAAATGAAACACATTTATTCAGGTGACAAAGAAATGATAGGTTACAGGAAAGTGAAAGCAATTACTTTTAGTAAATATTTTGACACTCCCCTGTCAAATAACTTTTTTCCTAATTGACGCTATGTGACATAGTTTGATGCTACCCTAGTTTAAAATGTCAGTGTAACTTAAAAATAGTTAGAATTCACCGACTCGGACGTTTGGACACTCCTGTCTAGTGTCTTCTTCAGGGCTGCTTAGGTTTGTCTGTGAAGCGCCTTTTATACCAGCGATGAATGGTGTTGCTTCATTACAAGGTCTAACTGAGCGTCGGGCACAATTTGTTACTGAATTCAATTGCTCTCATGTCATCTCCACAGGAGTTTTCCAATGTTCAAAATCTTTGTCATTTTGCTACAAGTTGCCGAGGTAAGAGTGCATTAGGTTTTCGTGTCTATACAGACGGAGGAGAGCTGATACAAAGTTGATATGCAATTTTACCACGATTTCTACTAATCTCGCAATGTGATTGGCTAATTTGCCGTTGTCGATAAGAGCCCAGACAACGCTGCTCGCGTCAACGTGCCACGTAATGCAATAGCCAATCAGAAAGGCTCATTTTGGCGAATAAACCAATCAGATTGTGAGAAAGTTGTATACAACGCCTGCTCTTTCTTCCTGTCACGATCTTGGTCACGCTCTGGAAAAAAAAGCGTTTTCTTTGACGCTGATATTTTGGTAATTTGACAACTGTGATAACGCGTACTCGTTGTCGATAAGAGTACAAACAACGCTAAACCACTTGTGTTAAATTCAAAGTTAATGTACAAATTCAAGCTCTGTATTGTCTCTAACAGGGAATGCAGTACTTGGAGAATATGCAGTTTGTGCACAGAGATCTTGCGGCCAGAAACGTTTTGGTTGTAAACGAAGATTTTGTCAAAATCAGTGACTTTGGGATGTCACGAGCAATGGGTGCCGGGACAGATTATTACAGGGTGAGTATACCGTTATCAATACATGTATTTATTTTATGACTGCTTCCGTTAGCAGGCAAGATGAAGGTAATCCTAAGTTCTGATTGGCTGCCATAGCGGGCAAAGTGTGCCTATCTTGCTCTGGATTTCCCGCGATGTGCCGCGAAACAAAACAAACAGAACAAAATGGCCGTATAATAAATCCTTTATAATAAATCCTTTGTCGACCAAGCTTGTTCGCCCAAGATGGCTGTACACTAAACTCGTTCTTTGTTGCGTTTTTCTTGACATCTCGGTCAATAAAAGCACAAAAACTTACTCGGCTAATATGCAGCCGTGTTGACCTCAAGCTTGGTCAATAACACATATTTATTGACCCTGTCTCGGTCATTAAAAACACAAAAGCATACTCGGCTAATAATAATATGCAGCCATGTTGGCCTCAATCTTGGTCAATAACACGTATTTGTTGACTCTGTCTCGGTCAATAAAAACACAAAAACATACTCGGCCAATATGCAGCTATGTTGACCTCACGCTTGGTCAATAACACATATATATCAAGTCTTCTAGAATGAAGTCAAAGGTACTACTCTAATCAATGTTTACATATAAAACAAACTTCAGTTTGGAACTCCTGTTCTTCTCAGGCTGGTAAAGCAGGCAAATGGCCTCTTAAGTGGTACGCACCAGAGTGCATCTATTACAGGAAGTTTAGTAGCAAAGGTGACGTGTGGAGCTATGGCGTGACAATGTGGGAGGCTACCTCTTATGGAAAGAAGCCGTATGAGGTTAGTTACATGTAAACCCTAAAGCTATATATATATATATATAAAGTGTAAAAGTTGATTAATCGTAAAACAGTGCTCAATACGTGAACGCAGAGCGAAGTAGTTGTTGCGGGAGAAAAAAAACACACAAACAAACTACGCGTTTATCCCTACAAGCCTGTTTCGTGGTTGCCCACTCGTCAGGGGATTATCCCTGACGAGTGGGTAAATCCCCTGACGAGTGGGTAAATCCCCTGACGAGTGGGCAACCACGAAACAGGCTTGTAGGGATAAACGCGTAGTTTGTTTGTGTGTTTTTTTTCTCCCGCAACAACTACTTCGAGCACTGTTTTACGTTAATCAGCTTTTACACTGAAGTCCACTGAAAAGTTACTAATTACGAAAAAAAGCATACTGGTGTGCGCAGTTATTTTCTCTTTCACCTTTTGGGCTAAACAAAAGACATGAATTTCATTCTACAAATCGCATATACTATACTTAATTCTAGCGGGCTTTGGACAATGGGTTGTGATTTTCTCGCAGAAATTTTTAACCAATCGTTGTGTACCACAGTACAGTACTGTTCAGTAGCTTTACAAATAATGGTCACACTGCATGGTTTGAACCACAGATGAAAACGTTAGAACCACACTGTATAGTAAAACAAACAGTGCCACAGTACAGTACTGTTCAGTAGCTTTACAAAGAATGGTCACACTGCATGGTTTGATCCACAGATGAAAACGTTAGAACCACACTGTATAGTAAAACAAACAGTACCACAGTACAGTACTGTTCAGTAGCTTTACAAAGAATGGTCACACTGCATGGTTTGATCCACAGATGAAAAAGTTAGAACCACACTGTGTAGTAAAACAAACAGTACCACAGTACAGTACTGTTCAGTAGCTTTACAAAGAATGGTCACACTGCATGCTTTGATCCACAGATGAAAACGTTAGAACCACACTGTATAGTAAAACAAACAGTACCACAGTACAGTACTGTTCAGTAGCTTTACAAAGAATGGTCGCACTGCATGGTTTGATCCACAAATGAAAAAGTTAGAACCACACTGTATAGTAAAACAAACAGTACCACAGTATACAGTACTGTTCAGTAACTTTTCAAGGAATGATCACACTGCATGGTTTTAATCCACGTTTAAAAACGTTAGAACCACGCTGTTTAGTGAAACAACAACAACAACAACAACAACCCAACCATTTTTTATTTGCCAAAATAAATAGAAATAATTACAGCATGAAATAAATTTACTGAAATAGGCAAAAAACTACCTAGAATAGAAATAAACTAAACGAGCTGAGTTGTTAAAAAACAAACAGAACTACAGTATAGTCCTGTTTAGTAGCAGCCAAACTGTATAGTCTAATAGTTAGAACCACACTTTAAAGGAGTATCATCAGGGCGTAGAATTAACTTTCTTTCCGGTTGCCACTTGGCTCCTAAATATTTTAAATTGGTAGCCAATTCCAAAAAGTTGGTGGCCATTATGTTTATTGAATTGCTTCGGAATCATACAACCAAACGCTATAATGTCTTCGACCGAAAAAGTGCTATCACGATTATTTAACTGACTAAATAGTTTACTTTGATCACTTTCAAGGCTTTCATCAATTTCCTCACTCGTTTTAAATTTAAATGAGCTCACATGGTCGACATGTTGTCAAACGGGATGAAAACTGAGCCCGCAATTTGCACGTGCTACAAAGAGGACACTAGAATGGTGCATATACAACGTAAAAGGTTACCTAAATACAAGATGGCGTCTAGTGATTTACGTTCGTACACCATGTGCTGCGTTTTGGAATTGAGTTTAATGTGGAACTTTGCTGTAGATTTATCTTTACAAATCTTCAACAATCACTAGATCTCTATGTAATATGTGATTAAAAATTCTAGTCGCCAAGTTGGCGACTAACTTTCAGGATTTGGTCGCCAAAGTGAAAAATTTAGTCGCACTGGCGCCTGTATTAGGCGCAATTTGACGCCCTGGTCATTCTAGTCGAGTCTTCAAAATCAGTGTCAGTGTGCTTTGTTTCTTGAAGGTTTTCCATTTATTTTATTCAAGGGTCTCAACGGCCAGTTAATTCTTGAAAAGATCGAGGATGGATACAGGATGGAGTGTCCCCAAGGGGTGCCCCCTGAGGTGTACAAGATCATGAGGGATTGCTGGCGTTACCGGTGAGTCATTCAACTTGTTTCTTTTTCTTCCTTTACGTTTTTTACATTGTCCCACTTCTTGAGGGAACCTTTCCCCACCGTCTCATGATCTGGTGTTGCCTGTTGGAATCGCAGGGGAGGAGAGGGAGCGTAGCAGCTCTCGTCACAGAACATGCAAATTATTAACGTGACAAAACATGGTTTGAGTAGGATTTGAGATAACGTTCATTTTTTATGAGGGAGGGTGGGGGCTTTTGTGATTCGAGAAGCACCATTTAAAAATTGCATGACCCCCCCCCCCAGCTTGCCAATTTTTTTACATAACCCCCCCCCCCCCATCAAAAGAAATAGAAGTCAATTTCGGATTAAAACATTGTGAAGTATTGCTAAAATATTTCACGCGACCCCCCACCCCAATTTCCCAATTTTTTTTTGCATGACCCCCTTAAATACAACCAGCTCCCCCTCCCTCGCAAAACGTTAACGGTCCCTGAGAAGAAAATTCGTTACCAAGACAACTTTTTCTTGATGGCATTGGTGAAACAAATTGTCGGTCTTTAAACAATTTTCGACCAATTTGTTGAAAATGTTTGGCCCTTTTTGGGGCAATACAAAAGACCCCTGTTGTTTGTGGGGAGATCTCCGGTGCAATATAATTTTTTCACACAGCTAATGTAAAACAAAGGAAACAAAGCATACTTAACAATGTACCAAACCCTAACTAACAAACCTCTTAGGGCCAGGCATACTATGGAGACCTGCGTAAAGCCTGGCTTTCACTACGACGCAAGCATAAGCAAATAAAAACAAAGAAAAACGTGTCATTTGGGGCTTTACTAGACAAAAGGAAGGTGTTTTTCTATGTTTGTTCCTTTGTCTTTACTTTGCTTATGCTTGGTCTTATGTTGATGTATTGTGTTTATGTCGATGTCTTATGTCATATGCTTGACTTCATTCCTTTGTGTTCTCCTTTGTTTTCTGCTAATTCTTATGCTTGTGTCGTAGTGAAAATTAAAATTTACTTTAGCTTACTTACTTAATGTACCGAATAAGTACAGCCATCTGACTTCCTTTCTTTCTCACTTTCTTAACTTTTTCTTGCCTGTTTTTTTTTTGTTTTTGTCTGTTTTTTTATAATTTTTTTTGTTTTCCTTGTTTTTTTTTTGTTTTCCTTGTTTTTTTTTTGTTTTCCTTGTGTTTTTTTTTTGTTTCTGTTTTTTTTTATTTTCTTGTTTTATTTTTCGTTGTTTTTTTTTATCACCATAAAGGGAAGAAGACAGACCGACATTTCAGGTCTTAGCTCAAGAACTTATCCAGGTCCTTATGTTGGTTAAAGACCGGCAAGGTCATGAATGATAACAGCTGGCATGTGTGGCGGTAGAGCGGTGTTCAACCGATTGTCGATAAACCAACTAAAAAACCACATTAACTATAGCCAGTTACAGCAGGGCCACCCATTGCGCTGAGCCAATTAGAATTCAAAGGAAGTACTTGTTGCCAGCATCAAGCGCGGGAAATCGCCTGTGAGTTAGTCAAGACTTTTTTAGTTTAATTTTTGAATGGTTGAGAAATTGGCGGGAGTTTTCTTAGCCAATCACCCGTCTCAGCCATGGGACCCCATAGCAACCGCGATATTACCGTCGACAGTGGGTTGAAGACCGCTCTAGCGTTGCCTTTTAATTAACTGATTACCGCCGTTCGCTGTTTGTTTATTACTATACTCGAAGAATTAGTAACCAAAAAATTTCAAAGTAAAACCTTGTACAGTATTTGATTAGATTTAACAAAAGAGTTTTTTTTTTCGACGCAGTTTTGACGCAAGTTTTGATATAATTCTGTAGAAATAACTCGGAAGCTGGAATTTTGGAATTGAAGTATTTACTCCAGTTCACCCTTTTCTTATAATATTATGTTGGACTCTCAGGATTTCGACATACAGAGAGTCAGTGTCTAGTGCAAATAGGTCGGCACTTGATTTGCAGCTTGCTGGCAACCTTGTTAATGTTGTGAATTACTGGAAGACAAGTAGTTGACTATTTTAAGGTGAAATGTTTCAATCTAATTTTGCAATTAAGATTTTCAGTTTCATCAGAGATGTCTTTGGTTTTCTAGCATGTAATAAGTCATTTATTGACCAAGCTTGTTCGGTCAGGAAGTATTCTTTTTTGGCACTCACTGAATTTCTGTTAACATCATGGGAAACGAATGGTTCAAAGCGCGTACCAGTTGCTTAGGTAGCCTGGCACCAGATATCTTTGGCCAGATTCTATTAAACAATTAGATTATGAGCTCGAGATTTCTATCGCGTGATAGTTGGCGAGGGCGCAGCCCGAGTCAACTATCACGCATAGAAATCGAGAGCGAATAATCTAATTGTTTTAGTATAAATCTACTAGTCGTTCAAAACTTTGTCTTTTCTGGAACAGCCTCGACCAGTAAACTGTCTAAGTCTTCTTTATGGACACTTCGAAAACGTGAAGAAGCGGCCGCCATTACGCTACTCACTATCTATCACAGAATAGATAGTGGGTAGCGTAGCCAATCAGAGCGCGGCATTTGTGATAGAACGCTAGTAGATTTATACTAAGGATAGATAGAAGGAGCTTCTAAAAATGAAATTCTTCTGAGAGAGTCAACAAAGAAGCTACAAGTTTAGAATGTATTTAAGGCTGAAACTCGAGTCACTATTTTGTTTTATTCGATTTTGGATACTCCACCAGAGTCTTGTTATGTATAATTATGTTGGTATTCCAAAGTTTTCACAGGGTTAAATACTATTAAGTTTGAGTACGAAATGCCTGTTTCGTTAGACTACTGCAATTGATGAGTGTGTATGTTGATCTAACCGTATTAGGAATAGGAATTCATTATTTTAGCCATTAAATTAGCCATTGATGAATGTTATTCCTTACTAAAATGTATTTTTCTAGAATATCTGTATCAACTAGAAGAAAATTGCTGGTAATAATCATATACATGTAAAGTAAAATAAATAGATCTTGATAATGCTGGTTGTTTTACACTGTCCACCGACGCCATATTCAATTACACAGACTGAAAGTTGGGTACGCCTATGCCCTTTATTAGTAGATGGTCATCCAGGCCTCTATTAACCTGACGATAGCCATAATAGTAGTAGTTATAATAGTAACTTCAGTAAATGATTTCAGCTAGTCGCATTGGTAATCAAATTGTTACGAGTGCAATTTGGAATAAATGAGTACAAGTCAAAAAAATTTATTTTGCCAAGACCGAAAAAATTACACGAGCATGTAGGGCGACTGCAAAAATTTATGAGTGCTTGTTAATACAAAATTGCGCTCGAAATCATTTATACATATAAAGACTTAATTTCAAATTTCTGCACTCGATTTCAAGTTTCTGCACTGTGACGCCCTCCGCCAATCAGCGCGTTGAAATATCCAGGTTATCATCTGCAGAAATCAATGGAATTCCTTCTCCGTCTTTCTAAGAGTTACTGCTATCTTTGCTGCGTACTAATTGAATTACGTCTTTCTCATTTAAGGTTCCACACTCAAGTCATTTTCTTATTCCAAAAGCTATTGCCATATGACCTCTTTCGTCCGATAAGAACTGTGACATTAAATGATCGCGGCTAATCGTGGGATAATTCATAATTATCGGACGATCGACGCTACCTTAGTAGCGTTTTGGGATTAGTTAGGAAAATTCAGAAATTCGACGAATATTGAACATACTTCAATGACGTAATAACAATTTCTGTCATTGTGGCTGAGGCCCCATTTTATTAGTGTTAAATTACTCTTGATGAAACGAATGTGATCAATTTTCTTACTAATGAACACAAATGAAGTGCATGCTTGTAAGGCATAAAATAAGCCAAATTACTAGCCATATCTTTGTAGTGAAAGAGGTTCTCTTTCAGACATTGTTTTCCAATTTCGCACAGTTAGAAGTAGGGTTGGCGACTCCTCGTCGTGCTCACCTTGCGTTCTCTTTCCATCAAACGCATTTCCCAATGTTGCACAGTTATAGGATTAGGGCTGCCACCCTCGTTTACTCTACCTTGCTGTACGTTCTCTTAACGCAAAACGCGTCATGAACGTTTCCTAATATTTAACAACTATTCACCGAAGTGGAGGTGGCTAGTGGTGGATATTTACCGAGCCGCGAAGCGGCGAGGTAAATATCCACCGCTAGCCACCGACAGTATATACTAAAACAGTGAGATAATATACACCAGAAAAAGAAAAGGGCTTGGAAAATGGAGGACTTCTCGAGTGACAATCCAACGCAGCGCGGATCGCCGTTAGGAATTTTTTGTTGTAATTACTGCCGTACGTCTCGTTTTCTCGCTGACGGAAAAAAAAATATGTTTAGTTCTAGTGGCGACATTTTTTTCAAATGGAGTTACAAACTCTTTCTGTATTTGAAAGCATTCTGTAAAAAATATAATTCAACTTTGGTTCTCAAGTGAACAAGTGACATCAAATTTGGTTACGCAAGATTGAATTTGCATTTGTAAACAAAACCTTTCTCGTTAGTTTTTATCGATAAACTCCGGGTTAAAAACATAAGCCATTACCTCTGAACACGGCCAAGCCAAATTTAGTCGCTTTCTTGGAGTTTCCAGGGACTGCTTCGTTGTTAATTTGGATGATTTCTTCGCTTGTCATACATACAAACCGGGCCGCCATATTCGCGCGGCAGAGCGAAAAATTCGCAAGTTGCTCGGAGGTAAATAGCACAGGATATTCGGAGTTTGACTAGCCAATCAGAGCGCACCTTCAACGCTATCCACTGTTTTAGTATATACTAATTCCTAATATTCCTAATATTTCAATTGATAGGAATAACTCTGCCTCCCTTTCACTCTACTTTTTCCTGCGTTATCTTAGCGCAAAACGCGTCATATGAACGTTTCGCAATATTGCGCAATTGATAGAAATAGGCTTAGCTCCCTCCTTCAACTCAAGTTTGCTCTGCCTTCCCTGTACTGCAAACGTTTGAACGCACGCGCGAAATCCAAGTCTTCGACTAATGTCAAGTTGGAGAAGTTCATCGAACCTATATCAACGCTCTTAAAGGTCACCGTAGAAAACCAGTTATGCTTCTCCTTTGCCCGATAGCGATAACACAGAGTCGCTTGATCTACCTGTACTGTTTTTTGTTCCTCTGCCAGTGCTTCCTCCGTTTATGCTGCTTTTTGCTTCGCCTTCTTCGCTCTCAAATTGGCCAGACGCTTCTTTATTACTAGACGAGCTACAAGGAAGGGTACTTTTGTCCCAACTCCCATCGCTCTTGGCCTTTTTCTCTTGTTTTGCTGTAGGACAAAACACATAAATAGGGAAATTAAGCAAAGACAACGTCGACGAGAACGAGAACGCCAATAGACAATGCAAAAAACAATGGCTCTGCACGTCCCGCATGTGCGTTTTGCATTTTGGTACATTTCGTTGCCGTTCTCTCCAAAACAACGACGTGAAATGACCAAATTTAAAGTTCTGTGAAGGACGTGGGCACGAGTAGAGAAATGTTCAATTTACTCGGAAAACATCAACGTCGTTCATGCAAATCAAATTCCTGGACAGCTGGCATGAGTTTCACAAGGAGAATGTGTTGGAATAATTGCAATTTCATTGCAGTAATGCGAATTTGTTTTTCGTGGTCGTTCTCGTTGACGTTGGCGTCGTCCTTGCTTAAGGTCTCTAATATTAAAATTAAGACACAGTACTCTCAGGTATCTTTTCACATACCGTGCAATCTCCGTCAAGCCGACACGCTCGGAAGACGATTTCAAAAGGTGTCCCAAACTAAGCATTCGAAATTATTTTCGTAAAGCGACCTTCATTGGCAATGCTCATCTGCGAACGTTAGTCTATTTGTTTGTTTTGCCTGTCTGTAATTGGATAGCAATTTGTTTCCCGTTTAACGTCTCAAACTCGATATCAACCACTTTCCCGCTCATTAAAGCCAGTTTTGTGTAACGTCAATTATCCCATAATCATTATATTAATATCGGCTTGACGTCACCTTGCTTGTGACTAACAATGAGGCAGGGCATTGTTTGGGCCAATCAGAAACTTAAAGACATTTGATTGAGTGATAAAGTGAGCTACGAGTCGAATCGACAAGATAACGAGTTTATAAGGTAAAAGGTAGCGTTAGTATTGGTTTAGGGGAGGGGTAGGTGCACAGTTGCCCAGATGCCCAGATACTTACATTGATCCGAAACTAGTACTGCATCGGTGGAAAATTGAAGAACAAAAAGTTGTGGTTAACAACCTAGTTGATAATTAACAATTATTCTCTTCCGTCTCGGTGAATAATGGCAGAACAAAGTTACTATTTACCGAGATTGAAGAGAATAATTGTTTCAGTATATACCAACGAAGCAACCTCAGTAAGGAGCTTAAGCAAACGCGACAGCGACGCCGAGGATAACAACCGGTGAAAAAAATTCAATTGTTAAATTGTTAATTCGTACAAAAAGAGACTTAACTGACTTTATTTTGCTCATGCAGTTTTATTGTGTCGTTTATTTGCGCTATTGTTTGGTCCTGCCCTGGTCAACGTTTCATCGTGGTAGTGCTATGTGTGATTTTCCTTGTAAAACCTCTTCGAAAAAGCTGCAAAGCGAGAATCGACGGCGGCCATATTTTGGTAACTTGGAAGCCATTTTGTTTTTTCTTCAACCAAAAACTCACTTGCACAAGGATTACCCAGAAGCCCCTACATTATTCACCTCCTAGGAGGTGGATAGTGTTGAATATCCCGAGGTGGAGAGCCAATCAGATTGCTCAAAATGCTTAGGTTGCTGAGTTGATATATACTAAACTAAAATATACCACCGTAAGATAAAAAGGAAATAAAGTAATGTTTCTTTTCAGGTTTGAAAATTTCCCCAAATTATGGGAAAAAATGGGAATATCAAATGGTTGATAAAGCAAGATATACCCGCTGTAAGATAGTAAAGAAGAAAAACAAACGAGAGTTTCTTTTCACCTTTAAAAAAGTAACTCAAAATATGGAACGTGAAATTTGGTTGAGAATGGCAAGATAGACCACTGTTTGATGATATAGAAACAAAGTAAACATGCTTTTTCTCCAAAGTATCGCAGAGAAACTGGGGTACGCAAACGGGTTTAAACAGCTTGTTTAAAACAAAATATATAGAATCTCGATTTCTCGAACCCTCGGTTTCTCGAACCTCCCAATAACTCGAACCAATCTCCGTTCCCCTTCGGGTCATTTTCTACGTAATTTTGCCCTCGATAACTCGAACTCCCGACAAGTCGAACCAATTTTCGTTTCCCCTTGGAGGTTCGAGAAATCGGGATTTTACACAACCGTAAAATAGTAAATGAATAAACAAAAGACTTTTTCGTCCACTTTTAAGAATTTGCCCAGATTATGACGCGCGAGAAACAGATCGTCTTCTTTCCTTGTTAGTCCCGTCTGAGTGTCCAAATAGCGTGGCATTGCCTGTAAACTTTCCAGAATTTTAAATTCTAGCACCTGCTTGGTAGATTCTGGATTATGTAGATTTTGAGCGTCAGTTTCCGGACATGTCTGTGATGCAAATCAAGTAACTTATTTAAGAGAAACGTGTGCCGGATTTTCTTTATAGTTACATATTTTTTTTAAATTTGTTTCTTCGCCTTTTGTGCAGAATGTTGGATTTTGACGTGCAAACATACTGCGATAGCTGGATGTTTATTTGCGGGTTATTGTAGTTTCTTGCGGGTTTTATATTGTTTTAAAAGCTCTACGAGTGTCCACATACCGTAATAGAGAAAAATACAGCTATTAGTAATTCCTCACCACGCAACTGTCATTTCTTAGATCCAAAGATAATGCTGAAGTTAGGTCGCTTAATAAAATACCGAATTTAAGCAGTCTAAAACGGGAATAAATAATGGGAAGAAACTCACCTAGTTTATACTTCAAACACGCTACCAACTTTTCATAATAGCTTATACTCTCACGAATATTTCCAAGTAAATGATAAATGTTGCCCAAGCTTGCGCAAGCTTTACTTTCTCCGTCTAAATCTTTCAGTTCTTTAGCGACTTTCAACCGCTGATGGTGATAATAAATCGCCTGGTCGAAGTCACTTTGCTGTTCAAAAATGTTCCCGAGGTTATTAAGTAGCTTGGCTTCGCCGTTTTTGTCATGAAGCTCTTTAACCAGCTTCAGACCTTGCTCGTAGCATTCGATAGCGCGATCAAAATTACCGATTCTTCTGTAAGTGCAACCCAGATTGCAGTAGGCTCGTTTTTCGGCTCGCTTGTTTAGAGTCGACTTCGCCAAGTTGAGATGTCTTTCGTGGCAGCTTCTCGCTTCGAAGAACTTGTTCCCCTTGTAGTAAAGAATTCCCAAGTTGCTGAGAGCTTCTCCTTCGCTGTTTTTGTCCTTGGCTTTTTGGTATGCCCGGATTCGTCTCTCGTAATGCTTTACCTGCTCAGCGAAAGACTTCTTATTTTCGTCAGTACTCGCGTCACTCGGTCGCTTTGCTTTCAACGCTGATTTTGGGTCTACTGTTTCATCGCAGTGTGGCTTTAGAACCGCATTGTCTTCCTTTAGTTTTTCCTGGCTCATTTCGATTCAAAAAGAAAAATTTCAAGCGCCGCTTCAAACCATTTCGTGTATAAATAAACGTCTTTGGTTTACGTAAATGTTTGTGGTGTAGGGCGCTTGCCAAATTTGCGTGCTGTGAAGCCGCGCAGTCGCAAATCGTTTAGACCTAAACCGTTCTTTATATGAGCCGAACCTAATGCATTCAAGTACTATTAGACCTATAATGACGTCTAGACAATATATGTCCATGTATTTTTGTCCATCTAGTTTGTCCATCTAAGCTGTTTTTTTATTTTCGGCTGGTTCAACCGGAAATTTCGACCTTGGATGCCGAGTCTTTAAAGCCCCGAATTTAACGCATACAGTGTACACATCTAGTCGTGGATTTCATTGGGCTTGTATCGGGTACGTGTAATGGCTAATTAACCGACGAGAAGCGTGGCCTGTGCATTGTCAGTTTATGAAATGCGTTTTTCTGTAACATGTATCGGCCCGCGAACCTCGCGCTTGGGCCATAAATCCGAGCGGAAAAAACTCGGTTCGTAACTTACAGTACGGACCTCGAACTCGGTTAGTAAGAGGTATTTACTTATAATAAATAATAATAATAATAATAATAATAATAATAGTAATAATAATAGTAATAATAATAATAATAATAATAATAAAGGTTTATTAGCATTCCACGTAAAAAATGGCTCTTCTATCTATACTTATCGGAATCTACTGCAGATTCTCCCATGATATATAGAACTGTTACGATTGTCGGCTAAGGCTTTTAAGTTATTTTTATTTTCTTCCAAACGTTGATTTTTGCAGCAAGTTCACTCTTGCTTTGCCGTCTTACGGTGCCAGGTACAGAGACCCAGTCTGTTCACCTTCTTGTATAGGATGGTTGAAATAATATTATAATATGCAACTATTAGTTGATCGCATGATAGCTGTTGTTATGTTATACAGACACTTGTGTTGTGTTGGGTTTAAATGTGCTTGTACCACCGTTAGAAGTAACTGTTTTCAGAGGAGTATAAGACGAGTTACTGCCCCTGGACATAATTCCTGGGGATCCTGTGGCTTTTACTTCGGTGACCCTGTAGTCGCTATCACTTGGTCTTGGTCCCAGGGGCTTTAGCGGCCGTTCATTGTCCGTTTGATCTTTGTCGGTGAATTTTGCTGTTCTGCGAGACCTGATTAACAGCCAAGTTTCCACAGCAACGACAATTAACAGCACAACGCAAAGCGCTACAAGGCAACCAATGGCAACCTTCGTGGCAGTAATCTGATAGGCTGAAAAGTAAGACAGAGTTTACATCAGAGTTACTCGACTTTTAATTATTATTCTAATTATTATTCTAATTATTCCATACACTGATATAAGAGTTGGGTGTGACGTCATAGCTGTTCACATAGACAAGACAAAACAAGACATTTATTATCACACTAATGCGTGTACAATTTCTTGGCAGGCAGTTAGCCAAAAAACGCTAGTCGGTGCGTGCCGAATTAATTCTATTACAAATCAGATATCACAAGTAAAGAGAAAAGAAGCTGAGGAGAAAAATGTGTGTAAGTCAAAGCAAGAGAGACAATTCTATTGAATGCAAGCTTTGAAAGTAGCTAAAGTTTAGAATCCCGCAGTTTTATTTCACGTGTTATTATCGTTGCATCAAGGTAATCATCTTTGTCTTTTTATATTTCAAAGAGCACACTGATTAATTTTCGTTTAAAAACGTTTTTTTGACATATCTCTCACTTTACCTAGTATCTCATTTCATAATTTTGCACCAAAATTTGGGACGGCTAGTCTTAAACTTTTTGATATACATATTATTTTTCGAGGTTGATCTTAATAATAATAATAATAATAATAATAATAATAATAATAATAATAATAATAATAATAATAATGATAATGAACTTTGTTTGAGTGTCAATTGTATCTTGACATACATCTTGTGTTATATGTGGGAATAGATGACCTCTGCAAAAACAAATTAACAATTGTTGAAAATAGAGAAAGTTAATTGGCAGGAAATTTGCGTCAATAAAAAGAGGAATGGCATGAGCATTCCTGTTAGCCTAACGTGTAGTGGGCCAATCAGAAAACACCTTATATTGAGATCATTTTCTAATTACCATTCGTTACTTTTATCTTTCTCGAAGCCACCCCGAGGGAATTCGATGCTTGACACTCGTAACTACCAAAGTGTCCTCCAGTGATTTCTGTCACACCGATGCCACTATTTGATACCCAAGTGTAAAGCTGTCCGCTTAACGGCTCACCATCTTTGTACCATGAGACTGTGGCCTCTGTCATGTTATCAATCTCACAATTCAATGTCAAACGTTCTCCTTCGTCGATAAAAATATCCTCTTCGGTGCCAGCTCCCCACAAATTGGTTATGACGGGAGAGACTGGAAACGAAACACGAACTGGGTCAGTATGAATCATGTACAAATGATTGCTAGCACAGGAAAAAACAGTTTAAATTTTCTATTGGATTTATTCCCAAGAACCTTAAATTGGTTTCTTAGCTTATTTGAGATCCGACGGAGCAATGCTAAACTAGTCTCTTCTTTGCTCTGAGCCTTTTTAACAAAATCATTTTATTACCAAGGTCTTAAGGGCATTAGAATACAAAATGGCGGATATGTATTTTAACGCCAAGAGTAACAGTAACAGTTTTGTTTATTTTTGAAGAACAAACAAACAGTCGGCAAATAGCTTAGCTAGTCTAGGCCGACTATAGAAAAATATAGAAATAACACAGTTAAGTACTTTAGTATTACTCTGATTACTCGACATTTTTAGGATTCCGAGTCCGGGCATTAGATAGACACGTCCGATCTGAACGCACACATGCGCTCGTGTTTCTCGTCGCGTTCTTATTTTGATTCCCAACGAAGAAAGGAAATAGCCATTTGTATAGGTAGAAAGTAGCTCACCCAGTGACGTAACAGCAAGTGATTGGATGTCGTCGGGATCTATTCCATTACTGGCCCTGCACGTGTACACTCCATGGTCATCCGCTGACAAATTCCTAATGACCAATGTTTGTCCCTCTTGGAGAAACGTCTTGTCCTTATACCAAGTGATTGTGGGCTCAGGCCCCCCTTGAGCAGTGCAGTTTAATTCTAATGTCTTTCCTGGGAGTTGGGCTTTCATGGACGGAAGAGAATGTATGTAGGGAGGAACTGAAAAAAAGACAAGCGCGTCATCACCAAATGCTCATGTGATGTGGGGCATTCTGCATACAATTGTGTCCTTAGCATCCTGGCCTTTAAATAGTAGTGAGACTGGAGGCGACCTTGCGTGTTTACAAACCTTCCTGCCTTTCAGGCGTAAATCATAATATTTACACATGGAGAGCAAGAAGGTTTTTAACAACAACAGGTTACCTTCAGTTTCACTTCTCTTCATGTATCAAGAGCCCATAGACTCCTGTTCATATCCATTCATATATCAAGAAAGTGTATGTTGAATAAAATTGGTTGAGGAAGTACGGTTGGAGTCCTTTATCAAAAAGTACTCGACATGAGGGCCCTTCCCCTGGTCAAGATTCAACCCCCCTCTCCACCTATCAAAGGTTTCTGCTCCCGCTATCCTATCAAAGATTTCAACCCCCCCCCCACCACCTATCAAAGGTTTCTTCTCCAGCTATCCTATCAAAGATTTCTGCTCCCTCCACCTATCAAAGGTTTCTGCTCCCGCTATCCTATCAAAGATTTCTGCTCCCTCCACCTATCAAAGGTTTCTGCTCCCGCTATCCTATCAAATATTTCTGCCCCCTCCACCTATCAAACGTTTATATTTCCCCTGCAATGATTTGTTCTTACACATTTTTCCTGTAGAAAATGTCTTATAATGGCTCCATACTCCTCCACCGGCTGCATTTACGGCGCGCACTCGCACTTGATATTCCGCATTAGACTGCAGGCCTGTAAGGCTTGTGGTGTTTTGATTGCTAACGATTTTAAGGTGGACATTTTCCTTCGACTTTATTCCGTACTCTACGTAATATGACGTCTTCAGCTGTCGGGGGTGGCTGATAAATGACCAGAAGACCATAGCCGAGTGGCTGTCCATAAGGTGAATGCGAAGGTCTTGAGGCATGGCTGGGATCGCTGAAATTATGCATCAAAAAATGTGGAGATATGAATTTCATATAATTGAACTGCGAAAGAAAGATCTAAGAAACTAAAGATCATCCCAGTTGCGGACATAAGACCTGAAAAAAATTCAGGCTTGAACGGGCCGGGATTCGATCCTAAGACCTTGCGATACTGGTGCGGTGCTCTAACCAACTGGGAGCCTGTCATTTTGTGTGATGATCGTTCATTTCTTAATGTGACTGTGACTGGCGGCACATGATAGTCGTGGCGATGAACATAACAACAAAACGTTTAATCATACACGAGGCTGAAACAACTCACAAGTATCATCACAAACATCCGTTAGAAATCCGTAGCACGAGAAAGAAAAACTAAAACAAACGACTTACAAAACACTTGGGAAACTTGAAGAAAGCCTTAGTGAAACTTCAGGTAATTTCAAGGTGGCCTCGTGCCCGTCAATGCCGAGGCCCCGTGCGCATACTCCTAATAAACAAGGGGGTAAGCCCGCTGGTCAGGATACCAGCAGTAACACTTAAGAATACATAAAAGTTAAGGAAATGCGCAGTCTTTCATCTTGGAAAGTCAAGACTCCTTCTGCATCTAGGACATTACAGTAACTTTTGCAGCCTTTCACGTTTATCATTTAAAAAGGCACTGAATACTTTCTAACATTTCACCTCGTTACAAGTCACAATCGTAAGAATGTCTGCTTTCTCTAGAACATCACTATAATATGATAACTTAAGGTTACAGCGTTGTATTCTCACCTCTCCCACAAAGAAACGGATGGGTGTGGTCAAATTCCTGGTCTTCCCACAGCCCTGTATATCCATTCATCTCCGTACAATTCTTTCTATTTCCTTGAGTCTTATCTGGCTTATCTGGACCCCAGTTGCTGTATTCGAGTAGCGTACCATCTGACCAATGAAATTTGCCGTCTAAATCACGTGACAGACCTATCCAAACATCCAAGTTACGCACTGCAGGTTTGATTACGTTCAGGAACACAAAGTAGCTTTCCTCTTCTGAGTCCAGTTTTGCCAGACTTCCCATTTGCGCTTCGCAGACAGACAAAGACTTGGACCAGGTCTTGTGCTCGTCGTAAAGTCTGTAACAAGCATTTTGATTAGCAGTCCATCCATTCCAACATGTTTGACCACCTACGAACCAAAAAATCATTTAATTTTGTTAGCGCAATTTGTTAGTTAGATGGTTAGATTAGCAGGGATGTGATGGATATGCCCAAGACCCGTCCCATACCATGCTAACAATAGGAATGTCAACGACCATACCTTGTAATTATTGGAAGACAATGAGGAGGAAAGTTAATCTTATATTACCAGTACATCTATAAGATTTTTCCCAGTCAATCAGAGTTTTAGTTTGATTTTGTAAATTTTAAAGTCTTTGAAAGCAACACAATCACTACCACTACCCACACTAATGCTACCAACAACAATAGTAAAAGAAACACTACCTCCATCCACACCAACATTACCGACAACAACAAAAGCAACGAAAACACTACCCCCACCCACACCAACACTACTAACAACAATAGCAACAAAAACGCTAGCGCCACCCACACCAACACTACTAACACTTGAAAACACAAAAACACCAACAAAATCACTATCACCCCCACCCCAAAACTACCCGAACAGCAGCAACACTAACACCATCACCACTAACACCTCGTCACTTTCGGAATTTTGAGCTCACGAATTGTTTCTCAAAAGATCTAAAGCTACTGACGAAATAGAGTGGAAATAGAGAGCTATGAACAACTTATATTATCTTAAGAGATCCATCTGGTATTATGACTCTACAGTAATATTAAAAATGCAGTTCGCTTACTTATTTACAACATAGAATGTGGTCATGTTTGAATGAGGTTCCATCTTTGTAATTACATTTCACTGCATTCCAAGAGAAGCAAAGTACACCAACACTTACTGAACATAATAATCTCGTAAACGTCACTGGCCATTTTCCCTCCCTTGTTGTCACCGCAACCTGTTGACAATCCATATTTGTCATACGTGTCTTGCGCAGTCAAGCTGGACAAGCAATGTCCGCCATCTTGGATTGCGTAATACATGTATCCAAACTTGAGAGCAACTCGGGCGCATTTCTCTTTAGCGTCCTGCCTGGTCTTTGGATCGCCACCCAGTAAGGGATCTTTACCCTCCAATGATGCAATAGCTGGAGGCAATTTGTCGGCATAGCAACCAATATGTCGTGATTGGGCTATATGATATTAAACGGAATTGATATGTTAACACTTCAATAATTGTTACTGTCACTAAATCATGCGACAAAGAAAACTGCGCGAGGAATTGAGTCTGGCGATGGAATTAGGGGATGGACTACCCTCTCATTTAGAAAGGAGTTGTAAATTCATAAGCTTTTTTACTCTATTTCACCATTCCTGAGCACAGTAGTTTTTTATTGCATAAACTACGCTAATTCTAGATTTGTCCAATTGATCCTTGCTATGAATACTTCCACAAGTTTTCTCTTATTATGAAAACAACGAACGGATATGCTCAGCTTTGTCATGTTTGAAGATCACAGTTCCACGAGCCCAAAATCTTTGGCGCAAAAAATGCCCGTGCTTTTGGCATTCGCTGTTGGACTCTGAGAAAAATGGTGACTCTTCTCTGGAGAGAGGGGTTCCTTTATTTATCAAAACCAGATCTTTGAGCTAACCTGCGCATGCCCAAGCGGCCACACTCCACAAACAAAAAGGGCTCTAATTTTACTTACGTACGAAATCTGGCAAAATTGATTATCATTGGTCATGTGATACCGAACCTACTTTCAGCAAATGGCCGCTTTTAATGACTTGGTCATAAACGGTTAGCTACAATGGAACGTAACATATGCTTGGCAAAATGGGATTAAACGGCGGGCTTGAAGTGGTTCAACGCTCCTGTCCGAACCACTTTCCCGAAAAACGTTTGAAAGGTTGTATTAGGGCGTAAAGCGCTAAAGGCGCGGTACGCATCTCTAACAGCCTTATGTATATTTGGCCAACAAAGCAACAGAAAAAAAGCGCTGCGGTATTTAGTCAGTGTAGAGGTTGATTAAAAGATATAGACTGTCGCGGCTGCGTGGTATAAGATTTTTTTTCTTACCTTGGACAGGGCACCGATCTCTGACATCATCAATTTCCTGTTTTGACAGCGACTTGTCATAGACTTGCATACACGAGATGCGGCCTTTAAAAAAGTGCGGTTCGTCGACTACAGCTCCCATTCTTATATCACCGCGAGTTGCAAGTTCATATCTTCCGAGACTTAGGCTCGATACTTCCACTCCGTCGATCCACAACGTAGCAGCGCCGGTCGACTCGTCATACGAAGCAGCGACGAAATTCCACGATTTTAACCGAAGTCTGTCGCTTTGGAGAGCGTAAGGTACTGATGAGTCCCGCATTTCAAACTTCGCACTGATTTTGTTCGGGCTTTGGAGCCAGAGATGCACCCCTCGACCTTGTCCCATGTAATTAAATATTGGTCCTGCGGGATTTTCCGGGTAAATCCAAGCCAATAAAGTGAGAGAATATCGAGCGTCTAGTCCTCCATTGTTTGGGAATTCGATGAAGCTCGTAGGTAACCCAGTGAAATGATACGATCCCGCGGGTTGACCGTAAATTCCGGGAGCGAGATGAACGCCCGACGCAATTCCCGCGGGATTTTTATTGGAGCTTATGTCTCGTGTGCCATATTGTTTATTTAGCGGATACAGAGCTATCGGTTGTGGTAGATCTGTAAGGAAACGATAGTTATATTCAGTTCCATTAGACAGGATTTCATTTGTTTGTCGTAAAACCACAACAAAAGAAGTTAAGGAACCGATAAAAATACAAAGCAAAGACTTATCGTCAATGATAAGCCCGGAAAAATGTGTGTAGTTTTGTTTCTGTTTGGTTGAGACAATAGCTCGGAATTATTTGGCCAACTATCTATCGTTGCTATCCAAAATATGAATGATACCAAGGAAGTACTGAATATTTGTTTCAGTACTGGCAAAGCTGCTCTAACTTTTTAATCATCGGGATCAAACAATGCAGTGTGGCCATTCTTTAGAAAACCACTGAACAGTACCGTTCCGTGGTACTGTTTGTTTTACTATACAGTGTGGTTCTAACTTTTTCATCTGTAGGTCAAACAATGCAGTGTGACCATTCTCTGTAAAGCTACTGAACAGTACTGTACTGTGGTGCTGTTTGTTTTAGTTTTACTATACAGTGTGGTTCTGCCTTGATGCCGTTTGAAACTTACCGTTCGCACCTACTAAATTCTCTTGTCTCGCCAGATAGTGTTCTCAAAATATTTGCTCACATCTCTTTGTTGTATACAAAAGACTAGTGACTATGTTTAATTTATGGGCATCAGGACGTCTAAAGAAATCAAAATCGTATTATAACTATGGCCCTGTAACTGAAACCGCAATGACTGAGGAAAAGAAAAAGATTTGAAGCAGCTTCAAGTATACTACCATAAGAGATTATAGAAAAATTGCTTACAAGGGTATGAATGGTAAAGTTGTTTTTTGATATATTTTCGATTCTCAGACAGTAAGCATATCTTATGTTTATGGCGCGGTGTTCCAACAAAATAATACAGATTATGCAAATTATACAGACTCTGTAACTTATATTCCCTTTCATGCTTTCGATGGATAATGCATACAAGAAATAAAAATACTTACAAGAAACTGAACATTCCATATGCTAAGAAACCTTATGAATCTTTTCTTTTTAAATCTGAAAATCTTGATGAACTTAAAAAACGAGATTTGTTACGAACTGACGGTAGCATTGCGGAAATGGAGAGTTTGGCGGCGGGTCACGCTATAATTTGACAATAGCTAAAAATGCCAACTTGGACTCTTGTTCTTATCTGACCAAACGAATTTCGAGAGAAAGCTTTCTTAGCTAGTTTCCCTCTCTCTCTCTTTCTCTCTCTCTCTCTCTCTCTTAGTAACTGTTGTTAGAAAATTCTGTGTTGTGTGTACTCAACGGTGAACGCTCGGAGATTTGAATTGAAAGCGCTTTCATGACATTTGCCATCACCTGCCGCGCTTCAGTTGTCGTATAGATTGGTGTAGCCTTCTTCAAACGAATTATAACGATAGAGGTGACAACAAACCACTTTGAACGCGGCAAAAGCAGCGATTGAATGAAAATTCTTGATTGTTATAGATTTTTATATCGAGACTTACCTGTTTTCTGGCCTAGACAGACTTGCAAAGTCATTAAAACGACCGTAATCAGAAGCACCAGGGAAGCGCTCACAACAGTTGCTGATTTCATTACAAAATCGTCGTTTCAGTAAAACCCTTGAAGTATTCAAATCCACCTCGCTCTTTGTGATCCTTTATCTTGTGGCTTGTGTTGTGTGATACTCACTCATCGCTTTGCTCGATACCAGTTGTCGCATTCGCCGCCTTACCCTGTTTATGACCGCGAGCAATGCATGAAAACTACGTCACCACCCCGCGGTTTTGAAGACAAAACAGTCACGTTGTCGCAAACACTCAAAAAGGAATTTCAACTAGCGACATTATTCAGAGAACAATAAATTACTAAGGATTCACAGATGCAATATTTCGTTTAAGAAGAGATCGAATGACCACTTGATGACAAGACCAGAGCATGCACTCAAAAACTGAAGAACTAACACGAAAAAAGTTTGTGATAACTTTTTGACTTGTACGTACGTGAGTCCCAGGGAGTTTAGTCTTTTCTTTGTGTGTATTTTGACGGCATCGAAGCCATTGGGCTGAATTAACAGAGAGATCGAATGACTAGTTGATGACAAGAGTTTTTGACCTGTACATACTTGGATCCCACAGAGATTTTTTCTCTGTTCCTGTAAATAACTTTTAGTGAAGTCGGATTCCTCTGTAAAGATTTGCTTACGTATTGTGTCCGTTATTCAAACTTGGCTTAAACCTTGCTCAACAAAGCAGTCGCGTAAATTGAATTTTCAATCTCGTCTACACCACACCATAATAAGTACTATAGCAGGAGCGATTCGCGGGCAGTGATTCGATCCCGTAAGTCGACAATAGCTGCTCTCCCAAAATTAATTGTTTTCATTAAATCAATCGCAAGTTGACCCCTATCGAACCCTTTCAGTTTTACTTAATTAAGCCGCCGCGGATTTGGTTGGACACCGTTCCGGTGGAATACTCCCTTATAGAGGCTATAGAGGTATGTACGGCCCAAAAGGGTATGGGTTTTGAGCCAGAGTATCGATTTTAGCCATTTTGGCGGCATTTTGGTAAAAAATAGGGTAACGATTTTTGCACTCGACTTATATAGTGTGGAATTCTAAGCTCGAAACTTTGCACATGCATTCTTGTAACCTACCTAATAAAGGCAGATAAATATTGCCTTAAACATTTGTCTGAACTAGGGAATAATTATTAAGCAGGTTTGAAATAGGGTATTGATTTATAAGGGTCAGATCATAAATAGACGACGGTATCAAATTTTTGGTCAGGTCACAAATAGGGTATCAAATTTTTGGTCAGGTCATAAATAGGGTATCAAATTTTTGGTCAGTTCATAAATAGGGAATCAAATTCATTGTCGTAGCAAGGGTAAAGTAAGTGGGGGTGGGAGGAAGGCACGCGAGATAAAATTTTATTTTCAACATTTTGTACAGGTCTGTTTTTCCTTTTTGGGAAAAAGCTGGGGGGGCATGGGCTCCCTGGCCCCTCCCCCCTCCCCTCTCCTTGCTACGGCACTGAAATTTTTGGTCAGGTCATAAATAGGGTAGGGAAAGTCACAGATTGGTCATAAATAGGGTAAGGGTTTTGAGAAGCGGGCCACACACCCCTACCCAATTTTTCCGGGAGCACCCCCCGGGACACCGTTTAAAAGACCAACCTTTGCATGTGTTTTGCACTAAGGAAACAGAAAAATGGACCATATAAAAGCAGGGGCCATCTTATGGAAAAAAGAGATGGAACCGCAACTTAACTATTTCGACTTGAAGGTTGAATAAAAAATCTTGAACGGACATTCCCCTGTACTTTCTGCCGTCAAATACGAATATTTTTTCTGAAGGAAAAATATATTGATATTTGACTCTCGCGGCAATATAATTATAATGCAACTTTATGAAAATGCGATTTAGTCTCCATATTATATTGAACAAGCTTCAAAGATGTTCCAACTCATTACCTCTGCCAAAGAAAAACAGTAAGCCTGTTTACTAGTTTCTTGAAACTGAGGACAATTTTCGTGAAACACTGAAAATGCGTCAAAAGAATCTTTCGCATTGCAAATGTGCCACATCAGATTCGTTTTTATCCGTGCTAGTTTTGGCCAAAGCAACAATATTTTTAGGCAGGATTACAAGGTACGATTTTCGCAGTTACGAGCGTTTCTGAGTATGTCTGATCATTCTCCTGGCTGTAGCGTGCCGTTTTCTTTTCTTTTTAAAAAAAAAAAAAAAAAAACAGATTTGCAAAGAATATGTTAAGACGGGAGTTGCTCGCAAGGTGATTGGTTGCTTTGTAATCCATAACCAAACGAAATCGGCTTTCGAACCACACCAAAACTATAAAAAAAAATCATTCAGTGTATGTGGGGTAACCATGAAAACCTTGCCTTCCGACTAGCCGTTTTATAAAACGCCCTACGAAATTTCAACCTTCTAATCCGGGATCTTGGGCCACCTGTGGTTTGTCGAGAAAAGCAGGCCTGGCTACCACTCTTAAAATGAGTCCACAATCTTGCAGCGGATGCGTCAATTGACCAACATGGCGGCCGTCGTGAAGTCACCGAATGATTTAAGAGATTACAGGTATGAAACAAATTAGTTATCTTTAATTATTGTTCTTACAAAGCCAACTAATAATGTTAAGTAAGAAGTATCTAATAATATGAAGAAGAAGTTGGTCTGTCGAGAAATCTTATTGTTAAAGACAGCTCTGAGCTGACGTAAACACGGACCAGCTGGTACAATGTGTTCTATGTCAGAGAACCAGAAATTTTCAGTACCTTAACTTATCGACACAGAACACCAGTTTCTGAACTACATGTAGTTGTTTTTATAATCTGTATGGGCTAACTTACCGTATTACCCCATACTTCATTATGTATGCTGTAGCTGAATTTATAAGACAAGGGCAAACAACGAGCAGATTGAGTCAAAAGCCTCTGAGAGACATTTCTAGGTTCCTTGTAATGTTTTAAGACTGTCTAAAGAGATATTTTATCACCTAGGAGAATTTGATCTGTTCGGGTATCTTAGCTTGGAATTGCTAGCTGGATGGTATATTATAAAAACTTCGCAACTAACCATTTGCTCATCCGAAATTTCTAGGTGACCTTCTTACAGGTGTAAATGCCAAAAATTGCAAAAATAATTATCCTTTCTGAAAATGTAAGGGACTACTTTTCCCTTGATGCGAATCTTTTAGGTGATGTTTTAGGGACTGAAACTCTATCCAAATACACTGTTCAGAAATCAGAGGGCCTGTGTGTTTGATATTCGAAAATTCTAGCTCACCTTGCTTCTGAACAGATTTTTGCTGAAAATAGTCATTGGGTGCCCTTGATAAGGGGATACAGTAGTGAATGCACATGCGAACATTGCTTGTTTTTGAAGAACGAAACAGTACAGCTACAACATGCACAGTAGAAAGTGGGGTGATATGGAAATCTTGTCAAGCCTCCATCACTTACAGTACAGTGCTGAACGTGGCAGGCCTGTACATATAACGTTGGATTTACTGAGACACTTTTCAAGTGATGTTATGAAAGTGAATGCACTTTTGTGGGTTGCAATTCCAATTGCTTCTTCTTCTTTTCCTCAGGGGCTTGTCATTCTACTGTCAAGCCACCGAACAGTGAAATGATACTATACTAATACTAACAAGATGCTTTATATTATGACTTTAGGCTAGATTTCCATGCTGTAGCTGAATTGTTGAGTTATTGAATTGTCTTGGGTACATACATGTATGGGAACATTTTTTGCTTTTGAAGAATGAAATGGTGTGGCTTAAGCATTCATGATGAGGTATGGGGGGATATGGAAATCTACCCGTTCAATATTACAGAGTATCTTGTTTTGCCCAGTGGCAGCAGGTACAGAATTCAGGGCCATTCCAATAGTTACCAGCAAACCAGTTTGTTTGGCTTGCTTTCATGTATGTTTAAAGTATTCTCAAGCAATGGGTTCTCTGTCTTGATAATGGGTTAAAAGAGTTGATAATTCACTATTAACTTGCTTAGATGTAAGCATTAATCCAAGTACAGTATTCTGTGAGAGATTTATTTATAATTTCAATGGGGTTATTATTTTAGGCACTGTCACACAATTAAAATAATAATTATCATTGACTGCAATTCAGGGTGATCCGCTTAGAGAACGGCTTAACAGCGCTGCTTATATCAGATACACAGACTGCGACGTGTCGCACACACCATGACAGTGACATGTCTACAACAGATGATGATAATGATGATGATGACGATGAAAGTGTAGATCTGGAGGAAGAAAGCGAAGGGCTGAGTGACGAGGAGGATGGCACTACTGACTGTAATGCTGATAGTGACAGAGAACAGCTTGATGATGATGATGAAAGGATACGCAAACACAAGGATAGCAAACTTGTATGTTTACCTTAACTGTAGATATGAAACCATCTTGACCTTACGCTTAGTCTGTAACTGATATTTACAGCATTTATACAAGTAATAATTTATTTATTGACCTTGTAATTTTAGTCATTACATCCAGTTTTACATGTGTTTGGTTTAGTCTGCAGCAGCCCTTTGCATTGGTGTGGGAAGTTTTTCTGATCCTGACTATATTCCTGGGCTGGCACACTTTCTAGAACACAGTAAGTTATTACACATATCACTACGACTCTGTATACTCTAAAATAATGTATTAATGATTGTATGATCAATATTGTAGTAGTAATACTATGTGGTAATAATAATTGCTATTGCATGAAGCATCATGGATACTTGACACGTAGTTCCTTACACAATAGTGTTGAAAATTTTCCTTTTGAACTAAATTTTTGTGCTAATACATCCTGGTGAGCTCAGTTAGTAGGGCGCGGCCTGTCGAGCGGGAGGTCGTGAGTTCAAACCTTGGCCGGACCAACCCTCAAGGTCTTAAAATAACTGAAAAGAATGTCCTGCCTTTGTTATGACATCTGCAAATAAGTTGATTTAATCAGAGCGACAAGTTTATTAGCCTATGGCTATTACATGCTACCCTGTATAAATAAAGTCTTTATTATTATTATTATTATTATAATTATTATTATTATTATTATTATTACTTAGAACAATAGTTTTCCCAACTTTTATGTCCATTTTCATGAATTAGCATTGGTATTGTTAGGAGGAATTTTTACTTATGATTGTGTTGTCTCTCTTCGTTTTTGTTTGTCTTCAGTGGTTTTTATGGGCAGTAATAAATACCAAGACGAAAATGCGTTTGATGCCTTCATTAAAAAGCATGGGGGATCAGACAATGCTTCAACTGATTGTGAAAGGGTAACTACATTATTTACAACTAAACTGAATTTAGATTAATTAATAAACAATTTGTGGTTTGCTTTTTGCTGTAAGACACTGTAGTCAGAGTTTTGTTAAAGCTGAAGTTTAAAACTGCAAATGGTTTTAACCCAGGAGTTTCAGTAATTGTTTGTTGAGTGTAATCATTTGGGTGTTAGTAGTTCTGAAAAGAACTGTTGTTGATAACATTGACTGATATTTCAACAAACTGAGCAGAAGTCATCATTAGAGTCAAGTGAATTATGTGTTGTCTAATGGTGGTATTTATGTCTCTATAAAGTTTTGTAATTGCCCATTTAAGCCATGATACTGTCAATGGTTTGAACCCAGGAGTCTCAGTAGTTTGTTGAGTTTGATCGTCTAGTGTAAGTTGTTATATTTGTTGAGCTGTACATGGTTTGAACTCAGGAGTCTCAGTAGTTGTTTGTTGAGTTTAATTGTCTAGTGTAAGTTGTTATATTTGTTGAGCTGTACATGGTTTAAACCCGGGAGTCTCAGCAGTTGTTTGTTGAGTTTGATCGTCTAGTGTAAGTTGTTATATTTGTTAAGCTGTACATGGTTTGAACCCAGGAGTCTCAGTAGCTGTTTGTTGAGTTTGATCGTCTAGTGTAAGTTCTTATTTTAATTTTGCTGAGCTGTACCTGGTGTGAACCCTGTAGTCTCAGTAGCTGTTTGTTGCTATTTGTTGAGCTGTAAATGTGTTGAACCCAGGAGTCTCAGTAGTTGTTTGTTGATTTTAATTTTCCGGGCGTAAGCAGTTCTGAAAAGAATTGTTGTCAAGATGACGTTGACTGACGTTTATTGAAGCTAATAAATCCTGAAATAATATATTCTGCTACAAAGTGTCTACATCTTCGAAACCTGCAGCAATGAACCAATCTTAATACCAGTATTAATTTTCATTCAATTGATTAAATATCTGTTTGATTGGAACTTTCTATTGCAGACTACATTCCTGTTTGATATTAGAAGAAAATATTTTAAGGAGGCATTAGACAGGTAATTTCCAAGCAGGCTGTGTTATTGTTGGTCTTGGTGTTTCTTACTGTGCTTTAGAAAACAGTCCTAAGAAAGTACGCGCGCTGATTGGTTAGAAATCGTGTTTCTATAACTCGATAGAAACACAGAACTAGCACGAGCTGTTGACGTAATGATGACGCGAGCAAAGAGAATTTACATTTTGATAATCAAAGCTAACAAGTTGCTTTTCTTTTTTTCGTCGCGGTGTTTTCTAAAAGAAATAGAAAACATGTTCTTCGTGTTTCTATCGAGTTATAGAAACACTCGTGAAAGTTTGGGAGAACTCGAAAAAGCTGTGGAAACACTCGCCTGCGGCTCGTGTTCCCACAGCATTTCTCGTTCTCCCAAACTTTCACTCGTGTTTCTATAACTCGATAGAAACACGGTACATGTTTTCTATTTCTTAAATACAGTAGGACGGCACAAAGAAGAACCTAGGAATTAGGAACCTGCTGGCAGAAATACGTCATTTTAGTACTCCAAAATATATCAAGAACCAGTTTAGCCAAGAAAAATCAACAGGTTCTAATATGAAGGGTTAGACTACAAAGTGATATAATATATATATAATAATATACATGAAAAAATTACTCGATTCTGATTGGCTGAGAGCAGTGCAATTCAAGTGTAACACCAGTGCAAAAAGTGTAACACCAGTGCAAAATAATTACACATCGATATTCTGGATAATGATATTCTTTATTTTTAAATGCACCGCTTTGAGTTTGTAGCGTTATCAGCTGATCTTCATCAGCCAATCAGTAAATAGAGTGTCAAATCCACGTCAAATGCTCACTTCCTGTCCGCAGTGAGATCTTCCAGCACTTCCCCCAGGCGAATTTTTTCATGTTTATATTATTAATAAGTAATCATACGATTTTTCTCATTCAATTTGGAATTAATTTGCACTTGTGAGTTTTTCAAAAAGCTGAAATTGCACTCACCGAAGCGGCTCGTGCAATTTCAGTTTTTTGAAAAACTCACTCGTGCAAATTAATTCCAAATTGAACTCAAAACCGTATGATTACCTTTACTAATAAAATGTATAGTGTATATGCATTTTCAGCTGTTGTTGAAAACTGCACATCTTCTAGCTGTTAACCCAGTTTTGTTAGATTTTTGTTAAATAGATGCCTATTATAAAGGACAAATACCATTTATAGCAATTTCTTGTAATCAACAACAGTATCCTTCTTCATAAGAATTAAGAACTTAATTAAGAACCTTTTTGGCCTAATCTTCCAATAGGTACACCCAAACTACAAGAATCTATTTTGCCAAACTTGAAGGTTCTTCTTCACGCTGTTTTAGGGTTTACCTCGGTGTAAAAACCTGTAAAGTTTTTCTTTGTTTTCTCACTATTATTTTCCTAGTTTCTATTGTTTTGTCTCCTTTGTGCTCCTTGTTCTATGTCACTTGTGAATGTAACAGGTTTTCACACCGAGGATGAGCCGTGTTTTAGTGTAGCACGCGAATCTTGATCTAGAGCCAATGCATCTGTTTATATGAGTAGCACTTAAAATGACAGTTGCACTGTAGCTGTGGTGTACTGTTCTAACATTAGAAAGGCAGCCTGGTGAGACCTGCATCTGGTCCTCGCAGTCTTTTACAAGAAATTCTTCTGACAGTTCTGCTCTGGTACAGTAGCCATTTGTTGGCTACCTGTTTGAAATTGCTCACTTTGTCCCTCTTAACTTAACAAAACAAGATGTCATGCTTAAGGGAGATAGTTTTTCAACCCTTCCACTCCCAATGGGTCTCCATTTGACCAGTATAATCGTCTGGCGTTGGAGTAAAATCTATAAAGTCACTCTTGGGAGTGAAAGGGTAAAAGCTGGCTTCCATATTTTGGTAACTTTTGGGCAACTCTGTTTTTTTTTGCAGTTCTTTTTTATTTAATATATATATATATAAAGTGTAAAAGTTGATTAACGTAAAACAGTTCTCAATACAGAAACGTAGAGCAAAGTAGTTGTTGCGGGAGAAAAAAAACACACGAACAAACTACACGTTTATCCCTACAAGCCTGTTTCATGGTTGCCCACTCATCAGGGGATTTCCCTGACAAGTCACAATCACTTCTTAAATCCCCTGACGAGTGGGCAACCACGAAACAGGCTTGTAGGGATAAACGTGTAGTTTGTTTGTGTGTGTTTTTTTCCTCCCGCAACCACTATACAGTATAATTATGTATATGTATATGTATATATATGTTTTCCAACAGCTGTTGCAGCAACATAGTCGCAAAACGCAGCACTTTGGCTTTTCTTCGGGGTGCTTGAAAACAAACAAGTCAACTTTATTTAAATGACACAATCTCTTGGCCTTGTACTAAACACCGTACTGACCACTCTTGTGTGGTCAAGAGGGCTGGATATTGGCGTCGTTATTGACCTTGACTTCATTTAATATCAATGCCAAAAAAGGCCTTTGACCAGCCATCTTGACCTCGTGTTTGGTCAATAACATACTTAACGCAAACGCAAACTCATTTAAACGCGATCATCGGTGCGTATGGATTGTGCGTTTAAATTCACTTAATTCTGAGCGGTACTGTGCATATTCTGACTCGTGAGGATGTTTCCTCACGTTGGGCAGGCCCTCCGCCAAATTTCCTTTATCTTAAATCTCTGTGCTGTAAATTCATGTGTGGATGAGTGTACAGTATCAGAAAAAGCCGTCTCTGATTGTACAGGTTTGCTCAGTTCTTCATTTCTCCACTCCTCAAAGAAGACAGCGTTGACAGAGAGATCCAGGCTGTTGACAGCGGTAAGTGCTGATTTGTTTTAACCCTTTTACTCCCAAAAGTGATCAGCATGGAGCTTCTCCTTACAAGAACAACGCAATATGTAGCTAACTGTTAATGAGAATCGCAGAAATGATCAACTCAGACATTGATCTGACACCAAGTTCTCCAAACTAACTTAAAACCAAATGTATGGCAGTCGCGCGAGAGAGTTCCTACTCAGGTCTTGGGAGTAAAATACTCTACAACTTAAAAGTTACATTTTCATTAGCCTTCAGAGTTTTTATTGAAAAAAATCTGAGTAAGCAAGCAAAATTTGGGCGTTTCTTGCCCCAAGGACAAGTTAAGGTTCGAGTTTTGATCAAAGCCTGTTAGTGTATTATTTTTTATTTATAATATACATGAAAAAATTACTCGATTCTGATTGGCTGAGAGCAGTGCAGTTCAAGTGTAACACCAGTGCAAATAGTGTAACACCAGTGCAAATTACACATCGATATTCTGGATTATGATATTCTTTATTTTTAAACGAACCGCTTTGAGTTCGTAGCGTTATCAGCTGATCTTCATCAGCCAATCAGTAACTAAAGTGTCAAATCCGTGTCAAATGCTCACTTCCTGTCCGTCCGCAATGAGATCTTCCGGTACTTCTTCCAGGCAAATTTTTTCATGTTTATGTTATTAATAAGTAATCATACGGTTCTTCTCGTTCCATTTGGAATTAATTTTTGTACTTGTGAATTTTTCAAAAAGCTGAAATTGCTTGAGCCACTTCGGCGAGTGCAATTTCAGCTTTTTGAAAAACTCACAAGTGCAAATTAATTCCAAATTGAACGAGAAAAACCGTATGATTACCTTTGCTTACTGTACTTACAGTAATAATTAGTATAGGTAATCACATGATTTCGAGTGCAATTTGGGATAAATCAGCACGAGTAAATTTTTCAAAGGCTAACCAGATTGCACGAGCCCGTAGGGCGAGTGCAATTTGTTGTCTTTGAAAAATTTACGAGTGCTGATTTATCCCAAATTGTACGAGACAAATCATGTGATTACTTGTTAATAATATACATGCAAAAATTTAATTTCAACTTTCTGCACTTAATTTCAACTTTTTGCACTCAATTTCAATTTTCTGCACTGTTTGGGATTAATTGACGTGCTCTCAGCCAATGAGCATGCTGAAATTTTTGCATGTATATTATTACTGTAATAATATCATGGGTGACAAGTCACTCTTCGATTTTGGCGCGAAATTTCAGCATTAATTTATACTTTCAAATGTAGAATTACAGCGTGGCCAAGTGGTTAGGACGTCGGACTTGTAATCTGGTCAAGGTCCCGGGTTCGATTCCCGTCCTGACCACTACCTGGATATGTAACATGGTAATCCCGAGTTTCATATCCTTAACATCATCGGCCACGGTTGTAAATAGCCAACTGGTCTGCCTTCTGTCAGTTGGGATTCTTAGCAAAGAGTTTATGTTGTGTTGTGTTTAATGTAAAAAGTGACTCTGAAAAGCCCCGTGGGGACGAGCCACTATATGTATGTATGTGTAATGTTGTTATGGCAACTTTGTCTACCGTGCCAAAACTGCGTCCATGTTTTGAAAATGTGGAGTAATGTGACATCTATAATGTTAATAGGTAATCAAAATTAATGGATACTCCTGAAATTGGGGAATAATTTCACTTGCGTTTTGTCCAAAATCTAATAATTTCCCTCGCCTATCAATTTTCGGCAAATTATTAGAATTTGAACAAAATGATCGAGAGATTATTCCCTAATTTCACTCGTCACTATTTGATTACACATACTAATCATTACTTATTAGTATAAATACTCAGGTGATAATACAAAATCGCGCGCTCTGTTTGGTTAGCAATTTTGGATTATCAGCCGATAATCACCTCGACGAACAAAATGGCTGTCAGTCGTTCGCACGCTTTTGATGAAATTAAATTTTTTCGTGTTGTACAATGCTCTTTCTTTTCGTTTTTTGAAATCATCACCTATGTATTTATACCAAAACAATTATTCGCCTCAGACTCAGTGATTATCGGTGAACCTTCACCGATAGTCACTTATAATCACTAATTGTTAATAATTCTTGCTATGTTGTCAGAATTTAGAATGAGCTACCAAAGCGACTCTGTAAGAAAGATGCAACTATTGGCTCTATTAGCCAAGGAAGGACATCCATTTGGAAAATTTTTGTGGGGTAAGCTTAGCACATTGAAAACATTAACCCTTTCCATTGAGGTTCCGTTCGCACGTGGCCGGTTTGCAATATATCAAACATGAGATGCAGTGTTTCATCACATATCATACACCGAGAAGACAGCTGAAAACATGGCGCACAGCGGAGTATTTTTCGCGAAATTCGAGGTGTTTGATATGTGATGAAACACGTGTGTCGAGTTACGTGTATGATATAGCTTCTCAAACAAGATGATTTAACACGATAACTAGCGATGCGAAATTGAACTGTGTATCGTCAGATATCCAAACACGTCACGGTGTTTGATTTCCTTTGTGTTTCGCTTATCCATGATCGTGTCGGACAATGCTAGCGTTTTCTTATCGTAGCTTGCCCGACGGGCAAGCACCGTTGGTTCCTCTTTTCTGACGATCAATTGAGCCTTAATACCAAAAAATGTCTAGCAGAAAGCTCTTGAGAGAAAATGATAACGTTTTGAGACCAAATTATAATAGCGTGACAACGTTTTGCGCCGCATTTTAGTTGGCCGCAATAGAGTTTGTCAGCTTGACGAGCTTTGAAGAGAATTTACTTCATCGAATGTTGACAGACTTCAGATTACAGTGCTAGTTTAATTGACCGATCGCAACGTTCATGACATTCACAAAATTAACTGTGTTGTGATTTCCGTAAATTTATAATATTTTTGATCGTCAACGGGGATAAAATGTAAAATACTACGAAGAATTAGTTTATATCTATGCCTGGTATCAGTACTTGTATTTTGCGTAATTAAATCTGATTATTCTTTATAAACAATTTAATTCCGGGCTAGCTCCTCAGAGCTTCAGGCTAGTAACCTCAAGTAACAGCTTGTCCGAAGGGCAACCTGATCTTTTCATTTTCGTCTCACCCTGTTGGGACACCAACATGGCCACCCTTTTCTTTGTTTGAGGACACCAACATGGCTGCCGTGACATAATGTGCATATGCTCTATAATATTGTGTATTGCAGCGTGGCCGAGTGGTCAATGTGCCCGACTTAAAATCTGGTCGTCCCGGGTTCAACTTCTGTCCTGACTACTCGCTGTATTTGTAACATGGTAATCCCGAGTTTCAAATCGTTGACCATGCTTGTAAGATGCCAGCTGGTCCACCTCCAAACAGTTGGGATTCTTACCAAAATTCTTGTTCTATTTGAGTTATTTGTTTCACTCATTTGTTCGGCCCCACTTGCATTAGTGTTGAAATTTCTGCTCATGGCAAATGAAAGAATTTTCCTCGAGTGATTGTAATTCTCCTTTTCAGGTAATGAAGAGACATTAAAAAAAGTCCCAAATGAAAAGGTGAAAAATATCAATTGATACTTTTTCGGATCATTTTAAGTATCTGGGCAACTGTGCACCTACCCCTCCCCTAACCAACAAGTTATAAGAAGTTAAGAAGTTAGCGGTAATGTTGTGTTAGGGGAGGGGTAGGTGCGCAGTTGCCCAGATGCGTACGTCGATCCACTTTTTCTATAACAAGTATTCCAGTGTAAGTAGATATGTTGCTTCAATGATAGTTATGATGATAACGATATTATTACCATTTGATTACCTATAAACATCATGGGTTACGAATTCGTCCTTATTTTTCAAACTTAGACGCCATTTTGGCACCGTGGGTGAAGTTGCCACAACAGCATTGTAATTTCACATGTGAGATTATAACTTATCGCTGGAATTTCGCGCCAAAATTAAGGAGCAATTTGCGACTCATGATATTAAGAGAATAACAACTGTATACAATTCATACTTTTGCAGGGTATTGATGTTGACAGAGCATTGAGGGATTTTCAAAAAAGAATGTATTCTGCCCACTACATGACACTTGTTGTCATCTCCAGAGGTTTGCAGCCCTCATTGTGAAATCATAATTTTCAATGTAGATCACAAGATTGAACATCAAGTAACAATCTGTATTCAAACGTAAACGAAGCCGAAATATAATGAAAATTATTGTGTCTGTTACAAGTTCAAGAGCTCTTAGTCTTTGGGCTTGTGCCGTATCGTACGCAGCTCAGTACTCTCGCGGGCTCAGTCAATCAGGCTTCTCACTCATTAACCATCGGATCCCGTAATTATTATTGGTGTATTTTAATTTGTTATGTAAAATTCAGTGGTATATCGAGTGGTAGTAATTTTATTAAAACGATATCACACATTGATATAAATGATATCTGCACATGTGTGAAATAACTGTCAGTGTAGCGTTTTTATCGATTTTCTACCCCTCGGTACTCAGTTATACCACTAAATTCTATGTAATAAAAAGAAAATTACATGGTCGCTTGGAGATACGGAAATTTCTCTTCTCACTCGAAGCGAAATTTTTATTTCTCGCAAAGTCTGGTATATGAAGACAATAAAATTTTTTTACACTACTATGGACCAATTACAATCAGAGATCATGACCGGAAAGTAACAAGTTTAATTATTACTTTCAGATTCTCTAGAAACGCTGGAAGAAAATGGTCATATGAAAATTTTCACGCTGCTATGGATCAATTAAAATCAAAGTCCAATACACAAAAGTAACTTGTTTGCATTGTTACATGTACTTTCAGATTCTCTAGAAACGCTGGAAGAAATGGTCACAGAATCTTTTTCCAAGATCCCCAACAAGTAGGTTTATTATTATTTATTAGTATAAATACTCAGGTGATTATACAAGACCGCGCGCTCTGATTGGTTCGCTATCTCGGATTATCAGCCGATAATCACCTCGACGAACAAAATGGCTGCCAGTCGTTCGCGCGCTTTTGATGAAATAGAATTTTTTCGTGTTGTACAATGCTTTTTCTTTTTTTTTTTATATATAATCACTTGTGTATTTATACTAAAACAATTATTCGCCTTCGGCTCAGTGATTATCGGTGAATATTCACTCGACTTCGTCTCGGTGAATATTCACCGATAATCACTTCGCCTTCGGCGAATAATTGTTTTAATTAAAATTATTTAGACGTGAGTGTTTTACTGCTGCACTCACTCGTGAGATATTGTTCTTGCCACGAGAACATAAAATTCATATCTTCTCGCCATGATGTAGTATCCTCTATATATTTACCATTTTTACCATAAACTAAATCTTCTTCACGGACACTTGAAGGACACGTGAAGAAGCGGCCGCCATTTTGTTAGCAAGGGCAAACTGCTACGCTACTCACTATTTATCACAGAATAGATAGTGGGTAGCGTAGCCAATCAGAACGCGGCATTTGTGATAGAACGCTAGTAGATTTATACTGAAACTCGATAGAAACACAGAACTAGCACGAGCAGCTGACGTAATGATGACGCGGAAAAGAGAATTTACATTTTGGTCATCAAAGTTAACAAGTTGTTTTCCTTTTTTTTCGTCGCGGCGTTTTCTTAAAGAAGTAGAAAACATGTTCTCCGTGTTTCTATCGAGTTACAGAAACACTCATGAAAGTTTGGGAGAACACGAAAACGCTGTGGAAACACTCGCCTGCGGCTCGTGTTCTCCCAAACTTCCTCTCGTGTTTCTATTAAACAATTAGATTATGAGCTCGAGATTTCTATCGCGTGATAGTTGACGAGGGCGCAGCCCGAGTCAACTATCACGCATAGAAATCGAGAGCGAATAATCTAATTGTTTTAGTATAAATCTACTAGTCGTCCAAAACTTTGTCTTTTCTGGAACAGCCTCGACCAGTAAACTGTCTAAATCTTCTTCACGGACACTTCGAAAACGTGAAGAAGCGGCCGCCATTACGCTACTCACTATCTATCACAGAATAGATAGTGGGTAGCGTAGCCAATCAGAGCGCGGCATTTGTGATAGAACGCTAGTAGATTTATACTAAAACTCGATAGAAACACGGAAAATGTTTTCTGTTTTTTAATTATCAACTGCTAGGTTAAAGCATTCATTAATTTCTTTTGCATTATTATTCTTTAACCTTTATTCACAGCCAACTGCCCAAACCTACATTCTATGAGTTCACGGTAAGCCGTTTAGTTAGACAGAAGCTTAAGAAACCATTTATTGAGAGAATTAACGAATCATTCCACAATTATTTTATCTCCAGCTTCCTTTTCTGTTCCCTGATCTGTTTTTACCTCCGCCTGATCGTACTGAACAGCTAGAACAGTTGCTTTTTTAACTGCGCGTATAAAGGCGGTGTAATTTTTACGATAACGTCACAAGAACCTGGTGTTTGTAAGGTGTTTTTAGTACATTTGTACTGCGATACAAAACCGCATTCGATTTTGACAACACTACCGCTTTTTTTTTAAAAAAAAAATAATTAACGTTAATACACCTATGTCACATTTGACTAGCGCTGGACCATTGATATATTCTGCCACTATCCACCGAGCTTGAAGAGACTTATTTTTAACTAAATTTTATCTCTGGAAGTCTGAATGCATACATACATACATACATACGTACGTACGTACGTTATGAATACATACATACATACTTTATTGGCTCGTCCCCACAGGGCTTTTCAGAGTCAATTTCACATTAAACACAACATAAACCTTTTTGCTAACAATCCAAAATGGCGGATTTTTCAAGCGGGGCCGATGATATGAAGGATGTGTAACTCAGGATTACCGTATTACATATCCATGTAGTGGTAATAAATAATAATAAATGATAATAAATGATGCCTAATAATAGTAAAAAAAAAAAAAATCCATGTAGTGGTCAGGACGGGATCGAACCCGGGACAGTGACCAGATTACAAGTCCGACGCCCTAACCACTCGGCCACGCTGTCTCCCTCAATAGAATAGAATTTCTATGTCCCCTTTTTGTGATACTGTCTATGATTTATATGATTAATGATTAACTTTTCAGACGCCTTTTGAGGAGGAAAGATTCCATAAATTGTACAAAGGTAAGAGAAATTTAGACCATGCACTTTATATTGACAATAATGTTATTACCATTACTTCATAACTTTGCTTTGATAACTGTTATACAGTGACCGTTATCAGGCGAGAAATGCCACGCCCATGTTCAATAAACTGCACTAGATTCCAATCGGGTTTCCGGGAGCCTAGTCCTGGAAGCCAACGCTACACATATAATATACCTCGTTCTTTAAGCCATGACCCGAGACAAGCACACTACACATGTAATATACCTCGTTCTTTAAGCCATGACCAGAGACAAGCAGGCTACACATGTAATATACCTCGTTCTTTAAGCCATGACCAGAGACAAGCACCCTACACATGTAATATACCTCGTTCTTTAAGCCATGATCCAAAACAAGCACGCTACACATGTAATATATCTCCTTCTTTAAGCAATGACCCGAGACAAGCACACAACACATGTGATATACCTCGTTCTTTTGGCAATGGCCGGAAGCAAGCACGCTACACATGTACCATTGTTATTCTTTGAACTAAAACTCTACATGTTATTATTTACGTATTTTCAAATAAATCGATTTACGGTGGGTGTCTTTCTCAGAAACAAGACGCCTGAGTAGTGTTCACTCGGGCTTCATATGGAGCGTTTTACTTGATCATTCACCACGCGTAAAATGTGTACGAAACTACATGCGGGATCCAGTTGGTGTGTTTTCGTTATCGGTCACTTCAGTACCACTTTATGACGGTTATTTGTGGCAACAGTCAGTTTAATTACTCGAGTGAAAAACAATATTGGCGTGTGTATAGCCTTTCATATAAATTACGAGTACAGTTATAATATACATACTTTGCATAACGAGATCTGAATTGTTGTACTTTTATTGACACTGTAACGTCATTATGCTCATGTACATTACTCATGTTGATAACTTTTTCTAGAAGATTACAGTCATCAAGAGTATTCGTCACGTCTTCTACCAAACACTGACAACTCTGTGCAAAGTGCAAACCAACATTCAAGATCGCTTGTACAAAATAATAGTGATTATGTACGTAATACCAAATCGTAGTCTTCAAGTATAGAAACCAATAAATACCTCTTACTAACCTCGTTTTCTCGGTCCGTACTGTAAGTTTCGAATCCGTAACTTACAGTACGGACCGAGAAAACGAGGTTTGTAAGATATTTATTATATCTCTGGAGACATTTTGGCGACCAAGACAAACTTTTGAATTTAACGGGCCGTACAGTGAAGCGTACAGCGGGCGTACTAACTGAGAGATACAATAAAAACCAATAACAAACAGGATGTTTTACGGAAGAGCTAAGCTCAGCCGAGATATTTACCCTTGCTATTCAAGTTGCTTCTGTCGTTATCCTTATCCAATTTGCTGTTGTTAGGCGCCACTTTCGAAGCTGTATTCACGAACATTCTTGATTATTTTAGCAAGTAAGGTGTTCGTCTCGGCATCATGGTTTGTTGTTAAATAGGCTGCCATACTAACACATAGCTCATTTGTTATCTCGTGAGAACTAGTATGAAATATGCACATTTGGCTACCTTTAAAGCTATATAATTTTCTGGATCGACGACCCATTCCGAAAACGCTCGAGATCATTTAGTTTGGGCCTACCACGAACGGCGTTTGCGTTTGTATGTGAGATGAGCGTATAAGACATGAATCTTGGCAAACAGGACTTCTTCATAGAACCTAGAACGAAGAACCCAGAGCCCAGTTTACGAAGAGCGAACACATGCGAGCTGTCGCACTCTCTTCCTCAGTTTCCGCGGCTTACGCAAGGAACGCCTGGGAACATGACCCCCGTTTTGGCGACCAAACTGCTTGCATGTTATGACTCGAGCTTTCCCACGGAAGCCCGAGTAAAAAAGTCACAAAGTCTTACTATGGTTAGGCACCGGACTATCGTGTGGGAGGTCGTGGCTTCGAACCTCGGCCGAATCATCACTCAGGGTCTTTGAATAACTGAAGAGAAAGTGCTGCCTTTGCAATGACATAAAACGTAGGTCCTGTCTCACAACCTTTGTTCGTAATACTTCGTGGGACGTTAAAGAACCCACACACTGTTCGCAAAGAGTAGAGGACGTTGAACCCGGTGTTGTGCTACACTGTATGGCCTTTAATTGTGAATGTATGTCGAGCGTTTCTTACATGAGCCCCTGGCTCGGGAGATTGGGCGACCACTCCCCACGTTATCGACAATAAATACATTGATTGGTTGATTGATTGATTGATTGATTGATTGATTGATTCATTCATTCATTCATTCATTGATTATGGCATAACTTGATTACGAGTTCAATGTACTTTGTTTGCTAATGGCATTTCATTCTTAATTTTAAGTTGTGCCGATAAAAGACGTTCACCATCTGGAGATCACATGGGTTCTTCCGTCCCAACAACAACACTACAGGTAACACAGATCACATATGTAATGACAATTACGCAACATTGCCAGAAACCCGTAAGACGTGAAACGTGTAACGCGCACTCACAACTTGTCCAGATTCAGTATTTCCCAAGTACAATATTTGGACACTGCTTGTCCCCAGTTTTTGCGCTAGCTGGAACAGTCCCACTTGCGTGGAAAAGGGAGGTGTCTGCCATTTTTTGAGCAGAGGTGGGTATTTCTGGGTAAGTACGTCATGCTACTGAAGCCGATTCGATTGGTTCATTTGGTTTCTCTTAATTTTCCAAATATGGTACTTGGTAGACTGAATGTGGACAAGCTGTGGTTAAAGGCATTCAAAGGAAGTTACGCATTTCAAGTATTATGACTTTCTGACATTACCTTATATGGCTTTTTATACATTTTGATTGTCTCGGAGCTCGATACTGTGGCAACAACGTGTGGTAATCAATGAGTGGTGTTGATGCGACGGTAGTGGTTATTATCCCCATAAATCTGGCTGATTTACTCCAGTTTGCGGTTGATTTACTGTAATCCCGACTCGTTGATGAGAAACAATAGTAGAAATACTTGAAATTGTAGAACAACAGTATGTACACGCTACCATAAATTATTGATATTAACCGTATTTACATATTACAGGCAACGCGTTATACCCTCAAAAAGCGTCTCATTTAAATGTAAAGTACGTTTTAATTGAAATACCAAAGATATTCATTATATCACAATCCATTCACTCTGACATATTATGAGTATTATACGTGTATAAGCGATTTGACAGTTCTTCCCAGTGCCTTAAGAAAGCCTATGCCATGTAAAATTTTTAAGCGCTACATTAAGAAGTTTTTAATCGCTAAGTATTTCTAATTTTGAAGTTTGATATCTGGTTCCTTCTAGAGTTTTACTCTCTTGTATGTGTATTCTCTTAGTTTTTAAATTTTTGAATAGTTTAGTGATTTTTAGTTTTTAACCTAGTTTATAATAGTGAGGACCTCCCTGAAAACCACATAATATGATGGGAGCATCCTCTTTAAATATTTATTATTATTATTATTATTATTATTATTGTTATTGACATTCACACGGTAGCGGTATGCAGGATGTTTGTCCCATGAACCTAGTTTAAAACCCATGTGAACGCGTTGCAGTAGTATCTCTTGTTTATTGTAGGATCAAACCAATGCATTATGTATCATGGCTGATGGGTCACGAAGGGCCAGGAAGCACCTTGTCACTTTTGATTAAAAAGTAGGTGTATTGTGTTTGTATGCTGTTTAAAAACTGTTCGTTTGATTAAGGTAATGACCGGGTCATTCTTTATGGCTTCCCGTAAAATTTCTTCTTCTTCTTCCTCTCTTGTTGTTGTCTGAGGAGATTTCGGCCATTCCTCTTCAGGGCGATACAAAAACTTGGGCCGCTCCACCATGTTTCTTTGGCAGAAAGTTCCTTTACAGATAATCCACGCGAGGGTAGATTAGCACGGTTCACTTCTCCAGGACAATGTCTCCACAATAGCATGTATATTGTATACAGTATCATTGTTCCGACTCGCTAACCACTGCTCTTGTTAGCTTGTCTCAACTCAGAGACTGTAGGGCTTGCATATCTACAAATTCCCAAGACATAGCTTTTTGAAGATTGGAAATTCAGTTTACACTGTACCTTATGTTTGGCTAACAAGTATTGTGAGGATAGGTTCTAAAGAAACTGGTGCTGCTTCTGTGGAGAATTGAAACCCATGAAATTGGGATAATCAAAGGAATTGATGAGTATAGGTAATAGTATGACTTGTAGTGGTATTTGGCAATACCGGCTCGTGGTATTTTGGACAATTTTGAAATATTACGAGCCGGTATTATTGCCAAATAACACGTACAGGTCATGCTATTTTTTGTTTGTAATTATACAACTACCTCTAAATCCAATATTGACAACTGTCCAATTTTTCTTAAATTGGACACCTATCCAATTTAAGAAAAATTGGACAGTTGCCAATATTGGATTTAGAGGTAGCTATATGATTAACAAATAACAGGACTCCGTGCTTGTCCAATTAAGAAAATGTTGGATTCGAAAATTCCTTGAAACACCAAATTGGACTCGGCCTGCGGCCTTGTCCAATTTTGGTGTTCCTCTGAATTTTCTCATCCAATATTTTCTTAATTGGACAACATGGAGTCCTACCATATATACTAATAGAAGCCGAGAAATTTTCGCTTCGTATCTGACAATGTCGTCGTTCAGTTAAGGCCGTTGCTTTCTGTCCACGACTTCCAAACATTCATCCACGTCTTAATAGTTTTGACTTTAAGTTTTGACTTTATTTTCATTATCTGCTTTTTCGGCGAGCTTTTGTATTTCCTCACCGAAAATTTCCAGGAATCTCCGCCACTTTCAGTTGAAAACAAAAGTAAAAATGTAATCTTGTTCAGTGTGTTGTCATGGTAACGTTGTTATACCATCCAATTTTGCTGTTATACCACTATTACGCGGAAATAGTGGTATTATCATCCAATCAAATTTCCGAAATTTCTCGGCTTATATTATAAAGTAAGTTATACAACCGTAAGGTAAAAGAGAGCTGCTGACGTTTCGAGCGTTAGCTCTTCGTCGGAGCGTAATACGCGCATGCGTCTGGATAAGGAATCATCCATTCGCTCCGACGAAGGGCTAAGGCTCGAAACGTCAGCAGCTCTCTTTTACCTTACGGTGGTATAACTTTCTTTATCAATTCGTCTGATCATTCCAACTGTGGCCATATGTTTATCCAGGTCACCGTGTTCTTACTGTACCAACTGTGTTTGTGTAGTACACTGCATGCGTATCTCTCGGATCGCAAGCCAGTAGCGGTAAGATCTTACGACAGCTGCATGGTCGCCCAATCGAACTTCCGGTTTATAAGCTGCAGAATTGCGCAAATTTAATCAATTCGTTGAACACGCGTGAAAATTGATTAGTTGAAATCTAGTTATACCACCGTAAGATGGTAAAGAATCTGGCGTTTGAAGCGTTTGTCTTTCTTTCTCGAGTTCGCTCTGATGAAGGGCGAGCACTCGAGAGATAAGCCTTTTTATCATTTTACGTGGGTGTAACTAACATTACAAATACTCGGGTGATTATACAAAATCGCGAGCTCTGATTGGTTCGCTTTCTCAGATTATCAGCCGATAATCGCCTCGACGAACAAAATGGCTGCCAGTCGTTTGCGCGCTTTTGATGAAATAAAAATTTTCGCGTTGTACAATGCTTTTTCTTTTCTCTTTTTTTGAAATAATCACCTGTGTGTTTATACTAAAACAATTATTCGCCTCATGCTCAGTAATTATCGGTGAGTATTCACCTCGACTTCGTCTCGGTGAATATTCACCGATAATCACTTCGCCTTCGGTGAATAATTCTTAAGTACACACTTGTTTGATGACCCGTCTCTTTTACTCAATAAAGTGTTTGATCGTTTGTGATTTCATCGCAGATTTTGGGCCGTCAGTTTGATGTGTGGAAACGGGGAGTCGGGACAGGAACACAACACGAGCTTTGCTCTTTTCCCTTGTTTAATCAGTTTGACGGTAAATCGGGAGACAGTGGATTCTTTGTTTTACGCCATTTTTGTGTCTTGAACAGAACTGGATAACTCTTTATTCGTCGCTGATTTCACCTTTCTAACTCACTCACAATCTCACTATATACTGTTTCGAAATTGCGGGAATCCTTCTAAAATGTTATCCCTTTTGATCCTTTTGTCAACACTAATTAACCGCACCCTGAATCATGTCAATCACTGATATGTGTACATTGTACAATTTCCGACATTTTTCAATGTCCTTCCTTTTTTCTTTCATTCATTCTCGAGATACGGCATCGCAAAGGCACAAGTGTAGTGCCTTTCATCCCTACATTTGCGTATAACTAATTTATCTGACCAGCTCCCAGTTGGCTTGATAGTTCAGTTGGAAGAGCACTGCTCCGGTATCGCAGAGGTCGTGGGTTCGAATCCCGTTCAGGCCTAGGTTTTTTTTTTCAGGCTTAAATTTCACAGCTGCTTAAGTTGTGTACATAACTGCGACGATCAATTAATGTCATAACTAATTTATCTGTTCAAGGAAAAATGGACATCGCCACCAGGTGGACGATCGGACATGGTTTGATGCTAAGTTGTTTTTAAGTAATGAATGTAACTTAAAAAGTTGTGTACATAACTGCGATGATCAATTAATGTCATTACATATTACTCCGCAGTTCAAGTATAATTATGGTCCTTCATATATTCATATGCATCATTCTTCTCCATCTACGGGTATATTACGAACTCAAAACATGACCAGCTCCCAGTTGGCTTGATAGCTTAGTTGGTAGAGCACTGCTCCGGTATCGCAGAGGTCATGGGTTCAAATCCCGTTCAGGCCTGAGTTTTTTTCAGGCTTTAATTTCACAGCTGCTTAAGTTGTGTGCATAACTGCGGTGATCAATTAATGTCATTACATATTACTCCGCAGTTCAAATATATGGTCCTTCATATATTCATTTACATCGTAACTTAAAAAATTTCATTTCACGAACCCGACGTTTCGACACTCCTGTCTATTGTCTTCTTCAGGGGTGATTGGACAAGGTCGGTAAATTGTAAGTTTTTAAGGCTCCTACTTCGTGTGCCGGCACAGATGACGTGAAACAAGGCCACACAATAAAAAAGATGTTTCTGAATAATTTACAATATTGAAACAATTCGGTACGTCATTTGTTCCGGTACACGGAGTAGGAGCTGTTTATAAGTTGCATTCATTATTTGAAACCAGCGTAGCATCAACCCAAAGTTGGAAGTCCTCTCTACAAACTATGGGCAAACTATGTGTAATTTATTTGTTGTTGTTGTTGCTTGTACTTGTTGTGGAAACACAGTAAATGTATTGAGTTTCGTGTGTTCTACTCAAGGATCAGCCGATTCTTCTTCAGAAATTGAAACACTTTCATTGTTTTTGCGCAGGATGAAGGACTGGACCACATCTTCGAGGTATGGCTGCTTCTTCAACGAGCATGTGACTTTTTACTCTAAGTGGATAATACTAGTTTTTTTTTTTTTCATATCCTAGATTGAGATCGAGATCCTCTGGCAGTTCCTAGATTGACTCGAAACTCAATTCTCAAGCTCATAAATTCGTTTTTAAGATCTGGCCGATTTTCGATTCGGATTTTGGTAGTTCAATGCATCCAAAACAAAAGTCGCTAAAAGATCGATTCTACTTACATGAAATTCTGAGAATGTTAGTTACTTTGGAACAAGAGCCCTTCTAGCTTCAAACAAAAACAACTGTTGAGGAGTCTTTACCCTTTCTCAGTTTTAGACTTCTCATTTCAGATCAGAACTTCCATGCACTACCCTGTCACTGTCACTGCACGTTGTCACCATCTCAATTCTGATTGGCCAAAAGCACCCAGCTAATTCTCGTTTGCACTGTTTTGTTGCTTCGTACCTGCAGACAATTGTTTTCATATATGCAGAAATGACATCATACCTACAGACAATACAGTTGTCATATATGTAGTAATGACGTCATTCCTACAGACAGTACATTTTTCGTGCGTGTAGAATTGACGTCATACCTACAGACAATACAGTTTTCATACATGTAAAAGGTGACGTCATGCCTACAGACAGTACAGTTTTCATACAGGTAGAAATGACGTCATACCTACAGACAATACAATTTTCATACAGGTAGAAGTGACGTCGCCTACAGACAGTACAGTTTTCGTACATGTAGAAATGACGTCATACCTACAGACAATACAGTTTTCATACATGTAGACAACAGCTTTAAAGTAAGGTTTAGTTGACAGGGACTCAGGTGTAGGCATTTTTCATACATGTAAAATCATTCCTACAGACAGTACAGTTTTCGTACATGTAGAAATGACGTCATACCTACGGACAGTACAGTTGTCATACATGTAGAAATGACGCCATACCTACAGACTACAGTTTTCATACAGGTAGAAGTGACGTCATGCCTACAGACAGTACAGTTTTCGTACATGTAGAAATGACGTCATACCTACAGACAATACAGTTTTCATACATGTAGACAACAACTTTAAAGTAAGGTTTAGTTGACAGGGACTCAGGTGTAGGCATGATAAAACAGTTATTGGATTCGGTTTTCGCGTGAATTGGTTTGTTTAATAACACAAATGTCGGGTATTGTAATTCTTGCTATCATGCACAATCTCGTCCAATAGTTGTTTATTATCGTAACAGAATGTTGGAAAACTTCGACAACTCAGTTAATGACTTCACAAAAGTACAAGTACATGTAATCAGTGAGAAAGTAAAATGCCGACGACCGTGAAATTAAACTTGTCAACTCATTTGTTAACCCAGGGCTGCAAATATTTTTTTTTTCTTGAAAGGACAAGTATGTTTGACTAAGTGACCATTTTAGCCGGACAAAACAAATATGTAGTCGGACATCACCATAAAAAAGAAGGTTGAATTTTATTCATCTTTACTATTAAACAATACAAGATAAAAAAGATTGGCCAGACATCATATCCGACCACAGTTGGGATTTCGTCGCACATGAGCAAATTTTGGTCAGCCAATGACCGATAACCGACTGTTATTTGCAGCCGTGTCAGCCCATATATTTTTTTGGTTTATTTCCCTACCGACGCATCTCCAATTTCTTTACGAACAAATATCTTTGTACTAAAAACGTAGCCTTGCTTTCTTTCCAGATCTTGACAATCGTTTTTCAATACCTAGAGTTACTGAGACGAAAAGGCCCACAGGAAAGGTAAAGTACAGCGCGGATAAGGTATACTACATCAAACGTACGCGAGGGTACGAACAAATTGATTAGATTTCATTTTGTGAATTTGAGAATTTGATGGAATTCAATTTAAAGGATACTCCCCTTACAGATTTAATCATAACCACTACAACTTCCTCAAACCCGATTGGTACATTAACTGCTTCGTTTTTCATGCATTATTCTGCATTATTTTAAGTTGACAGTTGCAACAGCCAATCATATTAATCGCACTCAGCTAAATCCACCAATCACAGAATTAATTACCATGACCATGGCAACAACCACTTACCCTGTAAAACTGGGGATTTGGATAGTTGATGATAAAAGCCCTGTCTCAAATAGATGTACGTGTTTCTCTCAGAAATTGTTACGATTACTTGATAGCAGGACTGGGTACTCGTATGATCACAGACTGAGTTGGACTCCTCTCACTCCAATCACCTTTATTGATTTGTATGTAATAATGTTCTATTTTCTATTGTATCACATAGAATTTACAAGGAACTTCAGACTATTGAAAACAATGAATTTCGATTCCGTGAACAGGTAAAGTGCAATGCTTTAAAAAGCCAAGTCAGACATATGCAACACTAAAATACAAACTAAAATTCGCTCTTAAAGACAAATCCATACCCTTTGTGTTTCCACTTAAATAGCCTTTTTACGCGGGATGGCGTAGTCAGCCAGCGTATAAAATTCGGTAGCGCATTCCTTTTGTCGTCTTGGGAGTCAAAAATTGCCTTGTTATTTTAACTTTCCCGTATCCCGAGCCCGTCCCGAAAAAATTGTGTGATTTTTATTGGCTGTAACTCCGAATCACGTGCAAGTCAGGTTGGATTGCACCATGGATATCCATGATTGCACAATCAGCAAAAAAACATACTGCGTCAGCAATTTTAAACCAACACATCCCGCGTAAACGCCTTCAGGCGTCTTCTTGTTAAGTTTAAGACATATATACATACATACATGTCCTTCATTTTAGTGTCTAATCGTTCTAGCGCAAAAAATAAGCATTAATTGGGGACACTCTAAGACATACGGTATGTGACAAACTGATAAAAATATTAATTAAAATAATGAAATATTAATAAAATAGTTGTTAATTAATATTAATTAAAATATTAGGTAAAATATTTAAACTATTAACACTGTTTTAAGAGAATACACTAAGTAGTACAGAGATAGCAATCCCTGCAATGGGAATTTGGTACATTTAGACTCATAATGTTGTTACTAATACTATATGCAAAAATTTCAACGCGCTCATTGACTGAGAACACTTCAATCAATCTCAAACAATGCAGAAAGTTTAAACTGAGTGCAGAAATTTGAGATTGAAGTTTTGCATGTATATCATTATTCAGTTATTCCAAATTGAGGGTACCGAATGATGCCTTCAAATTGGTCGTGGTCCCTGCAATTTAATTGACCCCTAGCAGTGTGATTTATTCACGAATCGCACTATCTTAGGCTCTAAGTCGCATCTTTTTTACGGCCAGTTAGAACAAACACAAAAATTAAACAACCAATCAAATTTACAAAATATTGGCACTTGACTATCAAAAATTCTGTATTAGGACTAGTAAATTGTGCGATCTCAAAACTGAATGTAATGAAGTGGTAATTGAACTTCGTGTCGTGCAATTTTGGTCTGAAATCATTCTTGTGATTGTGATATTTAAAATCACGGGCGTGATTTCAGGCCAAATTGCACTCCGCTCAGTTCAATTACTGTTATTATTTGTACCACACTCGGTCCTATTACTATTACTAAGCAGCGACGATTAACGCCCTGTCTGTAGGACTGGACTGAATGATACAGCAATAATCAATGTTCGTGTTTCCAAGTAGTTGCATCTATTTGTCACAGTTTCGAACCCAATTTTTTATTCCTTTCTTTTCATAATTTATAGTGTGAACCTTACGACTATGTAGAAGATATTGTGGAGAATATGCAGGTATCAATGCAAACTTAAGTTTAAATATCGTAAGAGAATTCAGTGGAAGATTGGTATGATAACCGCTTATTTACTTAGAGTGAGGTCTTTAAGCAAACAGAGACCTTGATGGCCTAGGTCTGAGATGTCTCCGTAAAGACTGAACACTCGAGGTTAATAAGTTGTTTATTACATGGCTTTGTTTGGGCAAAAATGTTTAAGGGGAAATGATTATATCTACTTCACATTCAGTCATGTACGGTCAAGAACAGCGTCTCGTAATGCCCGCGGGCGCTACGAGGGAATCCTGCCATAAGGGTAACCAATAAAATTCCGCAGTATATTGATTGCATGCATGTTCTCCAACTTAACAGTTGTACCCTGAAGAGGATTATTTGACTGGAGATCAGCTCATGTGGGAGTTCAACGAAGAGGCAAGTGTTAACATTGTTCTGTCTAATCGTTTGCCGTCCTTTTTCAAAGAAAATCCGTTCTTAGTTCCTAATAGAATTGGAATCTGCAAACGTTGGTTTTTATGGAGAGAGAAACAGCAGAGAGCTCGGAGATTAAACCCTCGGAGCAAGGAGAAAACCAACAGGAAACTCGACCAACATGAGACGGAGAGAGACGAACCCAGGTAGTAGGCGAGTGCTTCCTTGCCACAGCGCCAATGTTGCTCCTCTGGTAGTATAGAATGTCAGGTCTCATCTACCCGCTCACTGCTTGCTGCTGCAGGGTACTCTTACGTCGTTTGATGTGTTCAATGTTTGAGTAACAATATTCCGTGAAGTGTATTTCTTACAAATTCCTATCCATCTATGGGTTTTTTCGAACTCACAACATGACCAGCTCCCAGTTGGCTTGATAGCTCAGTTGGTAGAGCACTGCACCGGTATCGCAAAGGTCATGGGTTCGAATCCCGTTCAGGCCTGGATTTTTTTTTTCAGGCTTTGGTTTCACAGCTGCTTAAGTTGTGTACATAACTGCGATGATCAATCAATGTCATTACAGATTTTTATCTTTTTCTTTTTGGCTTTACAGATCATAGAAGATGTCCAAAACCTTCTAACACCAGATAGGGCCAATATACTGCTTCTTTCGAAGCGGTTCCAGGACGAGTGCACGGAATATGAACCTTGGTTCCAGACTCCTTATTGTAGCACTGGTTGGTAACTATGGCAACACGTTTGCCCATTTACCTGCAAGTTTTGGTTCTGTACTCTGTAAATTCGAGCATTTATATTGTTTAGAAAAACAATGCTACTAATGGCTAATGTAGTGATTGTGAGTGGTTTTTCCCTTTGGCCAATGAAAAAATAACAAAAGCAAGACAGTGCGGACAAAGCGTGGAGAAACAACTCAAGCTACCCCCAGCATTATATCACTGGTACCCATTTATACCCTCTGGTGGAGAGAGAGAGTGTAGAGTTAAGTTTCTTGTCTAAGGAAACAACACAAGTTACCCCCAGCATTATATCACTGGTACCCATTTATACACCTGGGTGGAGAGAGACAGTGTGGAGTTAAGTTTCTTGTCCAAGGAAACAACACAAGTTACCCCCAGCATTATATCACTGGTACCCATTTATACACTTGGGTGGAGAGAGACAGTGTAGAGTTAAGTTAGAAAATTGGAATGTCCTTTTTAGCATTTTTAGCGCCTTTGAAACTGAAAAGGTATCTTCTCTGATTTACCTTACTTGTAGCTATTGAACCTGGTTGGCTGGAGACATGGAAAGGTAAGTCGTGGCTGTGATTATTTGTAGAGTTAGGGTTATGGTTAGCGAGTAGGTTCACTTAACCATCATTAGATATTTTATCTTCGCTTAAGAATATGAGCTTTCACTTGGGAACTAGATTTCCTTTTATCATCCTCCAGTGACGTTAGATCGTCCCCACCTTTGATGAAGATGAATACCGATTTTGCTTTTTTCGTTACCTGCATCCTGGCGAAAACGTTCAGTATGTGAAAAACATAGATCAATGGAAGTATCTGAGCAACCCTGCACCTACCCCTACCCTAACCCAACATTAACAATAACTTTTCAACTTATTATGACTTGTCGGGTTAGGGAAGGGGTAGGTGCACAGTTGCCTAGGTATTTACTTTGATCCAAAAACACATTAAAAACTTCGCGGCTTATACTGCTTATTTTGGTTTTTTTTTTTTTAGTCCTTGAATTAAACCCAGAGCTTCATTTTCCCGAAAAGAACGAATTCATCGGTAAGTGCAATCCTCATTGGTTCCTCTGCTTTCTTCTTGTTTTACTCGTGTTACTTGCACCAACAAAGGTATTCGTTTTGCACGTATCAAAGTAAACACGTTCTGTATTAGCATTTCATTCCGGGAAAGGAAAGAGAACGTTCATTTATTATTTATTTATTTTGCCACACAAAACTGCAGCGTTTATTTAAGGTGTGAAAATATTCCCGTAGATGTGTTCCATGGGGTAACCCTGTGTAGGTCTAGCATCGCACCCAGGGTAGAGTGGCAAATCTCCTAATTGGCTCATACTACAAAAGCCGGGATAAGCTGGCTTGTGTTCCTCAGGCGCTTGTGTGCTCCTCTACTTTCGCCTAAACATGTTTCTTAAACCTGTAACGGCATTTAGTGTATCTGCATTTCTTTTTTTCTCCCGTAGCAACTGACTTTGACATCAAGGAACCGGACAGACCGTCAGTCGAGGTAAGAGCTCTTCATCTGTTTGTTCAATACCCTCAGTTCCAGTCAGATTTCCAGTTGAAGTGAAGTCTAGTTTTCGGCGTCGTGTTTCATTTGAATTGAACTTTGAAACAAGTTACCGCTTAACTAAGCTCATTTTAGAGCCCAAGTTATGGCATAATGAACTGCAACGAGTTGCAAACTTGTCAAGACACTCTGAGTAAAAAACACTCCTTCTTCCTGTAGATCAATACCGGCACAATGTCTTGGTGAATTTTGCAGCTCCCGTCTCCCTCTCTTCCTTTCAAAGGAGCATGTGTAACTGTTCATCATGATTTTGCATTGGTGGCAACATTGATAAGCTAAAGGGGACATACTTGTCCAATATTGTGGGGATCGTTTCTAAAGAAACTGGTGCTGCGTCATTGGGAAATTGAAACACAAGAAATTGGGTAAATCAAACGAGTTGATTAAGTAAGTTATACCACCGTAAGGTAAAAGGGAGGTGCTGACGTTTCGAGCGTTAGCCCTTCGTCGGAGCGAATGCATTACTTAATCAACTCGTTTGATTTACCCAATTTCTTCTACTTGTCCAATACTCTGACAAATTTATGCATAGCATTGTTTTGAAATGCATTGTGTTGTATTGTGTCGTTCTGGAATGCATTGTTGAACTATTGTTATCGCCATATAATACAATATGCATAAATTTGACAGAGTATTGGACAACCCTCGGGGGGGGGGGGGGGGGGAGGAGGGAGTGCGCGCGAGAAGAGGGACTTTATTGTGTGAGGCCATGTGTCAATTACGGACATCCCCCAATGGGTGCGATGTCTCAAATAATTTTCGTGCTAGTTGCAGCACACAGAAAATTGAACGGTACAACCACAATAACACTGAGCGTGATAACAGGCCATCCTACAGAATAATGTTTTGGTTTTTAGTCAGAAAGCAAAACTTTATGCAAACAAAACTGGTCGAAACCACTGGTGCGGCGTCGACAATGAAAGCCGTGAAATATCTGTAGGCGCTAGATTGCTATAAACAAGTTTTTATTTAAGGTGCGTCCGCATATGTCTTCATCAGTTTAAGAATTTTACAAGACCAAAAAATTTAACTAAGCTTTCCTCTGTTTCAGTTCCCAGAAGTAGTTCATGAAAGTCCCCTTGGCAAGGTGTGGCATCTGAAGGACACAAAATTCAAGACACCTAGAGGTTTGTTAGTAAGGCCGGTATGGTTCCTCTTTTGACCTTAATTTTGTTGCTTCCAAGATTCAAATAATACTTCCCCTCTTCGTGTACCGTAGTTTTCCTTATATGTATGAGTAATCTCATTGGCTCACTACCTCGCGGATATTCAACCCTATTCACTTCCTATGTATTGAATATTGACGGGGCTTCCTGGGAAAGCCTTGTGGAAATGAGGTTTGGTCGAAAATAAGTCTTATTTTTGACATAAATTCTCAACAAGACTGAGGTTGCTTCATTGGTAGATACTAAAGCAACTATTCTCTTGAGGGTACTGAAGGGGTAGAATAGGAATTGGGATTGGCAGGATTTTGCCCTGGGAAAATGAGATTTAAGTCCCTGGGACTGGGAATTATTCAATTCAAGAAACTTATTAACGAATATTATGTAAATAAGTTATGTATGTATCGGCCGCCATAAGTTTCCTTTCTCAACATTCTTTTTTTTTGTGTATTATTTTTTAGTGTCGTATATTTTATATTTTTGTAACATATTGTAGGGGGCTTGATGTCAATTGGGGCTTGCCCTGTTTCTTCCTCCTGTCAAAGATGTAAATCGTTTGTTAATTATATCTGATTTTTGTGACGAAAAATAAATAAAATAAAATAATAAATAATTTTTTTTCCGAATTCTGCCAACGGTAATGGAATTTGAGCACTGGGAAGTGGGATTTTGAAAAAAAAAATGAGTTAGAAAATGAAATTGCCACCCCCCTCCCCCCTTCCCCCCCCCCCCCCCTTTCAGAACCCTCTCTCTTCTTGGTAAATAGTGACTTTAGGTAACGGTAAAGGTAAAATCTTCATTTAGACACGGTATTTCCTTCAGGAATTTACGATATTGAATTAAATAAATCGAACTACCTAAATAAATTAAATATTAAAATGTATTCCTGTTAAAACAAAAAGCAAAATAAAACTTAGATAAGTCTACTATTAAAATCATAATTCTTGTTGGCTAACAGGGTTATAGTACGGTGTTTTTTTTTTCTCAATGCACCAGTAATATTCTCAGATACAATACCAGAATACCGTAAAGAAAGTGCGAACTAATATGGGAAAACAAACATTCGGATATGCAGCATGTATTGTCTGGGACAAAATTCCCTCAACTCTCAAAGAACTAAACTTATACCAATTCTCGAAACAAGTGAAACCTTATCTGCTGTCAGAACAACATAGTTAAACATATCTTAAGCCAATACCCCTTCTCTCTTATTACATTGTACTTTTAAAACTGCTTCTTTGAAAGTAGATTCTGTCTCATTTCTTTACAAACTTAAAAATCTGGAGAGCTGGCTAGAAAATCGTAGGATTTTCTCAGCTCCAGGCTATATTAAAAACAAACAAATATTATCTTTTCTCTATTTATGTATGTATGTATGTATTTAAGTACTAGGCAAATAAAGGTGTTGTTGTTGTTGTTTGTTGTTGTTGTTGTTTGTTGTTGTTTTTTTGTTGTGTTTTGTTGTTGGTTTTTTTTGTTGGTGTTTGTTACTTACGTTATTTCCTACACTAATTCTTCCTTATATCTTAATCAGCCAGGTTCTATTTCCACCTTGTGTCACCACTTGTGAATTCCAGCCCAGAGAGGTTTGTACCCTCACTGTGTCTTTTAATGTGTTTGTGGATAAGATCCTTGGTCGATATACCGATGTGTCAAACCAATAGTGATCAGCATTCAGTTTCTTCTAATAATGTTAATACTCCATTATGGAAACAGGTAATAGGAATATAGGAAAACGGTCGCCAGCAATAAACTCGCTCACCCAACTGCTGCTGTGAGAAAAAAAAAAACAGATGGAAATCACAGAAAGAATTTTGAGTTTGGGCCTTAAGGAGTCAGGGACCCAATTTATCTATTTATTTGTTTATTTATTTATCTCTTGAGTTGACACCCACATTACATACCACTAAATAAGAATATGCTGGGCCAGATTCGGTAAGTTTACGGGCCGGGGTCTCTACTCTTAGGTCGGAGTCTACCGAATAGGCCTATCTTGCCCGCTTGGATAGCCAACCAGAACTCAGTATTTGCCTCATTTGAGCGGTCTTCGAACCAGCCATGTAATAAATTCTACTTATTAACCGAGAGTGGGGTCATTATAGGAAAATCTCGGACAGAGACCTTATCGCTCGGTCAATACGTCAAGGCCGAGGTCTGAGATTTCCTTTTAATGACCGAACGGACGAGTTTAATAAGTTGTTTACTTTATGGCCATTTTAGCTCTGGAAAAAATAACCGCAAGGGTTCTTCAATATACGCTTGCGCGCGCAAGAGGTCATTGAAGGTCGTGTTCACTGAACCGAAACACACCTGGCCATGCGGTCGAAACCAGAAGTGACAGAGAAAACAGTTTCTTCTTTAAAAAAATCTACATAATGCCCGTTCATTACAAGAAAATCTTGCCCTCTCAGCGGACAATCAGAGCGCGCGTACTATAGTAGCCGTATAGTAAAGGGTTTTACTGAGTCTGTGGAACAATCTTTGCTCTTCACACAGCATGGTTCTCTCCGACCTCTTTCTCAGTGTACTGGAGTACAACCTCAAGGAAGTAGCTTATGCAGCGGATGTCGCCCAGCTGGGGTAAGAACGAGGGTCACGCCCTTCGAAAAGCGGCTTTGTCCGGAGGATTCAAAATTGTGTTTTCTATTAAACAATTAGATTATGAGCTCGAGATAGTAAACTGTCTAAATCGTCTTCACGGACACTTCGAAAACGTGAAGAAGCGGCCGCCATTACGCTACTCACTATCTATCACAGAATAGATAGTTGGTAGCGTAGCCAATCAGAGCGCGGCATTTGTGATAGAACGCTGGTAGATTTATACTAACATGTGTTAGAGCTCCTCAATAACATCGAAAGAAAGGACCTGCCTATCAAAATTGATAAATTTAGCCTTTTTTATATACAGTCAACTTTTTTTTAACTACACTCTTAACCCTTTCACTCCCAAGAGGTCTCCATTTGACGAATAAAATCGTCTGGCGTTGGACAGAGTAAAATCTGCAAAGTCACCCTTGGGAGTAAAAGGATTAAGGGAGGTAGATTTTAAGCAACCACTTCCGCTAAGCTTGTAAAGAACCGCTTTGCTCTGCAGGCAAATGCTGTTTCAAAACCTCTCTCTTAGGCGACCACTTTTCAAATTTCGTCGGTTACCGCGACAACTGTAAATAGTTATCAGTGGATCCAGCCGGGTTTTGGCTTATTTCCTTAACTTTTCTCCAAAGCAAACTCGTCAATTAAGCGACCACTTTTTCTTGCACCAAAGGTGGAAGCTTGAAAAGAGTTGACTGTATTCAGGTTATAGTCAATGTTCATTCCTGTCATCCGCAGCCAGAGATAACAGCGTTTAGTATCACCCAACTAGTGGACTAATGCAAATGCCGCAATCTGATTGGCTACGCTACTAGAGGACTATTAAAAATAGTCCTCGAGTAGCGAAACTCGTGGCGTTTTCTTTTGTTTTATTCCCAAATAAATCTTTCTTCAACTTGCATTTGCTAACTTTATTATTGCTTTTTCTGTCCGACTAGTTGGGTGATACTAAAGCAATTAGACCCTTCGCCCTCAAGGGCTACGGTTCTAATTGTTAAATAGTTCCAGTACACGCTAGTTGTATTTTACAACACTTTAGGATCCTTGTCTTTTGTTTTTTATGATTTAGTTACCTACTGTTCTTGTGACGATCCAATGTAATTTCTTAACAGAGCTCCTTTAACTATGGCATATTGAAGATGTGAACCTCAATTCTCTCCAGCATTCGAGTTAACAATATGTCCTTTGCAGCAATAAATCGGTTTTAAGAAAAAGAACATAATTATACTACTACCTCTAAATCCAATATTGGCAACTGTCCAATTTTTCTCAAATTGGACACCTATCCAATTTAAGAAAGA
>OX453282.1:19142560-19252560 GCA_949710005.1 Ricordea florida
GAAATAAGCCATGTTTCATGAGATATCCAAGCACGTCATGGTGCTTGAGGTTCATTGTCTTTCACTTATAAATTGTTAAGGAATCTGAGAAGTCATATATCAAACACGAGATACAGTGTTTCAACACGAATCAAACAACGAGAAGAGAGATGAAAATACGACGTGCAGCGGAGTATTTGTGGCAAAATCCGAGGTGTTTGATATAACATGGAATACATATATCGAGTGTTTGGTATAGCTTCTCGAACGAAATTATTTAGATGGAGAAATTAAGAAGTCAAGAACGAGCCGTGTTTCATCAGATATCCAAACACGTCACAGTGCTTGATTTCCTTTGTCTTTCCTTTAAACATTATTGATGAGTTTGAGAAGTACTTTTCAGATATCCAAACACGTCGCGATGCCTGATTTCCTTTGTCTTTCCTTTATGCATTATTGATGAGTTTGAGAAGTACTTTTTTAGATATCCAAACACGTCACAGTGCTTGATTTCCTTTGTCTTTCCTTAATGCATTATTGAGTAGTTTGAGAATTTTAATTCCTGACCTATTTCGCTCTCCTTGTAGTAAGTTACAGTTTATGCCGCTCCACGGCTGTTTTCAACCCGAGGTAAGGATTTCTTACGAGATTGTGCAAACTTGATAGCACCGTGTCTGTTACGGTGTTAATTAAAACTAAGGTCTTTGAGTCGAGTACTTTAAATTTGGCAGGCAAAAAACGAAGAAGCTATTTTATCGATATTCAGGTAGATTTGCGAAGAGTAGCACCTCTTTCAAAGTTTACTACTGTTTCCAAACTTAATCCATCCGTAAATCTTGAAATTTTTGCCGGTCGTCAAGAAATCCGATAAATTTTAAGGGAGCATTTAGTAAGATACGCTCTTATTGATAGAGATTCCCAAGGTTGATAGTGGTAGCCACGTTAATAATCGGAGATGGAGTGGGGGAATAAATTATTTCTACTGTTTTGGGGGGTGGCGTGAGTTTTACATTTCGCATACCCACAATTGACCTTCTCAGTTGGTGGAGCGTCGCACCTGTGCTCTCGAAGTCGCGGGTTAAATCCCGTGCCAACTTGTTTTTTTCCTTGTTTTCACACGTTAAGCAGCAATTGCTTAAAACTGCGTTAACCCTCTAAGTCGCAGTAGTGATCAGCATCCAAATTCTCATTACAATATTCACTGTTCATCAAATATTCGTGTTACGATAATAACGAAAATGATCACCAAAACAGAGGTGTATTGATGTTTAAACAAATGCTCGCCACTAGTACCATAATAAAATGTATGAGATTAGTAAGGAGAAAATAAATGCTGATATTGGGGCTTAAAATTGCTCTAATCCGGCGAGGGTCAAATCTTCAATAACGTTTTCTTTTTAGTGTGAATGTCTGGCATATTTTGTAGACTTAATTTTTCCATGACGCTTGTAAGGTTAGTTCCTCCCCCCTTGCCCCCTTCGTTGCCTTTTTGTTGTTAATTTGACCTCATATTTTTAGATCCGAGTTATCCAGCTTCCGGAGGGAGACTGTATTTGTCGTGTCAATGGCTTTAACAGGGAAGATGACAACACAGTGGTGACTTGTTATTACCAGGTATCTGCTCTGACTTCGTGATTGTCTCTTGCCGAGACTCTCTCGGGTTTTGTCGGGTGTTCCTTTCCCCGAACCATAAGAACACCTATGTAGTGGCTAGCAAAATCCTTATCATGGTCATGGTCATTATCATCATATCACTATCATCATTATCATTATCATTATCATTGTTATTGTCATAATTGTGTCAACAAATGCTCGAATATGATTGCTTGCCAACAACCCTTATTTGTAATGGTGATAGGACTGATTGGAGTACAATTTAGGGAGTAATCGGGCGAGGGTTTTCAATCAAAATCAAGGAAAATTTCTTAAACGACCAAGTTGACAGGTGTAGATTGAAAACAAACATGGACGAAAGTAACTGGTGTAACGACTTTTATTCAGATATGTTTTTCTTAGATTTTGACACCGTTACTAATTCCCGAGCTTCTCGCATTTTGGTATTGATACAAGTAATTTGTAATTGGACCTCGTGTCGTACAATTCAGGGATAATTATTCTGGTAATTTCAAATCCCTAGCCCGATTACTCCGTGAATGGCACTCCACTCATTTCTATTACCATCACTTATCATTATCATAATCACTATCATTATCATATTGCTATTATCATTATCATAATCATTATCATGGATCGTTATCATAATCATAATTATAATCATAATAGTTATCATGTATTGTTTTTTCTAATTCTATTTACATTATGTCACATTATTTTTACCTAACTCTACAGTTCATTACTGACACATTACAAATATCAAACTGTCCAAGTAATCTTTTGCACAAAAATGTGAACTCTTTTTTTATCGTTACATATTTTTACTCATTCGATTTTTACAGTGAGTTACAGTTTTCTAAACATACAGAGGCTACAAAAGGACGAAAACACTTAAGTTAACAAAAAAGCCCGACAGATCAATGTATAGAAGGTACTCAAGAAAAGGATCCCGCATGGCTTGTCTTTTATACATTATAATTCTGTTCAGGAAGGTTTACAAGGTTTTTCCGGAGCCATTGAGAGAAGATAGGAAAATTAAGAACCCTTCTATCTTGGGTCTTGTTTCTCGCATTTTACAAATACTTATGTAATATCTGGCAACAAGAAAATAAAAAATACTGTTGGATTTTAGAAAAGGAATCTGTTCTCCGGGCAAGTGCTAAGGTCGGAGAAATCAAGCTATTAGGTTTCAACGACGTTTGATTTGTATCTAGCCAATCTTAACAAAAGTGCCAGAAGAGTGAAATTACCCTACAGGACCAGAATAAATAAGGGATTTTTTTTCCGTCGCTACAGAGAGTATCATTATAATTAGTAAACCTTAGAATATGCAAAACGTTAGGTAACTACTTTTGTTATTTCATCAGTCAAACATGTATCTGTTTGAAACAAGTTTCCTTTCGTTCAACTTTTCTTGGTCAACAGTCTGGCCCCGCTACTGTTAAGGACTTCGCCAAAATGGAACTTTTGCTGGTAAGAGAACCTGAAATCATGATTTTCTTTTTAAAACTTTAGTCAAACATAGACTAGTAAAACATTGTTTTTTTGAAGTTGTAGCAATTTTGGAATATCCAGAATTACCAATAGAATTATGGAGAACCGTATTTATTCGAATAATTTTTGGTCTTTTTTCGGAAGGGGGGGTGCTTATCCGAGTGGGGGAGGGTGGTAATTAAATTTCACCATTTTAGTCGCAAAAACATTCGAATCTTGAGCGAATGTATTGTTATCTTCCACTACACAACAAAGTGCAACATGACGATACTGTCCAATTAAAAAAAAATTAAACAAGCTCTAAGCGGAAATATATCGACTAAAAGTCTAGATTCTAGCATTTACGTAATACAGTCTAACAAAATACTGTCTATCAGACGCGATGCAGTGTAACAAAACATTTCAGAGTAAACCAACACTGACCAACAGCAGTCTTGTTCTGTTGTGCGATTTCAATTTCGTTATCACTGACTTCTATCAGTGAGCATTCTGGTGCCGCATCATGAAACGTCGGAGTCGGTAACATCAGCAAATGGGTCAGCTGCCCAGGAAGCAGAGGTCGCTTGTTGGACTGAGCACAAGCGATCAAGACCAGCGTTGCAGGGCTGGCCCTCCTTTAAGCAATGGATTTCGTTATCCTGGGATCCATCACAGGCCACTGTAAACGCACAGCTTTGGAAGGAACGGACTATAAGGTCCTTGTCCAAACTGTCCCAGGTATCAAGCACCCAGTTGACAATTTCCCGGCGAGGTGGGCCCCGCGTATTTCCTGCTGCTGTGAAGGAGTGCGCACCGTCGGCCATCTTTTCGTCTCCCCATTTGTCCGTTACTCTAGGCTTGAAAGGCTTGTTCCAAACCACATCTGGAGCTTGGATGTACTTCGTACAACCTCCTGGCACTGTAACTGGGTCCATCTTGGAGCGTGAAAGTTCTTTCTTTGTATCATTGGTTATATGGCATTTAAACGAGTCCCAAGCCAGCAACTGGGGATTGAAGGCGAACGTTCCCAGCATCCCTTGCACCCACTGCGGATTGAGGTCCTCGTTCATCCACCCGTTAGCAGAGGACGCCACACAGAAATTGTTTTTGAACTCTTCATTTAGTTGTTTTGTTTCTCGCTTGCCGCCCGGAAAGACAAAGCTTTCTCCCGTCTGCCTTGCTATCAAGCAAACTGAGACTTTAGACTTTTCATGACCTGTCGTCTTCGGTCTTATCGATTTCCCACCAACATTGTCAAAGCACCTCGTCCATTTATTTCTTCATCAAATGATTTTCTTCCTCCTCCTTCGAGATGTTTTCGTTTGTGATCTGCACCTTCCAGGTCAGCCTTTGTCTGTTGCCATTCTCGATTTCTCTTACGTTCTACATTGAATTTCTTGGCAACTCTATGGATACTATTTCCTTCCTCAACGAACTTAATAGCTTCTAGTTTATATTCCGCTGAATAACAGTTTATCGTTATAGCGGCTTGTGACTGTGATGCATCAGCTTCCATACCTGCGACTGAAAGGGGAAGATGTGAACGTGATGATGGTGTCTTATTTCTGACATATTCTCTCAAAAATCTGTCAAAACTGTCAGATAAGACAAATTAAGCACACGAAGTTGCTAAATCTACTTTGTATGTTTTTAAACGTTTTACACTGAAAGGGCTTTCAATTTCGAGAACGATAGGCTATACATTGAATTACATGTATACTCTTAACAGGAAACGTGCCCGCCAGGACTCTTCGCTTTCCAGCTTACAAATCGAAGTATGAGTAGCCTAGCAGCACTTAAGGCTCGCTTAAACGTCTACCATCGAAATTGGAAGTTTGTGTTTAAACTACAATTCGAATCCGTTATACGCGGTCATCATGTTTATAAATCAAGATGGACTCCGACTTTGGGCGAAAAACTTACCTGCCAGGATAATCGTAAGGAGGCCAAGGAGTATGATGAATATGCTATTGGGACGTACATAGAAGCTGACAACCAAGAAGAACTTGTAGGACATGCACCAGCCGAACTGTCGTTTCTTATTTACACGTTTCTGAATGTATGTGATAAAACCGAATTGAAAGCAAGAGTTACCGGATCAAAAAAGCTCGAGAACAGACTTGCTATGAAATTCGAGAAGGAGAATTTGATAATGAAAGATCTTTGTGGCCATATGGACATTAAAGTGGAAGCTTTAAGAAAAATAAAACGCAATTTCACAGTGAGGGGGCGCTTATTCGAGGGGAGCGCTTATTTAATTTTTGGTCTTCTTAGGGGGGCGCTTGTTCGACAGAGGGCGCTAATTCGAATGAATACGGTAATCAATGGATCCATATATTTTTTGACATGTCTTGATTTTTCTCTAAAGTGACCACCTCCACTGACTACTTTTTCTTGCGTCAATGTTAATGGCTTAAGACGAAGTTGACTGTATCTTTGAACTATTGCATTACGAACACTGTGGTCAGAGGCCAAGCATAAATTTTTTGAGGGAGAGGAGGAAGGGTAATCTTGCCCCTTACCCCAGGCCCCTGAAATGTCAAATGGTCTCATTGAATGTTTTTCTCTTTTTACGTAGATGAAAATGGAAGAACCTTGCTTCGACATTCTGCGTACGCAAGAGCAGCTTGGGTAAAACATTTTGTCTCCTTGTTATCCTTATGCTTATTACGGTCATGATCAGTTGGATGGCAAAATTAACGAATTCTGCTGGGTATATATAATATGTGGCTGCTTCATCTTGTGTCGCAAAACTGTGTGGCATAAGCCAATCAAAGCGTCTCCTTTGTCATGCACCAGTCCACTGCACTCTTTCTTCCGGTCGAGAGGTAAGAGGGGTGGGGCAAATTGTGGAAGGTACTGCGCAACATGACACCCCTCATAAACCTTAACCCGCCATGTCCCGAAGTGACCCGCAGTGTCCCGCAGCACCGCAACTTAGGGTTTGTAGTTGTTGGAAGAGAAATTGGATTGAACATTCAACTTGTCTCTTACCAGGAGTGGTTTTACCCTTTCCCTAGAGACTCGATTATATTACTCGATTTATTTCTCAGATATTCAGTTTTCTGCACGTGTAGAAACACGTTCGGAATCCTTGGATTTTCCGTGACAGTGCAGACGCAGGCGGAAAAGTTCAGGTAAGCGTGGTGTTACCTTTTATGCTAGATATGGAATTAAATGCTGTTTCTCCTGTTTGGTGTTTTGGGTTTTTATTTGGCAGTTTCGTTGGCAGTCTTTGTCCGGATTTGTCACGCAACGCTACTTGCTCAAAGCCGTTTGCTAGGAAATAATAGCTTTGCGTGACAAACCCTAACAGCGAGCTCGAAGGAAGGTACATGTAGTAATAACGCCACAGTAATGGGCTACCAAGCAATGTATCCTTGTTTGTGTTTCATAGCGCAGAGCATGTGGACAGTCGAATTGGTGCTTTCTTGGAAGAGTTTGCCGAAATTCTTCGTTGTCTGACAGATGAAGACTTCAAGAGTCAGGTAATTGTTTTAAGGTTTTGTGTTTTTTTTTCTTTTTTTTGGTTTGGCCTGTGTTTGGGTTGCGTTTTCAATTTTTGACATTTAGCACGGCTTCACATTTTTTTTTCTCAAACTCATCCATAATATATAAGAGAAAGACAAAGGAAATCAAGCACCCTGACTTGTTTGGATATCTTATGCATTACATCAACACTAACGCAGCAGGACCAGTTTAGATCCTTATATTTTAGACTTTGCTCTTAACTTAAAACGTAAAGGTAGCCTCCTCACGGTCTGATTGTAGCGTGGTATTTTCTTGGAAGTAGTGTTAAGAAATTTGTGTAGGGAATCAAATGATGTCGAGTGCAATCAGGAATAAATGAAACATTGAAAAAAGTCCATAAGGAGAGTGCGATTTGTTGTCTTTAAGAAGTCTGCGAGCGCGTATACATGCCAAATTGCATTTGAATTCATTTGATTACTTGTTGACAACATGCATGAAAAAATTCAATCTCATATTTTTCCCGCTCATTTTGCACTCAGTTTCAACTTTATGCACTGCATGGGATTAGTTGAGGTGCCCCCATGCAATAAGCTTGTTGAAGTCTTTTGCGTCCTTCCTTTCAGGTAGACTCACTGATTGAGCTCAAAGAACACGAAGATCTAAGCCTATCAGATGAAGTGGACAGAAACTGGCAGGAGATACTGGATCAGACGTACATTTTTGACAGAAGGAGACGTGAAGTAAGAACTTCGACCCCGGACAAAACTGTTTAGACATTTCAAGGCAATTTTCAATTTCGAGCCATGTAACCTTCGTGTCCAAAAGGAACAAATTTGCCCCCCTCCCAACTCCTGGTAAAATGTTGTTTTGGCTTAACAGCTCATGTGTGCTTTTCTTGTGTTACCGCAAACAACATTACAGTAGGAGAGGGGGGAAACGGTCTTTTAATTAGCGACGGTAAGCATTTTTGTCTGGGTGAGTGCAAGAAATAGATATTTTTGTAATGTGTCTCGACAGGTTTTGTCCGAGGTTGTTGCTCACGTTGGCCTCATTCTCCGCTTTCTGTGAAACAAGTATCTTTTGATTTTATTTTCGCGCCTTGAGTTGGATCCGGAAATAGCTCCCTAAAGAATAAGCTGAACATAAGAAATTTTAAAACATTTTAGTAGTAAATGATATTGATGAGTAAATCACATGAATTGTAACTGTGATTTGTATTTGACAATTCAATACAAGTTCGAAAATTTGAAAATATATATAAAACTCAAAGTCGAAGTCCAATTGCTCTAGTAGAAACTAACTGAAATACTATTGTCTATTCTATACCAATATTTACTGATTTTTCTCAGTGACGTATAAAGTACATTGCCTTCTTCCAAGCGTGGCCGTTTTCGCTACTGGCTATCTATCACAGAATAAAATAGATAGTGTGCCAATCAAAACTAGTTAGCCAATCAAATTGCAGGATTCGTGATAGCGGTCAAGTTGGTTTCAACCAATTAACAGTTAGATTAGGAGCTGGAGAGTTCTATCGCGTAATATGCGATGAGTGTGAAACTCTCTCAACCATCACACATAGGAATTGACAGCAAATAATCCAGTTATTTTGGTATTTTGTATAAATATGCTGTTTTTAGTTTGTAGTGTTTTACAATAAATATACGCGAAGAAGCGGTCGCCATTTTGTTGCCAACCGCGTCCATTAAGCTACCCACTCTACTCACTATCTATTTAATTAGATTATGATGAGCACGAGATTTCTATGGGGTTATAGTTGATGATACCGAAGGCCGAGTCAGCTATCACCTCGTAGAAATCTCGAGCGAATAATCTAGTTGTTTTAGTAAAAATCATAATAAACGAATCATGTGTCGGTAGGAAGAAATAAACACCAGAATACATCTTCCTGCGAAAGCCATCTTCAATCAAGTCTTGCACTCTAATGGCTAATGTCGTGCAGTAGCTTAGCCAATCGGATGTGGCCTTTGTATTTTTTTTACTGATACAGAATAGTTAGGAAGTAGAGTAATCAATAAGATAGCATTTGTTATAGAGCGCTAGTAGCAAGTTTTACGTTTCTGTGTCAATGTCTTACAATTTGGTTTGCTTCTAGGTTGAGAGTTTAAGAAAACTAACCAAGGAAGAGTTATATGAATGCCTTTTATGTCACATTAAGGGAGGGTTTAAGTACAAAAAGCTAAGCGTGCAGGTGAGTTACAAGTAAGTTTGGTCTTCAATAAGTCTCTGCGCGCATGGTTCGGCATGAAATAACCGAATTCTTATTACCATTCAGTATGCGCATGATAGTTTATACTTTGAACATAACTTCTTTGTCCATTTTATTACCATTCAGTTTGCGCATGATAGTTTATACTTTGAACATAACTTCTTTGTCCATTTTCGAATCCCTCACCAGGGGCGTAGCTTTTATTTTTCAAGAGAAGGCGGGAAGAGGGGGGGGGGGGGCATTGTGTCACACCCAGGGTACCTGCCAGATTGTTGTGTTCTCCTTCTTTTCCTTCATCTCGTTCTTCTCCTTCTTCTCCTTCTTCTCCTTCTTCTCCTTCTTCTCCTTCTTCTCCTTCTTCTCCTTCTTTTCTTTCTTCTCCTTCTTCTCCTTCTTCTCCATCTTTTCCTTCTTCTCCTTCTTGTCATCCTTCTCCTCCTTCTCCTCCTCCTCCTCCTCCTCCTCCTCCTCCTCCTCCTCCTTCTACTCCTTCTACTCCTTCTTCTCCTTCTTCTCCTTCTTTTCCTTCTTCTCCTTCTTCTCCTTCTTCTCCTTCTTTTCCTTCTTCTCCTTCTTGTCATCCTTCTCCTCCTTCTCCTCCTTCTCCTCCTCCTCCTCCTCCTCCTTCTACTCCTTCTTCTCCTTCTTCTCCTTCTTCTCCTTCTTTTCCTTCTTCTCCTTCTTCTCCTTCTTCTCCTTCTTTTCCTTCTTCTCCTTCTTGTCATCCTTCTCCTCCTTCTCCTCCTTCTCCTCCTCCTCCTCCTCCTCCTCCTTCTACTCCTTCTACTCCTTCTCCTCCTCCTCCTCCTCCTCCTCCTCCTTCTTCTCCTCCTCCTCCTTCTTCTTCTTCTTGTTCTTCTTCTTCTTCTCATCCTTCTCCTCCTCATCCCCCTCCTCGTCGTCTTCCTTCTTCTTCTTCTTCTTCTTCTTCTTCTTCCTCTTCTTCTTCTTCTTCTTCTTCTTCTTCTTTCTCTTCTTTTTCTTCTCCTCCTCCTCCTCCTCGCTTCTTCGTCATTCGCTCCGAAGAAGGGCTAACGCTCGAAACGTCAACACCTCCCTTTTACCTTACGATGGTATAACTTACTTTATCAATTCGTTTGATTATCCCAATTTCTTGTGCTTCAATTCCCCACCGACGAAGCACCAGTTTCTTTAGAAACTATCCCCACAATATTTTTCTAGCTTTATTAGATTCGTTATTTCACAACAGGTAATGGGCTCAGGGCAGTGTGAAAAGAAGACATCCGCAGATGTCCAGATGGATGACGACAGTGGACTTGGCAATGACGAAGAATGGCAGATTAATCCCGTCACAGTAAACTCTTCAGCGGTAACCTGTATAAACAACATCTCGGAATTCAAGAGGAGGCGGCCTGTTTATCCTGTTGTCAAAATAACGTGATAAGGAGTAAATAAGGAAGTAAGTATATAAGTAAATAAACAACTCAGGCCCTCGTTAACCCAACCAAACCACGACTCCGCGGTCTACCAACACTGTCAACATGTAAAGGAACATATTTGAGTAGAGTTACGAGGACCATCCAAGTTAAGAAGCAGCTAGAAATGATAAGGAACTACAGAACAATACTCTCAGCTGTGCAAAACATGGAAAAGACAGATTTTCGGTACTTGAGCATTTCTCTTCGTCCTAGAAAAAGTTGTAATACATTGCTTTGGTCTTTTATCTGGCGTCTGTGACGACGTAATATTATAAAAATGCCGGTATATGAAATAACCACTGCCAACAAACCAACGAGTCTGGATATACTTATTCTGTGATAAAAAGAACTGTAGACCAAAGGTACTCTCCAAACTAAATTTAAAACCGGTTAGCCAGCAAGGGAATTGGGAAAAACCAAAGGAATGTGCAGAAAGCGACGGCACGGTTTAAGGGGAAACGTTGCTTTGGTATCTCATATGCAATATCAGTACCAGATACTGGTCAAAGCTTACAGACAAAATGGTCAGGAACAACAGGAACGAAATTTATTACTTGGCTGGTTCCGCGGGCAGACAAGATGAGGCGAATCCTCCGTTCTGACGCCCGGGATTTCCCGCGTTGTCCCGCGAAACAAAACAGAGCAAAACGGCCATATGATAAATCCTTTATTGACCAAGCTTGTTCGTTAAAGGTGGCTGCATATCGGCCTCGTTCTTTTTTGCCGCGACTACGTCTCGGTCAATTATAACGCAAAAAAGAACTCGGTCAATATGCAGCCATCTTGACCTCACGCTTGGTCAATATGCAGCCATCTTGACCTCACGCTTGGTCAATATGCAGCCATCTTGACCTCACGCTTGGTCAATAACGCATGTGTAGACCCCAAATGTCTCGCTGACCAGACCGGAAACGCAGAAGCCGGGGATGTTTTTATATGATGAAGCCACACTCTGGACGAAATATGATGGCCCGTCAATCAAACCAACATCAAGATCGGTTAAACCAAGGAGAAACCAAGACTTAAGAGGGGGTTGGAAGACAAGGCTATTATCAGTCTATTGCCTACAATAGTATGCACGCCAAGCACCGCGTTAAGTACGCCGACAACTAGAGACTTGAATGGATCTTTTCTTTCGATTTCCTTACCAAATGACGAAACATCGATGTCGTGTTATTGAAGAAGCGTTGTTCTAATTGGCAAGGCCTTCGAATTCCAAACTTTCCAATTCGAGTTCCCACGAATTCTGTGGCGCGTTACTGTAGGGTGATAGTTACTTAATGCCATCGTGGGATCGCAGTGTATAAGTTTTAAATTGTTAAACCAACGTGAACCCTCTTCGAAAAATAGTTCAATAAAAACGCACAGTGCTCAGATGGCAGAGCGGATGGACCAAATAAACATCAATAACATACCAATAAAACGACATGCGCAGTATTTGGCACTCCCCTAAACCTATATGTGCTTTACTCGTTGCGATCAACGAGATAGCAAAATTGTATTTGATCAACGCTGCTAAACATAGCAAAATACTAAAATAGGCAAGCATTACATGCATGTGGCTACTGCATTTATCAAGTTTATTTGGACCTTTTTGCCATACCCATCGCCTTTCACTATTTTTACATATTCTCTTCTGAGTTTAAACACAATTACAATTCTTTGCGGTGCGCGAATTGTATTGTGCATTGTGATTGGCTAAATACTAGGCACGCGCTGATTGGCTCCTTCACTCACTCACTCACTCACGTTTCCTTTGACATATAGCTCCTGCATTAATGTCATATGTAGTAGCCAAAAAAAGAAAGGGATATCAATTAAAAGCGTGTGGGGTATTTAATAGTTGGCACCGCCGCTAATTCCAAGACAAACTGAAGACTCACGAAGTTGAACTCGATCCGAAACAAGTAACCTTATTATACTTTAGAACACTACAGTAATTAGACTGAAACACGAGGTCCCACGTTTGGTCTGTGGCCCCGGATGGGCATGGATCACGTGACAACAAACTTGGCAAATGATCAATACGCTGAAATTTGAAACAAGAACGACAAACTATTATGTCTCGCGGGGTTTCCCACAAAGCGCTCCAGATAATCGATTCTGAAATTTGTAAAGAAAAAGGTTTAATAATTCTTTGTCTTGCGGCCGCTCTGTTGGCAATTTCAGCGCCCTGTTTGTGAAAGCCTTTCTATTAATACTGGGTGGAAGCATATTTTTTCTTTGTTTGAATATCAAGAAAAGTCCTCTTGTGAACAGTACTCATGTTAAGCAGTTTTATAATTGCCTGTGAGAATAGTTTCGTATTGCATTGATAACTCCTGTTCCCCAATCTCTGTAATTTTTAATCTTTGCTGATTTGTACATGTATAGGTAATCACATGATTTTGAGTGCAATTTGGGATAAATCAGCACGAGTAAATTTTTCAAAGGCTAACCAAATTGCACGAGCCCGTAGGGCGACTGCAATTTGTAGTCTTTGAAAAATTTACGAGTGCTGATTTATCCCAAATTGCACGAGACAAATCATGTGATTACTTGTTAATAATATACATGCAAAAATTTAATTTCAACTTTCTGCACTCAATTTCAACTTTTTGCACTCAATTTCAATTTTCTGCACTGTTTGGGGTTAATTGACGTGCTCTCAGCCAATGAGCATGCTCAATTTTTGCATGTATATTATTAGTAGTGTAACAGTTATGCATATATTGTCTTAACCTACAGCAGCTTAAAAGCTCTATATACTCTTCTTGAAATACTGAAACAATGTGAGATTCGTTACTCAAGCTCGGACTACATAGCTTTGGACTCGGAACATATTCCTGAATTAACACTGGAAAAAGAGAAATCCGACCAAATCATTTAAAAGTTTTTTTTTCCTCTGGTGTACAACTGAGTCTAACAAATCCAGCAAAATAAAGCGTTTTAGACCTTGTTCGACCACCAAATCCCTAACCAAAAATTCAAAAACGTCGTTCTGTTAAATGCCTTGGTGTCTTCTTAGGTTGTTTTGCTTTACGCCTTTGCTTTACGCCTTTGCTTGGCCCTTTTTCTGCAGGGCAGAGTAGCGGGCTGCAGCACCCTCGTACAGCTCAACCTCGTTGTAATCAACATCATGACTCGTTATCTCAATACAGTGGTCCACAAAATGGTAACCGGGCATCTGACATCCTTCTTGGGTCTTAAAAAGAAACAGCAAATTTGCATCAGTGATACTTTGCTATGTACATAGACATCTTGAATCGCTTGAAATTCAAATTACAAAAAATGACTGCCCGCGGCTAGAAAATGAGCAAACTATCTCACCAGCTTTGTCTGATTTCAGAATGGCTTTGCACAGTTTTGTAGATAACTAGTTAACTAAAGTGAGATCGCGTGGGTTTTGCGTGAGTCACGCTCCTGCAACAAACATCACAACCAAGAATACTTTACATTCAAGACCAGAGTCACTAAGTCAAGGAGAGAAAAAAAGAATAAGGAGGGGGGCGTAAGGGTTTGCGGTGATGCGGTTTTGCGTTATTTTTGGTGCGGTTTTGCGGTAATTTTCATTTTAACTCGCGGTATATTGCGGTTTCAAAACACTAAGCGGTTTGCGGTTATTACAACCTTTAAGTCGGCATAGGGTAAAATATGGACTGGACCCTTAGATCATTGGACTATTTTTTGGACTATTTTTTGGACCATTTTTTGGACTATTTCATGGACTAAATTTTGAATTATTTTTTGAATCTTTGGTAAGGGGTGGGTACCTAGTTTTATCAGGGGGTGGTTTATCATTTGTTCTTCCTCAGGAAGGGGTAGGTAGGTAGGTAGGTAGGGGGTTAGGTAGTTTTTTGGGGGGAGGGGTGGGTAGGTAAATTTTGTCAAAATTTGTTATTCTCACTTAGGAAGGGGTGGGTAGGTAGTTTTGTCAAGGTGGTTAATCATATGATCCTCCTTAGGGAGGGGAAGGAGGTAATTACAGCACTTGTGTCACAAAACACATGTACGCATGCGCACAGCCTATTACCCATGGTCATGGGAGGGGAATGTAAGCAAAAGTTGTCGTCGGTGAGGGGAGGAGGTCGTAATTATTACAGAAAAGTTACCAGCATTAAGGAAACTTTTTTTTCATTCTTGTCCGCTCAGTCGCTTATTGACCCGTACCAATGTAACTTGCTGCTTATAATTTGCTAAAATAATGGATCGTTTGCACCAGTCGGCTTCTACTATATATTTCCGTCACAAGAGCTATTTCTATTTCCTTTAATCTTGCTCTGACTGACAGCGCTCCGGAAAAGAAACATTTTTGGCCAGTTACAAAGTCATTTTCTAGCCGCTAGCCAGATAACAAAATGTCTTTAATCTTTTGCAATCACAACACACTGCACCAAAAAAAAAAAACCTGGACAGTATTCGACACTCAGTCAGGGTTCTAAAAAAGAGATTGTTTTTTTTTTTGCTGCTTTTTTTTTACTTAGTGGTTCTCTCCCGTTCTCTCCGTTTGCTACATTCTCAGCGTTCATATTTTCGGAGTTAACTTTTTGTACTGTATGTACACTTCTTCAAAATACAAGGACATGTGACCTTGCTCAGTTCAATTAGAAATCTTATCCCTCCATCACAAGGCTATTACACGGCTTGAAAAATAATAGTTTACCCTGATTTTTCGCAACGAAAATTTCATAGAACACATCACATCACATATGTGCCTGCTAATAAATTGAATTATGCGCTTGCTAATCAATATTGCTTGGCCTCCAGAATCGCTTAGGATGATTTCGGACGCTTTGCCTCGAATTCCAAATTCATTTAGTTTTGACATAACATTGTCTTTCATGTGAAGGTCACACAGCAAATGCTGGGCATATGGTAGAGGTCTCCCAAAACCTTCACCCAGTGCCGTTTCTCCGTCTGTCCCATATACGAGGACATTTTGTGTGTTTTTATTTAGCTTTACCATTGTCGACGAAAGTTCGTAGTATGATGACGATTCCTTCTTATGATGAATAAGGGTTGGACCAATCTGGACAGGATTTTTGCCGTCTTTGTTTCGGAGAAGGAGATGTCTATATGTGGTTAGAGTTACGTAATGCTTTCCAAAATTAAAAGTGGGATCGACTCCTAAAATGCTAAACCTACCTACCTACCTACCTACCTACCTACCCCTTCCTGAGGAAGAACAAAGGATAAACCACCCCCTGACAAAACTAGGTACCCACCCCTTATCAAAAGATTAAAAAAATAGTTCAAAATTTAGTCCATGAAATAGTCCAAAAAATGGTCCAAAAAATAGTCCAAAAAATAGTCCAAAAAATAGTCCAATGGTCCAAGGGTCCAATGGTCCAGTCCATATTTTACCCTATGCCCTTCAAGTCGCGGTTTTCGGTAAAAAAAAAATAAATGTCTGCGGTGATAACTAAGAACGGTCAGCAGGCGGTCGACATCCGGTTGTTTTGTATGCGCGAGCCAAGTGTTTTGTTTCACAACGCATCAGGGTTCATTATATCAGCTTACAATTTAACTCTTAAAGGACGGACCATTAGCGGCTCGGTAAATATCCAGCACTAGCCACCTCCACTTCGGTGAATAGTTGTTAAATATCAGCCTTGTCACAAGGGGTAAATGTGACCTAAATCTTATTTTTTATTTCCCTTCTTGAGGCTCTGCAAAGAACTAAACACAAGTATTTAAAGAAGCGAAAAATTGTGCATGTGGCTTAAGATATTCCAATGACGAACTTTTCACAGTCACGAAGAAAACACGAACGTTAGTGCTAATTCAAAAGGCTTTTGAATAATCTGTAACGACGGATTTACAAGAAAGGACGGATAATTATAAAAGTACGCAGAGTTAAACTCAACTATGTTATTTTATTTATTTTAAAGTGAGTCACTGTGTTAATTTTCCATCTAACGTTAAAATTGGTTATACATGTTGCTAACCTGATGTTGTTTGTAGCAGTGCAAACGCCGCCGTCTTCATAAGTCATAGTTCTTTCCCAGGAATATCCGCCATTAGGACCAGAACAGGTCTCCTTGAAAATATCGGGTATGTCCTTTGGGTAGTTCACAAAATACCCTGTTGCCATACTGAAATATCGTCAGGATATCATAAGAGAAAGGCAGAGGCCCGCCTTTCACCACTGTAAGGGTTAAATTCTGTGATCCCCTACAAACAAACAAACAAACAAACAAGAAATTCACTAAGAAAATGCAAGGTTCATAATACAATGCAGAACGTCTCTGGAATTAATGACGCTATAAATCTACTTCGCTCAATTCATTCTTTGATCGCTTCTCTTTTGTTCTAGTTATCTTCGCCAAGGAGGTTATGTTTTCACGCCTGTCTGTCTGTTTGTTTGTTTGTCTGTCTGTTAATCGTTTTACGCAAAAAGTAATCAACGGATTTGCACCAAATTTGGTGGAAAGGTCGCAAATATACCCAGGATCAATCGGTTAAAATTTGGGATTTATCCGGATTAAACAGAAAATAAACAGCCACCCAGTTTAGCATTTTTGTAATTCCTCAATGATGCCACACAAATAAGGGTCAACATACAACACGTTTGGGAGAATAATTGATAAAGAATCAAGCAAATATCCAAAATAGCTGTTATTTGTGGATCCAAACTCTTAAGACAACAATATGTGGCGGGGCGGAGGTGTGCGCTCTACCGATTGCCCCTCTAGTAACTACAGCATGTTTTCGCTTCCTTGTAATTTCAGAGATGTGCTGTCTTTTCAATAACGTATCTTGTTTCAACATTAAGCGGTGCTCTTTACGCGGGATGACGTAGTCAGCCAGCGTATAAAATTCGGTAGCGCATTCCTTTCGTCGTCTTGGGAGTCAAAAATTGCCTTGTTTTTTTAACTTTCCCTTATCCCGAGCCCGTCCCGAAAAAATATGTGTGATTTTTATTGGCTGTAACTCCGAATCACGTGCAAGTCAGGTTGGATTGCACCATGGATATCCATGATCGCACAATCAGCAAAAAAACATACTGCGTCAGCAATTTTAAACCAACACATCCCGCGTAAACGCCTTCAGGCGTCTTCTTGTTTTTAATATAATTAGTTTAATTTATGGCTTGCATACAATTAAATGAGCACTGAGTTACCCCCAATAGTGTGTCTTAAGTGGCATGAAACTCTAGAAAATTCTAAAATTACTGGCCAGCCTAGTTCCCGTTGTCCACCTATCCTTAAAACCAGATTTTGAAGACTTCAAATCACTATACTTATCAATTAAAGGAAAACAAGCATTGTAGCGAATACGTTTATAGTAGCCCGTATGGCATATTTCTGGCCAAAGAAGAATACAAAGAAGAATTGTTCTTCATTTAAATAAAGACTCCCACGTTATGGTGCTATTTTTGGCCTTTACAAACACAGCGGAAAGAGAAAACGATTCCCGTAGGGAACTTGCGATCTCAGACCAATGTTTGGTAATTTACAGCTCAACTAGCAACATCAAACATTGCATGGAAGCTTCTCGTAAATGAAGTACTTTTCAAAGAAATCAGCATTGCTTACAAACTGAACACAGTTATTAAACATTTTCAAACTTTACTTACTGATACGGCTTGCCTTTTCCGTACCCATGGATTTTAAATGTGTGCCCGTTAACGACGCCCTCCATTTCAAGCTGAATTTTCATTTCCTCTTTGATTGCACTCTTTCAATTAAGAATAGAGTGAAACCCGGTTAAACCAGAATTACCACAAAGGTTTAGGAGCCCATCTATATTTAGAGCAAAATAGCAATTTTCTCTTCTTTTCAATACTTACCATGCTGGTAGAAGTAAAGTAAAATGTTAACTTTTTCAGCTCTTCTCTTGTTCCTGATCCTTCCTCTTACAAATCACCGATGTGAATGAGAATTCAGCTCTGAGGGCTCTGTTATAAACCTGTTGAATTCCATTCCGGCACCAAGCGGCTAGTCTTAAAATCACTCGCAATTGGTCACCCACGGAGGGATAAAGTTTACTTAGTTTTGATCTCTCCTAGACTGGCGGCTTACGCCTCACACGAATGTATTGATATTTGACAAGCGGCTGCTCCAAGTGATAGCCAGGACCAAACAACACATGTAATGTCAGTAATAAATGGTAATGATTTTGCGGTTCCGTATTAAATGTCAAAGGGGTAAATTATAAGGTTACTACGAGTGCGAAATGAAGCAAAGTAATTAACTTTGCTTCAGTTAACAAGAAAACAATTTAATTAAAAGATAATAACATGATAACATACTCCCAGCTATTTTTAATAAACTTGTTCCAAAAAAATCCTCATTGTAATTTTTCCCTCTGAATTCTTGCGTCTTGGAACAAAATTGCTAAAATAGTCACATTTCTCCTCGTTGTTTTGGAGAGTGTGACGAGGAAACCTACCAAACTGTATTTTTCACCTGTGTTTTTATTGTGTAGTTTATGAAGACTAGAATTTGAGACAGTCCTTTAGGGCCCTATTGTTACAAGTGGTGGCGAGTCCGAAGTTAACAGCTGGAAAAGAGATTTTAATCACCCCTGTGATCTCCGTTGGCAAGGTTGACTCATCTGAATATGAATACAGAAACGCTCTCGTTAGCGGCCACCCTTGGTGCATAACAAAGTGCTCGCTCACGGGAAAAATCAACAAAATAAGTTCAAACTAAATTGATTAACGTAATTATATAAATATATTACCTTATAAGCTAAAATTAGGGAAATAGACAACTTTTTTTCTGCCTAAAACTAATTTCAGTTCTTTTTATAAGCAACACCATTCGGAAAAAGTACAATAAAGTCTTTAAAAAAATGTGTCACGTGTTAATCAAAATCAGCTGAAATTCAATTTTATCAGAACAAAACGTGGGAAAAAACATGGGGTGCATACAATCGGGCTTTGATCATGCAACATTGTAGTTTCAAACGTTCATCATAGCGGACGGACACTTAACTCCTAACTCTGATGATGATTATGTTTTGCCCCCTCTCACAAATCGAGTCTTCTTCGCTTGAATTTGACGTTTGTGAACTGGAATCTCTTCGCCTTAATGGTAACAAGTTAATATGGTCAAACGACCTCGATTCGCTTAAGAATTTTGTGGCAGATGTTTTAAAACAGCAAGGGAAGTGGCTGACGCCTGGTGGAAATACGAAGCAATTCAAAAGTACCACTGGTAATGTAATCATCAATTGGTATAATTAACAAGAAACAACAAACTCTGAATTTTCAGGGACGGGATTGTCCTGCGTTAAAGATTGTCCTGCGTTAATAAGTTAGTGGAACTAGTGCAAAGAAGGCGGGAACGACAATGGATTTGCGAAGCCTTGATCCATTAGTATCAACCGAGCAAAAAACGCAACCACTTGGCTGCTTCAGCTAGTTCAGAATCCACAGCCATGATTACGATATCCAGTCTTATCAGCAGATCTGACGGTGAAGCTTTGGCCAGCAAAGTTCCTGATGTAAATAAAATTCTTAAGCAGTTTTGCCAGTTTAAGACCTGGGGATTTATAGATCACTCAAATATTTCTGCGACTGAACACCTTAATCGGAGCGGTCTTCATTTAAAGAAGGCTGGAACCTCGTGTCTCGCTCAGAATTTTATTGATTATTTGCGTGTAGATTAGGACAGTGCCGTCTGGGAATCCGATCTGGCTGATGCCAGCAAGTGTGACGAACGCGGTAAGTTCAACCATTCTAGTATCTTTGGTCTAGTCTGCTGTCCCACATTGTTGAACTCAGAGTTTTTTTGTACTCTTCTAAAGTTGACATTTTAGTAATCAAAGAGTCTAAATTAGACTCTACAGTGCATAATAACGAAGTTTACTTAACTGGCTTTGAACTGGTCAGGAATGATCGTGAAGTTAACGGAAGGAATGGAGGTGGTATTTGTATTTACTTGCGTACGAATTTAAACTCTCGAATACGTGACGATTTAATAGTAAGGAGTTGGAGTGTTTATTTGTTAAAATCAACAAGCCACGGAGTACACCATTCCTAGTCGGTACGTGGTACCGACCCCCATGCTCTCCAATTGATCTTTTTCGTGAGTTTGAAACAGTTATTTCCAAAATTGACACCGAAAATAAGGAGTTATATATACTAGGTGATGTAAATTGGAATTTGTTGCCTCGAGCAAATGCACATATTTCTTCCCCTCTGACAAACATTTTTGATACACACGGTCTCAGCCAGTTAATCAGGGAACCAACACGTGTCACTCCAGCTTCTAATACCTTAATTGATTTATGCATAACAAACTCTCCGGAGAAGATTACAAAATCGGGTGTCATTCACCTTGGTGTAAGTGATTAATTATTCTCTTGTTTTCATGACACGCAAGGTCCACGTCGGCCGTAATGGTCCTCGCATGATTGAGAAGCGGCAATTTAAGCATTTCGACAGTGAGTTTGAAACAGTTATTTCCAAAATTGACACCGAAAATAAGGAGTTATATATACTAGGTGATGTAAATTGGAATTTGTTGCCTCGAGCAAATGCACATATTTCTTCCCCTCTGACAAACATTTTTGATACACACGGTCTCAGCCAGTTAATCAGGGAACCAACACGTGTCACTCCAGCTTCTAATACCTTAATTGATTTATGCATAACAGACTCTCCGGAGAAGATTACAAAATCGGGTGTCATTCACCTTGGTGTAAGTGATTAATTATTCTCTTGTTTTCATGACACGCAAGGTCCACGTCGGCCGTAATGGTCCTCGCATGATTGAGAAGCGGCAATTTAAGCATTTCGACAGTGAGTTTGAAACAGTTATTTCCAAAATTGACACCGAAAATAAGGAGTTATATATACTAGGTGATGTAAATTGGAATTTGTTGCCTCGAGCAAATGCACATATTTCTTCCCCTCTGACAAACATTTTTGATACACACGGTCTCAGCCAGTTAATCAGGGAACCAACACGTGTCACTCCAGCTTCTAATACCTTAATTGATTTATGCATAACAAACTCTCCGGAGAAGATTACAAAATCGGGTGTCATTCACCTTGGTGTAAGTGATTAATTATTCTCTTGTTTTCATGACACGCAAGGTCCACGTCGGCCGTAATGGTCCTCGCATGATTGAGAAGCGGCAATTTAAGCATTTCGACAGTAGCAAGTTACTGAGTGACCTCAACAAAATGCCATGGGGCAACGTCGATTTGTATTCCGACCCAAACGACACGTGGGGTGAATGCATGGAAAGAAATGTTTCTCAGTTGTGTCGACAAACATGCACCACTCAAATTGAAAAGAGTCCGCAAAACGTCATGTCCATGGATTACTGGCGATCTACTGTGTAAAACCAGAAGAAGAGATTTCCTTAAAAAAGAAGGCAATCTCTTCCAATGATTCAGCCACATGCATATGGGATCAATAGAAGCGTGCTAGAAACCGGGCAAATAACGCTATTAAGCTTGCAAAGAAAATCTACTTTTCTGACCTGAAGGTTAGTAAAGGCAATTTTCGGAAAACATGGAACCTAATTAACGAGTTAACCTCCCGTAACAGCGGCAAGACGTCCAATATTTTGGAAATCAAAGCTGACGATAAAGTAGTTAGTACTGTAAGGGAGCAGACTTAGCGGAAACTATGAACGAACACTTGACTAATATTGCGCAATTACTAGCAAAAGATATTCCTGCCGTAGAAGTAAATGCTTAGTCTTATCTGGAAACTACTGATAAATCGTTTTCTCTGCAAACTCCGAGTATCGATATTGTGTCAAATCTTTTAAAGAAAAGCGATGATAAAAAAGCCACAGGTCTTGATAAGATTCCGAGCAAGCTGTTAAAGATGGCTGCTGTTATTATCGCACCGTCGCTTACTGCTATATTTTCAAAGTCTATGCTCACTGGGATATATCCAAACAAATGGAAAACGGCCACAGTAACCCCAATCTTCAAAAGGGTCTCAAGTTGGATCATAACAATTATAGGCCAATTTATGTAATTCTGATAGTTTCTAAAGTTTTCGAGAAAAATGTTTACAACCAAATCTACCATTACTTGAATAATAACCAATTTACTATTGGGTTGCCAATCAGGCTTCCTCCCCTTACATAGTACTCTTACGGCTTTTCGTGGCGGCATCTTTGACTAGCCATGTTTGTCAAAAACTACTTCCATCAAGTTTCCGAGCTCGTTTAACATGTCCTCTACGAACGTCTTATCTTTCGTGTTACGTGTTTTAAAAGATGATTTTAAAGAAAGCATTTTTTGCTCTGATTTCGTGCCCCAAGATGGCCACAGTCGCCATCTTGGATACAAGTCAGTGGATAATTTACCCATCACGCTCCGCGCGCCTAAGATGAGACAAATTTGACCACTGCCAGCCCGGCATGTTGATACAAATAAATCTATTGTTCCATACTATTTCATTTCTTTAACGGATACCGGATTTAACTTATTAACTAGGGAACACGCAATTAAACATTCTCTATAAAATTGTGGTAGACCTATTGGCAATTTTAAGTAATCAAAGTGACAATCAAATAACAGTCTACCATTAATTTTACTAAGGTACCGACTCAAGATGCACTTCCAAGAACATGAAGAGTCGTCTAGAAACTTTTGAATACATTTGATTCTTTGTGCTTCAATCATGGCTTCAATATGAGGCATCTTAAGGCCCCAATTATTGATGTCATTAAATTGTTTTAGCGGAGCTCCACAGCGGAGCCCCATAACTACCGTGCGAGGATAGAAATTGAGAAAACCATGCGTTTGAGTTTTCATGGTCATCGTGGCTAGAGGCATGGCTCGCGGGCGCGTGCGCCTAGCGACGACGACGACGACGACGACGACGAAGTTGCCCCAACATGGCGGCCATAGTCATCCGGGATCATTTAAAAGGTCTTAAACCGAAACGAGGCTTTGTTTTTCGCGCGCTTTTCGCGGCTTGCCGCGGCTACACAACCTACAGCCAGCAGTCTACAGCAGTCTACAATGTTTTGCTGAAGAAACGGATTATTCATAGCGGTTTTGGAGGAAAATTTTTCTTCCTACAAGTTTTCAAGCGTTTTTGGAGGGACATAAGCATAAAGCTGAGTTCTTTCTACAAGTTTTCAAGCATTTTTGGAGGGACTGTGTGAGGTGCTCCGCTTTTAAGGTTTGCCTAAATGTATTTAATATTGATTACTTCAAGCCAATATCCTCTGTTCATTCATATTCTACACGTCAATCAAATAACGATGACCTGTTTCTAAACCAAGTCCAGACCACACAATATGGTATTCGTTCTCTTTGTTTCTCTGGTCCTAAACTTTAAAATTCTTTACCTCTGGCTGTAAAACAGATTACTCCTTTTTCTAAAATTCGTCAAAACGTTAACAACTCTATGTTTGACAGGTATAACAATGATATTGTTAATTAATTAGCTTAATTTTGTACATAATTATAATGTTAAATCTGTTTAAAAGTGACTGGATATTTTTCTATATTCATTTTTTTGTTAATTTGATTCTTAAGAAATTGTTCATATGTTAAACAAGTATAATGTTAGCAGTTAGTACAAGAGGTAATACTTTTTTAACAAAAAGAATGTTATTAACTCTATTCCTTTTGCTCGTGAAGTAATTAATTTGGGGCACCTACTCGATTAGTTTACTAACTATTTAGGTGTCCCAGACTCTACACCATAACAGCAGATTAACAAACTTACCTTCTCTTCTTCTCCTCTTTTGTTTAAACAATATTGTAAAATCATTATAACTATATGTACATAATCTTCTGTGTAAGTTGCATTTGCCTTGGACTTCCTGGCAATTTTGACAAATCATTCACTGTAGTCATCAACTTCGCTATATTCGCCGCTTACAAAGGGCACCTCTTGTCTGTTGGCAAATTTGGCAATTTCGTCATATTTGCCATATTCGTCAAATTCACCATACTCGACATCTGCCAAGGGTTCCTCCTTCCTATCATTTGCAGGGGCCTTAAAATTGTTGGTGATTTTGACGAATTCACCATATTCGCCGTTGCATGCATGCAAGTGACGCAAAGGAGAAATTGTATTTGATCAGGGCTCCTAAGCATAGCAGAAAAGAAAGGCAAGATGTTCAAAATGTGAATTAGTGAAAAGATTCTGAAATCGATTACCTTGTAAACAAAAGGCTTGAATAATACTTTTGTCTCACGGCCGCTCCGTTAGCGATCTCAGCTGCTTGTTTGTGAAAGCCTTTCTGTTAATACTGCATGGAAACATACTTTTTTCTTTGTGTGAATACCTCCAAACATCAGCGTATGGGGAGGGGGGGCTGGGGGGGCTGCAGCCCCCCCCCCCTCTGTCGGAAAAAAATAGTATTATTCGGGCAAAACTGATGTACCGTTCGGGCAAAGACACAGTAAAACATATTTTATTATTTAATATCTTGATTCATTTGTTTTCATCCCGCATCTCGCCTAATCTTCTAACTGATCTCTGTACTACTTCACGGAATGGCTGTTATTACTCGGAGTTAGAACATTGAGTTCTGCCGAGGGACTGGGAGTGATAATCAAGACCGCGCTGGGACTGGAACTGCGTATGAGTTGGCGGCCATGTTGAGTTATGTCAGTTCTCGAGTGCATGTGCGTGTAATCTGTTGGATTGAAGTATGTCTTTGTCGAAGTCTCGTAAAAGATCATATCGATACCGTGTGAAATGTGAAGAATGCGAGAAAGAATTCGACTCCGACTATGTAGAAGCTGATTCCCGAATTCTTCACAGCGGCCGAAAATTGAAATGTCTGCAGGTGGTAGAATCGTCACAGCTGAAATTAAGTGGTTTCTTCTCTAAAAGCAGTGCAGCAGTCGAATCTTCAGGTCAGACACAGGAGGCAACGCTTGTTGGATGAAGTCCAGAGAGTGAACAACGTACTATTTCATCAACATACGAATCAGTTGCAACTGAATATCCAGCCAGATCCTGAATCAATCGACCAAGATTCACTTAAGGCTGATGCCTCAATGAACCTAGTGAGCCCAGTACCCCGATAGATAAAGGCATTCAATCAGATCTCGGAGGGATTGCTGAACTAGAGCCAGAGTCCTCCACATCACCTACGTTGACAACAGTTTATTACACATGTATTGACAAAGTCGTCAGTGAACTTCAATCAAGGTTTGAGGGCATGACCAGGAGGTTTTGTGCGCATTGGGCGAAATCGTATTCAGCCGTTCTCCAAGCATCAACAACATCCAAACTGTATCAAATTTCTATGGCGTGGGTAGTGAAATGCTATCAAGTGAGAAGTCAATCTTTGAAAACTACGACTGCGGGGACCCATGCCAGAGAAAAAACGCAGCCGTGATGGTAAAGACCATGCATCAAAATGGTCTCCATGACATTTTACTATATAAAGTTATCTCCATCCTGGCCACAATTCCAGCAACCTCGTGCTCTGCTGAAAGGTCTTTCAGCGCCCTTCGCCGCATCAAAACATTTTTAAGATCCACAATGGGACAAGACCGACTTAGCAGTATCGCCGTTATTAACATAAAAGAAAGTATGCAAACAAGACAATGCAGAATGACATGCAAAGGATTATTGACATATTTGGGTGTCGAAGTAATCGTTCTTCATACTTCTTTTAGAGCTCAAATGGGTACGTTTTATCTCTCACTTCATGGTTTTGTATTTTAGAAATGTTCATCTCGATTTACCGAAAATATTTGCACTATTTTGAACGCCCGTGCTCTCACGGTATGGCGAAGAAAACTTGACGTCACGAAAGAATCATCTTGTGCATCTGTGACCAACAAGTTTCATTCGGGCAAATTATGTTCAGCCTCCCCCCCCCCCCCCCAACAAAATTTTTCCCGTACGCCGATGCCTCCAAAAATCCCTGTGTTAACAGTGCTCATGTTAAGCAGTTTTAATGTAGATTTAGCCAAGCCTAAAAGCGGGGCGCCCGTTTAGTACTTTCATTTCACTTTAAACTGTAAAAGCATTCTAAAATATTGCGAAGGATTAACTCGCTAAGATTTTTGTCTAAACTTTCGTCTGCCATTAGTACGGTCTTTCTACGTACAACGTCATGGAGTATATTCTACAAAAAACACAAATTATCAATGTACTGTATTCTATTCCAAAATCAGCAACAAGGAGCTTTGGAGACAGACAGGGCAGCGACCGATAGAGCAAGAGATAAGACAAAGAGCTTGGGGCTGGATCGGCCACACCATGAGGAGATCAGATGAACATGTAGTCAAGAGGGCACTGGAGTGGAACCCACAGGGGAAGCGAAAGAGAGGGAGACCCCAGCACACCTGGCGACGAACGAGAGTGGCAGAGTTAGAGAAAACGTCTGACATGGAATGAGGCAAAGGTCACTGCGCAGAATAGGGTTAGGTGGCGTGCTCTAGTTGAGGACCTATGTTCCACTAGGAACGAAGAGGATTAAGTAAGTAAGTAAGTATTCTTTTCCTGATGAAATTAAACATTCTATTTGCGTAAATGTATTTAAAAGATTTGTACACGCTACTGGGAAATGCAGGACACAACTCTTGTCATTTTCGTGTTAAAACGAACACCTCGGTAAAATAATTGTTTACTCCAAGGTATGGTAAAATGTATGCAAAAGGGCTTAGATATAACTATCTATATAAAAACACATTTAGACAGTTCCGCTAGCATTTTTTACTTAATTTAGCTTGATATCGAGCTTCCAGTATATAGCCTGCATGGAAGCAAAATAAATGCAAATGTTTTTCTTTTTTGTTATGTTATAATTAAATTGAGTTATGGATGCCGCTCAAATTGAATTATTAAATGAAATCGTAAAATTATTAAGCACTCAAGAATCTTATTACTGAACTTCAGGGTTTCCTTCAATCCTATAATTCATAATCATGGACAAAAAACCCTTCTCTGTTTTACCCTACGAGCCGAGGTTTCTCTTTTGCATGGCTTTTAGCAGGGTATCTCGGTGTTTTTCGCTGCAATTTTGTCTGTTTTCCACAGCACGGAGTCTTTCCGCTTCTCGGCGTTCTTCGCTAAAATTTCGTCTGTTTTTCACAGCACGGAGTCTTTCCGCTTCTCGGCGTTCTTCGTTAACATTTTGTCTGTTTTCTGGAGCCCGGACTCTTTCTGCTTGTCGGCATTCTTCGTTATAATTTCGTCTCCTTTCTCTTTCCCGAGCGCGCCTTCTTTGGCGATCTTCTTCGCTCATTCTTCCCCAGTTAATTCTTGCTCTCTTCCGCTCTCTTTCCCGTTGCTCTTCACCTGAACCCTGTGTTCTGCAAACTATATTTTCTCTGCTATTGTTTGTTGACATAGCAATAGAAATTGTTTCGTTTATCCTTTAGTAAGACTTTAACAGTGTAGAGTAGTAATATTGTGTCTCAAAAAGACAATGAACTGAAAATTTCTTTTTCAGTCGTCAACGCAATTTCCCGCCAAAAATATGCGGCTACCAGAACAGCTTCCAAATAAATCACGTCACCTCGATGAGTTGACACATGAGCCCACAATATGGTCATGTGATGCTGGTCAGTGGCTATCCCGGTTTGACAGCTGTCAATTGAGCATATTGTGAATGTCCAATGTAAAAGATGTGGATTTGCCTAGACACCCCTGAGATACCCCTCCCTTCCTTTTAATAGTCTCCCCTACCCTACCCGTACAATCTGTAGACGCATACGTACGTAATTGCTTGTAAGAATAGTTTCTTATTGATAACTCCTGTTCCCGAATCTTTGTAGTTTTTAATCTTTGGTGATTTGTAGTGTAGCGCTAGCTAACTAATTGAGCTGAAAATCAGCTTGACTTTGGTTCGCTTTGATATCAAAGCCAACATGTGAAGGTATTGGCCTGGTATCAGCTGATTATAGGCTGGGCGCCAGCTTGATTTATAAAAATAGTCTGCATTAGTCGTTTTATCCCATTCTTTTCCCGAACTTCAAGAAAAAGAAAACGGGGAAAATGTAACAATTGTACTCTTGATGACATTAACCAGAAACTGACTCTACAGTGAGCCCGCTATCTACTGATCTATGACCACAAAACTCAACACAACGTAAATTATCTCGATTTCGACAACAAGTTTAATTCTCAAAAAGTGTTATGCATTTATTTTCTAAATCTACAACAACTTATAAACTCTGTATACTCCTCTTGAAATTCTAAAACAATGTAAGATTTGTTACTCAAGCTCACACTACACAGGTTTGGACTTTACAACAATCTCTAAACTTCTGAATTGACAGTGTCAAAAGCTAACTCCTACCAAATCACTTGAAGGGTTGTTGTTTTTTTGTGTTTTTTTTTTTCACTTACAAGTGTACAATTGAGTCAAACTAATCCAGCAAAATGAAACGTTCTAGACATAGTTTTACTAGTTTCACCAACAAATCCCTAACCAAAATCAGTAAAAAACGTGGTTCGATTAAATGCCTTGTTGTCTTCTTGGGTTGTTTGGGTTTACGCCCTTGCTTGGCTCGGTTTCTCCATAGGAGAGTAGTGGGCTACAGCATTTTCGTACAGCTCAACCACGTTGTAATCGTCCTTTTGACTCGTTATCTCAATGCAGTGGTCCACAAAATGGTAACCTGGCATCTTGACATTCTTCTTGGGTCTGAAAAATATACAAACAGATTTGCATAAGTGGCACTTTGCTATTGGTCGGCATGTTAAAGCGCTTGAAATTCGAACTGCAAAAAATGACTGCCCGAGCGCGAGCCAAGTGTTTTGTTTTACAACGCATCAGGGTTCATCAGCTTACAGTTTAACTCTGCGGTTTGCAATCACAGCCTTTTCCAGTTAACATCATTTATATAAGTACTTTCCCTTTACAGTCAAGGCCACAGTCAATGAGTCAAGGACAGAAAATGGACAAGAGAATAACCACGTTCTGTCTGTGAATAAGAAGTAAGCTGCAGCTGATTATAAATCCTTAAAAAAATGTAAAGAACAAAAACATCCTTTGATGATAAACGCGAGCTTTTTGTTCACCGCGGCTATGTCTGCTCCAGTTATCCATTTGTCCCCGATACACTATCATATTAACAGGTCCTTTGGGATGTGATTCGATAATATGAGAATTATTTTTAGCTTCTATCTATTTTTATAGATTACAATTTTGGTTGTCACTATCCATGCCCAACGTCATCGGAGTTAGAAATCCGAACGTTTTCTTTTCTGTTTGAGAATCTTGTTCACCACCATTGCGGTCTTCGCAATGGCCGCCCATGAATCCAGCAACCAGAAAGACATTACTGATTACTCTGAGATGGCGACTTCTAAAAATAATTAGTTTACTGGATTAAGCCGAGTTATTAAGTTGGCATTAAAACATACGTAAAGATGGTCTTGAAGTCACATCGGTAATGGCCGCCTTCTTTCAGCAGCAGAGACATGATAATGTCACCCCTCAGCAATCCATCACGTTCAAACATTATCTCAGTGGATGGCTCCCATTTCACTGTTCTTTTCTGCATCACTGGACCATTAGGAGGAAAATTCGCTCCAAAAAAGTGAATGTCATAATTGAAAGTGTCGCCATTCACGTTATTAAGAGAGAGGTGAGAGCACACAAAGAAACTCAAGCGATTTTGTCAAGAGGCATAGTTATATCCATGATTAATTGATTAATTGATTGATTGAGTGAAAACGCCATTTTGTAAATAACTGGATTCATAAGCCCTGTCACAAAGGGAACAAATTATTGAATTTATTTTTTTTTTTATTTTTCTTCGTATGGTTCTACAAAACTAGACGCAAGTATTTAAGGCTTTGAGAAAAGGGAAAATTTGTCCATGTGGCGTAAGGTATTCCATGGAGGAACTTTCCAGAATTTAGGAATCAAGAAGGAAACACGAACGTGATGGCCAAGCCAATTGATGTATGAATAATCGATAATGAAGTAGTTTAAATGAAAGGACACATAATCATTATTCATGAAAGTATACTCAGATATAAATTATACTTTTTTTGTTTCCTTCAAAGTGAGTCACTATGCTAAGTCTTTCCCTAAGGTAGACATTGGTTATACATGTTGCCAACCTGATGTGGCTTGTAGCAGTACAAACGCCTCCGTCTTCAAAGGTCATGGTCCTTTGCCAAAAATAGCCGGCATCAGGATCAGAACATGTCTGCTTGAAAATATCTGGTATGTCCTTCGGGTAGTTTACGAATACTCTGTTGCCATAGTGAACTACCGTTGTCAGTATATCATAAGAGAAAGGCAGAGGCCCGCCTTTCACCACTTTAAGGGTTAAATTCTGTGATCCCCTAGAAACAAAGAAACAAGAAATTCTCTAAGAGAACCCAAGGCTCATAATACAATGCACAACATCTCTGGAATTAATGACGCTATTCTTTGCATTTATTCTTTGATCACGTCTCAGGTTTTTCTAATAACTGCAGAATGGTTTCGCTCCGTTATAAGTTCAGAGATATTCTGTCGTTTCAATGACTTATTTCATTTCAATATCCAGCAGTTATCTTTTGATTTATCGCTAACATTCAATTAACTGAGCAGTCTCGCCCAATAGGTGTGTCCTTTGGTGACATGTAACTCTAAAAAAATTACTGAACAGATTAATTCCCGTTGTTCACCTGGCCTTAAAATTAGATTTTGAAGACTTCAAATCACTATACGTATCAATGAAAAGATAACAAACATGCTAGCTAATAAGTTTATACAAGCAGGCAAATGCCTAGCCAAAGAAGAATACAAAGAAAAGTTTTTCTTTACTCAAATAAAGACTTCCACGTTAAGATCCTGTTTTTTTTTTTGCATTAATGAACGTAGCGGAAAGAGAAAACGATTCCTTTAACTGAGGAACTTACGATCTCAGACCAATGTTCGATAATCTACAGCTTAACTAGCAACATCAAAAAAACATTAAATGAAGCACTTTTCAAAGAAATCAGCACTGCTTACAAACTGAACGAAAATATTAAACATTTTCAAACTTTACTCACTCGTAAGGTTTGCCTTTTCCCTTCCCAACGATCTGAAATTGGTGTCCGTTAACAACGCCCACCAATGTAAGGTTGATTTTCATTTCCTCTTTAAGTGCATTCTGTAAATTGAGATTAGGGCGAAGCCGGATTAAAGTAAAATTACTATAAGGGACTAAGTTAACACTTACGTGTCCTGCAAAATAGCAACTTTCTCTCCTGTTTAATACTTACCATGCTGATAGAAGTAAAGTAAAATGTTAACTTTCACAGCTCTTCTCTTTTTCCTGATCCTTCCTCTTACAAATGTCACGGTAAACTTCGCAGACAGTAAGAGTTTGTAGTCTTGTTCGTACTTTATTCTCGTAGACAAGCGGTCAGCTACAATCTCTGATCAAGACTAACTTTTTTTACTTGAAAACCACGCTTAAGTGTAGAAAGTGCAAGGCCGCGCAACGCATTGTGATTGGCTAGGAGCCTCATCTATTCATTTGTCGGCGAGTGCATAACAACGGCGGCTTCGTTAGAAGGATTAAAACCTTAACTCCAATCTCGCTAGTAACTCGAGAGTTATAGCATTGACTCTCTGCTCAGAATTAGACGTGTGGAAAGCAGACTTATCCTGCACTTATTTCGTAACCAATCACAGCGGTTGCTGGAGATCTGCGTTGCACTTTTGAAGGTGACCGGTTCTGATAACGACTTCAAAGGAATAAAGGTTAATTAAAATGTAAAGTAACAATCTTAATTACTAAGTTCGGCTGGAAGCACGTAGTTCCACAGTTCTTGCTGGTAAGATAGCCAGGATAAATTGTGATCCAGTAACTTAACTGGAAAGTTATCTTGAAACACCAATGTCATTGTACTGCTTGTGCTAATAGCGACACCCAGACTGCTACCAGCGCAACGCGCGAGCGTGTGTAGCTTCACAAGAACTTAGGTAATTACTTTAGCTGGATTAGGAATTTAGAGCGAAAGTAATTAAATAATTAAGTAATTAATTAAGTTTATTAAACCCACGCGGTGCCAACAAATAAAAAGGTTTTAGCTCGTCCATAGTTTTTCGTGGGAACTTTTCTCGCTTGATCAAGTGTGCGTGCTTGCTTTCCAAAGCCTAAGCGTCGCTTAGTGGCGGTCTGGTAATCAAGTGTAAAATTATAAATTCGAGGTACCGATCACGTTCGTTAACCTGACATTGTTCATCACTCAATAACACTAATAAGCATTGAAACAAGCGCAACCCCGAAAGGTGCAACATCGCACTAAATTGTTTCGAACACCAAAACGTTCACACGGAGTAAAACATATGAAATAACTTAAATATAAAACTTTTGAAAAGTGTATGCTAACACTTTCATTATCATCTGGGCGTTGCCCACAAATGAATTTTAATTTTGACACTCTATATTAAAAGTTAAAATTAACTTTTTAGAAAAGAGAAATTATAAATTTAATATAGGCGAAATGAAGCAGAACAATTACCTTTGTTTCCGTTAATAAGAAAACCATGTAGTTACGTAACAAATGAAGAAACCTAAGCCGCGTATGTTTGATAAAACACAACGGGCATTTGAGAGCAATGCATTTCTCGACAGTGTTCTCAATTGTGTGGAGTGTTTTATCACAGTTTAATACGCGGCTTAGGCTTCTTCATTTCCTTTATGATATATAGATTTTACACGCTACGAGAAAAAAACAACAAAGCACACAGATCGTCAAACTGACGCCATTTAATACCAACTTCTGGACTGTTTTCGCTTCTTCTTCTTTATTTGTTATATTAATAATCTCAGCTTCAAACTTTCTGCTGCATGCCTCGCAGAGAACTCCATCATGAATTTCTTCAACTGAAGAAAATATTTTTCGCATCTTTATGTCGATTAGTGTTAATGTGGCGATAAACAATAAAACAGGCCATTTCTATGTTTTATACTCTGATAAAACATGGGTTTTTGACCAATCAGAGCTCGCACAGGATCCTATCTATATTATAAAACTTTTTTGAAAAACAAATCAGGCTTGAATGGGATTCAAACCCTACGACCCATGACCGGTAGTGGAGCAATGCCCCAACCGTCAACTGAGGTATCACTGAAGCCTAACAAGGAGCTAGTAATTTGTAAGTTTGATAGCTCAGTTGTTTTGGGCGTTGCACTGGTGTCGCAAGGTCATGGGTTTGAATCCCGTTCAAGCCTAGGTTTTTTTTAAGTCTGATCTTTGCAACTGCTGAATTTGCGGATCACCCCCAGCGATGATATTACAATTCTTAAATTGACAAAGCTGTCATCATTTGGGTTCTTTAAGGCAATAGAGTTGTCACTCAGGCGGAAATAAAATGTGAGGAAAAGAAAACAGACTTCGTGTGCTTTTATAGTGAACGGAGCTCCATTTAACACTGTTTCAGTTTACAGTCGAGCCTATTGACATTGCCACCTTAGGGAAAGAGCAAATTGACCGTTGTAGAGACGTGGCCGTTATGGATAGGTACAAAACTTTTACTTTTAAAACATCATCATTGTGGCACAGAAATACTCAACACGATCAAAATATATCTACAAAACAGAAACAAAGTTAATCTTATGAAGCAAAATGTTCACAAAACAAGTTGGGCACAGTAAGCGCATCGGTTTGCACAACGTTCGCTCGTGGTAGTGCACACATCTTATTTTCCCTTTACTGAATTACAACTGCATCTATGAAGTCCTATTTTAAAGTGACGTGGTGCGCCGCAAGGCATTTTTCTTTCAATTTCGCAATGCAATTTCAAGACAAACGAATGATGTTAAAAATTATTAAATTTTTAGTCTGGAAAGCTATTGGAACCTTATCAGTGTTATCAACGCAGACGAAAGATATTAAGAATGATTATCAGGATAGATAACCGTATGCTATTTATGAAAATAAAATGTACGGTGTATGTTTTACTCCTCCTGTTCAGTAACAAGTGCGGCAACGTTTCTTTTTGTCAAATAGATACGGTCTTGATGCTTTCAGTCATGCATCTGCCGAATTATGGCTGCATTTTCCAATTGATTCATTGCTTGATTTTCTATTTTGTTTTTTATATTATTATTACTCTCATGTAATTTTTCTGACCGCAGTATAATTTGCTTTGTCTCTGTACAGAGCTTTGAGGTAGCCGCTTCGAGCATGCAGTGGTAACAAGAGATCTGTTCGGTCATCAGTTATAAAGGAATAAAGGGATAAAGGGATTTTTGCATGCTGCCCAGGAACTACGATTGTTTTCGTTTATTTTTTTGCTTCTAAAGGTATCAGGCCATTAAGGTATTAACGTTCATTTTTGTTAACATTACTTATTAAAGGATCATTGGATAACTTTTTCAATTGTCTTTATTGCTTCTTTGTTAACTTCGTTTGCAATCTTAGCAGTACGAGGAAGTGACCAACACACGGAAATTACAACATTAGAACACAGCACAGAAACGCGAAGAAGGAAGAAAACAACAGAAGGAGAAGAAAGAAGAGTTTCATCGTGTCACAAAGGTCAACCACAGGAAGAGCCAAATATTGATAGGTATGGTGTCCATCTTTATTAGACAGAATTAATAACATCAACCTATTCACTCTGCCCTAGGTCATGAAGCCTTTTGTTTTTAGAAGCAAATTTTGGGAGCGTTTTGTTTCTTCTATTCTCCCATATACATAATTTACCGAGAATAATCAAACGAATATCAGTTGAGTCACAGGTGGTCAAAGATCTTCATTTGAAATTCCACCGGTTTCGTTTTTACGCCGAAGGAAATTTTTTTAATAGAATCGACTGGCTTTATTCCTATGTGGTATTTTATGTTATCCGCCCGATTCTGCAGAGGGAGTAAACTTTTGACTCTGTTAAACCGATTTTTTATTATGGTATTTGCAAACAGAATGCTGTTCATTGGTTTGTATTGAAAAGTCCAAATTGAATTATATGCAACAATGTGAAGACTCGAGAATAGCTCCTGCAGTAAAAGTAAAAGATCTTAATCGCCTGACAAATTGGAAGAACTATTATGGTGTTAAGTTTTATTGGAAATCGGCAACAAGTAAAACTGTCAACATCTTGCTGAATACGAGTCAATTTAGTGTTGTTTTACAAAATCATAGGATCTAAATATACTGAGAAAAAGGAAGGCGGCTTATTTCTAAGAACAGACAAACGTAGGGCTGGTCATGTTAAAACGTTGCTATTATTATTAGTCACTGTGGACACAACGGCTACTGGCGGCCACTAAATTACGTCCCAACAGCAAAAATCAGTAACCTCTCACCAACGGCCACTAAATAAACAACAACTGACGAACAGCCGGTATAGAATACCGCATAGGTCATGAGGACCGATGTACCAACTGTCTCTTTTTGTTATGTTATTGTTCTTCTGACCGTTAAGTGGTTTCTGTTTTATAGATATATTTTGATTGACTTAGGTAATTTCTTGCTACAAAAAGCATTTTTTTTAGTAGAAAAAGCATCAAACGACTGCCACTTTCCTCTGTCGCTGAGGTAACCGCTGTGGAGAGGTTTGACTGACTTTCATGGACAACATATGCTTTCAGTTATAGAAACCGGTTGTCATCCATTATTTATTTTATTCCATCAAAAGCGCGCGAACGACTGACAGCCATTTTGTTCGTCGAGGTGATTATCGGCTAATAATCCGAGATTGCGAACCAATCCGGCAGAGCGCGCGATTTTGTATAATCACCTGAGTATTTATACTAAGATATCTTTATTATTCCAGACTAAATAGCTGGAGTAATTGATCTGCAAACTCGTTACTAAATTCAGCCTAGCAAGAAAGCAACCGCAGCGATTATTAAAATACGTGAAGCGCAAATTGAGATTCTCGACATCAAAATTACAACTAAAAATCAATGTCCCTCCAATTTTTCTTATGAAATGTGAGATACATAACATCTTAAAGGGACCTCTCGCTGATCGAAAACACTTTGAATCCCATGCGTTTCAAGGACGGTAAGATTTAACAAGCCACTATAATCTTTTCACAGGAATTTTTTCATCAACCTCTCAATCAATTCAATAATTTCCTTCTGGGTTTTAATATTGAACAAACAAATAAGCTTTGGCATAAGAAATGATCTAAACATGGTCTCTCATCACAGACGTGACAAGAGCTCTTAAGACGGCTGATAACATCGCTTATTATGTGAGCATTTTTGATATTTTAGATTTGCCTATAATTTGCTAGATTTGAATAGATTACAAGAGGAAAAAATACTCAACATGATATCAGTACTTATTATATCGGAACAGTTCATCGAGCATAACACATATGTGTTCACAGCATAAACACGATCCACTTGTGGTTCTTCAAACTAGATTGAAAGCAATTTTACAAATTACTTTTTTCAGTTGTTCTATAGAACAAAGCTGTGATCATTCATTATCCAGCACAGACATGACGAGAACTTTGAAGACAGCTGATATAACCTAGCATCACTCATTATTTACCAGAGAAAATGTGGAAAGAGAACATAACCCCGTCTGATATGATTAAGGGACAGAATCTATTTTTAGCGCGGGATCTATTTATATCTCGTTCCATGGCTGCACAGTTTCCCAATACCGCAACTGGAAAGTCGAGGTCAAACGAAACAAGATATCCCCATGGCGCATTGAAATTACAAGCGCGTGATGAGAAGGACATCAGCCATTGGTCAGTTAAAATAGTTTCCGGATCTAAAAATAGATTCTGTCCTCTTATCATAGTAAAAGAACCTAGTATGGAAGATACGTTCTCTTACCTCATTTTCTCTTGATTCTGTCCTCGTATCATAGTAATAGAACCCAGTATGGAAGATACGTTCTCTTACCTCATTTTCTCTTGATTCTGTCCTCATATCATAGTAATAGAACCCAGTATGGAAGATACGTTCTCTTACCTCATTTTCTCTTGATTCTGTCCTCATATCATAGTAATAGAACCCAGTATGGAAGATACGTTCTCTTGCCTCATTTTCTCTTGATTCTGTCCCCTTATCATAGTAATAGAACCCAGTATGGAAGATACGTTCTCTTACCTCATTTTCTCTTGATTCTGTCCTCATATCATAGTAATAGAACCCAGTATGGAAGATACGTTCTCTTACCTCATTTTCTCTTGATTCTGTCCTCATATCATACTAGTAGAACCCAGTATGGAAGATACGTTCTCTTACCTCATTTTCTCTTGATTCTGTCCTCATATCATAGTAATAGAACCCAGTATGGAAGATACGTTCTCTTACCTCATTTTCTCTTGATTCTGTCCTCATATCATACTAGTAGAACCCAGTATGGAAGATACGTTCTCTTACCTCATTTTCTCTTGATTCAGTCCCCTTATCATAGTAAGGGAAGGACCATTAGAAAACTGATGGCGGGGGTGGGGAATTTTCAGCATGCACGAATTTTTTTTTCGCTCACTGCTTGTGCAGGAATTTTTTTTCAGGTGAACCCCTCTGCACGAATCTTTTTTTACTACGTGTGAAAAAGTCACAATTGGACCTTCCTTCTGCATGAATTTTTTTTTTAACTTCTTCTTTGCATGAGTTTTTTTCTTGGCATTTTCCCTTGCATGAAATTTTTTTGTTTTTTTCCCCACCCCACCCCCCCCCCGTCACTTTTCTAATGGTCCGTCCCCAATAGAACCCAGTATGGAAGTATATAGCAGTAACTGGGTGGGAGGGAAAGAGTGAGTTCATGAAATAACTGGGTGGGGGTGACCACCTTCCCCATTAAGATCCGTACCTTTTCTTATGCAAAGTCTGTGATTTTTGGTACCTTTTTTACACCTAAACGGAACGTCTTAAGATATATATGTTTACAACCCAAGAACTACTTGACTTCTTAGAGTCTCCGCAGATTTTATTTGATACGTTCAGCAAAACAAAAATTCCTCTTTATCAACAAAAAAAAAAACGTTACATGCATTTTCTGAAACTGCTGTAAACGTAACAAATTCTTAAAACCACGTTCAAGATAAAGTTCAAACGATCCCTTTTTTAGATACAAGTGGCTAAAATAGATGGATACGGGTGGGGGCGGGGGATTGGGGGGTAATTTAGGAATTTCTGGGTTTGGATATGCCGCTAGAATCTTGGAACCCTCAGCCTATACCAGAGCTGGTTCAGGGGAATTTTGCTACCCTATACTAAACTAAACCCCTAATCACACCTACCCTAGAGTATTAACTAGTATTAAAACCACCGATTTCCGTCTGCATCCCGATTTTTGACAGTTAATAATATTCAGTAGTGTTTGATGATAGTTATCTATCGACGCTGTTGAGGCTGAGTTGCGAAAATTTGAACTTGCCAATTTCACTTTTTATATTTTTGAGTGGCAATTCCTGGTTTCCTTAATCTAGATAGAATCTTCAACCAACTGGTCAGTTTCGTGAAAAATGATATCCTATTCTAGACCCAAACGCTCTGATTTATATACCATATGCTGGAGTAAACGGCTTGAAAACCATACCCTTTACAGCGACACATACCTATATTAGGCCATATGTGGCGTCCCCCCCCCCACCCCCCGTGGTAACATGAGTAAAGAAATAGAATGGGATGATTATTTAGACGGTGTCCAACAAACTCCGCGTTATTAATTTTTTTTATTTTTATTAATTTCATTTTATTGAATTATTTCTATTTAATAAAGCCAGCCACATAACTTGCACTAAGGATACTTACTCAACTACAATACAGAGAAGTTTTTGTTCCTTTCTACACATTGATAATATAAATTCTTCTTTTATCACACGATGTAGTCACTGGATGTTGATCGCAAGGTTTCGACTGCTTACTGCTAGTCTTCTTCAGGTGATAGGGTCGACTGATTCCGGCTCACCATTATGTAACTGTATGGTCTGCTCTGATTGGTGCATTTCGATCCTGCTATTGTTCCTGTTTGCTGTGTTTTCCTCAGGGGTCCGCTGGCCCGCTGCGTGTTTGTTGTTGTGTTTCTTGATTGTCGGCATTCACGCTTCTGGAATTTCAATCCCTTTATCCCTATTAATGTTATTAGGATGCAGTCTTATGTGAATTGCCTCTTTCACCTTCCTCGTGTACCAGTGTTTATCACGATCAATAAACTTAACTTCTTTCCAAAGCGGCTTGTGTCCGGTTTCATTGGCGTGTTCTGAAACGGCGGAGTTTTGAGTTCGAGCGAGGCGGATGTCTCTGCTGTGTTCTTTCATTCTTTCTTGCATGGGTCGTCCCGTTTCTCCGATGTAGACTTTACCTTATTCGCATGGTATCTTGTAGACTACGCCGTCTTGCTTGCTGGGATCAGCGGGATCTTTTGGTCTGACTAGTCGGGATCTAAGTGTCGTGTCAGACCTGAAGACGTAGCGTATGCCTTGTTGTTGTAGGCTGCGGCAGAGGGTCTCTGAAACTCCTTTGATGTAGGGCAGCACCGCGGTGGACTTAAACTCTGTCGTGGTTCCTTTTCTTGGTGCTGCGTTTTTGGTTTTGGTCATTTTCTGCAAGAAAGAAGGAGGGTAACCGTTAGCGATGAGAACTGTAGATAGATGTTTCTTCTCCTGTGCTGTTCCCGATTGTTTAGTGATGATACGTTTTGCCCGGTCGTTTAGGCACTTAAAAGTACCGCGTTTTACTGATTGTGGATGATGTGAATATTCTGCGCTGGTACTGGTCGGTGTGCGTGGGCTTCCGATAGACGGTGGTGTGGAGTCTGCCGTCCGGTTCCCTAGTCACTAGTGAGTCAAGGAAAGCGGTCTTGTTGTCGTTCTCAGTTTCCATGGTGACGTGGATGGACGGGTGCTGTTAGTTGAGGTGATCCAGGAACTTGTCCACGTAGTTACGTTTTATGATGGTGAAGGTGCCATCTACATAGCGTTTCCAGATCCTTGGTTTTACAGGCGCGGTTGCTATGGTTTGTTTTTCAAACACCTCCATGTCAAGGTCAGCAATGACGGCGGAAACAGGACTTCCCATAGGTGCACCTTCCTGTTGTTCGTAGAGAGAATCGTTATATTCATAATACGTGGATCTCAGGACTAAATTCAGGAGGTCTTCAACCTTGGTGGGTGTGAGCGCTGTACGGTCTGGCAGGCTCGGGTCGTTGTTTAGTCTCTGTAACGCGGTTTGTACTGCTCCTTATATAGGGACGTTGGTGAACAGCAACTCTACATCGAAGGATGCCATGACCTCGTCTTTTCTGATGGTTTCTCTGCTGATTATGGCGCGAATTCCCCTGAGTTTTTTACCGTCAAGTCGAAGGTACTTGTGAGAGGAGATAAGATTTTTGCTAGGAATCCCGGTAAGTCATAAGCAAAGGTGTTAATGCAAGACACTATGGGTCTTAGAGGTGCATTGCTTTTTAGCAGGGCTGGTGATACATACAAGAGAGAAAAATTAAAATTGATGATGAGCAAGACGTAAATAAAGATAAAAAAGGGAAATAACATAGAAGTGGCACATCCCTGGGGACGAACACGTTTTTCGCAGCTCAGCAGCTCATGCACATAGTGTTGTCCATTTTGCTTTGAATTTTCTCAGTGTGTTATTTTTAAAAGCAATTGTACGTTCACGAAGGATCTTTTTATTAAGTAACAAGCTGAAGATTTCAAAACAAAATGAAACTGAATGATTAATCGCTAGACAAATATTTAATTCAGGCTTTTAGCCATATAAAATGTCCGTAGCGGTAAAGGTGATATTTCCCGTCCTCCTTTTGTTCCAGCAACCGATTACCATTTGCCAAAAAATTTGAGTACTGGGGCATTTATATAGAAGGTGAAATAAATTTTCATGTGGGTGGCTACAACGATCACAGCCCGGAGATGTTCTCAGCTTCACTTTGGTAAGTTTGCTATTAGTTGGTAGAATGTTATGTACCACCTTATATTGAAAACATCTTAGTTTATTTTCCATTGTGACTTTAAAGGATAACTCATAGATAGCTTTAGCTATGAGATTTTGTTCGGCTTGTATCCTTTCTACATTCGGAAGTTTCAATCATCTTCAGCACAAGCATTTTACGAAGGTCTCAATGGGGTGATGACTTCTACGGCTAACGGTTAATATTTTTGGCTGTTTTACGGCTAACGGTTAATAAATTTTACGGCTAACGGCTAAAACTTTTCAATTTTTACGCCAAACGGCTAATTTTTTTGCCTGTTTTACGGCCCGCGGTTAACCCCATTGAGACCCTCTTTTACGGGCAATTTAAATTGGCCGTGACGTTCACGAAAGTGAGATTGTTTTCGCCGCTGTTATTATCAGGGTGTTTATTAGGCATCGGAGATCGGAGAATTCTTCGGCTGCTACGAAGACTTCTCCGGATACTACGAAGAATTCTCTGGTCAAATTTAGATGGCCTGAGCTAGTTTTAAATTCAGACGTGGAGCGCTTTCAGAATATTCTCCTCAGTGTCACTTTACACAATTCTCCTGCAGCTACAATTCTTATTGAAAACCCTGAGTTATTGAGAGATTGTGAATTGAGAATTGATTTATTCCATAGATTAGGGATCATGGCAGAGAGGAGACCATTATAAGTTAGAAAGTCCACTGATAAACCATATTTTCGTTGAAAATCGGATCTCTATAGAACGTTTTCCGCTTTCGTTTAGGAGAGTGGTAAATTTTAGTAACCCGTTCCCTGTACAATGACGAATAAAACACAGGTATCCCGTCTATTCTTATGAAACGGTTGTTCCAAATAGTTTCATGTAGCCTGATTCCGTAATCGTGGAAGGATTCTTAGAGTGCAATTCCTGTCAAACAGTCAGTATATCTCTCTAAAACCGTGGCACGTGTGGTCAAATTTAAATCGTGCGTGTCGTAATTACAGTTCAAAGATAAATCGACCCCCATATTGAGATATAACAGAGGAGAAGAGGAAACACCATTTACAGCCGTCAGCTGCGTGCAAACGTTTGACCCAAGCTGCTTCAAGCGATTTAACCAATTTGGTAAAATCGACCATATTGAGACTGCCTTTGTCCACAGGAATTATAGTTTGACGTTTTACCTTATCGGGCTTGAATTGCAAGTGTTTTAACAATACAAATTCTCCCTGCGAGAGTCAACTTTCTAGTCGTCCAGTAATTTAAAACGTTATTTAGCGTCACAAGCTTCTCTTCGAAATTGATTTGGTGACAGGTGGTGGAATCATAGGCGAAGCCGACACCTAGCGCAAATACATATTCTTATTGAAATGCAATCTGGAATGTATATATATATATATATATATATATATATAGTTGTGTAGAAAAGAAGGTTTGCCAACGATGACGCTAGTGAGAAGGATCCCAAAGGATACGCGACGCTTACACTCGGTGGATTTAGTAGGAATGAAAGAGGAACAGCAAACTTCTCACATGAGGTTTAATACTGTAGACGTTTCGCCCATTCGGGCTTCTTCAGTACAGTATGTTAACAAGATTAAAAAGATTACAAATACTTGGAATATAAGTATTTGTAATCTTTTTAATCTTGTTAACATACTGTACTGAAGAAGCCCGAATGGGCGAAACGTCTACAGTATTAAACCTCATGTGAGAAGTTCGCTGTTCCTCTTTCATTCCTACTATATATATATATATATATATATATATATATATATATATATATTTATCAGATATATATATATTACAGGAGAAAAAGCACACAAACTACACGTTTATCCCTACAAGCCTGTTTCGTGGTTGCCCACTCGTCATAGAATGTTTGATATTTGTCGATCAGTGTTGGCAAGACTTTCTCTAGCCGCTTTGCAATACATTTCGTAGCTATTTGTAGTTTAATTAGGTAATCGGTCGCCAATTTGTTAAGAGAAAAGAGTCTGTTCTGTTTTGGCAACAAGGAAATGACGCCCCTTCCTTGTGAGATCGACATTTCGCCACATTGATAGGCATCATTTAACTTGTAAGGATACGAAATTTACGAGACTCTTTAACACGTCTGTGAACAGAAACATAACAGTCTCAAAGTTTTTCTTAGGGTCCAGTGGAACGTAATATGATTAATGTGACAAGGAATTTACCATAATAATGATGATTACAGATGAAGAAGCAAACACATTCTGTTTACATAGCAAACTCAGAAGAGAAAGATTGAAAATAAATAACATTAACTTGCATGTACACTAGATGAAGAAACCTCTGTACAGCTGTGATAGAATTGTATGACTAATGTAACAGTCGGCTAAAAACAATTTAGAAAAATAAAATGTGGAATCAGCGTGTTAATGGAGGATATAAACCTATCTGGCGTACTAGTTTCCAACACTTGTGCAAATACCAACTGCAGTTGACAAAACTCCACACAACGTAAATTCTTGTACCGGTTTCGACATCAAGTTTAATTCTCAAAAACTGTTATGCATTTATTTTCTAAATCTACAGCGGCTTAGAAGCTCTGTATACTCTTCTTGAAATTCTAAAACAATGTTGAGATTCGTTTCTCTAGCTCAGACCACATAGGTTTGAGCTCGAAATATTCTCTAAATAAATTTCTGAATTGACAGTGTCAAAAGCTAATTCCTACCAAATTATTTGAATGGCTGTTTTTTTATATATATATTTGTGATTTTTTTCGACCCTAACCAAAAATTCAAAAAGGTGATTCGATTAAATGCCTTGTTGTCTTCAGTCTTGGCTTGTTTGGATTTACGCCTTTGCTTGGCACGGTTTCTCCAGAGGAGAGTAGTGGGCTACAGCACCCTCGTGCAGCTCAACCAAGTTGTAATCATCCTTGTGACTCGTTATTTCAATGCAGTGGTCCACAAAATGGTAAAGTGGCATCTTAACATAGTTCTTTGGTCTGACAAATAAATAAATAGATTTGCATAAGTAACAGTCCGTTCTGAGCTACAAAAAAATGACTGCCCGCTGCTACAAACCCGCCAAAGTATTCCACTTTCTTCGTCTGATTTGCGAATGGCTGTGTGCAGTTTTTAAAGTAACTGGTTAACCAAAGTGAGAACGGAATTAAGAGAGGTACGTCATGTGCGCGTGGGACTGAGTGAGCGCCACGCTCCGACAACAAACATCATTACTATGGATACTTTATTCCCTTACAGTCAAGACCAGAGTCAATGAGTCAAGGACAGAAAAAGGGCAAGAGAATAACTACGTTTTGTTTAACAATTAGAACTAAGCTGCAGCTGCTTATAAATTCTTAAAAGATGTAAAGAACAAGTTCATCCGTTTTGATCTTTGTTCACCGCGGCTATGCAGGCTCCAGTTACCCATTTGTTCGATCCCCATGGATGTAATTCAATAATATGAAAATTTTTTCTAGCTTATATCTTTTTTATTGATTAAAATTTTGGTGGTCACTGTCCATGCCAACCATCATCGGAGTTAGAAATCCGAACGTTATCAGTTTCTCTTTTAGAATCTTCCTCATGATCACCACATTGCACTCTTCACGATGGCCGCCCCTGAATACAGGAACTAAAAAGACGATACTGATTACTCTTAGATGACGACCACTAAAAATAATTAGTTAAGTTGATTGAGCCGAGTTATTTAGTTAACTTACTTATAAATAGTTTTAAAGTCACATCGGTAATGGCCGCCTCCTTTCAGCAACAGAGACATGGCAACGTCACCTCTCAGGAATCCATCACGTTCAAACATTATCTCAGTGGATGGCTCCCATTTCTCTGTTCTTTTCTGCATCACTGGACCATTAGGTGGAAACTTCTCTCCTTTAAAGCTAATTTCATAATTGAAAGTGTCGCCATCCACGCTGTTAAGAGAGAAGTGAGAGCACACAAAGAAACTGAAACGATTTTGTCAAGAGGCCTGGTTACCAATGCGATTGAGTGCAAACGCTAGTTTATAAATACTTAACTAGATTTATAAGCCCTGTCACGAAGGGTACATATGATTGAATTTATTTTTTTTCTTTTCTCTTTGTATGGTTCTGACAAAACCAGACGCAAGGATTTTAGGCATTGAAAGAAGCGAAAATTTTGTACTTGTGAGTTAAGATTTTCCATGGAGAAACTTTCCACAATCAGGAAGGAAACACTAACGTTAAATTTAACAACGACAACTGTGCTATTTTATTTCTTTCAAAGTGAGTCACTGTGCTAATTTTCTGTATAAAGTTAAAATTGGTTATACATGTTGCTAACCTGATGTTGTTTGTAGCAATGCAAACGCCTCCGTCTTCAAACGTCATAGTTCTTTCCCAGGAATATCCACCACCAGGACCAGAACAGGTCTGCTTGAAAATATCTGGTATGTCCTTTGGGTAGTTCACAAATACCCTGTTGCCATAGTGAACTATCGTTGTCAGGATATCATAAGAGAAAGGCAGAGGCCCGCCTTCCTTCACTGTAAGGGTTAAATCCTGTGATCCCCTACAAACAAACAAACACTGAGAAATAGATCTTTTGCAACACTTCGTCCCGTGACCTTTTTCATAAACATGATGATTCTCCTGGTTTCATGAAATTACTTTAACAGCAATAAAACGATGTAAAAAATAAAAAGAGCAGATCAAAATATGCTACCATGCCAATTTTCGTTGGAATATCGTTTAAACTGGTGTTATTACAGTTGAAAGAATTTATAAGGATTTGTACGAGAAAAGGACGCTTTGCCACCCAGTCACGTTTTAGTGATTTTCATACAAATCCTTTGTATTTTTCTAAGTTTTCAAACCGCTTTAAAGGTATTCCTTGAAAACATGAAATTCTGCCATTTTCCAACCTTGCACATTTATCCTGGCTTATTTGAGCCATGGCAAAAATGAGAATCTTTGCCCTGTTTGTGGCACGTAATTATGAAAAATTACTCTGGAGGCCAAAAGCTCTTCGTTGGTAAACAAAAGTCTGGAACTGCCGAGTGTTTAAATGATCATAAAATCTTTACCTTCGGATAAATTTCTCTGAAAATTTGTATTCTGGCCAAGAGAAACATGATCTCTCCATCACTAGAATTTATTAAGTCCGAGCTTCAAGTTCACCAATTATCAGTCATGTGACCAGTTTGTTGCAAATGGCCTGGTCACTAAGAAAACGCAAGCCTTAGGTTCATATACAATGCAGAACGTCTCTGGAAGTAATGACGCCATCACTCTACTTCGCTTAATTCATTCTTTGATCGTGTCTCTTCTGATCTAGTAACTGAAGCATGTTTTAGCCTCGTTATTTTAGAGATATCCTGTCGTTTCAATTACTTGTCTTGCTTTAACATCAAGCGGTTATCTTTTGATTTATCGCTAACATTCAATCAACTGGGCAGTTACACACAATAGGTGTGTCCTTTGGTGGCATATAACTCTAGAAAAGCCCAAAATTACTGAACAGCCTAGTTCCCGTTGTTCACCTGGCCTTAATATCAGATTTGGAAGACAGCAAATCACTGTACTTATCAATGAAAAGAAAACAAACATGTTCACTAATAAGTTTATAGTAGCAGGCAAATACCTAGCCAAAGAAGAATGCAAGAAAAAGTTGTTCTTGACTGAGATAAAGACTACCACGTTATGGTCCTATTTTTAGCCATAACGAACGTAGCGGAAAAATAAAGCGATTCCCGCAAGGAACTCACGATCTCAGATCGATGTTCGATAATTTACAGTTCAACTAACAACATCAAACATTGCATGGAACGTTCTCGTAAATTTTCAGTGCTCTGCTTTTAAACTGAACGAAATTATCAAACATTTTCAAACTTTACTCACTCGTAAGGTTTGCCTTTTCCGTCCCCTTTGATCTTGAATGGGTGCCCGTTAACAACGCCCACTAATGTAAGCTTGATTTTCATTTCCTCTTTGAGCGCACTCTGTAAATTAGAAATAGGCCAAAAACGGTTTAAACTAGAATCACTATAACGGATTAAGACAACACTTACATGTAGTGCAAATTAGCAACTTTCTCTCCTGTTCAATACTTACCATGCTGGTAGAAGTAAAGTAAAATGTTAACTTTCACAGCTCTTCTCTTGTTCCTGATCCTTCCTCTTACAAAATATCACCGAGGTGAATGGGAACTCGTCTCTGTGGGCTCAGTTTTAAACTCGTGGAATTCCACTCTGGGGCGCCAAGCGGCTAGTTTTGAAATCATGCACAATTGGTCCCAAACAGAGGAATAGAGTCGAAGCTTATTTTTTTTTCTTAGCCTCTAGATTCAGGCTTTGCACCTTTGAACTCAGACTACTAGTGTGTTGTAACGTGACCTGCGGCTACTTCAAATGTGGAATGCCACTCTGGTGCCAAGCGGCAAGTTTTGAAATCACGGTCAATTGGTCATAAATAGAAGGATAGAGTCAAAGCTTATTAATTTTTTTTCTCGTCTAGATTTAAGGTTTGCGCCTTCGACCTCAGACGTTTGTGTTGTTGTGACCTTCGGCTACTTTAAATGATACCTCACAGACCAAACAAATCTAGTTTCAAATAACACATTTAATAAACACGTGTCTTGTCTTTGCTGAGGACAGAAATAAAGGATATAAGGGAAGTAGAAGACATAAAAGAGTACGAGGCTGTGTTAAAAACGCAAAACTAATATGGTTATAATACGTCTTGCAGTTTTATTTGAACTTTCATTTTCTGGGCGTTGTCTACGAACTAAGAAGAATTTATTGTTATGTTACATGCGGCCACTCCAAATGATAGTTTAATAACCAAAGAAAGCTTGTTTTAAATAACACATTTTTTGTCAATAATAAGTGCTAATCTTGACACTTGATATTAATGTATGAAATGGTTTGAACGTATTGACAGGCCTGGGGCATATCCTGGAGCGTGTTGTAATTGTTCACACCTTTGGTCCCTAGGTTTGTTTGACGTTCACAGTCTGGCTCTAACCAGTGTGTCTTTTAAAGATTTACCCCTCTTGACCCCTCTTGTGTGAAATGGTTTCAAGGTATTGATAGGCCTGGCGAATATTCTGGAGCGTGTTGTAATGGTTCAGACCTTTGTTCGCTAGGTTTGTTTGACTTTCACAGTATGTCTTTAAAAGATTTACCCCTCTTGTATGAAACAAGAGGAGGTTCTTTATAGATTTATTTAAGCAAGGGTTGTGATTCTATTAGATGCCATTTGTCCATAAGGATCTTTTTAAAGTTGGGAACACGTAGTTTGTCAGTGTGTTACATAGGGTAGTATCATTTTGCGCGCTTTTGTTTGTTTGTTTTTTTTTTTTCTCTGAGGGCTCAGCTTTAAACTCGTGGAATTCCACTCTGCGGAGCAAAGCGGCAAGTTTTGAAATTATGGTCCCAAACAGAAGCTTATTATTATTATTCTCTGCCAGCATTAGGGTTGCACCTCTGAACTCAGACAAAATGTGTTGTTTATATGTGTCCTGCGGCTACTTCAAATGATAGTTCACAGACCAAAGAAATCTAGTTTCAAATAACACATTAAAAAGACACATTTGTCTGGTCTTCGTGGAAGACAGAAAAACAAGGGATATTAAATGAAATCAAAAGACATAAAAGAGTACGAGGCTGTGCTAAAAACGCAAAAGTAATATGGTTATAATTGGTCTTGCAGTTTTATTTGAACTTTCATTTTCCTGGCGTTGCCTACAAACTCAGACGAATTTAGTGTTATGTCAGTGACATGCGGCGACTTCAACTGATAGTTTTAAATAAGGCATTGTCTAAAAACTGGACTCTGGACTATTTTTTAAATACAGTTTTCCACTCGCCTGTTTCTAGCCTTGTTCAGTTATAGTTTTGCTCTAACAAGTATATCTTTTAGGGAACGCCATTTCTTGTATGATATTACTGGCGGTTCCTTTAAAATCTCTCTGAGCTTTGGTTGATTATCTATTAAATGCCATTTACATATAAGGATTTCCTTTAAGTTCAGTACTAATGGATGATATTGTGTCACAAACGGCAAGATTCTTCACTTGTGAGAGGGTTTTCTTTGATAACCTCATTGGGTAACCTCCTTCTGCAACTGAGGTGCGTTTTAAAGGTTTTAATTTGGTTTTAATTTTTCTTCAAATTATGTTTCAGAAGAGTTTGTCCTTAGAGGTCGTTAAGTCTCTCCTTTTGCAAATCCCCTTTTGACACCGGGTGGGTCAGTGACAGGACGAGAAATGTGTGCATCGAAATGTCTCAGTATGTTTGAAGTGGGTTCGCACATCAAGAACTGAATTTGTTTCGAATGTTATGACTTTGTAGGTGATGGTGTCCAAGAAAGTTATTTCAGTTTCTCAAACTTCAGCCGTGAATTTGATTGTAGGGCGGTATTTGTTTGCTCGTTAAATGAACTGTGTCATTTCTCCTCTGTTTGTGTACCAGAGGGAGAATATGACGTCTACGTAGCGTTTCCAAACGAGCGGCTTTGGCTTATGATTTCTGTTTCAACTGTGGCCATGAAGATATCAGTAAAAGCTAAGTTCTGCCATCTTTGTTTCCACGGCGGTTCCACTGAGGTGTCTGGAGATAATTCTTTCTATTAAACTGTTATGAATTCTCTTGTGAAACAAGCCTGAGCCCTTCTTTCAGTAGTGTAGTAGGGATATGAGGTTTCTTTTCATAGAATGCATCTTATGCTCTGCATACTGTTTGGATTCCCTCCTCCTGTGGCATGTTTGTATCTAAGCTCGTTACGTCCATTAAAACGAGCAAAATCCCCCGTGAGACTTTCGTTTTCTCTATAAAGTTAATGAAGGCAGTGATATATATCTTTCAGATATGACTTCTACTGTTTTGCTGTAGGCTAAAGAATTGTATTAACAAATGATGATAATTTCTCTTTTGGGCGATCACATCCTGATATTATTGGTCTCCCGACTGGCGTCGGAAATTTTAATTTTTGTAAGTGTGTAGAAGACCGAAATTCGAGGCGTGTTTTGTCTTTCACAATGCCATTTTCTAGTTTTTTTCTTCTATGTGGTTTTCTGTTTTGTTTCGTCTATGTGTTTTTTTTTAAGATCTTTGAAACTACCAATTTTAACAGGTTCAAAAGGAAAACCCATTTATAGCGATGATGAAAAAAAATGTTGTATAATAATACCACTTTCAGAATTCAGTAGATTTATCACACTTGAATTATTCGAGATCAGAAGTAAAAAAAAATCTTTTTTTTCCTGTTAGTTTGTTTCGAAATATTTTTGTAAAAATATTTTTAAAAGTAGTCCAGAGTCCAGAGTCCAATCCAGAGTCCAGTCTAGATTTTAGACTATGCCGTGTATTAACCAAACAAACCTGGTTTCAAATAACACATTAAATGTCAATATCAAGAGCTAATTTTAAGTCTGCATTTTGTACCAAGTCTGCGTTTTGTACCCGGTCTGCAGTCTGCAGTCTGCATTTTGTACTGATCGGTTCCTTTTGTTACTAGACCAAAGAAATCAAACGATGCAAGTCGTTCCAAAAACAAAACAGCACAAAGCTACATTTCTTGTACTGTGACCGTAAAAGAAAAATTCGAGCTCACTCGGAAACAATTCGAGCTTATGAAAAAACATGATGTCGGATTTTGAGAACGTCAATAAAAAGAGGTTGAATCCTATCCTTGCCTGCTCTCTGATTGTGTAAATGAGAAAGAGACGGTCTCAGATGCACGAAAATACCTCAATAAGAAACGCAGAGACCGCAAACGGTTAGCGAACCGAAATAAAACCGCTACGGCTAAAAAGAACAACGAAAATCTCATTTGAAATCTCTCCTTGCGGGACATTATGCAAGAGGAAGTAAACGCGTTCATTAAAAAAACGAACAGACCTACAATCAAATTTTGAGCTGACATTTCAGACAAATAAATTATTTTTCTAGACATGCGCGTTTACAAAGGAGTAAGATTCGAGAAAGAGTCCATCCTAGATATGCGCCTAAACTTAGACCTTAGTGCACGCTCTCTTGTCTCCCAACGGGAGTCAAGAAAGGTTTTATCAAAGGAGAGGCCCCTAGACTTGTCAGAAATAAAAACTCCAAGGTTACTTTTGAGGAAAACTTCACCACATTCAAACGAAACCTAAGGGCAATAGATTACCCAAACAACCTACTAGGGAAATTGCTCTCACAGGTGAAATTCCGTCTCTGATCGGATGTCAACCTTCGGAGAAAAAAAAAGAGCGCGCAAAATGAGACTACCCTTTATGACATAGTACAACCCATGTGTGAGTTCAGAGGTGCAAGCCCTAAGTCTGGCAGAGAAAAAAAAATAAGCTTCGATTCTATCCTTCTGTTTGGGACCAATTGTGCGTGATTCAAAACTGGCCGCTTGGCGTCCCACCTGAGTGGAATTCCACGAGCTTAAACCTGAGCCCTCAGAGAAAAAAACAAAAGCACGCAAAATGATACTAACCTTTGTAACACAGTACAAACTATGTGTTCCCAACTTAAAAGAAAATGATCCTTGTGGACAAATGGCATCTAATAGAATCACACCCCTTGCTTGGATAAATCTATAAAGAACCTCCTCTTGTTTCATACAACAGGGTCAAGAGGGGTTAATCTTTTAAAGGACATACTGGTTAGAGTCACACTGTGAAAGTCAAACAAACCAAGCGAACAAAGGAACAATCACACCACGCTCCAGGATATGCCCCAGGCCCGTCAATACCTTAAAATTAAACCACTTCATACATTGTCCAAATTAACACTTAACATTAGCATGTAATGTTTGTTAATTTAAGTAAAGTTTGATGCCCACATCGCGGGATATCTCTCGTAAGGAGGACAAATGAATGCTCTGAATAGGCTAAAAAATGTTTTCCCTTGTAAGACCAAAGAAGCACTCTACCGCCCCTTTATATTGCCTTACTTTACGTGTGGCACCATTGCGGGACCAAGAACGCTAATAAACTAGAAAAAGTCAACGAGCGCGCGCTTAGATTAGTTTATAACGATAATTGTACATCTTATCAGTTTTTGTTAAAGTGGATAGGTCTTAACAACACTTTCTGCGGGGTGTAAGTGTCTTGTCTCTACCTAAGGCGAATAGCACCAAATACGGCCTAAAGCGTTTTAATTATTACGCCGCGAAACACTGGAACGCACTTCCTGAGAATATACGCAGCTTAGCTGGAACTAAGGATCTTATAAGCAAGGTTCGCGGCTTAACGTTTTAAATTAACTTGCTTATTACCATGGTCGGTTAAACATGTTAAATAAGGACGTTTTAATTTTAGTAGTATTATTATTATTTTCAAATATATTTTAATTCTAGCACATTTTTTTAACATCGTGGAATATCTGTAAACTAGCTGTATAGCTAAGTGTATTGCACGTTAATAAAGTATCTATCTATCTATCTATCTATGTGTTATTTTAAACCAGCTTTCTTTGGTTATTAAACTATCAGTTGAAGTCGCCGCATGTCACATAACAATAAATTCGTCTGAGTTCGTAGGCAACGCCTAGAAAATGAAAGTTCAAATAAAACTGCAAGACCAATTATAACCATATTAGTTTTGCGTTTTTAACACAGCCTCGTACTCTTTTGTGTCTTCTACATCCCTTAATAACCCATCCTTTTTTGTTTCTTTATTCCACAAAGGCCTGACAAATGTGTTTTTTAAATGAGTTATTTGAAATTAGATTTGTTTGGTGTGTGAACTATCATTTGAACTATCCCCAGGACACATAACAACACGTTATGTCTGAGTTCAATGGTGCGAACCCTAATGCTGGTACAGAAAAAAAAATAATAAGCTTGGACTCTATTCCTCTGTTTGGGACCAAATGTGCGTGATCTTAAAACTTGCCGCTTGGCTTCCCAGAGTGGAATTCCACGGTTTTTAAGCTGAGCCATCAAAGAAAAAAAAAACAAAAGCGCGCAAAATGATACTGCCTTTGTAACAAGGTACAACCCATGTGTTCCCAAGATCCTTATGGACAATTGGCACGTAATAGAATCACAACCTTTACTTAAATAAATCTATAAAGAACCTCTTGTTTCATTACAAGTGGGGTAAACCTTTTAAAGAGATATCGGTTGAAGCCAAACTGTGAAAGTCAAAGAAACCTAGCGAACAAAGGTCTCAACAATCACATCACGATCCAGGATATGCCCTAGGCCTGTTAATACCTTTAAAGCATTTCATACAAGAGGGGTCAAGAGGGGAAAATCTTTAAAAGACATACTGGTTAGAGCCAAACTGTGAACGTCAAACAAACCTAGCGATCAAAGGACTGAACAATCACACCGCGCTCCAGGATATACCCCAGGCCTGTCAATACCTTCAAACCATTTCATACATAAATATCGAAAGTCCAAATCAGTATTTAATATTGACAATAAATGCGTTAATTGAAACCAGAGATGGGTTCCCATTCACCTCGGTGATTTGTAAGAGGAAGGATCAGGAACAAGAGAATAGCTGTGAAAGTTAACATTTTACCTTACTTCTCAGTACCAGCATGGTAAGTATTGAACAGGAGGGAAAGTTGCTATTTTGCACTGCATGTAAGTGTTGACTTAATCCTTTATAGTGATTCTAGTTTAACCAGGTTTCGTCCATTTTTTAAGTTACAGAATGCACTCAAAGAGGAAATGTAAATTAAGCGTATATTGGTTGTAGCGTTATGTTCTTAACGGGCACCCATTGAAGAACAATGGGGACGAAAATGGCAAACCTGACGAGTAAGTAAAGTTTGAAAATGGTTAATAATTACGTACAGTTTGCAAGCAATGCTGATTTCTTCGATAAAAGCCTCAATTACGACTGAGAAGCTTCCATGCAATGTTTGATGTTGCTAGTTAAGCTGTAAAATATCGAAAATTGATCTGAGATCGTGAGTTCCTTATGGGAATCGTTTCATAACGTGTGAGTCTTCATCTTAGTCAAGAACAATTTCTCTTTGTGTATTCTTCATGGACTATAAATATGGACGCCTTCTATAACTGTGACTTATTAGCAAACATGTTTGTCTTCTTTTCATTGATAAGTACAGGGATTTGAAGTCTTCAAATCTGGTTTTAATTCCAGGAGAGCAGCAGGAACTAGGCTGTTCAGTAATTGTAAGCTTTTCTAGAGTTACATGCCAACAAAGGACACACCTATTGGGTGTAACTGCCCAGTTGATTGTATGTTAATTGTATGCTCTTGTCTCATTGAAAGATACAAGATACCTGCTTTGTCGACAGTTTATAAGTATGAGGGGTCATCTCCTCCAATATCCTGTTTCAAATTCTGTTATGAAGAATATGTATGCTATTACTTTTTATCAAATTCTTTGCTAATAAAAATACAACCGAAATTGAATAAACACAATAGAATTTAGGAAATCAGAACAGAAATTGAGTGAACAAAACTGAGTTTATAGCATCCCAACAAAACTGTGAAGTACTTGGACAATAAAGTGTTGTAATCGCTTAGCTTCGTGTTTCTGCCTACTGATACCTGTAATTCAGTTTCTAACTGCGAGGAGTATATAATAAACCAATCTATCTATCTATCTATCTATCTATCTATCTCTATCTATGTTAGCAATAAGTTTAAAGATTACCGCTTGATGCTGAAATAAGACAAGTTATCGAAACGACAGGATATCTCTGAAATTATAAGGAAGCGAAAACATGCTGCAGTTACCAGATCAGAAGAGACACAATCAAAGAATGAATTAAGCGAAGTACATTTATAACGTCATTACTTCCAGAGACGTTCTTCATTGTATATGAACCTTGCGTTTTCTTGCGTTTAAACACTCAACAGTTTCATACTTTACCAACTAAGAACTTTTGCTCTAGACTGTAATTTTTCATAATTACGCGCCACAAACAGAGCAAAGATCCCTTTTTTATCTTAGGTCAAATAAGCGAACCCATCGAAGCGTTACTGCGTGGCAAAGCGCCGTTTCTCGTACAAATCCTTATTGTTTATCTCCGTGTGTGTTTCGGTATTTTAGATTTTCGAGCATAAATAAATTATTTTCGGTACGCAGATAATATAAACCTTTAGCATGAACTGACACATTCAAGTTTATTTGAAGACGCAACATAAAGGAGTGTAGCCCGAGTGTGCGCTCCCTAGAACGTCTGGATACAACTAAAAATCCAATTTTCTTATGAAATGTGAAATAAGAATTTATGGACCACTCTCTAATTACAAACAGTTTAAATCCCAGAGATTCTTAAAAACATTTATGTGCTTTTGAAGGTCTTAAAGATTTAATACACCAATACTCGTTAACGGGTTGATTAAAGAGATTCTAGTTACATTATCGGAACCTTTCCACGGGAATTTGTATATCGACCTACATTAATTTTAATGATTTCTTTCGGGGTTTTAATATGGAACTGAAACAAGAAAGCTTTGGAATACGAAATGATGTAAAAGCGGTCAGTCATCACAGACATCAGAGCTTTTAAGACAACTAATAGAACTTAACATCGCTCATTATGTGAAAATTTTTAACATTTTGTAACAGAAAAGATTTCACTTTAGAGTTGTTTTTAGATTTGCTTATAATTTGCTAGATTTTAATAGATTACAAGAGGAAAAATACTAGACATGATATACTTAGGATATCGGAACGGTTCATTGGGCATAACATATATTTGTTCACAGCATAAACACGATTCACTTGTGTTCCATCAAACTGAAACAATTTTACAAATTGTGTCAGTTGTTCAATAGAAAGAAGTGGCCATTTGCCCGGCACAGACATCACTAGAGCTTTAAAGAGAGCTGATATAACTTTAGTAACATCACTCATTGTTTCAAAACGGCCGACTCAAGGCGCGTTGCAGAATGCTTAAATTCCATCAAGTTCAAGCGACAATCTCTGCAAGTGCCACACCTACCAACACCCATATTTCATAACCCCAACACAAGAAAATATCCGGTTAATGTACTGTTTTGAAAGGGCAGTTTCCATGAAAACGGTCAAAGTAAGTTATTATACTTCAGTTCCGCCTGACTTGAAGAAGTGTTGTTCCTTAAAGTAATGCAGTGCAGTTTAATCTTTTGAATTTTCTTTCATGCATAAACGGGCGAGCGACCCCATAATTTTACCAACTCCCTAAAAATCTTATAATTCAAAGAATAAAAATCATGAATAGAAAATAAAAATGTATGTAATAGATCAATACCATGCACTTCATAATTAAATATGTCAAATATTGTAAATTTTCGGTAACTAAATTGACCACTTCATTAAGAAGCTCATACTGTCCACGATTAAACTGTTCTAATTATAGTATAAAATAGGAGCGAATTGCCACAGACGTAAAATACCCGTACCATTTTAAACTGACAAGATCGAACTTAGACATGTTCGTCTGAGCGCAATCCTACTTTGAATCAAGTCCGACGTAAATGATCTGGATGAACGTAACGTGGTTCACTACATGTCGTAACTTTCTTTATTTGTTGTAAATAGTACGGTGTCCATTTAAACCAGCGTGGCTGATTTGACCCTCCAATACAAATACTTCTAAAAGATGCACAAAACATAGCTATAAACTTGAAAGTCTCGAAGCTTCATAAAGGAAGAATTAAATTTTTGCACGTATTACGGACCTTTGAAACTGTGAAGCACTCTTTGTGATTGGTTACTCCGGAGATCGCTTTCGGGGTGAATAATCAGTCACGTTATAACTGCGTCAGTTCTAGTTTGGCGGGAAATTTGAAATGCAAATGTGTGTCGCTCATTATGCATTCTGGTTCTCGTTGTCACTTCTTCGCATCGACTGTGAGAAACCATGTTGCATTTTTAACGCGACAAAATGCTCTCATCTTGCTTTAGAAATTGGAAATTCTGTCCTAATTCGTTTCCAAAGAGTTTCCTTTCGCAAAGAAGAACAAAATTCGTCGTTTGCCCCCGAAACAAGGAAGAAGCGAAGGTCGCAGAGACGAGAATGATTCTTGCACGTGGTCGGTTGAAGTTTCGTCTTCGCGTCCAAAAGGTAAGAAAAGTTACTGCAATTTCTTTCTGTATCTCATGTAGGATATGTCCATATTATACCGAATATCGTTTTGTATCGACATGAAAAATGCGCCGGGCAAGTGTGAACGAAAACTGCTCAGAACTGGAACCAGACCGGTGCGCCGAAACAAAAATCGCTCAGAAACTCGTGTTTCGTGTGTGGACAAAAGGTCTTCTGATGTGGTGTTTGTGTCAACGCAAGTGCTGTTCAGTAAAGTGTAGTTGAAGCGTCTGTTTGGCTCCCAGTTTATGCATGTGAAGTTGTATTTATTGCCCTGTACAATTTCAGCTTGGCCTTTTCCTTTGCAAATAGAAAAGAGTGAGTTTATGCATATTACTCTGTATTACGCTAGATGATTTTAGTCGTCACAAGGAGAGAACTTCGGGCTAAGAATGACTTGATTTTACTCTTGCTAACCCCAGACGATTTTACTGGTCACAGGGAGACCCCTAAGGGCTTAAAGGGTTAATTTCTCCATGAGATAGTGTACTGTTCAAGTTGTCATAAGACGTTAACTTAGCTACACGAATTAGTGTGTATAGGAACCCCCTGTCTCATACTTTCTCTACTCTTTTCAGTAATATTGAGATCAAGACGCACAACGTTCGAGACTGCGACATTTTCCCGCTGGAAAAATAACCAAGTAAGTGGTAAGTAAATGTAGTAACAGCCCTGGCGCTAATTGCTTTTGCAACAAAGCGCACATTTTTCTCTGCTAAGCTGATATAACCGATATTTAGAACTTTGCTAAAGCTTTGAAAAAGGAAAATGATTGTCGCAAAAGTGTGTTCCAAAAGAAACTGTTATTTTTTGAGAATCGTAGATGACATTGTGAGCTCACTTTCTGAAAAATTTTTATTTATTTATTCCCTAACCGATTTCGGCCAAACCAGGTTGGGATAAACTGTGTACAAACTTTCTCATGAAAAGTTCATACAAATCACTGAATGTCGGTTTTTTTCAGACAACCTCAGATCACGGGCAGTACACACGCACACAATTTAAATATTTTGCTTCTGTTCTTCTGTAACTTCAGTTCATTAAGCCTTGTGTTAACTCTTGTTTTCGTAACTTGTTCACCAACAGACAACAGATTTCCTTGGCTCACGTTGAACAACACTTTCACCGATTCTGACTGACAACTGGACCGCAAGTGGACTTTTGTCTAAGGTGAGAAAATCTATATGTTGTTCTATTATTAATTTATTTTGCCACACGCAGCCATAAAACAAAGACAAAACAAAACGCTTAACAAGGATTAGCATTAAAAGAATAAAGGTTTATAAAAAAGGACTGCTTACTTTGGCAATTATTGCCTTCATTTGTTTAAGTATTGAAACATGTGAAAGGTTAGACTTCCATACTTTGCACTCCATGCTTTATTATGCATGCAGTAGCCGGGGTGTTACATCTTTTAAATACAAGACATGGTTGCATCATTACCATAAACAAAACAGCTACACGGCATGCATAAAAAATTGTGGGGTGACACAGAACCCAGCCCAGAACTGAGAATAAATAAAACATTTAGTCGATAAAAGGGGAATTAGTACCTACATCAAGAGCTTACCCAGAGAGCCTTTATGATCACCCGACACACATAGCTTGCGACTCTGCTATTTTGTCGTTATCTGCAAACATGTCGACTTCAATCATTTTTTTCCAATTTCCTCTTATTGGCACTAAGTAACGGGACTTATATATAAAGTAAAATAAACAGTACCATAGTAAAGTACTGTTGAGAAGCTTTTCAAAATATGATCGCACCGCATGGTTTGATCCACAGATGAAAAAGTTAGAACCACACTGTATAATAAAACAAACAGTACAGTGCTGTTCAGTCGCTTTCCAAAGAATGGTTCATACAGTGAGACACTTTGACACGTAATGTTTAAAACAGTCTCAAGACACGCCTCACATGCCGGGAGTATCTAGATGAGCTAGAGGAGAAAGAGTTTAAAAACTTTTTCGGTGCTTAGCCACATCTGAAACGCCGCATACGCAATTTAGGTTTTAGTCAAGCGCGTGTTCTCCTCTGGTTTATCAAAATACGTTGCTTTTCTGTGGGGCTTGTTCTACAACTGCAGGGACATTACATCTCAAAGGGCTATTTCTTCAACTCCTCAACGCAAAGAAAAAACAAATAAACAAACAAAAATCATTCGACATTTTACATTTTTTTACAAGCCTCTAGTCTCTATTTTCTTTCCCTTAAATTCAAACGTATCCTCTTTAAAAATTTGGAGCACGAAAAATCCGGAGGTAGAGCTCTACCCGAAAAAATTAATTCCCTAGGGAACCAGTCTCTCTTTGTTGAACTCTGTTAAGAATGCTAATTAGTGACGTCACCATAAACAATAGATGCCTGTTAATTACACTTCTTTTTAACTGACAAATAAAACAAGAAACATTACGAAACTTGACACAAAATATTGCTGTTCTATCAATTTTTTTAGGTTCCACGTGAAAATGCCTCTCGAGACAGTACGCCATTCTTGATAGACAGGAGTCATGGTGTTTACTTCTGGTCAAAGACAAGAATCTAGTTAATGACTTCAAAGGTAGAAATCTTTATTGAACTCGTTTTGTGAAACTTAAAGAGGAACTTTATTAAGCAAACCATGACGCTAGTTAAGGCTAGTATTATCTAAGGCGCGGCCAGTAAAAAATGTACAGCGCCCTTGAAGCTGCATATTGTTAATTTAACACGCACGAAGCAAAGATACCCGCCCATATCCAAGTAGCGGAAAGGTTTTGTTTTGATTGGACGCAGCCTTTCCTTGGATCGCGAGAATAAGTCATACGGACGATTAACAATGTTTACCTTTATTCTCGAGACCGTCGTGTGCATACACATGTACAATTGGTCACCACAAAACTACAACACAAATTATATCATCTAGATGAAACCTACGACATCTTCACTATAGGCAAATATCTTAGGCAAAAAAAATGTCTGCAAAATGCCATCACTCTGAAAACATGGAACATGCCAAACATAACGAAAACAATGAATTGCAATGATCCCGTGAAAAATTTCTTTAATCAATTGTTTCTACCTTAGAGTAAAAGCAGTAAAGAAGCTTAAAATGTTTCATTTGATCACGCCCAAGATTTTGTACGCGAATTTAATTACAGCGATACAGTACTGATTATAATATGTTATTGTCGGTTAAAATTTGGTAATTTTCACCGAAAATTCAGTCCAAAAAATTGAGCCAAAATACAATTCCAATCAAGATCAAAGTATGATTCTCAAAATTAAGAATTTATAACCCGAAACCCTTATATTTGATTTAATTCAGCTCAAAAATTCCTGTTCTTGTTTAAGGTTTGTTTCACACGTGCCTTGAAACTTGATTTAATTGCACCAAAGATGGCACCCTGACAAAAGTTGCTCCACAGTGCGTCCTGTGTTAGGCCCTAAGGCAATGTAATAAAAAAGCGCAATTTTTCCTGGCTCAGTCGTGTTTGCTTGAAAGTTCCTCGCTAGAGAACCTTGTAAAAACTACTTTATAATATATTGTAATTCTCAAAGCCTCAAGGGGGACAACTGAATTCCAGCAAGAATTTCAGCGCAACAAAATCCACCTAAGCGTTCTTGTATCAAAAGACCAGAAGCGATTTATACAAGCTGTATATTTGCGGCCTAAAATGCTTAAGTTTCTCAAACGTTATTATTAAGCCCTAAGAATGGCTCATATTGGTACAAGACTAGGCCTTTTGCAAGAAAACTCTTGTTTTTAATGTTTTCGTTAGTGCGCATAAATCATTGAAATAGGATGCTAAAGGGAGACGATCTGTAAGGTTAATTCAGATAAACCTCTTGGGGCTTACGTTACTTTAAGGTGTGCCACGCGAAGTGTTCTAAAATTGCGCGATAAACATGACTTGGGCAATGTTGCTCTCTTTTTTTCGTCTTTTTCTTTGATCGTGCTTCACGTATTCTGCTCGTATAGTACATAAGGATAGTCACACTGCGTGGTTTGATCCACAGATAAAAAGCTAGATCCAGACTTTATACTAAAATAAACAGTACCACAATACAACACTGTTCACTAGCTTTCCAAGGAAAAATTGCACTGCATGGTTTAATCCACCGGTGAAAAGTTAAAATCACACTGTACAGTTTAACAAACAGTACCACAGTACATTACTGTTCAATATCTTTCATAAGAATAGGCACACCACACGGTTTGATACACAGATAAAAAGCTAGAACCGCACTGTATAGTAGCAAAAACAGTACTACAGAACAGAATAGTTCAGTAGCTTTCCAGAGAGTGGTCACACTGCATGTTTTGCCGACACATCTGAATGAGAACTGCACTGTATATTAAAACAAACATTACCACAGTTCAATACTGTTAAGTAGCCTTCCAAAAAAATGGTCTCACTGCATGTTTTTGATACACAAATGAAAAGCTAGAACTTCACTGTATAGTAAAACAGACAGTATCACAGTACAGTATTGTTCAATAGCTTTCCAATAATTGGTGACAATTCCTTTAAAGATGGAGAAGTTAAGACTACACCTTTTAAATAAAGCACTCGCTGTACCACAATCTTACCCACAGTTTTCTAGGGCTGAGAGCTTCATTGTGCAACTCAATGTGTTAATGGTTTATTTCTGGTTTAAGCTGCTAGCTAGAAAGCCGAACAGTGTAAACAGCTACTTTAACGTGGCGCACCTTAATCACTGCAGCTATAACTCATTCATTGTACAGAGCTTCAAAGAATTCACAACGGGAACCTCATTCCATTTTGCATCCCCCCAAAAAAACTTAAGTTTATAATTTTTTTTTTCACTTGTGTTAGCTGGATTGGCATATTAATCTTCGTACCAAAATTATCTAAAAACGTTTCTCCCTGAAAAGCTCCGTACAATAAAATACACAGATTGCCTTTGTTTAGGCTGTCTTTCAAATTTCAATTCATGAGGTTACCGCTTGTGATTTCTTGAGCTCTGATATTTATTTGCGACATCTAGCGGTTTCTTCCACGCTTTTAGCAGAATTTCCTTCAAACGTACATATACAAATTCGCGCAAACATTTGCCAAAAACCTATTTTAGGGATCGTGTCTTTTTTTTCAGAAATACAGTCGCCTTGTTTAGTGCGCAGTGTTTCAGTTTTATGGCGTCTCTTTAGGCAGAATTTTCAGTTTTTATTTTAAACATACAATGTCGAAGCTTAAGTCTCCCCCTGCGTGGAAGAATCCCATGGATTCGTAATCTTATTAGTAGCGTAATTAAGATGGAAGCTCAATTTTGTTTACGAGCCAAGTCAAATCTCAATTTATGCTGGAGTGTTCTTGAAAACCTATTTGGAAGCTACTAAAACAAAATGTGTTTAAACTCCAGTGTAAATCGAGAATTTTACTTGGCAGGGAGACGAAGGAAGGCTTTTTATCACGTAGTAGATTTAGAAATGTGTGTTGCAAGCTTCACTTTGTTTGGCGAGACAAGTTAAATCTCAATTTCTGTCGGAGTACTTGAAGTCAAACACAGAATTTATCTTGGCAGCAAGACAAAGTGGAGCTTGTAATCACATTGTAGACTTAGAAATGTAAAGTGCAAGCTTTCCTTTGTTTGCGAGCCAAGTCAAATCTTAACTCATGCTGGAGTGTTGGCGGCAAAACTCCAGCATGAATTGAGGATTTCACATGGCTTGCAAACAAAGCAATGCTTGTCACTTTACATTATTCAGAAGCTTTGTAAATAGGACGCATAGGAATTAGAATAACACAAGTCATGTAAATTAGATACTTTATTAAGGAACGCACATCAACATTGTAAACAAGTACTTAGGAATACATGAGATGCAAATAAAGAAATGAAAGAGAAGAAAATGAGTTGTATTTCAATGAACATGATCCTTTGAATTTTTTTTTAAAAAAAAACAGCGCATGCGTATCTGGCACGCCGTATTTTTCTAAGTCTTTTGGCGGGAAAATTGCCAACATTTGAGCAGGGGTCACCCTAGAAAATTAAAAAAAAAATTGGCGCATGCGTATTTGGCGCCCTGGTATTTTTTTGCATTAAGTCTTTTGGCGGGAAAATTTGGCCAATTTGAACAGGGAGCTGCTGGAAAGACTCGTTATGCAAATAGAGGGAAGAGACTACAAGTAGAGAGTGCAAATATTAAACCAGTTCATGCTTACATATTCGCGCATGAGCAGAAAGGTAAAATAGAGACTTTTTCGCGCATGCGCACTGACCTAAAATAGAGACTTAGTATTTTTCTGAAGAGGTTTGGAAAGAAAGATGCAGTGGCTGTTCTTTTCTTTCCATTACTTTGCTTTGCTTTGCTTTCCGTTCCGTTCCGTTCCGTTCCGTTCACCTAGGGATAAACGCGAGCGCACTGGTTTAATGTTTACAAACTCTGTTGTTCAGGTTCAACACTCTTTATTGGCTTCAACAGTTTACAATCAGCTTGGGCTTTTTCTGTTCTTCTTGACTGGTTCATGTCTTTACTGTAGTGTTGGATGTTTCTGGCATCGGCGGTAGAGTCTGAAAATGCAAACAACATTAATTTGGAACTGTCTTGAGCTAACGTACATCAGGGGCCTTTTAATATATTATTACAGCGTAGGACTGATAGCACATGCTTGGAATGCAGGACAAAAATCAAACTCCCTACAGATTTATCTTGCTTTATGAGAATTTACAAATTAAAGTCAACAAAGTTGAGTTCATTGAAAAGGTTAAGCGCCTTCATGATTGCAAGGTATAGCCATAAAAATCAAAAGGTGTAACATATGCCATTGAGCTATATTTCACGTCCTTGCAATCATGAAGGCACATTCAAGCCTTCTTCAATGACCTCAACTTTGGTGTTTAGAATAGTAAAACAAAGTTTTCCTAAGTGAGGTGAATTGGTACATATTGTTATTGTGGTTGTCCTTGATTTTACAGGTTACAGTCTCAATATATTTTATTGCCTAACTACTTTATTTGTTGCAATTTCCCTCTCTTAAATCAATGGTCTCCACCTTGAACACAGCAGGTACAATGCATGACTCAGCTATTTCAACCCAGGTTTCAAGAGACTAAATACTGTACTGCTTTGGTGTGAGGGTTAAGAAGGCCACAGAAAATTAAATTAGTGCATAAAAATGGAATACAATAACTGAAGTAAACTATTCAACAATATCTAAGGACAGTAAATCACAAAATGCGAGACATTTAGGATTTAAAACTACTTTAATCTGTAACAAATTAAAGTAGTAAAAAACTTTCCTTACAACCTGGTTTGGAGAATTTGGTGTTGCATCAATATTTTATTCAATATCTGTGTGTTGATGATTTTCTTAATTCTCTTTACCTGTAATTTTAAAGTGTTGTGAAATTACATGTACTATAAAAATATGGTTCCCTTCTACTTAATATCTTCAATAACTTTATAAAAGAATTTTTGAAATTTGCTATACGAGTTTGATTTAAAAGTGACATTGACTCTAGTTAACTTGAATGGGAATGAAAGAATTTCAGCCAGTTTAAGGTAGTTTCTACAAAACTGAGGATAATTTGTTTTGAATTTTCTACTAATTTACAACTAGTTTTCAAGGAATTGATAGATACAGCTTCAATCCTTAGTTTTCTTGATTTACATAGCATGGCTTGTAAAAAATTAATCACCTAAGGCCAATCAGAAGGATCCATTTTATGAGGAAAATTCATATGAAATGTGCTCAGGGCTTAAGCACTAGATACAAACCAGTACATGCACCTTTAACATTTTTTAAATCTTTGGTTAAATTACAGAATACACTGTTTTGCACATCATGGAATATGAAATGAGTATATTGTTTTATCCCTCATTCTAGAAAGAGTCTCCAAGTTTAATCTGTTGTGAACTGGCCAATATTACTTCAGTTTCTTCGGAGTTTTATTAGTGTCCAGCTTTTTAGTGAATCCCCTTAGTGGGTTTTGGTTTATACTCTTCCTTAAATCTGATGCTTTTGAGAAGTATTATTAATAACTTTGATATCATTGGTGTGGTAACTTTGCCTATTTCCAGTCTGTTTCCTTGAACCCTGGGCATGGTAAAAACTGGTCATAAAAATAATTATTGCAATAGATTGTACCTTACCTCTGCTTCAAATGCATGAGAACAACATCCCATAAACAAAAGTAGATTGTTAAAAATCCATGGTGTTATTCAACCCTGGGAATGGAAATAAATGCAAATAATATAGCAATAAAATTTATAACAAGTAATCTAATTGGTATTTGTTCAACCCTGGGAAAGGAAATTACATGCAAATAATATAGCAATAAAATTTATAACAAGTAATCTAATTGGCATTTGTTCAACCCTGGGAAGGAAATTACATGCAAATAATATAGCAATAAAATTTATAACAAGTAATCTAATTGGTATTTGACTCCTTTTTAACTTTGAACCTGCTTATGTGAATGATGCTTTATTTCCTGGCTTTAAGTAAACTTGAGAACTATAAAGATTAGTTTAAGGACTGAATCGTTTAGCTTACTATTGCCAAGGTGAAAATATTTTCTAATGAGATTTTTAACCATGCATAATTAATGTTCCTGTCCGTACGATTTATTCGAATTTGCCGCCAAGATATCAATTTGTTCTTCTGCTGTAAAATGACCGAACTGAATTTCACAGCGAAAAGAAAACCACTGAAGAGTATTTATTACTTAGTATCTAACTAGAATTGACAACTTTGGCAATGTACATACCGCATTGAGTTGGTTTCAAGGTTGCACATGTCTGACCTTACTGCTCGCTCAGAGTTATACAACCACATTAGGAACGTACGTTCCGCACGAAAAAAAACACACCTGGAAAGGCAGTAAGAAAAAAAGGTTCAGAATTTTGTAAAGGAAGGTTTAAGAGAGTACAACAAGCAATTCAAAATTCACAAGAAATTTGAGAATTCTCAAAAACATACCTTCCTCGCCATGATGTCTTCCCAACTAAACCATGGATGCATGGTGGGATAGGGGCCAAATTACTTAGAAGGGTAGGGTAGGGCAAAACCGCCCTGCCTTGAGATCATTCATGAGAAACAGAGCATTTTAGAACCATTTTAGGTTCATTCTAAACAAAATTCGGAAGAGTTTGTTGCTCTAGCAACTGAGCTATGGAATGATTTACACTTGCAGCTGGCCAAAAGTGGGTCAATATGTATGCCACTGTTAGGACATAAAAGTACAAATAAATTTTGAAGATATACAACAAATTTACTTTTGTACTGTAGATGAAAGTATCTCAAAATATGTCCCTGGCAGTTCTGACACATTTTTGGGTAAAATAAGGATCAATGTCAGTATCTGAGCAACTGATAACCTACCACCCCCCCACCCCCAACCCAACATTCACATTAACGTTTTAACTAATTATAACTTGTTGGGTGAGGGGAGGGGTAAGTGCAAAGTTGCTCAGATACTGACATTGATCCTAAAATTAATAGGATTACCTGATTTTAAGTGCCATGCGAGAATTAGCCCTTATAGAACTTCTTGAGTGTGAACATCTGAAAATTTCAAATAAATGAACAGCGGAAGAAAGATTTAATAATTAAAAGATTGTCGCAGTTCTGTAATCATTTTAGAGGGGTCCTGAAGGGGGTAAAATGGGAATATAGATTGGCCTGGTTTCGCTCTGGGAAAATGGTATTTACGTCACAGGGAATGGGGATTTTTCCAAATGTGCCAGTGATAATGGGCTAGGAAATGGGATTGGTCACCCTCAACTGAACCCACATTTTTAGCAGTTGCGAAAATGAGATCTGAAAAAATTCAGGCTCGAACGGGAATCGAACCCATGAGTTTGCGATGCCGGTGGCAGTGCTCTAACAGTTGCTTCCAGAAATGCTCACAGAAGTGACAAGTGTGCACCTTCTTTACGAAAGATCAACACAGTCTCGATCAATAAGAATATGAGAATTGAGGAAATGTTCAACTTAATAATATCAAAAGGATTAAACACTTGATTCTCCAGACTAACAAAGAAAGCAATGTATGTCACACCCTTAGGAGAAATACTTTCCGATCTTGGAATGAAAGGATTTAAAGACTTAACTCAAGTAAGCTGTAGTGTAATGACCTGGTTGTTCCGCCGCAAGTCCGAGCTGTTCTTCCTCGCAAAGACCGCGTGTGCTCTTAGCTGAGTGTGCGCGGGATCTGCGACGTTTTCTTTTTCTTTCAACTGGGCAGCCTAGATTAGCAACTGCTATTTTGCGGGCCAGTTTATCGTAAGATTTTTTTAATGAAAAAAAAAAATAAATAAAAATAAAGTTGAAAGTTAATTGCTAATGACACTCTAATTTAACAGATTTATTTTTCTATTCGTTTTTAGCCTACTGTTACATTAGTCATACAACTCTATCACAGCTGCATTGAGGTCTCTCCATCTAATGTACATGCAAGTTAAAGCTGTTATTTATTTTAAATCTGTCTCTTCTGAGGTTGCTATTTTAAACAGAATGTGTCTGCTTCTTTATCTGTAATAGTAAATTCCTGGCCACATTAACCACATTACGCTCTATTGGTCCCTAGAAGACATGGCAGAGAAACCTCAAGGCGGTTATGTTTCTGTTCAAACAGAGAAGAATGTGGAATATATTGTTAGTCATGTATTGTTTGTCCCAAGACGTGGTGGGCTAGATGTGGATCGCTACGTTTTGACCGCTTATTGACAGGGTCGACTGCTACAACGGACGAGAACAATAGAAAGATCGAAATGCACCAATCAGAGCGTACCACCAACTCTCCATAATTTGCATGGTAAGCAGTCGATCCTAGAATACCAGCAGTGATTGGTCGCCACAACATTCGATTTGTTTTTTACCACAATATCAAGTCAAAGAAAATGTTTTTCCAGAGCGTGACCAAGATCGTGACACAAAGAAAGAGCAAGCGTTGACTATAACTTTCTCGCAATCTGATTGGTTTATTCTCCAAAATGAGCGTTTCGGATTGGCTGTTGCTTTGCGTGACACATTGACGCCAGAAGTGTTGTCTAGACTCTTATCGGCAACGGCAAATTAGCCAATCAGATTGCGAGATTAGTAACAATTGTGGTAAAAATCATATCTGTTCATGACTGAGCCTGGGCTACTGAGTGAGCATCAGGGGCATCCTATCAAGCATGATCTGCAGTCCAAGTACCACTGATACTTGCAGCCTCCACCTCTATTGTCAGTGTCATCCCGAAATGGCATTGTCCATTGCGGATCTTGCATCGTGGTCCATCCACTGCAGCTTTGGCGGGAACCTTGGCACTGAGAGCTTCCCTCCATCTCTCTAAAGCAGACGTTGCACGCCATCTTCCCAAATTACTTTGCTTCCGTGGATTCAATCTTCCATTGGTACTTACAGCCACCACCTCTGTTATCGGTGTCATCACGGAAAGGGCTGGTCCAAGTAGGGCCGTCACTCCAACCAGTACAAGAAGAGCGAGTACCTTGACACTGTGAACTTCCCTCTATCTCTCTAAAACAAAGACGGTATTTCTTGTTCTCTTCAACTAACTCGCTCAGGATGTGCCTCTATTCTCCACTGGTACTTACAGCCGCCACCTCGATTGTCCGTGTCGTCACGGAAGGGGGCTGTCCACTCAGGGTTCGAGCTCCAGCCACTGCAGGTATGGATCCGGGCAGGTTGACACTGCGAGCTACCCTCTATTTCTTTGAAACAGATCCTGAACCCTGACTGGGCCTGGCAAAATGAGAACTTGAGAAGGACAATCAAAGGCAAGAACATTTTGCGTTTCATCGTGAATAACATGGAAAAGGATTCTTCCTTGCTTCCCTGGTATGAAAAGAAACTCACTGGATTAGACGCTCGCAATTTAGGTGAGATCAAACCTTGTCTTTGGGATCAGCGTTTGCCTTCAAACCACACGGTTTATTGCTACGAATGTAAAGTTGAAGCTGACACCCTGTAATGTATTCGTTGTATGACTACATTGAACTCAATACAGACGTTTTGACTCGCAGTTTGATTAATTACTTAATTGATTTGGTTTTGTATTAGACTGAGAGCTGATTGGGTAAACACTCTCAAGTCTCGGTCTCAGCCAATAAGGTCTCAGATTTACTCGAGGCATGGCTCTCTAGATTGCATTTTCCCGCCCTTTGTCCTGACATGTATTTGCCTTGAGGTTTGATTGGTTCGTCAGTCAATGTGTAACGGTTTTGATACAGACTTTGTGTCGCCGCTAAAATTATCGTAAATAAATAAATTATGACAACATTTTATGTATCCTCTCCAGTCAATAGCCTGAACAAAGTGAGTCTTGCAGAATTTGAAACTCAATTCATGTACAAAAAGAAGAACGCTTTATCGGGTATTGAAGTGACATCTTCCCACCGATGAGTATTTTTTAGTTCATCTTCGGCGCAACTAGAGTTTCGATTTTACCTTAACTGTACTAATTAAGTTTTATTAATAATAAGAGAGAAATGACTGCTTTCTATTAATTGCCAACAGTTGAATAAACGAGTCCACATGTTGGCTGGTGAATTTCAAATGCTAACAACTGAATAAACATATATAGATCATCCAGCTTTCTGCGCATAATGAAAGTTGTTTTGAGATATTTAACATCGGTGAAATTATTTGGTACTTTTCTTGAAAACAAATAAAACAAACCGGAATATTTATAACAATAATAATAATGAAAATATGTCTTTAATAGCAATCAAACGACAAAACAACGTATCTTAAGTTACTAGAAATATAATAACCTGAAACTGTAGAAACAATTTCGCTAAGTGATAAATAATGCTATTTGAAAAGCTGCTTAAATAAAATCTTCCTTTTTTTCAAATTGAATGAAAACAGCGGTAAAATTTGTCACGAAAACTGAGTTTCAGGGTAAATTTTTAGTGCTTTTTCTAGAGAAAAACGGACTACTTTTTATTTTAGTTGTGAACAAACGTGTCAAGCTCAATAAGTCCTATTTAGTATAATTTATTTAGCATTATACATATCATTTTCAGCATTTTTCCTCTCGTAATCAATTAAAATCCTCTTGCAAATTCAGCAGACTTCGTAACAACTCTAAAGAGGAAATATTTTCGTTTTTAAAATATAAACAAATTGTCCCATAATGAATGATACGAAGTTACATTACCTGTCTTTGTAGCTCGCGTGATGTTTGAGCTGGGTAAGTCACCAGTTCTCTCTCTAGTGAAAAACTGACAAATAGTTTCACGATATCAGACAGCATCATGAAAGTATGCGTTTTATTTTCGAGTTGTAAAATATTTCTCTTAATACCAGGAAATAATACCTTTATCTTCTAACCGCAGTTTGATTTGTTATACTATCATAGTAGAACATTTACGTATTGAAGCGACCACCCTCCATAACGTGGCCAGTTATCAGAGTCCCTGAACAATTGTAAAATAATGTTGTAAGTTAAACCGCTGGCAACGCAATAACGGGGGCGTGGTCACCATTTGACCCTCTGGATAAGAGTGTTTGTTAAGAGTGACTTTGTTCTTACACCTGTTCCTATTTCGGATTCAAGAAAGACTGGATGACTAACAAGGTTATGGGTAAAGAGTGATTTTAGCAACACAACACAAAGATTTTTTAACATCAACTTGTTGAAATGGCTAGCCCCACGATTGTCAGTACTTAAATATAGGTCAAAATTGAGTCAACAAATTTCGAAACAAGCACTGTATCGCAAAGAAGGTGCTAAAGAACTAGAAGAGCCAAACCCAGGAGATTCAGTAGGAATCCGGCCAACAGCGGTCACATTTTAAGAGGCAAGGGAAAGTTCACATTAGTTCTTACCAAGAACGAAAAGAAGACGACCAAGTATATAAAAAAGACAGGAACAATTTTAGACGCACACAACAAACAAATACAATCCTTGCCAAACATCTTGGACGGAGAGACACCTTATTCTCCTCAGAACAAATGGCCATCACTCCATCCAAGTTCTCCCTCCCCTCATAATGCTGGGGTAAATTTGCTTCTAAAAACAAATGGCATCATAACCTAAAAGTGAAGATGGAGACCATTCCTATAAATTTTTAACTCTCTGTGTGGTTTAGCCTCCTTCTTTCTTCTCGTCATTTTTTTGTTATTGAAGTAGACGTTTTTGCCCTGTGTTCGTATTTTATGTCTGTGTGTTGTTCATTTTTTCGTATTCAATTATTGCTAAAATTGCAGACGAAGCCGGCCAAGCATCAATAAAGATGATTAAAAAAGCCGTCCTCTAATCAATGATCCTAACGAAAACGAACGTTAATACTTTCAACCTCGTTTCCAGCGCCTCTCCTTTTCCCGCCCCATTGAGCTCCTGGGGGCGGGGAGAGGAGAGACCCTGGGAACAAGGTTGGAATACCTTAATGGCTTCATACCTTTGGAAGATATAACTAAAGGAAATGATCAGTTTTTCTAGTTCTCTTGCAAAAACCACTTTATAACTCAATTGATAGAACAAATCTCTGGTGATCGTTGTATGCCCGAAGTAGCTGCGACGGCCACTTCAAAGCTCTGAACAAAGACAAAGCATATTACATTGCTGGCCAAAAATATTTAAAAATCAAAAGAATCTATAGACCAAACTGACAATGAATCAGTTTCGAGGTGCAGCCAAAATTTCTATAGATGTAGGGGCAAAAGCATGAAGACCGTAATTTCTTTATATAACAGGGGTATCAACTATGGAATCGAAGCTAACCTGATTTACGTTTATCGGAATTATACAAGGAAATTAAATTCCATGTTCATATCAAACCAAGCTTGCCCGATGGTATCGCCGCCTTTTTGTAATTGATCTCTAACCCATATGCCCTACAGGATATGAAATTAAACTCTTAGCAGTTTTCATCTGTTTGGGAATATATACAATAATTCAGTACGTGTTGTTAACTGAAAACAAATATTAAGAGGGAATCCGTCAGGAAATTGAGTAATTTCAAATTTTCTGTGGACAAAAACCTTGTACCAGAATAATTTAAACAATATTGGCTTCTTTTCTTTTGTGTTCTTGCAGATAGTTAATTACATCTGTAGCCCTTGAAAAATATAAACAAGAATGCTGGCACAAGGTTTTTGTTCACTGAAAACTCAATTTCTTGATGGATTTCCTCTTAATTACTTTTTGATCATTTTTATACCCCGTTCACACCTTAAACATGTTTAAATGCTGTTTAGTTAAACACGGTTTAAAATTGTTTACTGTGGAGAATTCCAAGATAACTCAACAATACAAACAGTAAACTAGTCTTGACTTTGAAATTTAGCTTGGGTTACATATACAACATATAATAACAATGAATCAAAGTAATCTAGTAATACCAAAAGTTGTCTAATTGAAACATGTGCATGGTGTAAGAAAATGTCTCTTCTCTCCCAGTTCTACACTTAGCCAAATGGTTAAACAAGTAAAATTTCTGGCCGGATGTTATTTAATTGTATTGACATGTGCAACAAAAATGACATTGATTTATTTCGTCCATTTGCTTATTATAGCTAATGATTTAATGTGAAATAATTAACAATTATTCTCCGACTTAGAGGTAAATAGCAGCAGAGTATTTAAAAGACGACTATTCCCTGAGTCTGAATTGAAGAGAATAATTGATTTAGTATATACCAATGAAGCAACCTCGGTAGGGAGCTAAAACAAACACGACGACAACACTGAGGATAACACAACCGTTAGAAAATAATTTTTGAAGAGTAATTCGTACGACAAAGAGACTTACCAGACGTTATTTTTGCTCATGTAGTTTCATTGTGCGGTTCATTTGCGCTATTGTCTGGTCCTAACCTGATCAACATTTCATCGTGGTTGTAGTTTTGCTTAATATTCCTACTGACACCACTTGTAAACAGCTCTAAAGCGAGAACCGACGGCCGCCATTTTCGTTTCGCCTCGACGCCATTTTGTTTAGTCTTGAACCAAAACTCAATAACACCAGAATTACCCAGAAGCCAAGGTGGAGAACCAATCAGATTGCTCAAAATGCCAAAGGTTGCTGAGTTGGTATATATTAATCCTTATATCCCAAAAATTAACTCAAATATTTAATATTAAATGTCAAGGTAAACATTTATTGGATCAATGGAAGTATCTGTGCAACTTTGCACCTACCCCTCTCCTAACCCAACATTAACGCTAACATTTAACTTATTATACCTTGTAGGGTTAGGGGAGGGGTAGATGCACAGTTGCCCAGATACTTACATTGACCCCATTTATTTATAGACTAAGCTCAGAAAATGAAAGCTGACAATAAACCAGCATCACTAACAATAAGCACTTTAGTTCTGAGTGGTAGGACTTTTTTCTTACTCTTTGATGTATTCCACTTCTCTCATGTCCTTTTAAGGAGATCATAAAAATGCGTCCATAAGATGCGTCATTTAACAGCAAACTAAGCAACTTGATTGTCAACTATCATTTGATTTAAAGCGATGAAAAATGGTAGGGTTGTGGGATGTGACTTAAAATGACAACGTCATAATGTAGTAAGGGTATGATAAAGCCACACATATGCGCACTGAGGCGATAGTGGTAGAAGGGATAAAAGCTCGATTTTTAATTTTTTTTGGTAGCAATAGGATTTTATCCCATCTACCGCTGTTGCCTCAGTGCGCATATGTGTGGCTTTGATATACCTTTACTACATTTTGACATTATCATTTGATTTAGCCGCACCTGATATAACATCACATTCATCTCAGTTCAAGAGAGCAAAAAGATTTCAATCATATTTACCCCTTGTGGCGTTTTACGCAATCGCATTGGTAACTGTGCCTCTTAATAAAAATGTTTTTTTTTTGGATGACCTCATTACACTGTCAAAGGTGTAAACGGTGACCCTTAAAATTATGACATGCAATTTATGTGAGTGAATTTTCCTCTTGGTGGTCCAGTGATAAAAAAACAACAACAAAACAGAAACAGTGAAATGGGAGCTTTCCACTGAGATAGTGTTTGAATGTGATGGAGTACTGAGGAGCTATGGGTAAGAAACAAATCACGGCGATGGTGCAGATTATTTTTTGTAAGGCCTTTGATAGTTTGTGTGATTTGACATTTCTTAAAAAGACGCTCCAGATGGGGAACCTCGAACGAAGCTCTGCTATGATTTCAAAGCTACCTTACCAATAGACAAACGTGTACACGTAGTGCAACAACGATATCGGAACCGTTTATATTAGTCTGTGGTGTACCACAAGGCTCAATCTTGGGTCTCGTTCTCTTGTCTCTATATAGGAACGATCTTCCAAAATCTATTGAGTCAAGAAACATTGAATCCTACGTGGATGATCCGAATATATATATATCTTTCTTTCTCGACAAAGAATTTGAACTTATGCCTGGGCTTATCTTCCCAGGATCTCCATCACGTGGTGTTGAGCAGATCATCTAATGGTTAACCCAGTCAGGACCAAGCTGTTGCTATTTGCAGTGAGACAACTCCTATCTAAGATTCCACATATTGCTATAACTTTCGTTGCTCAAGCGCTAACACCTGCTGTCTGCCAAGGACATAGGTGTCATACTTCACTTAAACGTAACCTTTAATGATCATGTTATCCACCTTGTTTCAAATTGATAGAGTCTGGCACTTGTTTCCTCGAGATGTCTTATACATGTTATATATAATCCTGAACTCAATAGTATTTAGCAAATTATTTTATTGCTCTACAGTTTGGTCTGGGGCTTCAAAAGAGAATATTTACCAACTACAGTTTTTGCAAAACTAACTTTGCTGCCTGGATTCTAACGAATACTACAATATTTGATCATATTTTACCCATTCTCAACAATATCGGATGACTCTTGATTGAAGAATCTCTGAACCTGCGAGATGTTACCATGATTTGTGAATTTATTAAATAGATTTAGGCAAGCCTAAAAGCGGAGCTCCTCACACAGACCCTCACACATTGAAAATGCTGTCACTAAAGTTATTAAATACGCCTGGTGTACGCAACTACTTAAAGAAGATTCGATAGCTAAAATAAATCGTCAAGAAAAAACATCTAGCTCTCGACTCAACGGAAGAACCATTACCTGGTCAGCAAAATTATAATAGTTTTAAAGCAACACCAAAAGCAGCTAGGCAGCTCTTTAACAAATGAAAAATAGACAGTCAGCTTTATGCTTATGTCCCTCCAAAAACGCTTGAAAACTTGTAGAAAGAAAATTTTTCCTCCAAAACCGCTATGAATAATCCGTTTCTTCAGCAAAACATTGTAGACTGCTGTAGACTGCTGGCTGTAGGTTGTGTAGCCGCGGCAAGCCGCGAAAAGCGCGCGAAAAGCAAAGCCTCGTTTCGGTTTAAGACCTTCTAAATATCCCAGATGACTATGGCCGCCATGTTGGGGCAACGTCGTCGTCGTCGCTAGGCGCACGCGCCCGCGAGCCATGCCGCTAGCCACGATGACCATGAAAACTCAAACGCATGGTTTTCTCAATTTCTATCCTCGCACGGTGGGGCTCCGCTCTGCGGCTGTTTGAGCCGCTGTGGAGCTCCGCTATTAATGGTCTTGGTCCAACCTATTTAGCTGCCACTCTCTTTAAACGTTCTGAAACTCATTCGTATAATACCAGAAACAACGATCATCTAAGTTTACCTATGTGTAGGACATCAGGTACGCAGCGTGGCTTCAATTAGAGGGCACTTAATAAAGCTTGGAATAATTTTTCTGTTGCAACCGACAGCTCGCACCAAGTGTCGCATTTCAAGAAGTGCGCGCGAGGTAAAATGTGGCGATTAAGATGATCGTAGATTCTAATAAGATGTAATGATTATGTAATGCGTTGATTTAATTTTGGGATTTATAAATTATGGTAGTGTTTTAAATATGAATGCAATTAGGCATTTTGAATTTATGCTATTTTCTTTTACTCGATGTAAATTAATTTTGGAAAACTCATTTAAGAGAATTAACAAAATGCATCAGTTGTATAGTGGTGATGTTAACATGTCTGTTACTGAAAGGAGGCGGCCATTAACGATGTAAGTTCTTATGTGCTATGACAACTTGATAACTCTGCCCCATCAACTAAATTAATCTTTTTTTTTGTCATCGCCAAAACAACATAAAACAATACATTTTATTTCGCATTTCCTGAGAATATAAAAATATATTTGTCTTTATATTTTTATTTTTTTTCCTTATATATCTAATTAGTTTATTATGTTAAAAATATAGATACTGTTAGGAAATGCCTAAAGCCAAAGTGAACTTAAAGGTTTTCTAATTTAGCGCTAGGCTTGTCATGTTTTAAGTTTTGTAGCTTTCCCTCACAGACATTCCATTGCATTCCATCATTATGACTGTGATTTTGTCGCTTCTACGACAAAGTTTATTACCATTTATTCGAGGAATTAAATTATGCAGCCGTTTAGAATCTAAGTGTTACTAACCTGCTATCAATCAAGCAAGTAAAGCGAAGAAAGCCACCCAGAAACATACCTTACACGGCTCCGCCATATTCACATGTTTCTAAGGTCCGGTTCAAACGTCAAACGTTTCATCTGCCGAACACAAATAATTATATTCGCCAGTTCATTCAGACGTCGAACTAGTTCCTGTCGAACTTGATAGTTAAGGTGAGCCCTCTGATAATGAGGCCAGCGGTCAGTTAACCATTTTAAAATGGCGGAAAAAATAAATCCTGAAAAAAAAAAGATCTTGTTTTTCCCATAAACGTAATTAAAAAGGGGAGAAGACGACGATTTAGCATGCATTTATTGTTTCGAAACCTTGCAATGAGGAGGAAATGAGTTTTGAATGTTGCTCTCTTGCTGCTCCTGCTAATTTCCCAATGCCGGAACAGCATTACTGTTCCTCGTCCAGGTCGTTCTTGTCGTCGGTTTAAGAGAAATACTAGCTGGTGGAACAAGGTATGCAACACATATTCAGACACACAGTTTAACCCTTTGTGCCCCAAGAGTGACTTTATAGATTTTATTCTCGCTAACCCAGACGATTTTACTCGTCACAGGGAGACCCCTTGGGGCACAAAGGGTTAAATACTATTTCCTTAACCCTTTACTCTGGGTAACGCCAGACGTTTTTACTCGTCACAGGGAGAACCCTTATGGCACAAAGAGTTAACAAAACGTTTCGAGTGTCACCGTTTAATTACATTCAGAAACGGCTTGAGCCCTTCATTGGCAAACTGAGGAGTCGATCCCAGCAGACCTTAGGCTCGCAGGTGTATTTAGTCAAAGCAAAACACGAAGAACACGTACCTACTTCCTTTCCAGCTATTTCGTTTTTTTTTCATCTGGCCTTTTGCGCATGCACAGTAGCTTAGGCCCGCAGAGTCTGGGTAAAACATAATTTACATATTGCATATGTAATGTATGCATTAGGTTCGAAACATGAGAAGGTTCGACTTACATACATACATAATCTTTATTTAAACAAGATGATTTTAAAGCTATAAAAGCTTGTGGGGTCGCGTATTTAAGAATTACACTAGCCTAATCTACGTATACATCAAAAACATATATACAAATTATATATATATTATATGGACACAGTAATCAATAATATATAAAACTATGTGATCTGTATCTTATAGCAGATGCGGACGTACATTCAAACTTAAAATCTATAAAATGATATTCATTGGTGACTCTCCTCCTAAGCTGATTGAAATTCAGGGTGGCAGATGCTACCTTGTCATTGTAGTTAACAAAGTTCCATCACAATGCTCCTCTATATGAGAGAGAATCTTTCATGTATCTTGACTTGTACCTTGCTACGAGACGACGGTTCTGGTCTAGAATGAAGTAAGTGCCAACTCCATTTTGGCCAGTATTCTCATACATTATTTCAGGTAAGGATTCGCTGCGTCCTTTAAAAAAGTCTAAGAACGTCTAACTTATAATAAAAGGTAGGTACGTGGTGTAAGCATCATATAGTGGTTCCCCGTAAGTGAATATATGGCATACATTGCTCTCCATAGCCATACACGATGCTTACACCACGTACCTACCTAATAAAAAGGTAGGTCACTGAACATATCTGGGCACGTCCTCCGAAGTCATATCCTTAGGAAAATTGTAGATTATATGTGCTGCTCTACAGTGAAGTCGTTCCTATTGACTTAAAAAGATCAGAATTACAACATGAACCTCACAAACCTACACCGCACTCAACACATGGAAGAAGTCACTTTAAAATAAAAGTCTTAAAGTTCCTCTTGGCAACGCTGTTTTTCATCCAGTTTTTTGGCAAAACGTTCTTTGTTTCAATTACATTGGCCACCCAGGTGAGTTTCTGGTCTACTGTCAGGCTTAACAGTTTTGTCTTGGAAACGAAACTTAACACCGAGTTTCCTAGGTACACAGGAACGATAGGCCCCGTTGGTGACTCTTTGTTAAAGAGAATGACCTCGCTCTTTCTGGAATGTGGCGTTAGTCGGTTGTTTAGACACAAGTTGTAAAACTCTCGTAAGGCCTTATTCAGTTGATCGATAGCCAGAGCAGCTGTTTCTCCAACACAGCATATGGTGGTATCATCCGCATACATATAAAAGGACCCAAGTTAAGTCGTTCGTTAATAACATGAACAGTGTCGGTTCCTAGTTCCCTACTTTGTGGGATTCCCATCGACACAGGTAACAAATCCGACTTTACACCATTTAGCACCGTCCTGAGTCGATGTCGAACTTTTGCCGTTCTATTCGACTGGCGAAGTCAAATAGAACGGTGGGTCGACTCAACGTCAAAGCTGTCAAACTAATTCATTAATTCGTCGAACTTTTCTTGTGCCGAATCTAATAACTTGGTTTGGCACAAGAAAAGTTCGACGTTTGAACCGGGCCTAAGTGTTCTCATGATCAACAAAAACCAATGAAAACTGCCAAATATTAAAAAAATCCCATTAAGATTTAAGTTATTTTCTGCTTTTGTAAAAGGTTCAAGGCTTCCTTTGAGTAGTTACATAGCAGTTTTGGTTAAATGACTCGAACAAAGGTTCAAATACAACTCCGTCTCAGGGACGTTTTACCCGTAAAGGATATACTGCATAACAAAGTAACATGCAGTGGAAGTAACTTGGCTTCCGAGACAATTTTTTGGCTTCTTAGACAGGTAGGGATCGATGTTTAGGGTTGCTTGAAGATCATGGGTTTCTGTGGGAATTTAGCTGTGACTGTAACAGGGCAAATTGTAGTTTAAGAAACAAACCTATAGTGTCATAAAAGACAATCTTAACCCCGCTAACGACCAATTACTAGTATTTACAGTTACTTAGATAATTGGCCGACGCGAAGACTCTGTAGCACATAAAAATTAGTATCAACTTTATCGATTTTGCAGTGATTTTACTGGTTCACTTTAAGGTAGTTTCTCTGATTTTCATGTCATTCAACTCTTTAATTAAAAAAACTCATCAATGACGAAGCTTTCATAATCTGATAATTTTTCATTTAAAATCTTTGAGGAATCACATATGTTTAAAAAAAAAAAAAACTTGAGAACGTTTTAATACTTTATACTTAGAATGCAAGAAATTCGAAGGGGTTTTTCTCTTTGATAGTAGTAAAGGAATGAAGAATGTGAAGGAGCTAATATAACGACCAAGAGTTTACATATAGAAGGGGGAGAGGGTTAAAATGTGTTTGGTAATACTATGTACATATAATAAGTTTTAATGGAAGAATTATGTTCAAAAAGACTGTTAGAATGTATGCAACTCAATTCTAAATGAATTGACATCGTTAAAATTGTTAATTCATTTCGTATACATTATTGTAACTCTCTCTCTCTGGAGGCATCGAAAGTAAAAATTCCGCAGCAAATACTCTATTATTTCCTCTAGAAGTATTTACCTCTGAATCATTAGTGGGAGGGTGGAGGTCTTGTACGATGAAAAACGTTCATGGAAAAACAAATACAAATTGCTGTTGTACATTGAAACCGTATAATATATGCCTAATGCAATATAAAAAAAAACTTAATTGAATAAAAAATAACATTGTTTGCAACTGATTGCTTCTATTAAAACATGCCTTTGGTTACAGGGCATCAAGCAATCTCTAAAGGCCATTAGATAATTTGGCTAATTTCTATCTATTAATCTTTATACATTAATTAACTCATTTTTATCTATTAATCTTTCCACAATATTCTCACTCATTTCTATCAATTTGGAGCAGTTCTCTAATTCCTGCGTCAAATAAACTCGGTTCTGTAGTAATTTTTCACTTTTTAGTGTATGTTGTATAACCTCTATCTATTCTGATTTTATAGTGCCTATAGGCACTGATCAAATGCAAATATGAGACCGTCATGCAAATCGGGGTCGGATTTGAGCGTTTTGTTGAATCGCCAGTAGAACGACATATAATATAAAGTTGGACATATCTATTTTATAATATAAAGTTGGAAATTTCTATTTTTCACTTTCTGTTTCACTGATCCTAAATAATACTTAGGCGCGTTATAAAACTCATGCTGTATTACACTGGTTGTATTAAAACCTTTACCGCACCAGTTAAGAAACGCTATATATTTATCTTTACAATATAGATAGGACGCTACAAGCGCTCTGATTGGTCAAAAACCTTTATCTTATCCGAGTATAAAACATAGAAAAAGAGTTTTTTTATTGTTTTTCGCCACATTACCTCCAATCGAAATTTTTGTTAGAGATGGCGAAAAACATTTTCTTTGAAGAAATTCATGAAGGAGTTCTCTGCGAAGCAGCACAAGGTTTTGAAGCTGAGATTAACATAACAAATAAAGAAGAAGAAGCGAAAACAGTCAAGAAGTTGGTATTAAATGGCGTCAGTTTGTCGATCTGTTGCTTTGTAGTTTTTTCTCGAGGCGTGTAAAACCTATATCATAAAGCAAATGAAGAAGCCTACGCCGTGTATTACACTGTGATAAAACACTCCAGCTATTTGAGAGCACTCGAGAAATGTAGAAAACGCTCGCCTGCGGCTCGTGTTTTCGACATTTCACTCGTGTTCTTAAATGCCCGTCGTGTTTTATCACAGTGTAATACACGGCTTAGGCTTCTTTATTTGTCAAATAGGTAATACATAGATCTTGTTTCTACAACAATCCCACTCAGATTACTGTGCGAGAAACGATATGCCGACGATATCGAGACTACAACAATTGTCATATACCTAGACTTTCGCTCAACAAAACGAGCACTGTGATTGGCTGATTCTTGGTCACGTGCCCCTGATCAAATTCAAATGTATTCCGACAGGAATACATTTGCGCAGTTGCTGTGCGCGCGCCGAATACAGAAGCACATGATCAGTGCATGACTAAACTAAAAATGGCGTGATCTTCTAAGTATATAACAAAGTACTTAATGAATAGTCCCTCGGGAAACTAGTCAGTTTTCCGAATTTGGTTCCGGAATTCTGAGCGTAAGATAGTTAAGCCGATGCATTTCCGATCTCATCGTAAATTTCACCTTTTTCTTCCCCCTTATTAACATTCGATCCCACGTTATAGTAAACTTCCCTCTTCTCTTTATCCCTAACAACATTTAATCTCAGGTTGTAGTAACCAGGGTCCTTGTTGTCTTTCTGTAATGTTTGGTATGTAGAACTCGCTGACTGTTGCGCACGACCAGACCTTGGACTGAGTTCCATATATGAATCTTGCTGTGACTGATGTGCATCGCGGGCTCTATTCCTGTTGCCAAGGTGTCTTTCAGCACTGGTTGCGGTATTGTTTGATGTGTTTTTTCTTTGTCGATATATGAGCCAAACGATAGCAATGAACGAAAGAAAAAGTGCACAGGACAGGACAGTCACCACTCCAATAAAAACAATATTACCTAAAAGACAAAAACATAAAACAAAACAGTTCCTCTTCAATTACGGTATGAACACTAATCAATCGACCAATCAATTTATTTATGTTATACCAATGGAGAGAGTTGCCTGAAGTATTCGAGAAGGAGACTTCTGTATAAAGTGCATTACATTATTCCTTTATTTCGGGAAACAAGGTGTAAAGAAGTAGTATGTAAAGAGGGGAACCCAGCACAAATTAAACAAAAAAATGAAATGCAAAAAATGAAAAAATTTTATCAGAGATTTATCAGAGATTTATCAGAGATTTAACCAAGGATTTTATTCCTATATAAAGTATCACCAAATAAAAATTGAAAATTTTATCAAGAAATTATCAAGGATTTTATCAATGAAATTTATAGGGAAAATAAAAAAAAATTAAAAAAAAAAATTAAAAAATGTATTTTAAAATGTAATTTAAAGATAAAACAAAGTATTATTAAAAAGTAGATGGAAGAGTTACAAAAGAAAAAAGTTGAGGAATTGAAAGAACTTGCCCGCACACATATTGGTAGGGGATTTTCTAATTTGAGGCGTAAACACGAACTCATTGAAGCGTTGAGGAATATTCCAGAAGTTATGGGAGAGATGCGAAATATTCAGAAAAAAAGACCAATTCTTGATGAGCCATTGCCTAGGATTAATACCCAAATTTTGAGACCTAAAAAACCAAAACCTCCAACCATACCAATTAAAAATTTGGAAAGTAAAGTTACCAAAACATTAATGAAAGATATTAACGAGTTCGCAGATTGGATACTATCTTATGTACCAGAACCTTCCAAAAAGATTGTAGACAAAAGAATAGAAAGTATGAAGGAAAAGTTTAACAAAATATTTAAACGTTTAAATCAAAAAGAAAATTCGAATGAAAAGGCTGCTCAAATAAGAAAACGTTTTGCTCCAAAAGAAAGTCTCAAGGAAAGATTTAACCGAATGTTTAAAAAACCTACCAACGAATATGAAGAACATGTTGAAGATTTTACCCCAATAGAACAAGAAACATCGTTTGATAAATATCTGAAAACATATAGAATACATGGAAAGAAAGGATATGATGAAAAGACATTTATCAGAAAAATCAAACAAAAAGTTATTGATTTAATTAATAAACAAAAGAAGCCTCTAAAGTTGAAATTTACATTTGTCTGTAAATTTAAAAGGCGAAACAAAAAGTTATTGATGAAGAAGAAAAAAGATATTGATGAAGAAGAAGAAGAAGAAGCAACACCATTTTTTCATAGTAAAAAACCAGAGGTTGTAACAGAGTCAACAGATTTATCCGGCTTATTCGACACGATGATTGACTATATACTTGAACTTTTTGCAAATTTTTTAGAAAATGGTAGTGAATGGAAATTTGATAGTGTTATATACTTTGATATAAAAATTGATCCGTTTGAACCAATTTCAGGAAGCAGTTATATCCAACTACCAGAAAAATTAGCAAACAAAGGCTCGATTATAAACCTCAGGAATGAGAATGATAATGAATGTTTTAAGTGGTCAGTAACTGAAGCAGTACATCCAAGAGAGAAAAATCCGCAAAGAGTAAATAGAGAATTGATAGAAAACTCTAAAATTTTTAACTGGAAAGGAATAGAATTTCCTACCAGATGGACAGATATTGATAAGTTTGAGAAACAAAACCTATACTACAGGATTAATGTTTATGGGTATGATACTGATAATGAGAAAGTATATCCTCTAAGAATAAGCGATAAAGAAAGAGGGCTTTTAATAAACTTACTTCTAATATCAAACGGTGAAACAGATCACTATTGTTGGATAAAGAATCTTTGCAGGTTGACGGTTTCACAAGTTACTAAACATAAGGAAAGGATTTACCTCTGTCCTAGATGTCTTTATCATACACATAAAGAGGAAACATTGCAAAAGCATCTAGAATATTGTAAAGAACATGAAGCTGTTAGGTGTGAAATGCCAAAGGATAAACATGGAAAACCTATATATCTTAAATTTATTAATTTTTACAAAAAAATGAAAGTACCATTTGTTGTATATGGAGACTTTGAGTGTTGTGGAGAACCAATAGATACTCAACCAACAGACAAAAGTAAAAGTTTTACAATTAAATATGCAAAGCATAAACCGACTGGTTACTGTTATATAATAAAGTTTTTCGATGAAAATTATGAACCCGTTATTAGGCGATATACTGCTAAATCTCCAGACGAAGATGTAGGAAAAATATTTATGAGCGAATTAGAAAAGGATATTAGAGAAATTTGTGAAAAAATTAAGCCTAACAAGAAAATGAATTGGATGACACAAAGAGAAAAATACGAACATAAAAAAGCTACCATTTGTCATATATGTGAAGAAGAATTATTAGAAAAAGATAAGGTAAAAGATCACTGTCATTATACAGGAAAGTATAGAGGAGCCGCACATAGTGAGTGTAATTTAAATTTTAAGAATAAAAAATTCATACCAATCATTTTTCACAACCTATCAGGATATGACTCACATCTTTTTATTAAGAATATTGGTATAACAAAAGGTAAAGTAGGCTGCATACCTAATAATGAGGAAAAATATATTTCTTTTAAAAAACAGATTGTACTTGGTAAATATATTAATAAAAAAGGTGAGGAAAAAGAAGATAAGTTGGATATTAGATTCATTGATTCATTTAAATTTTTGTCAACAAGTCTTGACAAATTAGTTGCTAATCTTACAAAATGTGGAAAATGCAGAGCATGCAAACCAGGAGATTGTATTAAGAGATATATAAAAGATGGAAAAATCATTCAGTATAAAGGTATTGGCAGTTGTGAAAAATGTAATAATTGTTTATTAGCAAAAAGTAGATGTCTTTCTCCAAGAGATGATAAATTAGAAGAAACTAAAAAAGTATTTGGAGATAAGACGTATTTAATGTTGAGGAAAGGAGTATTTCCATACGACTATTTTGACAACCTTGATAAATTAAACGAAACCCAACTTCCACCAATAAAAGAATTTTACTCAAAACTAAATAATGAAGATATGAATGAAGAAGATTACCAACACGCTAAAAATGTGTGGAAAACTTTTAATATTAAAACATTTAGGGAGTATCATGATCTATATCTTTTGTCAGACACACTATTTTTAATGGATGTATTCGAGAATTTTAGGGATGCTTGTATGAAGAATTATGGTTTAGATCCTGCCCACTATTATACATCACCTGGATTATCTTGGGATGCAATGTTAAAGTTTACTAAAGTTAAATTGGAGTTATTAACTGATAATAATATGTTACTTATGTTTGAGAAAGGCGTTAGAGGAGGTGTATCACAAATATCAAAAAGATATGCTAAAGCTAATAATCCATATATGGAAGAATATGATTCAAATCTACCAACAAAATATATTATTTATATTGATGCAAATAACTTATACGGAGGAGGAATGAGCAAACCATTACCCACTAACGGTTTTAAATGGATGACTGAGGAAGAGTGTAAAAACTGGGGAGATATCCCATGCGTAGTTGAGGTTGATCTAGAATATCCAAAACATATTCATGATTTACATAATGATTATCCTCTAGCTCCAGAAAAACTTACTGTTAACAAGGTGGAAAAATTAATCCCAAACTTAAACAACAAGGAAAAGTATGTTGTTCACCGTGAAACTTTGAAAATTTATGAAAGTTTGGGATTAAAAATAACAAAGATTCATAGAGGAATTAAATTCAATGAGTCTGTATGGCTAAAACCCTACATTGATTTGAATACTAAACTAAGATCTCAAGCAAAGAATGATTTTGAAAAAGAGTTCTTCAAGTTAATGAATAATGCAGTATTTGGTAAAACCATGGAAAATATTAGAAAAAGGGTGGACATTCATTTAGTTACAAATAAAAAAGAAGCTAGAAAACTAATAAAACAACCTAATTATCAACATCGTACTATCTTTTCTAAAAATCTAGCAGCTATTCATATGAAAAGAAAAAAGATAAAATTTAATAAGCCTGTTTACTTGGGCATGTGTATTCTGGATTTAAGTAAAACAATAATGTATAATTTTCATTATAATTATATTAAAGAGAAATATGGGGATAAGGCTAAATTACTTATGACGGATACTGATTCACTTGTATATGAAATAGAAACTCCAGATTTTTACAAAGATATAAGTCCAGATGTTAGAGAAAAGTTTGACACTAGTAATTATCCTAAAGATCATCCTTCAGGAATTGAGACTGGTGTAAACAAAAAAGTAATAGGAATGTTCAAAGATGAGTTTGGTGGGAGGATACCTACAGAGTTTGTAGGTCTAAGGTCTAAGTTATACTCTATATTAACAGATAAAAATGAAGAGATAAAAAAGGATAAAGGAATTAAGCAATCAGTTGTTAAGAAAAACATAAAACATAATGATTATAAGGTTTGTTTAGAAACTAGAAAACCACAAATGAGAGAGATGAATATAATTAGAAGTCGCTTACATGATGTTTATACTGAAACTGTTAATAAAATTGCATTATCTGCTGATGATGATAAGAGAATAATTTGTGAAGATGGAAAAAATACTTTAGCTATTGGACATTATCGCACTAAAACAGAATTAGGAGGCAGCTCGGTATCATAAGGAATAACTTGTAATTCTTCTCTAACAAATCCTCGTCTAGGACCACCAACCAAATCGGCAGAGCCGGGCCCGCCCTCCGGGCGGATATAATATAAAACTGGTTGATTAGGTGAAATCACACTTCTAGAAATATCAAAAACTTTGATACTCCAAATAGGATCAGTAGCCCGTCTTTTTTCACCACCCTCAAGTTCTCCAGGAGATAATAAATATCTAACTCTAACATCAGGAGGTAATCTAACCTCATCAAGGCCAACAACTCTATTATATTTTTTAGGTTCAATATCAACTTCTTTCTGTTTTATAGCCTCATCGGGTTCTTTTCCAGTTAATCTCGTTGGTGTATTATTCAAAGTTTTCAAAATAGCTGGTAATCGTTTTACCCATACTCTAGATCGGGCAGAGCCCTCCCCGCCTTCGGCGGATCTTTCATCACTAATCATTTCTTGTGCATATTGATGACTAAATAATCGTTCACTTAATGTTCTATTTGCTCTTTCGACAAATGCTTGAGCTCTATGATTTCCAGCTTCACTTCTCTGTATTTTAACATTATGGTAATTCATAAGTTTTGTCACATCACCCATAAATTCTCTTCCAGGATCAACAATTAATGTTTTGGGATATTTTAACTTCCTGGAATATATTTTTTCAAAAGCATTTGAAATCTCCCTACTTTCTTTTGAAGTTAATGGTTCTGCATCTTTGTATCTTGAGGCAACATCAACCACAACTAATGCGTATTTATATGTTTTTCTTCCAACTCTATCATGCGGTAAAAATAATAAATCTGCTTGGTGAATCTGATTAGTTTTATCTACAGTCCAATGTGGTCTTGGAATATATTTTGGAGCTGGTAGATATATTTGCCAAATTGCCTGTTTTTCAAGCCATTGTTTTGCTACATTTTCACTTACTTTTGCTTTTTGTGCTAATTTATTAATCGCAGAATATCCTTTCCAATATCCCTCAGTTGAATAATATATCCTACTGAAATTTTTCGATAACCTTTGGGATATGTTTTCGTTTCTCATTTAAAGATTACTCCTCCCTTCCTTAAAATAAAATATGACAACCGTATCTGAAAAAATTAACCCAAACAGGATTCCAAGAGATCCACTCGGTTTGAAAGCGGAATCAACATTGAATAGAATTACACTAAACCCATCATCAGCTAATCCAGGAGAAACACTATATATAAATATTCCTAAACTTTCTGAAAATTTAGTGATTGTGCCAGGAAGTGTATCTCTAGTATTTAACCTGGCTGTTGACGGTCATGAAGATAACACCCTCGTGAATAATGTAGGTAGTAATCTTGTATTCAGACTCAGGGTTCTTTTTGGCGGTGAAACATTACAGGATACTCAAAGATACGATCTATTTCAAACATACCATGACTTATTCTTAACAGATGAAGAACGTGAGGATAGATTAAGACAAGGTATTTCTTCTGAAAACATGAGGAAGCTACGGACAAATGCGGGTGATAAGGTAGACACAGATGCAAAAGAAGTAGCTCTTGCAGTAGTACACAATACCAAGTATCATATCCTACTAAACCATCCTATTCTCAACGATCATGGAGTTTTCTATCCAAAGGCATTAGATCATCAACTAATCTTTGAGATTACACTAGCTCCAGTTAACGATATTGTTGTTTATTCTGATACGAGCAAGACTCCAACTTACAAAATCACAAACCTTGAGTTGGAATATTCTTGTATATCAAGTGAATACTTAGCCCGTGAGGCACAGGCGGCTTATCAGGTTGGTAAAGGATTTTTCTATGAAAATGTCACTCTACACAAAACTTTCACAATATCCAGACCTACAGACAGCGTTATAAACCAGCATATTAATCTACCTAGAAGGTCAATTACAGGGATATTATGTTTGTTTACATTACCATATGTTGGAGGAGCACGAGATTCTGAGAATTTTTTCAATCCAGGTATCACCTCAATCAATATCGATGTTAATGGTGTACCAAACCGTTTCTACTCTAAGGGAATGGTACCTTCAGACCTTTGGGAGTCGATAAAGAAACGTTTCAGGGAGAGATTTACTCGATGGTCAGTAAAGGAAAAGGATTTTTATAGTAAAAAGTTTGCTCTGTGGATAGATTTGAGAACTCACCCAGATAATGATATTCATGGAGGTGGTCTAGCCTTAAACAATGCACAAGATGGTGTAAAAATAGAAATGAAAAGAAAAGTTAGTGGATCTGGTATTATGACTTGTTACATGTTTGTTGTAGCTGATGCGTTAATGGAGGTTATGAATTCAAACTTACGCTCTATAATGTACTAACTTAAAAACCTTATGTTATGATACAAAAAATAATGGAAGAATTACGAGATAAAATTCCTTTTCACTGTATTATAACTGGTCCAACAAATTGCGGAAAGACAAAGTACATCATAGATCAACTACGAGGCCCCTTCCGAAAATTGTTTGAATTCATTGTTTTAATATGTCCAACTTATGCTAAAAATAAAACCTATCATAATTTTGCTCGGGGAGATAAACGTTTCTTTGTATTATCACCAGATTCTAGTAACGTTGATGAGATTAATGAGTTATTAACTGATTGTCAAACTTTATTTTCAGGAACAAATACACTAATAATTTTAGACGATTGTGCTGTTTCGAATGATCTGAAAAAACGATCAAACAAGTTTATTGATTTAGCATTTTCTGGAAGACATCATGGATTATCAATGTGGGTCCTAACTCAGCAATTAACTTCAATAGCAAAACCATTCCGTGAAAATGTAGCTTGTGTGGTCTCATTCCATAATCCATCACAGAAGGGTATGAAGATGTTTTTCGAAGATTATGGGGGTGATTTAGACCCTGAAACTAGTAAAAAGTTTGTACAACTACTGAAAACTGAAAAATATTCTAGGCTTTGTTTATGTTTACGTTATCCATTCCAATGTTATTTGGAGATACCTTCAGATCAACAAAGCTGATTTAAAAAGAATCCATGTATTATCACAAAAGATGACAGAAGTTGAGGATTATATTAGTGATGTAAAAGAGGAGGTAAAAGATAAGGTAAAAGATTATAATGATAATGAACTTGAAATAAAACAAGAATCACTAGCTATTCTCGCAGCCCTTGGAACCACAAAGGAATATTTAGGTGTTGATATGAGTCTAGGTGATATAAAAAAATTATCTGTAAAAGACATTGAAAAATATTATAATCGATACCAGGCAGTATTAGGTAAAAAAATTAATGGTGGGTTAGTAGATTCATCTCTTCAATTAATTTCTAAAGTTATTTCTTACATGGTTCCCGTGGATGATATAGAATCTCTTTGTGATGATTTGAAGAATGATGATTTGGTTAATCGTGAACTAACGAACATTGTAGGTCTCTTAGCATTGAAAGCAGGAAGATTGGCAGCACTTGCTAGCGGGATATTCCAGGTTGCTAAACACATCAAATTCAACAAAATACAAGAAGTTTCAAGAACAATTACAGATGATTCTAAAACTCAACCAGCTCCGCTGAACAAAACTGATGATGGGTATGATACTGTTTATTAGTTTAAAGATTTCTTAATGTTTTGTAAAAAAATCATGTATGAAAAAGTTGTTAAAAGAAATATAGAAATTACAAAGAAAGCTATTAAAGTGATTGAAGATGCTTTAAGGATAATAGATCATAAAAACCAAAAAATTAAAGAAATTATAAAAGATATTGAGATGCTAAAAGAACAAATACGGAATAATTATAAAACAACTGAGCATATAACTGAGCACAACTGATTTAAAGATTCTTTACTTTGTGAAATAAAATAATAATGTCTGACCGAACTGAACGAAGTGAAGGAGGAACAGAAGTTGTTGAACAAATTACAACCCCGAAGGGCCCCGGAGGAATGGATCCTACGCCTGAAAAGAAAGATTCAAAAAAGAAAGAGAAAGATCCTAAAAAGGTTGCTGCTGGTAAGAAATTGGCAGAATATAATAAAAAAGCGAAAGAAGCATTAGCTAGGGAGACCCTACGGGCCGCGGAGCAAATGAAACGTGAAAAGGAACAAGAGGAGATTAAAAATGGAGAAGAAAATGGAAAAGCAAATCGGACGGAGTCCTCCCCGCGAGACGGAAGCTGGATTCCGGAGCTATCTTTTACTACTGTATTATCTATTGTTGGAATAGGGTTTACTGCATTTGACATGTTTATGAGATATTATAAAAATAGGATACCTGATTTATCACAAGTTCCACCCAAAGTTCCACCTCAAAACATTACCACCCAACCCTCCCAACCACAAACGCCAAAAATGGGAATGATATGAGGAAAAGTAGTTTAAAGGTTTCTTACTGATACAGTAAAAAAATTATGTCAACTGAAAACAAACTTGTGAAAACTGTTACTGATTCAGCAGTACTTATTGGGTTAGCAGCTGCTGTTGGTTATGTAGCTAAAAAGGTTATGAAAGAATCATTTATGAACGATCCATCCTCAAGTATTACAAACTATGCTAAATGGGCGGCTGTATTGTCAGGTAGTATGTACCTAAAAACATATTTAGAGGATCAAAAGATTTTACCGACCTAAAGGGAGGAACCTCAAATTAAGGATTTATCGGCTTAGCCGGTCCAGCAAAGCTGGTTTATAGACCTGAGCGAAGCGAAGAAACGGTCTAAAGACCTACCCGCTACGCGGAAACATGGCAACAATAGCAATGATGTTTGGAGGAGCTATTTTGAATGCAACCGCCTTTGTTGGCGGCTCATATCTTGCACGATATCTCTCAGGTGATAAAACAGATGCAGAACGAATACGACATGATAAAGCATTAGAAAAATATCAAAAAGATTATGCTGAATATCAGGAAAAAAGACAGAAACTAATTGATTGGAAAGTAAAACAAAAAGATGATAAATATCAGGCTTCAAAAAATATTTCTAATACCGATGAAGCTTTGAAATTATATAGTGAGACACATCCGAGGGAGTCGGGGAGAGCTTCGCTCGATGAACCAAAATTCTCTGAAACTCTGAAAGAGCCCCGCTTTGCGGATTATTATAGACCTAGTGAAAATCAAAAAATAGGTGAAATGGCATATGTGGGAGGAGGAATGTTAGCATTAGGTTATATGGTAAGTAAATTATTTTAAGTAATTGTATGTGATTAGTTTAAAGATTTCTTACTGATGAGTAAAAAATCATGGCAGAAGGAGGAGAAACAATACCATTATTAGATGTAACAAAAGGAGAAGATGATGAAGGAAATGATGATGGAGATGCGGCACCTTATCAAAGTCCATCAACATCAACCTCCATCGACCAGGGCTATCTTGGTTATTCAGAATATATGGCTGAAAGAAAAAGACTTCAATGGGAAATAAAAGCTGAAGGGAAAAAACCGGAAGATATTAGAGAAAGAGATGAGAAATATGAAAGAAGGATAGAAGCGGTGGAAATACTTAAAAATTATTTTCCAAATTACGACCCAAAAGATAGTATGTTTAATCCAATATTAGAAGATGATGGGAGTATATGGGGGAAATTAACTAGTAGAAAAGATAATAAACCACATTTAATTATTTCAGCCGATGGCGAATATGCAGATAATTTAGATTCACTTCCAAAAGGAATAAAAACATCACTTGGTATTGATTATGAATCCATGCTTATAGAAAATAATAATCTTTTATCACAATTGAATGAAGTTAATGAACAACATAAGGATTTACTTAATGCAGTACAAGGAATAGAATCGCTTTTAGCAACACGCACGGTGGAGATTGAGCGATATGAAGAAAAAGAAAAAGAAATCCGTAAATTCCTCAAAAAAGAAAAAGAACTTCGTGAATTAATTGAGAGACAACAATTAGAAAATAAAAGTCTTTTTGATGCAACTGTTAAACAGAATATAGAACTAAAAATACAGAAAGATAAACTTTTGAATGAAATTAATGTATACAAATATGAAATAGATAAGTATAAGAAGGGACAGTCAAATTTAACAATGTTAGAAAGAGGTAATGAAAGATTACAAGCTGAAGTTGATAAATTTAGAGAACTAGCAAGAAAGAGTATTATTTACAACCAAGAACAAATAGCTTATCTTGAGAGTAAAAATGAAGAAATACTTAAAAATCTACCATTACGAGAACGCGTGAAGGCTATCTTCAAAAAGTATGGTTTTACAGTATTTGCAGTTGTAAGTGCTGTAGGGGTGGTTATTGGTGTTATAGTTTCTAATCTTTCTAGAGGCCTATCCAACTTAGGTAAAGGTGTTGGTAATGGGTTGAAAGCTATTGGTAAGAAACTCGGTGAAATATTACCAGGGATGGTTGGTGCGATTGTAAGCTTTTTATTCAAAACAGCTGGTGAGGTTATTGGATTTTTAGGTAAGAACGCTTGGTTGTTGATAATGGCTGTTGTTCTATATTTTGTAGAAAGGGTAAAGAATAGAAAGTAACGTAAGTATTCGTATCTATTTGCTCCGCGTCCCTAAAGGGGTCTAAAGATATCATGTTGATCAGTAAAATACAATATGGATGACTACAAGAGAATTTACGGTGTAGCCGACCACGAGCAAATTCGGGCAGAGCCCTCCCCGCAAAGCGGAAGCTCTATTTATCCTAATTTGCCTGTTAATTCAGACCCGAGTTCCTCATTTCAGCCGGTTAATTCCGCAGAGCGGGGAGACCTCCGGTCGAATTTCAGACTACAAAAGTCATGTGAAGTATTAAATAATCTTCAAAAGGAAATTAAACATTATGAGGATGTTAGGAAAAAATACAATAGAGCAAGAGGTATATTTACAAAAATCAGTGTTTGTAGTGGGGTGCTTTCAATTATTCTATCTGCAAGTGGGCTCGGAACCTCCCTTACTGGTTTTGGTGCTGTTGTTGGTATACCATTAGGAGCTGTGGGAGGTATTTGTGGGGGAATATCAGTTGTATTCGGTGCGTCTTCTAAACGGCTTTCTAATAAAGTTAGTAAACATGAACAGACAGTTTCTTTGGCAAAAGCAAAAGTAAATACCATTCACGACTTGGTTTCAAAGGCACTAAAAGATAACGCTATATCCGATCAAGAATTTTCGTTAATTTTATCAGAGGTGGACAAGTTTGAAAAACTAAAACTAGAAATCCGCCAAAAAACTCAGAAAGATACAGAAAAAAACTTAAATATGAATCAGATAAGAACAGAGGTTCGAGCGGAAATATTAAAGGACCTGACCGAAGGGAGGGAAAGAACCGGTCCAGCTTAGCTGGGGAGGGCTACGCCCGATCGAGAACACTGAAAATTTCATATGAAAGAACTGATGTGGGATTTAATTGTTTTGCTGGTATTAGGAAAGAGGTTATTTAAAAGCAACATGTTATGAACAAAAAAAAAAATGTCATTATTCAATGATTTCAGAAATATGTATCCAAAGGCTGATATAAGTCATTTCACATTTGTGCCTGATTCGTATGGTGGATATATTAAATGGCAAGTTGATGGTACAACAATAATGTCAAATGATGATCCTACTGGAAAAACATGGATTGATGATATTTCACCTCGTTTGAAAAGAATTTTGTGGAAAGATTTGGGACTGAGCGAAGCGAAGAACTTGAATGGTGATGAATTGAGTTCATTTCCAAATAGTTTAACATTGACTAATTTATCTTATCCTATACCAGCTATTAATTTTGATGACTTTTCAACTGATATAACAAAAATGCTGACCTCGCTGGATATATACGTTTCAAATACAAAGAAATTCACAGCAAAGATGAGAAACATATTTACATCACAAGTTGTTACTTTCAAATTTGGTAAACAGAGTAGAAAATGGTTGAACGCCCCTGATATGAATTATTGGCCGCAACAACTTAACTTTGCAGTATGGTGTGCAACATCTGGTTGTGGGATAAGTCCTTTTGAAAGTCTAAATTATCCTAAAGTAGTAAATAGCTTCATTAAGTTTCATATATATTTCACAATAAGACGAATATTATATGAATTAAGCCTTCCCCTACCTGATGAGCAGCCTTTTGTGATAAATAATAATCCATATAGTAAAGTTGTATATCAAAGATTGTGTGCCGAATTTGGAATTGCTAATAATTCTGACTTCCGCGGAGCGGGGAGGCCTTTGGCCGATTTTAGATGGAAAGGGGGTAGAAACGGCGGATTGGGAGATATATTCCTTGATTATGGTGCAGGATACCGACCTACGGGAGGAACAAAAGGAAAAGGAGGGGGATACCAAAATGTACATATTATAAGGAATTATGATGTTGAAGCAGATCAATGGCCCGGTGAAGGTGGTAAATTCGCTGATGAAGGAGGTAAGAAAGAAAAAGGGTAATCTCATTTCATTTATACGTAATGATGACTTTGCTGATTTCAAATATGCCTGGTTTATCCCGACAAGTGTATATGGGCTCACTAAAGCTGGACTTGGTAGATTGAATCGATCTGCTGAAGCTTTTGTTTACTGTATATTGGGTGCACAAGTTAACACAAGAAATTCAATTTATGGTAATGGCGGTGGGGCGATTGAGACACAACAAGAATTCTTGGCTTTATTTGAAAGTAGTGTGATCGAGAATGACATTTCTAGTTCTATCCAAAGGTATCAATTAGCTGTACAAGAAGCGAAATTACGGCTTGATTTAGCTATCGCTCCTGGTGTATGGTTGATGCCGAGTAATATGATAATCAATACTGAAAGCGTGGCTGGTTTTAACAACAAACTTATGAAAGCAAGTAATGATATGAATTTTGGTGTGAATAATTCCCTAAACACTGAAGCAAAACAAGTTGGAATAAGTCATAACTTAGGATCTTCAAAGTTAAAGTTACCTCATAGAACTGTAACGAATAAATACCCACAGGAACCAAAAACCTCAACGAAAACAGACTCAACTCAAACATACTCGATGAAACAGGAAATCCGCAGGGCCAGCTCCGCTGAAAATAATATTGACTCAACGCAACATGAAAAGAATATATTAGCATTTATAATTGTAGCTGGTGGATTAGCGTGGTATCTATTTCGATAGATGACTGGATTTTTCAGCTTACGCGTAAGTCGTTTTTTATCACATGTTAATTAACATAACAATTTTTTTCAGCTTACGCGTAAGTCGTTTTTTATCACATGTTAATTAACATAACAATTTTTTTCAGCTTACGTGTAAGTCGTTTTTTATCACAGGCGGTTATTATAGAAATTACGGCGTAGCCGGTCCCGCAAAGCGGAAGCTCGATTTAAAGATGAATATGGTGTAATCAAAATAAAAATGTTGAGCATTACCATGTATGATTCTGAAACAAGGATTTATTTAGATCCTCCGCTTAAAAATCTTCGCGAGATACAGCTACTAGATTGTAATATACAACCCAAAAAATTGATTAATTTCAAGGATCAACAGATATTATTCAATGATAGGAATCTAGGCTTCATAATAATTGAACCTGGTACATATTCTCTTCGTAATATTCAATCGATATTTCTTAATGATCCTAATAGGGAAAAGATAACAATAATTGAGACTGATACTGTTGACTATCTATATTCAAATAAGAACTTCAACATTAAAATTACTAGAGCGTTGTCGATTGGTTTAGGTTTGCCTGAAATTATAAATCCCGGTAAATTATACCCCATAAATATACAGATTAAGGAACCCCTGAGACTTATGTGTAGTATAGTGGATAATAAGTTTTCATATATGAATAAAACAAAATATGGAGAACTTGTGAAACTCTCGCCATCAACCCTACTTGCAAACATACCCTCAAAGGATTATCCAACAATTCCAGTTCGAAAATATGAGTCCCTAATAAACCACTTTGATTTAAGCATATTAGACAATGAATGGAAAAAACTTGATCTTAAGGGTTCTCCCATAACTTTTAGTTTAAGATTTAGATAATTTTTTGTTATATAACCATTATTATTTGAGTTATATAACATAATTAGTTTTAATTAATACTCCATTTTTTTTTCTTTAAAATCTCTTAACTCTTCAAAATCAAGATACCAATAAGGATTCCATACTTAATCTTATTTATTTTATATTATTTTCTATTATTTTTCCATATAATGAATTTCCTTTCAGTTTGTAATTATCAGCCAATGCTTTACAACCATTATACTTTGAACTTAGTTTTTTCAACATTTCTTCATCGCTTATCTTAGGATCGTTTTCTATTTCCCATAACTTAGCTGCTTTATCTCTCATTTTTTTGCTTTCTTCTTTAAATTCTTCTAATGTAAATTCTTTATCTGCTCCAAATTTTTTATTAATTTTATTTAATACATTATTAGCATCATTATAAGACATATCTTTTATTCCAATTTTTTTAGCATAATCTAATAAATCCTTTGTACTAATTTTAATAATTTTCTCTTGTTGGCCTTCTTTATTCATTATTTTTTATTTTATTTTGTATTTTTAAATCATAATTCATTTTTTTAATTTAATTCTACATTTCTTACAAGAAGCTTTTTGTTTACCATGCTCACATATTTGTGACCCTCCACATTCTTTACAATGTTTCTTAAATCTATTATGTTCGCATATTTGAGATCCTTTACACTCTTTACAATATGATTTCTGTTTTTTATGTTCACATATTTGCCGTCCTCCACACTCTTTACAATATGCCCTCTGTTTTTTATGTTCACATATTTGAGATCCTCCGCAATCTTTACAGTAAGCTTTATTTCTTTTATGTTCACATATTTGTGTTCCTCCACACTCTTTACATCTTGATTTCTGCCTTTTATGAATACAATAATAATGATACTTAATAGTTTTAGTTTCAGTAGTGGGTGTGGGTTGTGATTTTGGAATATTTTTTTCGTGTGGATATTGAGTAAGATTAGTAGCAGGTTCAGTATTGGGTTGTTTTATAGTTTTATCATCAATCATAGGTATTGATTCATTAAGAATGATTCTTTGTCTTTGAAGATTTCTCATCTCCTCCATAATTTCTGGCACATTACTCAACACTACAATTAATCTAGCTTTACACAACCCAGAAATTTTTTTAATACCGTGGTCTTTAGCAATTTGTTGTAATTCTACAACTTTTTTCTTTTTTAACTCATCAACCTCCTTTTGATCATCAATCTCAAATATTGACTCATCAATTAATTCCTCAACTTTTTTCTTTTGTAACTCTTCCATCTACTTTTTAATAATACTTTGTTTTATCTTTAAATTACATTTTAAAATACATTTTTTAATTTTTTTTTTTAATTTTTTTTTATTTTCCCTATAAATTTCATTGATAAAATCCTTGATAATTTCTTGATAAAATTTTCAATTTTTATTTGGTGATACTTTATATAGGAATAAAATCCTTGGTTAAATCTCTGATAAATCTCTGATAAATCTCTGATAAAATTTTTTCATTTTTTGCATTTCATTTTTTTGTTTAATTTGTGCTGGGTTCCCCTCTTTACATACTACTAAAGAAAATAAATTATTCCCGTAAATGTTCTTATAAACGTCTTTCAAACAGGATCCTACTGCAGAGGAGACATATACATTAAAATGCCTGAAAAAAAAGGCTGCGCTCGCATTTTCTTCGTTAAGATATTTAGTTTGCGTTTGCAATATTAAAAGCTTGTTGCTTAAACGAGCTTTAGCTATTTTTTATTGTAGGTGGAAATCGAATTGAAAATATTTTCTTAACGAAGGCCTTGGTACAAAATATTTAGAGTCTTAGTACACTATAATACTTTTTAAACAAATAAAAAGTGCAAATGAGCCCCTTGATCAAAAAAATACATAGATCATCCCATTGGAATTAAAAAGAGAAAAAGTTGCTTACCTTTAGTCACATTACTTTCCGTACCTTCTACCAAGTTGATCTCATATGATACGTCACCTCCACTGTCGGATGCATAACACACATAAATCCCATAATCCTTTTCTTCTTGAGGAGTGACGATTACAATGTTGTTAATTATTCTGACGTTGCTGCCAGACAGAGACCTGCCGTTTTTAGTCCAGGTGTAACTGACTTTCTCATCACTATCAGCGTAGCAGAATATTGTGCAAGCTGAACTTGTTTTGCAGAGAACTGTTTTAGGCAAAGTGCTGTAAGAAATACGAGGTGGCACTGTTGAAATGAAAGGCAAACATAGCTGATATATTTTCACTGGAGTTGGAAAATTTTACACCATCTTTTGCACATCTTGATCATAGAAGAAATGCCTACAAACGTTAAAAATTATCTTGTTCTTCAGAAAACGAATTTACGAGTTCGTCCGTTACCACAAGGAATCTTGCTGCAGCCATTATTTCAAACAACAAACAAACCACGCCCGTTAAGGAAAGTTTCAAAAGGCGGGTATTGTGAGGTCACTGCTCGATGACCACTCGTGTTCAATATGAAAAATACGCCACCCGCTTCCCAGATGTAGTGGTCTCATCGATTCTTCGAGTGATTTAGTTCCCGGTAATATACATATCCATATATATATTATTTATATTTCGTAATGTTGACAACAATAATTTAGACCTCACTGAAGTTACAAATACCCCTTAATGCCAGGGAATATCAAATACCATCTACGAAATGTATTTTGGAAGCGGTAAAAATTTGGTTTGAATGTAGCCATTCGGTTTTCAAAGAAAACTTTTTCTTGCAAGTCCACGGTACGCATGCAGTTACGCAGGTCTTGCAATTGGGAAAATCGATCGCCAAGAAACATTTTGCGGTCGTATAAAACCTGCACTGTGATGGAGATACCGAGATGACATTTTTTACCTCTGGCAGCGTGTTGGCACTGATTGGTTTATTCGGTTTCTCTTGCTTTCCAAATATGGTACTTGGTAGATTGACTGGGGTTGAAGACGTTCAAAAGCAGTTACACGTTTGAAGTATTATGGGTTTTCAATCAAATACAGTGTACTAACTATAACAAGTAAAGTTGATCTCAAAGTACAGAACTCACCTTTCTGCTTCACATCGATACGTGCAACAAGGCGTTCGGCTCCATACAACGTCTGCAAAAGGCAAAATGTGGACATAAATAGCACACTCTTTCGGTCACTCATACTTACTGTTAAAAGCTGTGCACTGACTTTGGGGAAATACATTTTGCCAGTGTAGTCTCTTACGTCAAAGCCTGCTATAGGATGGGGGAAAAACTGCTGTCGTTATATGACCGAATCTAACTAATTACAACCTTTACTTGTAGATGAAGCTAGTACCTCAAATTATCATTCAAACCTGGGAACCATCCTTGGTTATTGCTCTGTTAAAGACCTTATATTTTTGGCCTCTTGACAACTCCGCATTTTTAAAGCCCCCATACAGCTCGTCATCTCCAACCACAAAAGGCCAAGGAGATTTAAGAGAGCCAGCTGTGAACTGAGCAGTGACGTAATAATCAAGCTTCCTCTTTACGGATTCATTGTAATCTGGTGCACTGTTTCCAGCCTCAGTCACTGTATCTGTCCAGTCTTTCACACGAAACACAGTCACTTGATAGTTGCTGCAAAACAATTTGTTTCTATTACCTTTGTTTTTCTACTTCACTCTGTACAATATAATAATAAAAATAATGACAAACACAAGAGAATAAACTACAGACTTCGACACCTGAGACAAATGCTATATTTAAATGACGCCTCGGTCGGTGTTTCTGTGCTTTTTGCACAAATTCTAGGAACTCGATAAAAGCTGTAGCTACTGAAATGAAATAATTTGCAAGGAGAAAAAAGGATAAAAAATAAGCCCTGTACCACCACCAAACCAAATACCACATGGTGAGTGATTTCCTTTGTCTTTATGTAATACATAAAAACTAAGTTTGAGAAAGAAATATCAAAATTGTAACAACGGTTTTTTGGGGGAGCAAGGTTGGGGGAGCAAGGTTGGCGCAGTGGTGAAAGCGCTCGCCTTCCACCAATATGTCCCAGGTTCCATATCCGGCCCCGGTGTCATATGTGGGCTGAGTTAATTGGTTCTCTACTCTGCTCCGAGAGGTTTTTCTCTGGGTACTCCGGTTTTTCCCTCTCCACAAAAACCAACACTTGATTTGATTTGATTTAATTTGTGCTTTTCAGTGTCACTCAAATTAAGTTCATTATTAGTTTATTATTATTATTATTATTATTAGAATTATTATTATTTTTCCAGGGGGATTTCCAAGCATTTCACGGTGTTTCATTTCCTTTTGCCTTTTAAGACTGAGAACATCCGAATATTGATGTATCGAAAAAACTAAAGGATAATAGACATCGTGGAAAGGATCTTATGATTAACCCAGTGACGCTTCCCACAGCATGTAAACAATACAATAGAATCAAATACAAAATCATGTTAAGAATAAGGAACAACTGCAAAGGCTTGAATATTATTTAGCGATTGGTATATCCAAACAAACAACTCAATACTAGAATCAAATACACCGAAACATCCTCACAAACAATGGCAAAGGGGGGCATAGTAAACAATACCACGCTCAAAATATAAAGAAAGATACTATAATAATAATTTTAATCGTCAATAATTTCTCGTGAAGCGAGGTTACTAATCGTGTCGCTTTCGCTCAGACCACGTGGCTCGCAAACCCGAGTAAATCGATCCGAGAGTTTTTATATGTGTATATATTTAAGAAATAAAGAAGCCTAAGCTGTGTATTACACTGTGATAAAACACGACTGGCATTTGAGAACACGAGTGTTCTCAAATGTGCGGAGTGTTTTGTCACAATGCAATACACAGCTTAGGCTTCTTTATTTGCTTTATGATATAGATTTTACACGCCGCGAGGAGAGACAACAACGGCTCACAGATTGAAAAACTGTAGCCATTTTATTCTAACCTCTCGACTGTTTTCGCTTCTTCTTCTTTATTTGTTATATTAATCTCAGCTTCAAAACTTTCTGCTGCCTCGAAGAGAACACCATCATGAATTTCTTTAAAGAAAATGTTTCTCGCCAACTCTAGCAAAAATATCGATTAGAGGTAATCAAGAATGTGAAATGAAATGCGTTGGATTTGTTGAATTAAATAACAAGCTGATTTTGGGTTTCCAAGAAAATCAATCCTTTTTCCATGACTTTGTTATCTTAAGAAACTATCAATCCATGCACAGTGTATGTGAAAGGATATTAAATAAATGGGTGGAGAGATTGGCTGTGAGGGGAGGTTGGAGGCCATTACCAGGACTAATTTGTGACTTTTCTAATTAGTTGTTAAGGGAAATTTTACATTTGTTAGGGAAAAGTCAGGGAATTTCAAGGTCCTGTGGCTGTGGCAACCATGATTAGATTCTAAGCCTAAAAGAAATGGCATTTTTCAGAGTTCAGTAATTTCTACCACCTCTGAAACTAACCCTATTCAGAAGAAAACTGTATTGCTTGTAGTAGTAGAGGAACAATACCTTTTCCCAGATTAGGACAAACATCCCCAACCCATAAAAGTATATTATGTTTAACATAAAAAAATAACAATAATAATATCAATACCAGTAATAATAATAATAATAATAATAATAATGATAATGATAATAATACAATAATAATCATTATAATAATTACAAGAACTGAGAAAGTACAAAAAGTGATAATGATGATATAATGATAAGTAAATACATAAAGTGGGGTTTTATCCCTGATAGGAAAACCATTACGAGTTCTTTCTTCATTACGACTCTGTGGGAGTCGTATTTCTAGTTATCACTGTTTTTTTCTTACGTTACCTGATGGGGCCGTTGTTCTGTGGTGCTGTTCGCAGTGTCACGTTAGCTGTTGTTTGAGATGTCGTTACATTTGCTATCTCCCCCTCATCAGGCGCCACAGGAGCTTTTTATTAGAACAAAAAAATAAACAATTAATATGATTTACCAATCAGACCAGTAGGTTATAAGGAAGTAACAGTGCTCCAGTGTTCACTGTCGCACAAAAGGGCAATTGTTATCGTTTAATCGTATTATTGTAACGTCCTCACCTACATGTACCTTGGATAAGTTGTGATTGGCTGTACAAAACATACAAAAAGACATGTCCTATTTTAATGAAAAAATGATCCCTTCAATCTCGATCCAAAAAGATTCATGACCTATCTATCGATTGGTATTTTCCTAGAAGGCCAAAAATCAATAAGACGATTTGAAGACAAGAAACTCTCGACGTATGGCGTTTTAAGTTACTTTTACAGTCATTACACAAACGTAGAAGTCTAAAACGTGCACGGAATACACAATTCTTGTTATTTTGGTTGGATAGATCGCCTATCAATGGCTTATGACAGAAATGATTACACGGCTCTTTTTCATGCCACCGGTTTTTAGTAGACCGCACCCCTCCAAACTACTTATTGAACAGCAGACACATTTTCGAGTGAAAGTACTTCAAAGTTCCACCCCTAAATTTTGACACGAAGCGCTACAGAAAGGTAACCAAGGATCAACAACGATCATGTAGGCGACTATTTGTTTTTTTTTTCTGCGTATGATAACAATTCTAGTATGTATGCGCACTTCCATTTGCCAGTAAACATCTCACATCAGTGAGACAGCATGGCCGAGAGGTCAGGGTGTCAGACTTGTAATGTGGTCTGTCATGTGGTCTGTCATGTGGTCTGTAATGTGGTCGTCCAGGGTTTAACTCCCAACATGAGTACTCGTTGGATTTGTAACATGATCATCCCGGTTTCAAATCGTTGACCACAACTATAAATAGACAACTGGTGCGCCTCCAAGCAGTTGGGATTTTTAACAAAGCTTATGTTCTGTTTGCAATGTTTGTTTCCCTATTTACAGTGATCCCAAATAGCAAAGCATTGCCACTATTATTACTATTTAAACACGGCAGCAACTCAACATAGAAACTTGAATTACTCACCATCAACTTCCGTTTCAAGTGGCAGTATACTGCTATTGTCACCGACTCCACAACGTGAGGTGGCACTCACTGAAAACTCGTACTTTGTTCCTGGATACAGATCCTTGAGTGCATACTCAGTAGTTTGTATACTGCTAACAACTCTGACATGCTTGAACTCGGGATAGTAATCCTTTGTACCTTTATACATTATCTACAAGACACAACTGTAATAAACTCTCTGTTCAGAACACCCTGACATCACAGACACAACTGTAATCAGTTCTCTGTTCAGCACACACTGATATTACAGACATAACTGTAATCAACTGTGTTTAGCACACACTGGTATTACAGACACAACTGTAATCAACTGTCTATTCAGCACACACTGATATCACAGACACAACTGTAATCAACTGTCTGTTCAGCACACACTGATATCACAGACACAACTGTAATCAACTGTCTGTTCAGCACATACCGATATCACAAACACAACTGTAATCAACTGTCTGTTCAGCACACACTGATATTACAGACACAACTGTAATCAACTGTCTGTTCAGCACACACTGGTATTACAGACACAACTGTAATCAACTGTCTGTTCAGCACACACTGATATCACAGACACAACTGTAATCAACTGTCTGTTCAGCACACACTGATATCACAGACACAACTGTAATCAACTGTCTGTTCAGCACACACTGATATCACAGACACAACTGTAATCAACTGTCTGTTCAGCACACACTGATACCACAGAAAAAACTGTAATCAACTGTCTGTTCCGCACACACTGATATCACAGACACAACTGTAATCAACTGTCTGTTCAGCACACACTGATATCACAGACACAACTGTAATCAACTGTCTGTTCAGCACACACTGATATCACAGACACAACTGTAATCAACTGTCTGTTCAGCACACACTGATATCACAGGCACAACTGTAATCAACGGTCTGTTCAGCACATACCGATATCACAAACACAACTGTAATCAACTGTCTGTTCAGCACACACTGATATTACAGACACAACTGTAATCAACTGTCTGTTCAGCACACACTGATATCACAGACACAACTGTAATCAACTGTCTGTTCAGCACACACTGATATCACAGACACAACTGTAATCAACTGTCTGTTCAGCACACACTGATATCACAGACACATCTGTAATCAACTGTCTGTTCAGCACATACCGATATCACAAACACAACTGTAATCAACTGTCTGTTCAGCACACACTGATATTACAGACACAACTGTAATCAACTGTCTGTTCAGCACACACTGGTATTACAGACACAACTGTAATCAACTGTCTGTTCAGCACACACTGGTATTACAGACACAACTGTAATCAACTGTCTGTTCAGCACACACTGATATCACAGACACAACTGTAATCAACTGTCTGTTCAGCACACACTGGTATTACAGACACAACTGTAATCAACTGTCTGTTCAGCACACACTGATATCACAGACACAACTGTAATCAACTGTCTGTTCAGCACACACTGATATCACAGACACATCTGTAATCAACTGTCTGTTCAGCACATACCGATATCACAAACACAACTGTAATCAACTGTCTGTTCAGCACACACTGATATTACAGACACAACTGTAATCAACTGTCTGTTCAGCACACACTGGTATTACAGACACAACTGTAATCAACTGTCTGTTCAGCACACACTGATATCACAGACACAACTGTAATCAACTGTCTGTTCAGCACACACTGATATCACAGACACAACTGTAATCAACTGTCTGTTCAGCACATACCGATATCACAAACACAACTGTAATCAACTGTCTGTTCAGCACACACTGATATTACAGACACAACTGTAATCAACTGTCTGTTCAGCACACACTGGTATTACAGACACAACTGTAATCAACTGTCTGTTCAGCACACACTGATATCACAGACACAACTGTAATCAACTGTCTGTTCAGCACACACTGATATCACAGACACAACTGTAATCAACTGTCTGTTCAGCACACACTGATATCACAGACACAACTGTAATCAACTGTCTGTTCAGCACACACTGATATCACAGACACAACTGTAATCAACTGTCTGTTCAGCACACACTGATATCACAGACACAACTGTAATCAACTGTCTGTTCAGCACACACTGATACCACAGACAAAACTGTAATCAACTGTCTGTTCCGCACACACTGATATCACAGACACAACTGTAATCAACTGTCTGTTCAGCACACACTGATATCACAGACACAACTGTAATCAACTGTCTGTTCAGCACACACTGATATCACAGACACAACTGTAATCAACTGTCTGTTCAGCACACACTGATATCACAGGCACAACTGTAATCAACGGTCTGTTCAGCACATACCGATATCACAAACACAACTGTAATCAACTGTCTGTTCAGCACACACTGATATTACAGACACAACTGTAATCAACTGTCTGTTCAGCACACACTGATATCACAGACACAACTGTAATCAACTGTCTGTTCAGCACACACTGATATCACAGACACAACTGTAATCAACTGTCTGTTCAGCACATACCGATATCACAAACACAACTGTAATCAACTGTCTGTTCAGCACACACTGATATTACAGACACAACTGTAATCAACTGTCTGTTCAGCACACACTGGTATTACAGACAAAACTGTAATCAACTGTCTGTTCAGCACACACTGATATCACAGACACAACTGTAATCAACTGTCTGTTCAGCACACACTGATATCACAGACACAACTGTAATCAACTGTCTGTTCAGCACACACTGATATCACAGACACAACTGTAATCAACTGTCTGTTCAGCACACACTGATATCACAGACACAACTGTAATCAACTGTCTGTTCAGCACACACTGATATCACAGACACAACTGTAATCAACTGTCTGTTCAGCACACACTGATACCACAGACAAAACTGTAATCAACTGTCTGTTCCGCACACACTGATATCACAGACACAACTGTAATCAACTGTCTGTTCAGCACACACTGATATCACAGACACAACTGTAATCAACTGTCTGTTCAGCACACACTGATATCACAGACACAACTGTAATCAACTGTCTGTTCAGCACACACTGATATCACAGGCACAACTGTAATCAACGGTCTGTTCAGCACATACCGATATCACGAACACAACTGTAATCAACTGTCTGTTCAGCACACACTGATATTACAGACACAACTGTAATCAACTGTCTGTTCAGCACACACTGATATCACAGACACAACTGTAATCAACTGTCTGTTCAGCACACACTGATATCACAGACACATCTGTAATCAACTGTCTGTTCAGCACACACTGATATCACAGACACAACTGTAATCAACTGTCTGTTCAGCACACACTGATAACACAGACACAACTGTAATCAACTGTCTGTTCAGCAAACCCTGATATCAGACAACGGTAATGGGTATATTAACCAAATCTTAGGTAAAACAACAGATTGATACCAGCCTCTGTTATACTCTCACATTATTACAGAATCAACATCACTTCTTTAGTTTCTGTTTATATATCTTGATTCTTTGTTGTTTATTAAGATGACGATGATGACGATGATGACGACGGTGACGATAATGACGACGATGATGATGATGACGATGATCAAGATGGTCATGATGATAGTGATGGCGATGATGATGATGACGTTGATGATAATGATGATAATGATGATGATGACGATGATGATAATTATGATGATGATTATGAATATGAATAATGAGGAAACGTCCCTAGCATGATGTCTGATCGCCTTGTGTTTGACACATTTTAATTCTCTCGCAGGGACGGCGGAGCCGGGGGGGCTGGGGGGGCTTTAGCCCCCCCACTTTTGAGGAGGATGACATTTTATTTTGTTTAAGCTACACCTTTATACAAGCCTCGTCGGAAACTTTTCGCGTTTACGTATTTTTAACATTTTCTCAGCGTGTGCTTCCTTCCCACAGACGGGAAGCTTGTGTCCAAAAACCGCAGGTTAGCCTTGTAAGCATTAAAAGTACCTTTCATTTTACGCTTTATCCGGGCTAATTATTTCAAGAAGTATGTCGCGGAGAATGTTGTAAATACGATTTCCGAGACTCTAGATTTCAAAATTTTCTGGGGGAGGATGCCCCCAGACCCCCCTACCAACTCGCGCCTCCCGCGCTCGTTTTCAGCCCCCCACTTCAAAATACGCTCCGCCGTCCCTGTCTCGGTACAGTCAATCACTTTTACACATAGTGTGCCTATCCGTACGTGTTTAATTATAGCTAAGCAGTTTCAGTAACTTTAATTAATTCAAATACAATCGAAGCTCTCGTAAGCGATCACTTCGGGAATTCAAAGAAGTGGTAGTAACTAGCGCTGTTACTGGCGAGAGTCGTCGCAAGTACAGTTTCCACTGTAGCGGTACTATAAAATGTGTTAGTAACAGTGACAGAATTTTGTTTACAAAAAAAAAAAAAGTTATCAAAACAGTGACAAGAAAGTGCGTTACATACCGTAAACGTTAGTCTATAATCTCCACTGTCTGGCTCATTCCATTTCAACTTGACACTACGTTTGGTTTGCGACAGCTTTTCTAAAGATGTGGGTGCGTCGGGAGCTAAAACAATAATGAGAGAGATAAAATGCTAAGCTTCAAATGCAATTCTACATTGTAGCTACAATCCTGGACAAAACGTGTGAGACAGTTTCCATGATTTTTGTTGAAGTAGATCCCCCGCCACGCGGCAAGACAATGTTGATCACGAGAAGTAAAACATATATGCAACACATTGTACAGTTTCTGTAGCTCAGCATTGTATGGGGTGGCTGTGGAGAAATCTTTGTAACAGGTTTCTGTACAAGAACAACATCGGCTGTTTTCGAATTATGAGGAAAGAAACGCAGAAAAAGGTTATTGTCCCATAAGTTTTGTCTACTACTGTAGTTAGTAAACAAGCCCGTCTAGTTATAGGGTTTCCTTATACAATTTTGTCGTATTCAAGTCCTTCTCCAATTTAGTGAAAGCCAGTAAATGCAGTCGCCAATGACAGCAGATGGTCACAGTCAAATCAACCTATCAGAAATCACAGTAAATACGTGGTCAATCACAAATGGGTTTTGTCTTACTTCTGATTGCTTGGCTAGATGATTATTTAACCAATCAACAAGACGATCTAAGATCGTAAGTCGGGCAACAGGAAGACGTGCTGTTATGAGTGTTGACCACTTATGGTGCGGAGTGGTCCAAAAAAGAAATGCTAAGGGTACCAAGGTCCTGGTTTCCAACGTGGCATCTTTGTTGTCGTTTCCTCGAGTATCATCGCGAGGCACCTTGTCTTTATCAGCAAATGCTCTTCTGTCACTCTGTCCACATTTTCTGTTCACTGGTAACTCGTTTGATTTCTGGTTTGATTCTAGTGAGACATTCGCTAAATCCTTTGATTCTTTTGCTATTTTCAGTTCGCGGAACGACCCGTTTCGAAATATACGCTAATTACACACGCCATCTTTTAGAGTGGGTCTACCGTGAACGGTGTGTGGGTCTGTATGTTTAAGCGTAGAAAAGATGACACCATTTGTTTTCGACATATTCGCCATCGACTTCGACATCGTAGAAAGGTTGCGCCCGTTTTACGTGTCTGCGGTATTCCCCATTGCACGTGACTGCGATTTGCGATGAAACTCGAGTGTAAACCTATTGTCGGTTGCCCGACTAATTATCGTAGCAATGCAAAGCCAATGCAATGGTGGAACTACTTCTCATGGTGAGTTTAAAACGTCTCTGCAAGATTTAAAATAGAAAGAAACATATACCTGAAGTTTCAATTGGGTGATCTGTGGCTCCAAAACTACCAGGGCCTGCTGTGGTATAGGCTCGGACCTCCACCTGGTACTTGGTACAAACCTTAAGATTAGACAGAACAAAAAATGTAGCTGTTGTGTTCTTGTAGAACGATGACAATGACCTTTTTTGACGTGAGGCAGAAACTTCAGATCTTTTCACTTCATATGTTAATATTATGCCGTTGCTCTTTTCTCGTGAAAGAGGCTGCCAAGTGATGTTATAAGTTGTTTCATCTATCTTCAGTCTGGTGATTCCTTCAGGAGCGATGCTTGGCTCTGAAGCAAAGTAAAAATTAATAGATATCAAGCCTTGCACTGTCGCAATGATAGATATAATCAACCCAATACTCGCGATATAACAACACAGAAATCACTGTAAAATTTCCAGCTGCAAGTACAGGCGGATTCATGCTGACGTCATTGTTTACATTTTTGTTCATTTGCATACGGCTTTGCGTACAGAAGGAAACATGTTAGACATGAATTGACTTCAAGCAGCTGAAGAGCCAGTGAAACTTAGTACATGGTGAAATTTTTAGCTCTTTGGGTATAATATTCAAGGAGAAACTGTCTTTCAAAAAAGATTTCTAGGTGGCGAAAACGCTAATGAGCTTATACATTCTTTGTAAAAGTTTGAGTGTTTAAACCTGTGTTCCAATTAAAAGTATTTAATACAGCAGGCTCATATTCACTGGTAGAGTTAATCTTACTATGACCTTTCAATATCCAGAACTTAGTTGTAGTTCTATCAGAAACTGAATGGCTTATGCTAATGAGGCAAATATTGTAAACAAAGATTCGTAACTTTTTGTAACTTTGTAACTTTATTTGATTTACCACAAAATACAAATAACGATAAAACAAGACAGTTACACAAAAGCAAATGAAAGTGGCGAGGCAGCGCAAAAAGAAACCACGAGGCTTATAGACATTGGGCTCCTTCAGAGTAAAAATAAAGTTAACAGTAACAGAAAGG
>OX453282.1:19260060-19292560 GCA_949710005.1 Ricordea florida
CCCATCCACCACAATAGCTGTTGAGCTGAGCTCCATGAACTAAACATGCCTACCAGCAGTTGACGTTTTAAATGTTTTGGTATCACTCCACAGTCCGTTCCCCAGAATACTGTTGGCCATCATCTTGACTCTGTAGTCAGTGTACGGTTTAAGGTTTGTTAACTGTTTACTCCTTGTGGAAGGCGATGAGATGGTTAAAGTCGAGGTGAAACTCTGGTTGGTGTATTGCAGTTCAAAAGATCTGATAGGTGCTTCATCTGCTCCTGGGTTTGGCTGAGTCCATCTCACTGTTGTCGCTCTTGCGTTGATGTCACCTTGTGTCACTTGCAGCACTGATGGTCTTCTTGGTACAGCTGCACCAAAATTGAAAATAAAAGTACTGTCCATCAAATTCACGCAACAAAAAACTTGACAGCTGTACAAAAAACGAAATTAAAATTAAATATTTAACAATTAAACTCCGAGTTCGAATTTTTCACCTCAATGACTCAGTGTCGACAATCGTCTGTTACACGAGACATCCAACAAGATTAAGTACTCTATAACTATCTTAGTTGAAACCATAGACAGTTTAACATACAACTTGGAATTTTATTACAATATTTACTGATTTTTCACCTCAATGACTCAGTGTCGACAATCGTCTGTTACACGAGACATCCAACAAGAATAAGTACTTTAACTATCTTAGTTGAAACCATAGACAGTGTAGCATACAACTTGGAATTTTATTACAATATTTTCAGATTTTTCAAACTGAGTTTTAAAGTGCATTGACTTGTTACAAGCGCAGGCGTTTTCATTCCTTGCTATCTATCACAGAATATTCATAATACGTCAAATTCACGTAACAAAAAACTTGACAGCTGTCCACAGCAAAACGAAATTCATACTTAACAAATAGACTACGAGTTCGAATTTTCTACATCAAATTAATGACTCGGTGTGGACAATTCGCTCACACACTAGACAACGAGAACAATTACTCTGTCTTAATTGAAATCATCTACAGTATAACATACAGCTTGGAATCTTATTACAACATTTACTGATTTTTCAACTTTTAAAGTGCTTTCCTTTGCTACAAGCACGGATGTTTAAGCTACTCGCTATCTATCACAGAATAATCGTAATAGAATTCAAGGTGGAGTTTCTTTTTAAATGATTATATACTACTTATTAACCGAGAGTGAGGTCATTACAGGGAAATCTAGGACCGAGGCCTAGATGTACGTCAAGGTCAAGGTCTGAGATTTCCTTGTTATGACCGAACAGATGAGGTTAATAAGTTATAAATTATAAATTATGGCCTTTTTAACACTAGAAAAAAAAGAATAGGCAGTCTACTGCCGCGTTCACACCAACTAAACGTGTTTAGTTAAACTAGGTTTTGAGATTTTCACAACAGCCTCCTAAACGATTTAAGTCTAATCTTTGTACTTAGTGAGAAAAAGAGTCTAACAGTGATTCATTAGAAATAACTTTCAAGTCAGCAGAGAATTTACATGGCCCTGTTTTGGGCAAAATGATTCCAAACCATGTTTGACTAAAACAGCTTTTAAACATGTTTAAGCTCCGGTGTGAAAGCAGCATATGACTGCACGTAGCTACTGTTTATATTGAAGAGAACTAAAACACAGCCCTTTCCTCTTCCTGCCTAACTTGTCAGTGGCGATCACAGAGGGAGGAGGGAGGAGCGGATCACATTGGATGCACCACCTTGCTCTGTATTGCCATTATATGAAGTGCTTTAAGCAACCACTGTAAATGCCCAATTCTAATCAAATACATTAGCAATAAAAATACGTTGTACGCTAACTACAAGTCAAGTTCCCCTCATTGAATATAGAGGACACTCAGAGCATTAATGGCCCTAATACTGATGTGGTGAGGCAGACTAAAGTCCGTTGTAGCGCGACACTTTAATCTACCTAACCACTCCACTCACAACATTGCGGTATGTGGCCTTTCCGTGCATCAGCTGCAGGGCAACACGGAAAGCCGTAAAAACCTAGAACAGAAGTTCATCTTCCAACTCGGTTCTCTTAATCCCCACGGTATCAACGAACGTTTCTCATTCATTTAATCATTCATCTAATTTATTCACCTCCATTCACACACTGCTATGGTTCCACCAATGGCATGGCTCCAAACTTCTCTATATAAACTGTACGTAACCCACAATCCTCTCATTCGCTCCGACGAAGGGCTAACGATCGAAACGTCAGCACCTCCCTTTTACCTTACGGTGGTATAACTTACTCAATCAACTCGTTTGATTTACCCAATTTCTTGTGTTTCAATTTCCCACCGACGCAGCACCAGTTTCTTTAGAAACTATCCCCACAATACTTGTTAGCTTCTTTCAACGGTTTAAAATAGTTATGCAACGCAAGGAAAATCCCAGCTCTCCCAACAGGAGTCGAACCCATGCTCTTCTCATTATTAGTTCGGACGCTCTACCACTAAGCTATGGGAGACTTCTGGGAACAAGGCCATTAAATTAGGGTCATGGGACAAACATCCTGCATACTGCTAGGATTTGAATGTCAAAAAGGAATACTGAATGTTGTAATTATAGCCAAATTAGTGTTATTGGCAAAACTGATCATCAAATTAAATCACTGGCACTTTATTTCTTTAATACTTTATTTCTAGGATAAGGATGAAAAAGCGTAGGTCCCGTCTCACAGCACTGTTCTTGTGAGACGTTAAAAGAGCCCACAACACTGGTCGAAAAGAGAAGGGGACGTAGACCTCGGTAATGTGGCTGACCTTTAAAGTTTGATTGTAACTTAGGGGGTCAGATTGCAATTGAGATGCAAGTTCTGTTTCATTCCCCCCGTCACAGCCTAGACCCATTGTATAATATCTTTAGTGACGAATTCAATAAACTTTCACTTTATTGGGAGCTTTTGAAAGCAACTCGATAGAAAACTGTTGAGTAGAATTGAGCCGGTTGAAATGAGCTGAGTTGCGTAGGTTGCGATGAGTTAATTTAGATGCGTTGATTGAATTTTGCTGGTATGAGTTGGTTCGACTGGGAGAAAAAATCAAGTATATGGATGAGAAGAATGAAGATAAAGATAGCAGAAATATATACAAATCAAAGGCTCCTGTGAGCCAGCTCATGAATGAATTGGATTTGTGAAGAGGTTGTCTAAAACGAATACCCCTGTACGACCCTCTGTATAGCATATGTGATCTCTCACGAGAAAACGTTCCTTACGATTTGCCGTTTTCGCACGGATAGCCGTTCGTATGCCGTGCATTAGCCGTTCGAACGGATTGGACATCCGTTCGAACGGCTTCGGCTATCCGTACGAAAAAAATTTGCATCCGTTCGAACGGCTCGGGCTATCCGTGCGAAAAAAATTTGCATCCGTTCGAACGGCTCGGGCTATTCTTTCGAAAAAAATCTGCATCCGCTCGAACGGCTTGGGCTATCCGTGCGAAAAAAAATTGTCATCTGTTCGAAAAAATAATTGTCATCCTGTCGAACGGCTGACGAGCTATTCGTTCAAAAAGTCAATCGGTTCGCTCTGGCGGGAGTCACGCGACAAGCCTGTCAAAAATGTAAATCATTTGATACAAGCGAATTTGTTGACAAACCTAGAGTGAATTGTCACGGTACGTGTTCTGCTGAATAGGCATCTTGGCTTTCATTACATTTGTTTCTCGGTATACGTTTTATTTAAGACTTGAATATTCAACAACTTCGAAGAAGGTAGTCACGGTTTGACCTTTTCAAACGCTTGTAGTGGTTGGTATCTCCCGTGGGACTCTCGCTGCCTGTCATCTGGTCATGTAAACACAAACTCGTGTTAGTTATTCATGCCTCTGTTCATCTTCTAAGTTAGAAACGAAATACTCTCCATTTATCAATTAAAACTGTTGCATTTCGATCCGTTCTGTGTTAAATGTTATAGCCAAAATAATTCGTTGTATCTGTTTCTGTTTCTGTTCTATGATTTCGCTTCGCTAAACAGTTCTTAACAAAAGCGGTCTTTTCTTCCTTCATTATCAGTCTCGCGCAGTAAAAGCATAATTGAAAGCGAAGAAATCTTTCAGAGTATCTTTACCTTGATAACGCTTCGCAAGAAAATTCTAAACAAAAGCGGTCTTTCCTTTGCTTTGTAACAAGTCGCGCGCAGTGAAATCATAGAGGTAAAAACAAAGGGAAAATTCTTGTCGAATTTCTGTACTATGATTTCGCTTCGCAAGACAATTGTAAACAAAAACGGTCTTTCCTTTGCTTCATAACAAATCGCGCGCAGTGAAAACACAACAAAAACAAACATTTTCGTCAGCCGTGTACCCGTTTAACTGCATCCGTTCAAAAATTTTCGTCAGCCGTGTATCCGTTTGACTGCATCTTTTCAAAAACTTTCTTCATCCGTGTATTCGTTTGACTGCATCCGTTCAAGAATTTTCTTCATCCGTGTATCCGTTTGACTGCATCCGTTCAAAAATTTTCTTCATCCGTGCATCCGTTCAGCTGTTCCGTTTCAAACGGCTTGGCTATCCGTTTCTCATCCTTTCGCTTGCGGTGCGTTCGCTTGCCGTGCGTTCATTCCTAAGGAACGTTTTCGCGTGAGAGGTCACATATTTCTTCCGCAGCTGAGTATTCTATCATTTTTGAACTCTATAAAGCTGTATTTTGATTAGCTCTGAACAAGAAGAACACAAGCCACGGCGGGAAAATATACACGTCTGCGTTGGCACGCTAGGCTGACGCCATTTTGTATGATTTTGCCATCATTTGTGTGATTGAGCAAATTTCTGCCACAGTACTACCCGCAAAGTTTTTGCCCAAATAGCAACGCCACAAGATTGGGTATATAGAATACCTTGTAGGGGAGGTTCGGTGAGAAGCGTTTAATCAAATTTTAATGCATAAATTAATTGTCTAACAGAATGGAGTGATCGAGTGAATTCGCGGTTTACTCCTACAGCTCATTGCATGACTACGTCATTCATGAGCTAAAAAGGTACTTATAAATGCTTCCCATGCCAAGCTAGAAATGAAAATGCTGACTGACGAAAACTAAATTTGAAATTAACTTATGTGTAGTATAAAGAAGGTGCGTGAAATTAAAAATACAGTGCATGAATTAATTCGTGACCGGGGCTGGAATGTCAAGGTCGCACGTTTGAATCCTACAATTAAGATTATCTGCTATAAACATTCATCTACATTTTCTGAAACAACAAACATTTACTTACTTAACAAGGCAGTAACGTTTGCTTGAACAAATTTCGTCAAGCCTGGAATATCAGGAACAGACACTGAGCAGGAATAAGTTGTGTTGCAGTAGATCTCACGCCTTGTCAGACTTCTCCTGACACAGTGATAGTTATTCCAGGTCTGTTCAGCACTTTTGTATTTAACAGTGATGGCGGATGCTGTCTCCGATAGACTGTTCCCATTGTTGCTCCAACTAAATTTTGCAGGCCTCTGACTGGTAAATTCTGCTTGAACGCGAAGAACAACTGAGCTATCGACAGCTTGTGTTGGAAGAGTAACATCAGCAAATTCCGCTATGTACAAGAAGGGTACGATAACTGAAAAAAAAAAAAGAAAAAAATGCCAGCAATTTCTCAAAATGACGTATACAAAACGCACCATTCGCAGGTATTTGCATAACGATTATAACCTTGACAATAACAACAACAACAACAACAAAAACTATGATTTCCTTAATCAATCAATTTGGGGCGGTCTTCAGTGATGACTGGCAATCCTTAAGAAGTACTTGTTAGTTATGTACGAAATTAGGTTTTACTTGTTAGTTATAACAAGAAATTTTAAATTTTAGTTATTATTATTACTAGTTACGTCTAGACAGCGTTGTACCCTACGCATGTACATGTATTCAGAAGTGATAAGGTGAACACAAAATAATAACAAATCCTTAGCAATGAGTGAAATCGTGAAAAACGTTTTGATTGCCTGTCTTTGACTAGTTCAGCCAGCTTTGCATTATCTCTTTAGGATAGTTATAATACACTTTACTCCCGCTTAAGCTTTATCTATGGCTATTTTGAGTCATACTAAAAATGAGCAATAGTGGATTCAAATGGCAAGTTGTGTGACAGTTATGTTTTACCATACTGCGCCAGGCAACATCTTCTTCTGGATTTCATTTGATGTAAGATTAGAACTGTCTTACAGTGCGACTACTCCAACCAAGATCACCCAAACACATTTTCATACAAATTATCCAATCACGATCGAGTACCTAAACAATAGAATCTCCACGAATGTTTTATATATTTCGCTTAAAATGGATATAACTATTTTGCTCTGAACAAAACATATCAAGATTGAAAAAGAATCATGTTAGTCGTTAGAAACTCACCACAAATCTGTTGTTCAGCGTTAAAAACAGACATTCAAAATTTGTATGAAAATTTATTTGGGCGGTGGCCTTGGTTCGAGCAGTCGTGGTGTAAGCGAAGTTAGGATCTGAGGACGACAAATTTACTGGATGAAAAATTGTGAGGCATTGCTCAACAAGATAAGAAGAGAGGAAAGCATCAAGCCCCAGTGTACTGAACCTTCAGCTTAAAGAATAAAATTATTTTGTTCAGAGAATAATACACCTTGTAACCTTTTCAAGTTACATTCATTATTTTAAAACAGCATAGCATCAAACTATGTCAGATCGTCCACCTGGTTGCAATGTTCCCTTTTTCTTTAACATTTTTCCATTATTGACATCAACTTACTGTACACAGTATCTTGATTTCCAATACGATAGTAGTTATTCTGTTTTGCCGACGTTAGGTTTGTCAATCGTATGTTAGAGCTCTGATAAAAAGAATAAGCCCATTGCCAAAGGGACTAATTAATGTAGTTTTCAATGATATCAAATTCTTTCCAATATTGCTATAAGCTTGTTCAGTATAAATACTCTGGTGATTATACAAAATCACGCGCTCTGATTGGTTCGCTATCTCGGATTATCAGCCGATAGTCACCTCGACGAACAAAATGCCTGCCAGTCGTTCGCCCGTTATGAGAATAACGAAAATGATCACAAAAAAAAATTCTCCTCGCCAGTACCATAAGAAATATATGAGAACAGTTAGGAGAAATTGAATGCTGATATTGGGGCTTAAAGGGTTAATAGTAAACAGGCCAACCGCTGGCCATGTCTATATATTCTTCACTAGGTGTAAGACTCGTACAAGCTCATATAAGTCAACAAGTTTTATAATTCATTGTTTGCACTTACAGTGGTCACAGCCATAAAAGTCCACACGTAGACATACAGCAGTATTCCATGTTAGCGGTACTACTTTCACAAACTGAGCAGCAAAAGGCACAGAAAACCAATTCACAACCACACTTGATTTATCAGTGTTCCCAGTCAATCCCTATGAACACAAACAAACATACAATGATTTATTTAAAGAGAAGAACAAGCGTGCTTAGAGAAGAGACAAAAATAAGAAAAAAAGGCTTTGATTCAAGAGGGCAATATTTCTTTAATGCACACAGATCAATTGACAAAACAAAGTTAGTCAATAAAGGATTTATCTATTTATAAGCTTAGGTCTACCTTTCCTTAGAGCTACCATTTTATGTCGTTCAGAAGTTACGAAAGTAATGTTATATTCAGTTGTAACGCATGGCACCGCTATTCTCTGAACGCTTTATTCACGTTCACTGGGGCCGACCAGATTTACTATCATCTGCTCCTGAGGCAGGCATGTAATTTAAGTCAGTGTCACAGTAGATATTTACCTGATGCACAGCATGAGTGATCCAGGTCTTTCCATCATATCTATAGAGTATGTTATATTTAGTGACCCACTTGTTACTTGATGGATCCCCCTGAGTAGCCACTCCTGTGACGGTCTTCACGTGACCAAGATCCACTTGTAAATACTCCGAGATTGAAGACGTAGAACTGCACCACGATGAAGAGCTGCTGTATAAACGACTGGATGATTTAGTGTGGCTGGAGTCAAGACGAGACGATACAGTTATTGCAGCACCTGATATATCGTTGTCCTCCATACCCAGTGACGCCTGACACCCTACAATGGTAAAAATAAACGCTTGGACAAAAGTTGTCGTGAGGCTGTTTATCATACAAAGCATTACTTGCTTTCTTAACTGTACCTTTTAGCGAAAAAGAACAAGACCAGTATGCAGGCATCTTGACAGAACAAGCTTATAGTCCATAAAGTATTTATCATATAGCCATTTAAATTGTTTTGTTCTGTCTCACGGGATAAAGCGGGCAATCTCAAGCAGGCAAGATAAGCCCATCTTGCTCACTTGGGTAACCAATCAGAAATCAGGATTCATCTGATCTTGCACTCTTGCGTAGCGGAACAAATTACATGATAAACTTAACGATGATCCTATTAGGAATCAACTGTAATTTATCTTTAAATATTTTTATTTTTACTTCTTCTGAACACGTAGATCTTATTCTGCTCTGCCTCGCATAAATCACTTTGACAATCCAGTCAACAGTTCACCTTGGTCAAAATGTTAAGAAAGATACTTGCATCTCCTTCTGTTTCATAAATTCTAAGAGACAGAAGAAACTAATTTATTGTTTTGCATCCTGCATCATTAACATTGTTTGCATTCTGCATTACTAGTACCACGGGACAACAAGCGTCCCTAACTCAAAATCAAGGGGCCACACCCGAGTGTCATCCAGTACTGACATCACGTTAACACAGTAATGGTACACAGGATTTTTGAGAAACGTTATCGGAACTGTGCACAAGAATAAACTCCGTCAATCAAGTCATTGCATAGTTGTACTTGTTCTCAAACCACCTTTAGAGCGGATCTCGGTAATGTTCATAATGTGAAAGATCTCGGGCCAGTTATTTAAACTACTGTAACTAACTTAGTCTAACTAGTAACTCTGCGGTTTAAGTAAAATTGGAATGGTTTGTAACTGGTCAATTAGCAATTACTTAAATGAAACTAATTCCTATCTATCGCCTACATATTCCGGTGTAGAATAAACGAGATTGAAAGCTTAAGTTGCAGCAGGTCAGATTCAATTTAGACAATGGTTTTACTGAGGAAGGTCTAAACCACGTTCAAATAAGCGGCTCTTCAGGTTTGGTAATAAAGTAAACAGGGAGCAGAAGGTAGACGCACAGGGAACTGTATCATCTATATACGCTTTAACATCACAGAACATGCAAAAGATTAAACCTGAATGCTTCTTTAAGCGACAATGGTTCGAGAAAACATTAAATCATTACTCTGAATTTGCATGAACTCAGATCACACTTTGTCACTTACTTTCCATAGTTCCATAAACTTCAACTCTGAGTGCTTTGTTACCACTATATCCTCTGGGATAAAAACGGACAAATTTAGCCGCAGGCGACTGTTTCAAGTTCCTCTTTATAATACCGCTCCTGTCGTTATTTCCATCAAATATCTGCAATGAGAAAATGGATCGTAATTTATTAGGAACCTTGCACATGTGTCAACGTTAAACAATGATTCACGAGATACAAGTAACTATTTGTGAATAAATGTGGTGCTTTTCTTATTCAGGCAACTGAAAAACCATTATATAAACTCTACAATTTGAAATGTATGCAACAAATCATACAGTTACATTGCAGAAGGAAAAGAGTGAAAGATCTCACCCTCAAAGTAATACTGCAACTTACCATGTCAGCTAATAAATCATCACACTGGTATTTTCCGAGGACGTACATCTTTTTAAATCCCATTTCAGTCTTTAATTTTTCAATTTCTTCAATCAAGCCAGGTTTCGCTAGATTTCGGTATATTTTCTTACTTTATTACGCATTCAGCTATGCTGACTAGAATGCAACCTACACTATACCTTCTCTGTATTGTCTTCCTTATAAGTTGTCCAGTTCACGTTGTTTAATGACGTCTCTATTTTATATTTTGTAGTCCATGCAGTATTTGTGGGATTTCCCTGTGTTGCCACAGCACACACAAAGTAAACAGATCCCAGGTCAATCTGTAGGTAGTCATTGCTGTCAGTACTAGTAAGAGGAAACCATGCACTGTTTCCTCTTAGACGTCCATTGTAAGGTTCATTACCACTACGAGATGACGAAGCACTTAATCTGTAATTGGGAATGATAGAGTTGTCTGCTATACCCACTGGCTCAGTCGAGCAGGCTGTTGAAAGGCAGAGACCACCAAATTAGAACAGAAAGCTTCTGACCATGCGTGGATAGTCGTTGTTTGTCATTATCGTTATCATTGCCATAGCTGTTGTGATTGTCACCGTTATTGTTATTTTAATCCTTCATTTTTTCATTGCAAACTCCTGTACATCTGTTTAATTACTCGGGCTACTACAACAGGTAGCCCGAGTCTAGGTTTACCTTTTCGGTCTATCAGTCTATCAGTCTATCGACAACGTCGCAAATCGGACTACCCGCAGAGGCCTTTGGGTATTGCTATTGTGAAAACGAGACTTCATCAAGTTACTGCACCATCGATGTTGGATGCGAAAGATGTGTACTCGGAACTATCTTTGAAAGCCAATGTTATGCACATGAATGCTACTAACTCTTGTATTGTCAGCTACTGTTGTCATTGGGATCCAAAAGCTGAAGTTAATACACAAATTTTGTACAGCGACAAGACACGGGTCGTTGGATGCCTATGGCATTCCGTTGCGGACAAAATTATACCGATGGTAAAAACATGTTGAAAACATAATACGTAAGTCGAAACTTGTAAAATACAGCGAATGCAATAAAAAACATGAGTCGAGATTTGCAAAATATATGTTCACGAACGAAAAAATACTAAGCAAATGTCATGACTACAAACACGATTCGAAAATTTTGAAATTTGAGTCGAGACAAAAAAAAAATGCGAGTGAGATGTGAATTAGCCTTTCTCATCATGTTAAAAGAGAAGAAATTCTTCCCAGGTTTTCACATGCTAACGAGTTGAAAAAGACCACTTAGCATACACCTGTACAGGTACATACAAGAGAATAAACTTTATTTTTTGTATCTAATACATATGAACCATTATGAAAAATGTCTACAGCTTTGTAGATTGACCAAAAAAATTCCATGTAGTAGTAGGATGGCTTTCCTTTTTTAAAAGTTTAAATTTCACGAGGAAAAAGTACACATGACTGTGATTTTTCAAGTACTCAGCCATATGAATGTCATGAAAAGCTGTGCGCAACAAAAGTTTTGATTGCATTTCAAATTAATGAAGAAATCATACTGGAAAACAACCACAATAAACAAAACATCCTCATGAACAAACCCACGCCTTTTCTGTTAAAAACTACACTAATTATTGTACCTGTGTATTTTCTTAGCCTGGTATAAACCTCCAACTCGCAGATTGTGAGTATTTTTCCCCAACCAGGAATGCGGATGTACACGTATCGACCAACAAGTCTTGGTAAACAGAAAAAGGATTTCTTTTGCCCTCTATTCAAACTTAACAGACCAGTACCACACCGAGGATTAGAGATGCCACCATTTCTGTCATCATTACCTGCAAATGTAAAATGCTCTACTATAAACCTAAATACCACAACATGTATCAACCAAACACAAATGAAGTATCTTTATAGTAAAAAGGATCTTAGATGAATATACAACATATGCTATTTCTAACCAATGTCTTTCAAGTTACATAGATGTACAGTTGAGAAGTGCAGTGCAAGGTCTCAATGTTAGCCTTCCATTCCTAGGACGGTTTGCATCCATGGGTACAGGTGTATATACCCATTAGTGCCTTTCAATAATCACAAATTAATATCAAACTACCTCGTCACTTATTAGCATATCCCACTCTCACTGGATAACTTACAAAGTAAACATAAGTACTGTACCTATAAATTTAATGTTAGCCTTTTTTCTAAACTGATTTTTCTGATGTGTGGAAATGATATGCAGAGTCAGAAGTACATGTACCATAACCTCCTTCACAGTCATACATAATTAAGCCTCTTAATGTACAAAGAGCTTTCTATAAAATTTAACAACCATCCTTTGAAGTAGGAAGAAGCAACTGCATGTAAAACAAATTAAGGACTAAAACTGAGAAGTGGTTAAGGGTATATTCTGCTAAAAGGGCTTGTTAATTGTGGACATGGACAATCAAAGTGGCAGAGTATGTTCTACAAGGTAATATGGTCCAGTGCAATCAATGCATCACCAGGATGCTCCATCACAGACACACACACAATGGTCACTGTATTACTCATCGCTGGCAGATAGTGCCTCAAATAAAAAGGAAAACAACTACAGTGAAAACATGTACATGTTAGTGAGAGACATAATAAATTATTTAGTAATCAAACAGTCAAGTGCTTCAATGGGATATTTAACATAATACTATCCAGTTTACCAATTCTGATTTCAAATCCTTTGAAACGGTCTCCACATGCATCACTACAGTCTCTGTTTACAATAAAGATTTCAGCCACAGGAAAAGAGGAACCTAGGTCTACTCTCCACCAGGGATTGGTTTCAGTGTTGGTGTGAGTGCAGGTGTTATCTCCCCAGTTGGTTGAAGCTTTTCCATCCACTGCCCTGCTAGCAAGTCCACCGCTTGTTGAAGACTGGACAGCTGGTTGTTTTAAGGCAAGGTCTGCAGCAAAATAATAATGATAGCAAAATTTCAAACTGTTAAGTACTGTTTAAGATAATTACAGTATATGCATGAGTTCATGCAGCATCAAAAATGACAGTATATGCAAAGGTTCATGCAGCATGAAAAATGAAAGCAGAGAACAACCTGAAACATAAGCCCTTGAAAGGGATCGAGAAACGTACTATGGCAACCAGTGTCAGTGTCAGTGTCAGCGCGGAACAATCCACAAAATTAATACTGAAATGAAGGGTGAGTTTAAGAAGTTCAAAAAGGATGAAGTCTTCTTTCTTCCCTTAGATGAAGACAATGGTTGGTACCACTATTATACTTTTTCTTATTTTTACCTTAGATTTTCCCAGGATTCACAGGATAGCAATGAAATGGGAGATTTTGTCTTGTTATTGCTTCATGCAGTAACCAAGGATTATAGCAATGATCGAGCCACAGATTCCAACAACATGACAGTAAATAGAGTTCCCTAGATTTCAACTGTACAGCTCTAAAGCGTGTCAGTTGTTCTACTCTCGTTATTTAATGTTACTAAAGATTAATCGTGTTCCCTTCCTGTGTTCTACATAAAATAAGGGAGTGCTTGACCCATTAAACACCCAAATCATTTTTTTTTTGATAGTTTTCTCAATTGGGATTTGTATGGCTGTTTAATGGTGTCTGAATACCATAATAGTGGATCCCCACCCTCAGTGCTGCAGATACCTAAGAGAAAGGTCTAATGGGTCAATGACCCGATAAAGAGGGCTTCTTGACCCAACAGACAAAATACAAATGTTTTGAGTCACTGCTAGCACATGGTCTGGGTGAACCCCCTGATGGTCTTCAGGACCCCCAGATTGAAAAAATTAACTGGAACGCTGCACCCTTCTTAAAAGTACGTTGATAACTCTAATTGCTCACATTCCACTTTAGCAGACTGAGCAGTCCAACAATTTTGTACCCATCTTCCCTAAAGGTACGACAAGCACAAAACACTCCAGCTATTTTTTTCATGCAAGTTGTAAAAAGGGTAATTAATTTGAACGAGAGCTCCCCCAGAAAAATGTTGGCCAACAGTTATTTGTTGATCAACAACAGCCGACTCTTGGCTGTTTATCACCCGACAGACGACTGACAGTTGGTCGTTTGTTGGCAAACTGTTGGCCGACAGTTTGTGAAAGTGTTTAGCAAAAGTATCAGCCCACAGTTGGTTATCTGTTGGTTATCTGTTGTCAATAGTCTGTTGGTAGCTATTTGGTAGGTTGTTGGCTGAAAATGTCTTCACTATTTCCCAATTTATCACCCTAAACAACTGAAAAAGAGAAAAATTAAGTCCTTTAAGTGTATGTCTTCACTCGTAGAAGCGCTCTTCAAATTTCAGTGGTAGCCGCTTTCTTGCTCGTCACATGTTAGACATCACTGTCATGCGTTGTCGAAGTTGTTTCCTGCATGCTGCCCCCAGCTCCTTCATGGAGGTTAGTCAAGACAAACTTTATGTAGACATACATGGCACACTTACTGTATAGCATTACCATAGCATTATAGGGCGAATAAAAACTGCTTCAACTCTGCTGAGCTGATTGCAGTAAAGTTTTAGAGGGAAAAGCGGATGGTTAAATGTACCATGGTCACTTTCCATAGTATTCAACATACTTTTAACAACAGTGTAATATGTATGTATGAAGAATAATTATATTACTGGTAGATATTATTTGGATTGAAAAACTTAAAGTTAAAAATGAAATGTTACGAGTTTGTCGACTGTAAAACCAGACTGATAATGATAATAATAATAATAATAATAATAATAATAATAATAATAATAAGTAATGGTAATAGGACTGAGTGGAGTCCAATTCGGTCTGTAATCATACGAGTGATAAACAAAATCGGACGACCGCGTAGCGGGAGTCCGATTTGTTTAATCACGAGTACGATTGCAGACCGAATTGGACGACACGAAGTCTTATTTATTACCAATTAATCATAACTTTAACAAAATTTTTGATATATAAACTTATTTTTTTCTTAATCAAAACACATGAAATTCCAAGATTTGTTTTGCTAGCAGTGAAAAAAAAGCCATGATGATGGCACGTACTGTCCAATTACTCAGGCATGACGCGTACTGTCCTATTTAACTGTCCTATTAAGGCTGAAATCAGGGCAGTTGATAGCCAATCAGATTTGACAATTTTGTTATAGTTATGATTATAATAATAATAGTCTTTAGTTCCAAAAGATAAAAGAAGGTGTACATATCTTTTGTTACATTCTAGTCCCCTATACAATCAATGAAAAATCTAGCCTAAAACTTAAACAAGTTAAACTACAAATGCACGGGATAAATATTACGTAAAAAGTACATCATCTTACAGCAGTGATTATATTGGCGTGAACACCTAAAATATGTCTGGAATGTTTATTGTGTTGCAACCAATCACAGGTGAGATCTTCACACCACAGAAAGCACAAGCAACGAACGGTTTCCGATCGGTCATGGAACAAATTATTTCCGTTTTGTTTAAGGATACAAACTGCCTTATTAGGAATTTAAAACACGGCTGTTCCCCAAGATAAGTGCCGAGGACCGCATCTAGCACATCGTTCGCGTTTTAAAAGCCAACGCGACGCGACGGCGACCTGCTTTCCATGTAACGACATATCACATGAAGACAATAAAAAAATGAACAATCGTGTTTTCGTTTCCGATAGTATAATCCTTGCTAATATTTTTTGTAGAACAAGGGGATTCGATTTGTGTGGACTAACGATTGAACCTTCGAACTACTGTGCTGGCAGAAGTCCGTTGATCGCAAGGTGGCAAACTGGAAAGACCGCCGACCGACCAAAAAATGATTGGCAGATCGCGCAAAGTAAACAGTCCAATTTTCGGTATTCCTCCCAAAATATAATTTTGCTTTTTCTCTGAAAGCATTTACGCATTTGATACCTGGGGCATTACATGCTATGGGAAGCTAGTAGTTATGAGGGGATTTAGTCAAGAAGATTTCAAGTCCAAATTAGCACATTTTGCGCGCAAAAAAAAAAAAAACATAAATAAATCACCAAAACAGTAAATCTCCCTCACGTAACAAGAAAGTGTTTACGCTTACTGCATTAGCTGCGAAGCGATGGAAATAAAAAAACTCTAGCGGCTTACCTTGCAACATTGTAACTTGCGATCAGGCGTAACTACCGATTTCGACCGTTACAAAAAGTTTGAAAACTCGCGCGCCAAACCGTCGCGTGCGTAGGCCCGGCACATGGGCTTTGTAATTTACTTCAAAATCGCTCAAACCTGTATTCTTCGTTATTATAGCAAATACTGTAAACAAATAGGAAGGAAAAGCAATTGTTTACTTGTAAAAAGACTGAATGTTAAAACAAAATGAAAATAATTTTCGTGACAGATAGGAAACGGTTCGTTGCCTGTGGTTTCTTTGGTGTGATGATGTCGTCTGTGATTGGTTACATCACAATAAACATTCCAGACATATTTTAGGTGTTCACGCCAATATGATCACCGCTGTAAGTTTAAAAATCAGCTATTTACATAAGATGTCATAAATCGTTCGGTATCAACCTTGGGGAGGGCACACCTTTTTTGACGCAGATTATATTTATTCTCCTTTTTTGGTGGTAAATTCGAGCCTAGCAGATGGTTGTCTACAGAGATAATGGCCTTTAAAATATTGAAGTAGTGTCTATATCAAAGATCCTTAATGGAAATGGGAGAAGAAACAAAGCAGTGCTTGTGGCAATGATCTAAAAAAATTTGTATAATATTCAGATCCAATTCTTGCGTTCCATACACAGAAAAGACAATACCTGTATGTAACATTCAGTGAAACTAAGGACTTAAATAGGTGGTCTATCTCTACTTGAGGGCCATGCTCCTTTCTAAGAGACCTTAAGACATGTAGACATCTGTTTGCTTTGACTAATTTCAGTCTTACAGGTTCACTGAACTTGCAGTTACTTTGAAGGGTTTACAACACCTACAGGTAGTAACAGTAAACTGTTACACTGTGGAATATTGTAAATTTGCTCATATTGCGTGTTATTCTTCTTTTCTTAACAACAAGTTCCTTACTCGTGTTAGGGTTACAAATCATATTATTCTCTGTTGACCAATTTAAAAACAGTTCTACTAAACGGTTAGACAGATAACAGACAGTCATCTGCATATCTAAAAAGAGCAGGAATATTATTATAAAGAATATTTAAATCATTAAGAAAAACAATAAAATGGTAAGGTTCCCTAACACTTCCCTGAGGCATTCCCTTGTTGAGTGGCTGCCAAGTACAAACATGCATGGTTACCAAATGAAACATGCTGCAGTTGTTCATGCAGAAAACTGTGGTATCAGTTAGCTATGTCGGGGTTTAGCGGTAGCTGCTTAAGTTTTGCAGAGAGTAAACTGTAGTTAACTGAATCAAATGCTTTGTTAAAATCCATTGTAAAGATTCGAACTGCTTTACAGTCTTGATTGTCTACATAATTATTTATAAACATGATGTTGAATAGCTACATGTATTAATGTGTTCATATAGTTACACACCCCCCCACCACCCCACCTGTAAGCAAACTGGGCAGGGCTCAGACTTAATTCCTCAACAGCTTTCCTCACATGCGTATGATATACAACTTTCTCGATAAGCTTGATTGCTCTTTAGATTTTGTTATTTTTGTTAGCATAATTATTGTACAGTCAAACTGATGTGTCAGTATTAAACCTGTCCGTTGCAGTAAACGGTCGGTCTACATACAGTTTGCCAACAATCAGCTGACAGTTAGTTAGGGAACTCTTTTTGTTCCAAATTGCCACTAATAGAGAAAGTGAATCAAAATGAATATCAGTTAGATGGGTGTACATTGCTGTTTTTATAGACTTTTTGTGAAAAAAGCATGTATTGTATTTTATTCATAAGATTACAAAGTGAATAAAAACCTCTCACTTAACATTTTCCAACCTCTAATTTGTATATTTTATTGGTACCGAGATTCATTTGCATGGTGCCATTTCTTCAATAACAGAAACGTTCTTACCTTTCAAGCACTTAGACAGAAATAACACCAACAAAACTTCCTATGATTAATTGCTTCTTTAATCAGTAACACAAACAAATTATTGTGTTGATTACAGATCCTACAGATTCTATCTTATGTAATTTTTAATTCCACGTCACTGCCATCAGAAATGGATTTGTCCTCTAAATTCAGCTACATTGAACAGCAAAGTTCAGAATTAGCCCCTAAAAACTACAAATATCATTTACATGTATTGTCACCACTTGGAAAAATACTTTGGTTGATCACACAAAGTATAATTAATTTTTGCAAAATGATATGGTAGCCAAAGTTCCTAAAAATCCCTTCCTCCCCCCTTGTCGAGTCATTCAAGAGACAACAGCGTGCATGTGTTCATCAAAACTGCCATGTTTAAGTCCTCTCCTTATTCCTGTAGTGCGCATGCCTAAATACTAAATAACACACGCGCGTGACACACGAAACGTCAAAGTTCAATAACACAACATCTCCCCTTTTTTAGAGATTGTAAAGTAACATACAACTCGGGTATGGAACTAAAATCTACCATATGTGATAACTGTCCGCGAAATTAAATAAAAACAAAGTTAATCCCTGCTGGCTTGAGCGATCATGAATTGATCTGCTGTTCTCGCAAAGTAAACAATGTGAAACATCATCCTAGAATCATTACCTGCCGAAATTTTGCAAACTACGATGCGAAATTATTTTGCGAAGAGCTTAATTCCATGAACTTTGTGCAAGTCTTTTCATCGTCCTGTGTCAACACTGCCTGGAGTGTTTTAAAAAATATCTTACAACAGTGTATCGACAAACATGCGCCGCTCATTGAAAAGAAGGTCAAAGGGAGACTCTGCCCATGGTTGACTCAAGAGGTCAAAGGAAAGGGCGTTGGTATGAGTGGCTCAGCTCGCTGCTGTCAGTGCTTGGCACAAACTTTGCAATTTTCAACCATGTCTTGAACTTCACGGCTGAGACCAGGCCACCAAACAGAGGTCTTTGCGCGTTCCCTGCACTTGACTATTCCCTGGTGCCCTTCGTGTATCTTATCCAAAACTTGCAGCTTCATGGCTGACGGCACGACAACTCTAGTTGACTTCAGGAGTATCCCATGTACTACAGTGAGCTCTCCTCTGGCTGACCAATAAGGCTTCAGTGCATCATTAAGACGAAATTTGTCTGGCCAGCCTTCCAGGCAGTAGCTCTTTATTTGTCGACAGACAGGGTCCTCATCCTGGGCTTCCTTAATCTCCATTAGTTTCACGTCTGAGACTGGTAAAGAATCTAGGACACTGTCAACATAGATGTTCATTTCTTCTTCAGGAACAGTGGCCATTCTGTTTGTGTTTTCTGACTGCATTCTTGACAATGCATCTGCTATATACATTTCTTTTCCAGGCACATGGTTGACCGCTTTAAAGTGAAAACGCATGAGGCGCATTCTGAGCCGCTGAACTCTAGGAGGGACTTCATCCAAGGTACGGGTGGTGAGAAGAGGAACCAGTGGCTTATGATCTGTTTCAGCAAGTATAGACTTTCCCACTATGTAGTCGCTGAATCGCTCACATGCCCAGGTTAGGGCTAGGGCCTCTTTCTCTATTTGCGCATATCTGCATTCCACAGGGGTGAGTGCTCTGGATATGAACATCACAGGTCTCCAAGTCTGATCTTCTTGCTTCTGTAGGAGTACTCCTCCCAGTCCAAATGAAGATGCATCCGCTGAAACTTTGGTGTCTTTGTTAGGATCATAGAGAGCAAGTACTGGTGCAGCTGTCAAGATTGACTTGATTTCTTCGAATGCTTGCAGTTGGGGTTTTCCCCAGACCCACTGGCTATCCTTCTTCATAAGGTCTCGGATTGGTTTGGTCTTGTCTGCTAAATGTTCTGCAAACTTGCTTAGGTGGTTTACCATTCCTAAAAACACACGGACTTCATGAACATTCTTGGGTGCAGGTAGGTTTACTACGGCTGCGACTTTGTCTGTGTCCACTTCAATCCCATTTGCGCTCACAACATTGCCTAAGAACTTGATCTTGGGAACTCGGAACGTACACTTGTCAATGTTAAGCGTAACACCAGCCTCACTTAGACGCTCTAACACTTTCTGTAATCTGTAATCATGTAGCTCTATGGTGGGGGCATGAACTAGGACATCATCAATGTTGCATTCAACTCCTCATGCACTTCTGAAACTTTTCAGAACCAGAGCTAATTCCGTAAGGCAGCACGTTAAAACAGTACCGTCCCCAAGGTGTGATGAAGGTTGTGAGTGGTCTCGAGCTTTCGGCCAGCTTTATTTGCCAGAATCCAGAATTTGCATCGAGCTTGGTGAACTACTTTGCACCTGCTAGCTTTCCCAAGGTGAAGTCCACGGAGGGAAGAGGGTGATTCTCACGCTGAACATACTCATTGAGCTTTGTTAAGTCTACACACACTCTGACTTTACCATTTGGTTTAGGGGTTACTACCATTGGAGCACACCAGTCAGTTGGGTGGTCCACAGGCGAAATCACTCCACTCTTCAACATCCTTTCAATTTCGTGCTTGGTTTCTTCATACCGTGGCATAGGGACCTTCCTTGGCACAGTCAGTGCAAAGGGTTTTGCATCATCTTTTAGCTTGATGGTGTACTCATCTTCCATGGCACCCAGTCCTTTAAACAACTGTGGGTAGTCACGCATCACTTTTGACTTGTAGTCATCAGTTGTCAGTTCACACAATCTTGATATAAGGTTTAGTTTCACTGCAGCAGGTCTACCCAGGAGTGGTCTTGCTAAATTTTCTACGACATATACGGTTTCCTTTGTGGAAGTTTGGTTGTAAGCGAGAGTGACTGTGAATTCTCCTTTACAGTTCATTCTGTAATTGCATGGACCCAGGAGCACTTTATGAGTAGGCTTAAGCTGCATCTTCAGATCAATGTTAATGAAGGTATTGTATGGGACGACAGTTACATCTGCACCACTATCAAGCTTGAAGTTAACCGGTTTCTTGTCCACAAGAACAGTTGCAATCCATGGTGACTTTGTGGGGTTGCTTTGGACTTCACTAACGTCCACGATTTCTCCTAGAAAGAACGATTCTTCCTCTTCAGCAACTTCAAATACTGTTCCTGGTTTTGAACTTTTACAAGCCTGCGCCCAATGACCGATTTTTGAACACTTGTTACACTTGGAGAAGCGTGCAGGACACGTTTTCTTCGGGTGCAATTTTCCAAGGCACCTTTGGCACTTTTGATAAGGATTTTTCTCTTTGGAGCTATCGGAAGGTTTCTCTTTAGACTTGTCTTGCGACTTCTCTTTGAAGTTTCCTCTGTTTCTCCGTGATTTTCCTTTCGCGATGCCATCAACGTGCGCTGGAGTAGACTTGAATCCGCCGTCAAGAATGTTTTGTTGTTGTTTCACTGTCTCTCTCTGCCTCGCTAAATTTGTAGCTTTTTCCACGGTGAGATTCGGATCTAGTTGAAGTTTTTCCGAAAGTTCGCGGTTTTGTAATCCCACGACAATACGGTCGCGAATGAGCTCTTCTTTTAGCGCGCCAAAATTGCAGTACCTTGCCAGGCCATACAAATCTGTGATGAAAGTATCCACCGATTCTCCCGTTCGTTGACTTCTTGAGTTGAATTTTGCTCGCTCAAAGATGATATTTCTTTTCACGATGAAGTAATTTTCGAATTTTTCTTTCACTTCTTCATAATTCTTCTCTTGTTCGGCGGTGAATTCGAATGAGATAAAGACATCGTCCGCTTGTTCACCCATTGTGTAAATTAATGTGTTTACTTGATTTTCGCCGGTTTGTTTGTCAAGCCCGGTAGCCTTGCGAAATCTCTCAAACCTTTGAATCCACTTTGGCCAGTCTTCCGGCTTGAATGAAAATTTCTCCGGTGGGGTTACTTGAAAATTAGCGACCGGTCGAATGTTTGGCAGGACAACTTGCGGATGTGCAATCACAGGTTGTTCTTCGGCGTTTTGCACGTTGAATGAATTGTTGAGCGTTTGTACGAATTTTCTTCTTTTGACCACGACGTGTTAAGTAAAGTTTATCCCGCTCCTGACACCATGTCGAGTCATTCAAGAGACAACAGCGTGCATGTGTTCATCAAAACTGCCATGTTTAATTCCTCTCCTTATTCCTGTAGTGCGCATGCCTAAATACTAAATAACACACGCGCGTGACACACGAAACGTCAAAGTTTAATAACACATACACACACACACACACACACACACTTTTTCTTAAGAATTCATAATTATTTTTAGGTATGACCAGTTGGTACAACAAACCAACTCATCACTATAGCTAGTTTACTGTGTAATGGCAGTAACATTTTTTCTGTTTTCTATCAATTCCTTAGTGGTCAACCATATTTCTAACTTCAATCACGTCATGCACATGTAATTAAACTTTCCTGCTGGTAGTCATGTGATTTTAGCCTCTTTCTTACTGCAAAGCACATGGGAAAAATTCTTAAGACTCACAGAAATTAGACAGGTAAAACGTACCCTTAACATTGCTGTTATAATCACCTATTCAAGTAAAGTTTATTTTCCTTGTCTTTCTGTTATCAAAGTCTGGACCATTAATGTCATTCATAAAGCAAGAAATAATATTGTTTTTGTGAAGAAAATGCTGTCAACAACTTATGATGAAATTATATAATAACAAAAAGACATACTAGCCATTCCATAGACTTCAACCTCACAAAGCGTGAGTATCTTGCCACTGCCTGGTATTCTGATGTGAACATATCTGCCACGTGCTACTGGCTTGCAATGAAATAATTTGCCTTGTCCTTGTGGGACACTCAGACCACTACCACACAGGTGATTAGACACTCCTCCTCCTGTTGGTGTATCTCCTGATATGTTAGAAGTATAATTATATTATTATTGTATAATTCCACATTTCGATTATAAAATCAATCTATGGAAATTTAAGTATGATCTAGTCACTGTACACATAAGCTGCATGATGTATATAGATATATATATATAAATAACACGTAACGCATACCTACTATTAGTGCACTTTACTCCTTAGTTACTTATGTTGAATCTTATGAAAATTATGAAATACAATGTATGTATTCTTATATTTTCTACTTTAAACAACCCTGAGACAATTGTTAATGAAGAATTGTTATATGTATGTTTGTGTGAATGGTTAAATTGTAACACAGCTAAATCTAACTTTGTTATTTTTTATCCTGGGCCTATCAACATAAACTAGATTACGATGTCAATTTGAAAATATTAATTTTGATAACAACTCTAAGCAATCAGTATATCTCTCGAATGCATTAGACTTAGGGAACGCGTCCAAATATAAATAGGCAACCCGATCATCGGAATAGGACCCGATCAATTTTCCGATGGTTCGGAATCGGTGCCGATTTGTGGCCACTAGATCCCGATTCCGATATGACAAAAAACTTTGCCGATTCAATCGGAGTCAGATACATTCCGCGGTGAATAATGGGGTATCATATTTATCTGATAAGAATGTGATCCTGTAAATGTGTCACGAAACCAAATAATGAAAGAGCCACTTCGCTCAAAACAATCTTTACAACTTACTTTGTTCTCCATTGTAAAATATCATAGCAATACTTTCGTGGATGTTTTTTTTTTTTGCCTGTTAAAATTTGTTCGAAGATTGCTTCAAGGCTATTCGGTAATCGCTTAGGTGTACGGTCGTTTCGCTACAAAGTCGTTTCGCTGCATATCGAGGTCGTTTCGCTACATGAAAAAAGTCTATTTGCCGCTAAGGACGGGTCGTTTCGCTGCAACTTCTTGTAATTCTTGTAAACTTCTTGTAAATATACGTTGTTTTATGAAATATAAGCTTCGGACTGAAACGTCGTGTTTTGAAACTTTTCATATAGCGCGCGTGATTTCATCCGAATTCTCGAGTTATGCTGCCCGAACGAAACTTGTTGTTTGTGGACAGTTATCAATAAAAGTCTCATTTCTTGTTCTTGTAGATGCAGAGGTGAACTAGTGTGTCTAATAGTTTGCTTTTCTTCTCACTGAATAGCGCTTGCGGAATGCGCTTCGTAGCCGCGCTGGGAATAGGCAAATCGAGTGATTCTGCGTTCTATATAAATGTGTCCTGTTTCTGAGTGAAAATTACACTGATAAAAAAAACTTCATGTGAGTAACGGGTGTTTTTGACAAATGGAAACTGTTTTATCATACTAACTATGGTTTTATGTGCAGCGAATCGACTTTGGAATGTAGCGAAACGACCTCGATATGCAGCGAAACGACTAGTAGCAAAACGACTTTGTAGCGAAACGACCGTAAACCATGCGGCAATAAACAGTTGGTCTTACCCAGCCTGTTTGTGCATCGAAGAAACAATCATTCACGTTTCGCTTTTACTAACATAAACTCAGTATTTGAACGTAGCGTGACCGACTATTTCAACCCTTGATAAACGCTGACAGATATATGTCACTGTTTGATAACTTACGCTAATTGGCCCGATGAAGACTTTTGACCCGTACGTTGCCGATTCCGTTTCAATCGGTACCGAATGAAAACGGAATCGAAAGGAATCGGCACCCATTTAATCGGCATCGGCATGACCCAGTGCCGATATTTGGACGCGTTCCCTTATGTAAAATATCTAGGAGTGCTGATCCATGGTAATCTTTCCTGGAAGCAACATATTGACTACATCTCAATAAAAATAAGCAAAGGAATTTGTATTAACGCCAGGCTCAAACACTTATATGTAATGCCCTTTTCTATACTTTTAAACACTTATCATTTGATGATAGAACCTTATATTTCCTACGGTCTAGTTGCTTGGTATCTGCAGGCCCTAAATACACATTTGGAAAAAATTGTCACCCTACAAAAGCGGGCTTTGGGTTTAACCCTTTAAGCCCCAATAGTGTCTTTATAGATTTCTATAATACTCTGGCTAACGCCTGGCGATTTTACTCGTCACAGGGAGACCCATCGGGGCCTAAAGGGTTAATATTGTATTGCATGGATTATAAATCTCATAGTGTGCCTCTATTTGTAAATTCAGGAATTCTGCCAGTTAAATTACTTTATTTTATATCCGCTGCCTCTTAATGCTACATGATGTTGACAATCAGTATGTTCCACCCAACTCTAAACAAATTCATTCCTATTCCGCATGGTCTGCAATAGCTGAAAACTTCCATGTGGAAATGTCAAGAACAAACCAACGGTTATTCCCCTTTTTTAGAATTGTTACAAAATTTATGGAATGGTATCCCCTCCAAAATTCACCAACTTAGCAAAACACACTTTAAATGTAAACCAAACAAAATCACAGCCTCTGAAGTTTCATAAAATTGCACGAGGAGATGAATGTTGACATGCGCAACTGTACTTTTATCTTTCAAAGTATATGGCTTTTCGTTAACTGTTACCTATAATAGTTACAGTGTACCTTAGATAATTATTACTCCTTTTTTATTCTTATTTTTTGAACACTTTTCTCTCTTATGTACCAGGTGTTTCTTTGTGTAATTTTTGTTTGTGAAACTTTTGTAATTTTTTAAGCGTCTTTTGTTAAATTTACTTGTAAGAGTCAGTTATAATGTCACAGTGTGATCGAGTGGCCTGCCTAGAATTAAGCAATGCTCACTGCTGGTCACCATGGTCTTGTTTGTAAATAATTATTATGATTTGCTTGTAAATAAAAGTCGTAAGTTGTACTTGCCAACTCTGATCTCAAATCCACTCAATCTGTATCCACAGCAATCTCCTCGGTTGACAATGTAAAGTTCAGAAACACTCTCCACTTTCCCCAGGTCCACTCTCCACCAGGGATCAGTAGTTGAATCAACTGTATGGGTACACATTGTATAGTTAGTGCCTCTATTCCCGTCCACTGCATTGCTTGAGACTAAGTTTCCACTTGTGCTTGACTGGGATGTAGGTTTGTAGAGAGCGAGGTTTCCTTGTAATATAATGAGATAGGAATAAATAATAAGAGCCACAGGGGGCTCAGAGTACCAGTGTCCATGTCAACACTTTTCTCAGTGATGGGATACTAGTCCACTGCTGGGTTTCAGCCCAATTGTGTTTTTTTGGCTATCCATGTAAACATAGCCTCCCACGCAAACGTTCTTAGGGGTTCGTCATGCGTTCCTACCCCACGAACGTCTGCTTCAACCAGTAGCCACTTCCGTTCAGGCGAACTGGCCAATCACTGGCCGTTGCAATTTTTTGTAAAACGGGACTTTGACCTCAAATTAAAAGGGTCCTGTTGACAGTTTTACTAGGATACTTGATGGTTACATCTACTGAGGTAAATGTAGCGGCGTTGCTGCTTCCAAAAGGTGCGGTATCCTTGGCAACAGGAGTCGATGTTAATCAAAGTAGGACTATGGTGAACTCGTGGATATGTTTACAGAACAGAGAAAAAAAGAAATAATTTAAAAATTACCAAGGTGTTTTTTCAGAGTTGTGATTGAATGAACTTGAAGATAATTTTAATAATCTATAATCACAACATAAAAGTGACCAGGGAGCTGAGTAGCTTTTTGAAATAAACATACAGTGAGTACATGACGCCAATAATTTGACTACACTAGGCATCAGTTATAAGGCAGGTGGCAAGCATACAGTTGTTAAAAAATTTGATAACTTAACATAAGGGTACAGGATTAAATGGCACCGAAACCAAATGTAGTTCTGGTATCCTGCTGCTCACTGTCTGTGAGTTCAAAGTTTCTAACACATGTAACAGGGTCCTTCTGAATAAGGTCTGAATTTTGTTGCCATGACATTGTCAATTTTATCATCATTATAGTTTTTGTTGTCTACAAGTCTATTCAATGTATTCAACAGAAATATCCACCTTGATTCTGCAGCTGATAATGAACAAAACCATGTAGGATAGCCCAGCTGACGAATCATACCAAACAAGTCTTTCTTGCATTTTTGCAAAGTATGTTAGTGATGATCTTAAAATCCTTAAGACTCTCAATCCTTTATCAAGTTGAATTAGTTTATTTACATTACCATCTCATTTTAGGTTATCAGTGGTATATATATTCAGCGTTGCACTTAAAAAAAATCACACTTGCCATCATTAATACAGCAATACATATTTGTTTTTATCCTTATAACTTCTTGTTTTTACAATGTAAATATGAGTCACACAACAGTAAGCAAAACAGGTAAGCCTATTTTTCCAACATGTCTACTTCAACACAATCTAGTTCACTTCAAGGTAAATTCGGAAATCAATACACAGAAAACTTTTCATTGTAACGGCTTGTGGTGTATTGTATATAATATAACGCTTAATACATTTTCTACATGACTTACTGTTTTCGAACCCTTTAATGACTTTCTTACATTGTAACCTTCGTGGTTCTCCGTCACGGCAGCCGCCTCCATATTTACAAGTAAATGTTGACATACTTCTTGGCCGTCCCAATACTTCTACAACTCCATTCCTGTTAGTACTAACACTTAAATCAGTAGAAAAGTCCTACATGCGATGTTTCTTATCCAGGTTGGCCACAGAAGTTCTTCGGTTTCCCATCATGGATTCGTCAATTTATTCTGTTTTCAGTAGTAGTTTCGTTCAATAACGAGTACTGATTTCGCTCATATAAGTTCTCATTCAAGTGCTAATTTTGCTCTATGAGTTCTCACCAAAGCTTACTACATTAGCAAGAGATTTTCTCATCTTCAGATCACTTTCGAGCCAACTGAAATTCATATACTGCTTGTAACCTTGGGGGCGGTCGATGGCGGTCGATGTCGGAAAAGCGAATAGTTATCATCTGTTCACGTTTAGCGCCTGGCCGAGTAAAAGGCTCATGAAATTCAGTCTCCAAGTTGGTCATTGTCCTAACTGGAAACATTTAAACTCCTTTTGATTTTAGTAAGACCGCTAATGAGGCCCTGTTAGTGAGGTTCTTTATGTCGCGCGTCTGAGTTTCAAATCTTTTCACGTCGCAATTTCGGAAGGTCGAAGGTCGCTGTCGTAATTTCCCGTGAGCGGCTCGTCGTTCGTCGCCATTTCAGGTCCTTTATGTCGCCGTTTCAAGGCCATGTTGCTTGTCGAAACTTCCCCCTAACAGGGCCTCGCTAATCGTCCTCTTAAGCTACAAAATCATTACAAACTCTGGCAACGGTACGATACACTTTCAGCGTGAACTTTCGTCAACAGACTTCCGTGACTTCGGTCACGACAATTGTCGTCTTCATATCGGTGCTCCCGAGTTCTATCCGACTAATTACGAAGTGTGTCTACACTGGAGTGAGTGAGTGAGTGAGTGAGCGAGTGAGTGAGCGAGTGAGTGAGTGAGTGAGTGAGTGAGTGAGTGAGTGAGTGAGTGACAATTTGCATATCGGAGTCCCCACAAAAACTCGCAAATACGCTTCGCGTATCCACGAGTTAAAAAAAGAGACGGGGGTGAAGGAGAAGCGAAGAAACTAACATTTTCGCGTGACTCTTCAGCGACGAAAGCTAACCATAAGCAGGGTTTGCTGGAGCAAAATAAGAAGTACAAGTGGTAGGACCTGGGAACTTTAGTGACTTTGCAGCACTGTTTCCAACGCTTGGAGCTAATTCTGGAAGCGAGATAACACACGTGCGCGGGTCCATTTGAACTTCGAGTCATGTCGTTTCCTTTTGTAACCATTTAGTTCTTACTCCCGATCCCCCGTTATCGTAGTCTTTCTTGATTTCGTTTTTTAAAGTACAGAGGTTATTAGAATTTTTTTCAAAGCGCATTAAACGTCTGTAACAGTTTGCTGTGCAAATGAATATTCCACTCGACGAAAAAACAGTCACGTCCACATTGATCGCGGCTTTGATTAGTCCTTGAATGTCCACAGAACTTTTGCCAAAAATACGAACTCTTTCTTTATTCAGTGTGCATCCACAAAGAAAACAAATTAATTTGCTTTCAACGATCTTTTTGGGGGTTTCATCCACACATGCCATACAATGGGAACATGGAATACGCATGAATTGAAACTGGATAGTTTATTTACTGAAATGGTTTCACGGAAATTACCCCGCGGTTGACAACTTCTTTTCTTACAGAAGTTGCCATTGGCTAGTGATGCGACAATAGGTGAAGGCTGATTGGTTGTCTCGAAACAAAGGCGAACGGAAGTGGCTACTGGTTGAAACAGACGTTCGTGGGGTAGGAACGCGTGACGAACCCCTAAGAACGTTTGCGTGGGAGGCTATGTAAACAAGGATGCTTTCGGAATGGAAAGCATTCTAATCCATTGCAGGGTTAAAGACCAATGTTGTTATTGCATGCCCTCTCTCATTTTAAAACAAGAGTTTGCTGCTACAATGTAAACAATACCATGGAAGACATAACTAGGAAACGAGCAATGCGAGCAACACATCAGGGCAGACATTTGTATGGACCCAGAGGAAGGGGTGGAGGAAAAGTGGGAGATGAGATATAACACCAAGGAGGAATTTGTAAAGTTACTGCATGCCAGCCTGAAGGCCGTATGCCTTTGCAAGAATCAATCTGGTTCTTTCCTGTGTGCTACATTCCCACAAAAAGCAAGCAGTATCTACATAATAGTCACAAAGACAAAACAGAAAGGGCTAGCACCTGTACTAATCGAACCCAAACCTACAACCTGTAACAATTCCAGAGCTTTGAAACTAACTGTTCCCTTTTGGAAGGTGTGTGTGGAGGTGGGGATTCAATCTTTCGATCTTGTGTACCAGGGGCTTGAATGAACAGATATTAATTCAAAGAGTGATCATAATTAAAAGTCCCACAGGAAGATTGATGGAAGTGGAGTACTATGCACTAAGAAAATTTCACACATTAAAATAATACTTGCAGAGAACTGGGTAACTCGTAAGTTTTTTTTCCTATAACAAATTCCTCTAACAAATGAGTGTATGAAATTAAGGCATCACTTCATATATCATTTCAAAATTAATTTGGAACTAATTATTAATGTTTCTTAATGAGCCAACAATTAATCATAACCCCAAGACAAGTGAATGAAAACTCTTTGATTGTTCACCAGTAATTTCCCATTGGACATACAACATTTGTAAATCTCCGCCACAATGTAAAAAGTCTCAAGTACTTGTATATCACAATTATGGTCAAAAATACACCGCTATACACATCACATTTTCAAATTCCTCGTTTGTGCTGTGACTTGTTTATGTGATGAAACACTGCATCTTGGGCTCATTCACTATACTGTCATTAACTTCTGTCAAGAGGCCTTATTAAAGCTCTATTTCTACCAAAACACTGCAAGTGGTACATACCTTGTTTAACTTGCATACCATAAAGTTCTACCCTAAAGCATGCATGGACATGATGCTCTTCAGGAAGTATGCGTACATAACGAGCATCGATTCCTGCAAACAATGTATGCTTAACAATAGTTCTTTGGTCAAAGTTTCCCAGGAAAATCTGCGAAAACAAAAAAGAGAAACTGTTGAAAAAGATCTATCTGTAGTTGTAACCTTCTTCCATGATCAGGCCTTCTGACAGGGTGCACAGGTGCGGGACTGCACAATTCGATCAAAGCCGCACAATCCCTCACAATTTGCTGAAAATCCGCGAAATCCCACACAATATGGAAATATTTGGTTAAAAATCTAATTAAATCGGTATTCCTATCGATTGCCAAGGTTTAAAAAAGCTTTTTAGGCCATATTTAGGCTATTTAACTTGCAAAAAAACATCGAGAAATCCGCCGCTTTCCACGACTAAACAGCTTGAGCGGATATAAAAACAACTAAACGCTCTCGGGAGCGTTCACTCGGGCTACACTTTATAATACCGCTTCGAACAAACGTGAATGTCAGTTTACGCTTAAGGTTTATCAGGAGCTCCTGGGTTTATATATTTTGTATTCTATATGGCTGATTCCACGACCGCAAAAAACCTACCAGAGTGTATATCGCACCGCAATTCTTGTCGACGTCGTGTTGCTGAGTGATTTTATCAGAAAGATTTCTAAGGTTTTACAGAAATTTCAGTGATAATTGGGTTTGTTTACTAATCGGATTAATGTTTACCGATCAGCTTCTTTGGTTCCCACGGTAGAAAAACAATTGTGAAACCTGATGCCATTCATCGTGATTCCAAGTTATCGACGGCGAAGAAGCGATATGTGGGGAAAAACAACAATATTACTCCTCAATCGGATATCAGTACTATTCTTCCGATTTCGCCTGTTCCCGCTAATGTCTTTCCACACGACCACGCAGGTAGAAAAACTTGAGTTTGAATAAGACGAGGCTTGTGCTCAAACTGATGAATACGGAACTTTATGGCGGTCCATTTCCGCCAAAATTCGATCTTTGTATTTTATACTCGACTTGCTGTATTTTATGCTACCTTACACAATGTGACATCCAACTGTGTCTATTGTACATTGTACTTTTTGTTTTTCAAATTCAATATCACCTATTTGTGTTGCCAAATTGACGATTTTCTTCTGTTTTTTATGAAAATGTAAACAATGCAAGTTTCGACTTTCGATGTTTTGTATTCAACATCCAAGTTCATGTATTCGGCTTCGTTCGACATCCTTCCGCAATCCATTGAGAGAGGACATCGCAGGCGCAGCTAACCTCCACCCCCATCCCCACGGTAACTAAACAAGTCTTACAAGTTAATCAAAACCAATTTGTTTTTCAGTACTTTGAAACAAAGGTTCAGACCAATGAAGTTAATTCTAATCTAGTGATCTGTTAACTTGTATTACTTCCAGCATTTTAAATCTGACAATAGCATAGATGCCAACACCAAAAATTTGAAAAGCGGGAGATTTATGTATCAAAGCGGGAGAGTTGGCATCTCTGGTTCCGTCTCATGTATTCTCATCGTTCATTGGCTTAAAAGCTGCTCCAATGGGAAGATTGTTTATATCATTGTGCAGATAGCGCGTTCGATCTTATCTAGTGGGAGTGTGACACAAAAAGGCAAGGAGGAAGTCTGTTTTATTTTTTACTAAGTAGTCAATATTTATAGTGGACGTAAGAGCGGGAGATTTATGTATCAAAGCGGGAGAGCGGGAGACGAGGCAAAAAAGCGTAAGTCTCCCGCCAAAAGCGGGAGAGTTGGCATCTCTGCAATAGGCTGAGGGCTGAATTAGTGTTACTTTGTCATGTCTATGCAGAGTCTATGCAAATCAAATGTACCAGTACCTTGGTTGTTCCTCTCTCTTTATACGCATCCCAAGTTGTGTTATCAGTTGAAAACTGCAGCTTGTATTTCTTCACCCATTGGTCCCCTTTGGGATTCCCTTGAGTGGCCACAGCACAGATAATATGCCGTATCTCCAGATCAATCTGCAGATATGGACTGATGTCACTGGCTGCTGCACACCAGGACGACCCTGCAGTGTAGTTAAGTCGGCCATTATTGGATGGTGTGCTTGAATTATGTACAGTGGAAGATGTTATCTCACTATCCACAATGTATCCATTGGCCATGCCCAAAGCAGTTTCATCACATGAACCTGGATTAAAAGGTTGTAAGAAATCTCATGACATAAAGAGATTTGATTACAGCTGAGGAGTATATAAGTACAGGTAATTTATCAAGCATGATCTCAAGTCCTTTAAAAAGTGCTCACTTTTTTACCAAGCTTGAGCCCAAGTTCTTTGAAAAAAATTGAGGACAGTATTAAGCTGGTTTCAAAATGCAAGCTTGGCCAATACATGGTTTATTATATGGGATGGTTTGCTTTGTTTTGTTTTGTGGGGCAAAGCACGCAATCCCGAGCAGGCAAGGTCCATTTTGCCCACTTGCAGAAGCTGCCATATCACAAATCCCAAATAATACTGTTCACTAGCTGTACTGTCAACATAGTAGGGATACT
>OX453282.1:19297560-19415060 GCA_949710005.1 Ricordea florida
CGGAAAGACTCTGTGCTGTGGAAAACAGACAAAATTTTAGCGAAGAACGCCGAGAAGCGGAAAGACTCCGTTCTGTGGAAAACAGACAAAATTGTAGCGAAGAATGCCGATACCCTGCTAAAAGCCATGCAAGAGAGAAACCTCGGCTCGTAGGGTAAAACAGAGAAGGGTTTTTGCTCATGATTATGAATTATAGGATTGAAGGAAACCCTGAAGTTCTTGAGTGCTTAATAATTTTACGATTTCATTTAATAATTCAATTTGAGTGGCATCCATAACTCAATTTAATTATAACATAACAAAAAGGAAAAACATTTACATTTATTTTGCTTCCATGCAGGCTATATACTGGAACTTAGATATCAAGCTAAATTAAGTAAAAAATGCTAGCGGAACTGTCTAAATGTGTTTTTATATAGATAGTTATATCTTAGCCCTTTTGCATACATTTTACCTTACCTTGGAGTAAACTTTTATTTTACCGAGGTGTTCGTTTTAACACGAAAATGACAAGAGTTGTGTCCTGCATTTCCCAGTAGCGTGTACAAATCTTTTAAATACATTTACGTAAAAAGAATGGTTAATTTCATCAGGAATAGAATACAGTACATTGATAATTTGTGTTTTTTGTAGAATATACTCCATGACTTTGTAGGACCGTACTAATGGCAGACGAAAGTTTTGACAAAAATCATAGCGAGTTAATCGACCTCGACACTAAACTATAGTTAAAAACGCTTGTGAATTCCTTCGCAATATTTTAGAATGCTTTTACAGTTTAAAGTGAAATGAAAGTACTAAACGGGAGCCCCGGTTTTAGGCTTGGCTAAATCTATATATTAAGGCTTAAAACAGATACCGGTCTCCTCAATCGAGGAATCATGTCACTGTACCTACATGGGTAGGACACTCTTTTCAAAAGCATACACAGTCCTTCCATACTGTCGAACACAGTCCTTTGTTGACAGTGGAAAGTGGGAGGCAATTGCAGTGCTTAGTAAGGCGAGGAAGGTCGGCTTTTTCAATGCGGAACTCTGCGTTACATTCGGCTGAATCGACGTTATCGAGATTGAACGGTTCATATTGCTGGTAAATAAAGTCGGGATTGTTGGACTGATATGCGTCATAAAGAAGGACAAACTCTCTATCAGAAACGACGTTGTTAACATAGCTAAGTAAGGGCAATTCCCGAACGTTCTTAAATGAATTCATCTTCAAGCCTTCGAGTTTTGTTTTGCAAAGTGCAAGTGACAAGTGACGACGTTGCCGTCGCGAAAGCTAAAGGTTTTTCTATTTCGGCGGGAAAAACGCAGATTCCACCCCAGTCTTAATCGGTCGTAGACGTCGCCGTCGTCTTGAAAACGAGTTTCTAAAGGTCCCTATTAAAATGAATAAGAGGTCCACAAAAGACGTTGTGAGAAAAAACTTGAAATTTTCCTGGAGAACTTTGCGTAAACAGCGCTCGAACCTGTTGCGATACGTCGAAAGTGAACGTTGAGAAGTTCGGCTCAGTTTTTGTTACAATTTAGCCAGCGGTTTTTAACAGAAGGTAGGCTATATAAAATGCTACATTGGTCTACATTGTGTCTCTATGAAAAACAGACATCTGTGTAGGCCGTATAAGATACAGCAACGAGCTACCAAGTACATTTATGAACAATAAACCGAGCATTAGCTGTGTAGATTTTAATTTGATTCATTATTAAAAATTCAATTTAACTTTGCTTAAATTAATATATTAAATTATAAGAAAGTAATTAATAAATACTATTACTGTCTTGAACCAAAGAGATGAAATATTGTGACAAAGTTATTAAAAGTATCTAGATTTACCAGCGTTTTAGATGTCTAAAATGTTCTAATTTGTGCCTCAAAATACTGAATCAAAGTAGGACTATGGTGAACTCGTGGATATGTTTACAAAATAGAGAAAAAAGAAATAATTTTAAAATTAACGAAGTGTTTTTTCATAGTTGTGATTGAATGAACTTCAAAATAATTTTAATAATCTATAATCACAACATAAACGTGACCAGGGAGCTGAGTAGCTTTTCAAAACAAACATACAGTGAGTACATGACGCCAATCATTTGACTACACTAGGCATCAGTTATAAGGCAGGTGGCAAGCATACAGTTGATTACAGTTTATAATTTGATAACTTAACATAAGGGTACAGGATTAAATGGAGCCAAAACCAAATGAAGTTCTGGTATCCTGCTGCTCACTGTCTGTGTGTTCCTGAAAGTTTCTAACACATGTAGCAGGGTCCTTCTGAATAAGGTCTGACTTTTGTTGCCATGACATTGTCAATTTTATCATCATTATAGGTTTTGGTGCACTGACTTAGTGTCTTTGTTATCATCACACTTTGTAACTGATGATCTATACCACAACTGATCCCAGCAAGTCAATATATATTCAGGGTCGCACTTAAAGGCTGAATCACACTTGCCATCATTAATACAGCAATACAGCTCTTTTTTTATGCTCATTAACCTCCTGTTTTTACAATGTTAATATAATGAGTCACACAACAGTAAGCAAAACAGGTAAGCCTACTTTTCCAACATGAACTCTACTTCAACACAATCTAGCTAGTTCACTTCAAGGTAAATTCGGAAATCGATAGACAGAAAACTTTTCATTGTTAAGGCTTGTGGTGTATTGTATATAATATAACGCTTAATACATTTTCTACAGGACTTTCTCTTTTCGCCGGAACCCTTTAATGACTTTCTTACATTGTAACCTTCATTGTTTTGCGTCACGGCAGGCGCCTCCATATTTACAAGTAAATGTTGACATACTTCTTGACCGTCCCAATACTTCTACAACTCCATTCCTGTTAGTACTAACACTTAATTCAGTAGAAAAGTCCTACATGCGATGTTTCTTATCCTGGTTGGGCACAGAAGTTCTTCGGTTTCACATCATGGATTCGTCAATTTATTCTGTTTTCAGTAGTCGTTTCGTTCAATAACAAGTACTCATTTCGCTCATATAAGTTCTCATTCAAAAGCTCATTTCGCTCTATGAGTTCTCATCAAAGCTTACTACATTAGCAAGAGATTTTCTCATCTTCAGATCACTTGCGAGCCAACTGAAATTCATATAGTGCTTGTAATCTTGGGGGCGGTCGATGGCGGTCGATGTCGGAAAAGCGAATAGTTATCATCTGTTCACGTTTAGCACCTGGCCGAGTAAAAGGCTCATGAAATTCAGTCTCCAAGTTGGCCATTGTCCTAACTGGAAACATTTAAACTCCTTTTGATTTTAATAGTAAGACCGCTAATGAGGCCCTGTTAGTGAGGTTTTTTATGTCGCGCGTCTGAGTTTCAAACCTTTTCACGTCGCAATTTCGGAAGGTCGAAGGTCGCTGTCGTAATTTCCCGTGGGCGGCTCGTCGTTTGTCGCCATTTCAGCTCCTTCATGTCGCCGTTTCAAGGCCATGTCGCTTGTCGGAATTTACCCCTAACTGGGCCTCGCTAATCGTCCTGTTACGCTACAAAATCATTACAAACTCTCGCAACGGTACGATACACTTTCAGCGTGAACTTTGATCAATAGACTCCGATGACAATTGTCGTCTTCATATCGGTGCTCCCGAGTTCTATCCGACTACTTACGAAGAGTGTCTACACTGGAGTGAGCGAGTGAGTGACAATTTGCATATCGGAGTCCCCACAAAAACTCGCAAATACGCTTCGCGTATCCACGAGTTAAAAATGAGTCTCCGAGAGTCTCGAAATTCAAAGTTTTCTGGGGGACCATGCCCCCAGACCTCCCTAGAGGGCAAGGCCCATTAGGTCTTGCAACTCCAACTACATTTAGTGCAAGTTCTACTTTCAAAAGTTGTGAAAACACTGCTTTCTTGGAAGTTTTATTAATAATGACGTCTCCTTATTAGTATCATATGTATATATATATATACTATGTATTAGTAAGTGTATTATTTTACAGTCACTAGTGTCACACAAGTAACAATATGCAGTCTGCAGTCAGCGGGACTGCAGTCTACAAATGTCATACACCGACCTATAAGCGGTAAAGGCTCTTTCCCAGAAGAATGAAACAGTGCGGCTTAAACATGCATAATGAAGTATGGATTTATAAGGAAATCTAGAAATTCCACTTTTTGATTCATTTGGTAACATAACTGCCTATATATCGTATACGTACACATTTACGTTTCTGTATCGTTTAGTGACCCTTCAATCTACCCCTACCAAAATGAGCTTCGAGGCATGTCGTTTCCTTTCGTAACCGTTTAGTAATGCTGTTACAACTTTCCATTTTTTCCTTAATAGAGCACTATTACTGTCGAGCTAGTTGCTAAAAAATAGCACGTATTTTTACGAACGACAAGGGGGCCTTTAGTCTGCGAGCCAACTCGTCTTCCCTGACCCGGAAATTAATCGAAAACGTTGTATAAAAACGACGCAGCGAAGCGTATAATAGCGAAACGGGTTCAAATACCACATACATACCCATGTGTAACACGCGAGAGACACAGAGCTTACCTGCTGCAGAATAAACGAAACAAAGACAGAACAACACCCGGAAATAAAGCACTACAAGAGACGCACATTCCGCCATTACCAATGTTTGTTCTCAAGTGTTTCCACGCATTGCATTAAGTTGAGTAATCAGTAAAATATTAACTGAAAGATGAAATTACGTCTCAGTGATACTTCCGGTTTTTGCATTTTTGTTCTTCGCCTTCATAGTCAGTTAACCTTGGCCTAGGTAAAAGTTAAACGAGCTATTTCTATCGAAACATTTCTCTTAAGTTGAAGCTGATAAATAATAGCGATTAAATAGAAGTTAGTAAAGTGGACAGCTGAATTCGTTCTACTCGACTTTTAAATTAGAATAGACCCAGAGCTCATTTATAATTTCCTGTTTCGACGTTCTTTTGTATTTGTTCTTTGTTTCAATAACTTTCCATTTCGGCAGGCTCATATATTTTAATCTATTTGTCATTTCTCACCTCAAAATGCTGCAGCTGGCTTCAATGCCAAGACCATTTTCAAACCAAAGCAACTCAGTATTGGATTCAGTTCGTCTGTCTTCCAGCAGGAAATCGCTTTGCATCTGCATTGCCCCGAAAGACCGGTGGGTTCCTATTTATTAATTTTATTTATTTATTTCGTCACAGCAATTAGCTATATTTAAAAAAACGATTTACATCTATGACAGGAGGCAGAAACAGGGCAAGCCCCAATTGACATCAACCCCCTACAACATGTTACAAAAATATAAAATATACGACACTAAAAAATAATACATAAAAAAAGAAAGATGAGAAAGGAAAACTTAAGGCGGCCGATACATACATAACTTATTTACATAATATTCGTTAATAAGTTTCTTGAATTGATGAATTGAGTTGATTGAGCTATTCTTAAGATGACTGGGGAGATTGTTCCAATTTTTAACAGTTCTGGGAAAATAGGAGTTAGAAAAATATTCCTGGCGGTGGGAAATGTTTAGACGGAAATTAGCTGGGTCGAAGTTACGTGTGAAATAAGAGGAATTTATAGACGGTAGGAAATTACCAAAATTAGCATTGAGTAGGCCGATTTTGTATTTGAATAGGAGAGTCAGATCCTGTATATCTCTACGATATTCCAGAGGCAATAACTCAAGTAATGTTAGTCTATCACTATAAGTAATGTCTCTTGGCGGATAGTTCAGTATAAATTTAGTGGCTCTCCGTTGTATGTCTTCAAGTAAACCCTTGTGTTTTGCGGTGTAGGGAGACGAAACAGGTGACGCATACTCTGAGAGGGGTCTGACTAAAGCAGTATATAATACTTTTCTGGTCTGAATGTCAGTAATGTCTCTTGCACACACTCTTTTGACCAAGCCCAGAACACGGTTCCCTTTGGCGCACAGTTCTTCAATATGTCTATTCCATGACAATTCTTCAGACACTGCGACGCCCAAGTCCGAAATGACATTGGCAGAACACAGGGTTTCACCAGAAAGCTGATAGTCATTGGGTGTGCTGCGACGAGATCTCCGTTTGGTCATATGCAAAACCTTGCACTTATCCGTGTTGAACTTCATACCGTGATCACTGTTCCAAGTGTGTAGACCGTCTAAGTCAGCCTGTAAGGAGGTAGAGGAACTTGCAGAGTCCATAGGTCCGTACAGTTTACTATCATCGGCAAACAGAGCAAGGCTCGACCCATGCTGTATGTAGCTCGGCATGTCGTTGGCATACACAAGGAACAACAGCGGGCCTAGTATGGAACCCTGTGGTACCCCAGATGACACAGGCAGCCAATCAGAGAAGGAGCCTTCAAGAACAACGCGCTGTTGCCTGTCCGACAAATAGCTCGAGAACCACTTTTGTGCTGAGCCAGATATGCCATACCGATGGAGTTTCGATATTAAGAAGTCGTGGGGCACTTTGTCGAATGCTTTAGAGAGGTCTAAATGGATAACATCGACTTCTTTACCCCCAGCGAGCATGTCCAGGATATCATGATAAACTTCCCGTAGCTGAGTTACTGTCGACCTTCCTTTCAAGAAGCCAAGCTGTAGATGGTAGAATAAGGGCTCCAAATGTGCATAACAGTGGTTTGCAACACAGCGCTCCAAGACCTTAGAAACCATGCAAAGCAGCGAAATCGGTCTATAGTTCTCAGCAAGAGTGGGGTCGTCCTTCTTGAAGACTGGAGAAACATTTGCCCGTTTCCATTGTGCAGGCACTACACCGAGTGACAAAGACATGTTAAACAGTCTGCACAAGGAGGGGGCAATTTCAGCAGCTGCTTTCTTCAAGAGGGCACCTGGGCTGTTATCAGGCCCACATGCTTTATTAGGGTCCAAGCCTAGTAGAACATCGGCCACTTCCCCCACATTAAGTTGGATGGAATCGAGTTTCTCAGGTATGCCAGGGGACTGGGTTCTTCTTTGATGCTCGTGGCTTGCGGGACTAAACACTGAGTGGAAAAACCTGTTCAACAAGTTTGCTTTGTCCTGGCTATCAGTTAGAAACTTTTGCCCATCCCTTAAGAGGTTAGGTGAACACTTGTTCGACGTACAGGATTTAACGTACGACCAGAAGCGCTTTGGATTATCCGAGATTGATGCCTTCATTTTTTCAGAGTGCTCTTTCTTTTTCATCAAAAGCATGTCCTTAACTGATCGCCGCAGTTCATTGTATTTAATTTCTGTCGAAGTCGAGCGTTTCATTAAGAGCTTTTTCCTTTGAGTGTCTTTCTTTTTTATCAATGAGCGTAGTTCATTATCAATCCACGGAAGATCGTTGACCCTGCGCGCTTTACACATTGGAATGTGTTCTTTCACAGCTGCAACAAAGACATCATACCAGTTATCAAGTGAGGCGTCAGGGTCGTTTGGGACAAAGCAAGTGTCCCAAGGGATGTTGTTTAAAGTTTCTTTAAACCCTGACCAATCGGCACGTTTAAAGTCGTAAACAGTGCGCTTGATTTTCTGCTTTTTAGGAATTTTGAAATCAATTTCAAAACTGATCAGTTTGTGATCAGGAGAAAGGATGTCGTCGAATCCATGAACATGTCTGAATTTAACTGATTCGCTTATTAGTTGTTTGGTGATGACAGACAGGTTAGCCGCCATGTTGTTTATGCAGCTACCGTGACTCCGGTCAGCAAGGTCATTTTTATGTCATCCGTGCATGTTAATGCAGGATGAGATATTGTGAGGAAAGGATTTTGGGTAAGATTTCCGCACAGGTCCCTACTTCATTATGCATTCTGTATCTCTACTATTTCATTCTTCGAACACAAGAAATATTTGCACGTGCATTACACCAGACAAGGCAGCTTCAGCATGCATAATGAAATAGGGACCTGTGCGGAAATCATTCCGGATTTTGTCACTCACTCGATCACTCAGATGTAAACTCGATCAAGTACGCATGCATGACTTGCTCAGTGATCATTCCCCTTCGGTGACGTTGACGGCCCAAGTTCGAGTCCCGCCGGGGACAGTTTCTTTTTCTTTCTTTTTTGTTTTTTTCTTTTACTTCCTTTTTATGTCATCCGTCCATGTTAATGCAGAATGACATATTGTGAGAGGACGATTTGTCACTTACTCCCTCACTCAGGCGTAAACTCGATCAAGTACGCAAATGTACTCAGGATGGATTCTGCTATGTTGGTTTTTAATACACCGAATTTAGCCGAACCTTAGTACCTTTAAGCCGAAATAAACGGTAAAAAAACTAGTTTTGCCCTATTTTGCTACTTTTTGTCCTGAAGTGGTATTAGTTTGTATTTATTTCTCGATCGTGTTCTTTCATTGCTTAGGCGGTCCGGTGAAATTTGCTAGTGACAAATTTCAGGAAGGATTTGGGTTTATTCGTTCTCAGATGGTCGAATGTGTACGGGCTTTTCTGGAAATATAAGTGTTTTCAGAATAATTTTCGTACTAGTACATGTAAATGGGACGTAAATGAGTTATTCCTAATTCATTTGTGTTCGGCAAGGACTTGCTGATTTGAGACAGACCGCGAAGATCGCTCCAGGCTGCTGGAGGAAAGATTACTGATCTTGCTTTACAACGTATAATATAACAGAGTTCAAGATAGGTTTTTCTCTTCTAGTCCGAGAAAGGTAAGCAGTGCTTGATTTCGGAAAAGATTCAAAAATTAATAGGCAAGACGAACTGACTCTACGCACAGCTGAAACATCGTCAGCAATAAAAATTCGCTCATAATAACTGTTTATATAATTAATAGTAGTGTAGTGGTGATCAATCCCCTTCGGTGAGGTGAAAGGCCCAAGGTCAATTTCCGCTAGGGTCAGGTGCTTTACTTTTTTTCTTACTTCCTTTTTAGTGGCAGTTTGATGAAGAGGACTAAGTTTCTTTCCTTTTTTAGTGCCATTTTCCCTCTATTTTTCACATAAATTCCAGGGTGGTCATAACGAAACTCACTGGAATTTAGGGATGGGTACGTGGGACTTAAAAATTCCAGGGTGGGAACTAAACTGGGGTCCTTAACGGGGGTATGGATTTTTTCTGCGACTTCCCATTTCTGGCGAGAGATTACTGTTTTAATATCCTGGGTAGCAGACCCCATGCTTCACTTGCTTCCTGACGCACGCAGGGAAAAGACACGACGAGCGTGTTTTGACTGAGCGCGTTAGTAAACAAGTGAAACTTGGAGACTGGTACACAGGGTACTGTTTTAAGGGAACTTATCATGAAATTCAGTTATTACCCCTTATTTCAAGACTTCACTTTTTACAGTGAAGAAGGTAGACTGGGGTTTCCCCTGTCAGTTGTGCTGTGTCATATTATTTGGACAGCACTTTGCTTTGCTTCCTATGTAGCAATGAAAAGCTATTATTTTCATACGGAATGATATGTTACTGTCAATGATATGGATCACAGTGGTTAAATCTACGATTTTAACCTGATCTCACGCTAAGACAATGACGTCATAGATAAAATCGGATCACATCGCTCACAGAGCACTTTGATTTCGAAGCGTTATTATCAGTAAAGAAAAGCTATCAATCAGCATCGCTGATAAGACCAGCTACTTAGTAAACACATAACACTGAGGACGCGGGATAATACAAAACCGCTTGCCAGCAGAGAAGACAAGACAGCTGACTTGGAAGTTTAGAATACAAATATTAAACACAAAGACACCCGTATTTCTAGAAAACACCAGTTGTTTTTAAACAAAGAAATTCTCTCAAGAAAGGCAGGTCCTTACACTGGCAACAAATATCGCACAAGCGTGGGCTCAGCGCAAAGGATGGGCTTGAAACGGCCCACCGGGCAACGCACAGAAAATTTACAGGGTTTAACTTACACTCATATATCTTTTATTTTGTATGAACTGGTGAAGAATTGTTTGTTTAAAAAAAACTGTGTTAATATATATAACCATTATTTACTGTTTAAGTACATGCAATGTTAGAAGGAGATTTCAAGGGTGAATCTCACGATTTCAGTCTGTGATCTCTCTAGTCTGCTCCTTTTTGCTTTAACAAAATGTTTTAGCACTGTTGAAGCTATTTTCAAGCTTACTTTCAAGCTTCTTTAGCGGTTATATAAATCGTGACCTCCTTTTGAGGGATAGCGTAGCGTTCGCAGCCGTTCCTGTTCTAATGTTAACGAGAACCACTACGTGGAACTTACCGGGGCCCAGTGGAACACGGGATTGCATATAGATAGTTAACCTCTCGCACCTCTCACGATGTAAGGTTCACTCAATGTAGATAGCTTTGATAAGTCGCTCTTATTCTCGATAGGTTTCACGATCTAAGGTTCACTCTTAAGTGATCGCTCGTAAATTTGTCTCTCCAAATATTCACTCTTAAATTTTCGCTCATAAACTAGTGCATCGTAAAGGTTGGGGAACAAAAAGCTATAATCTTTCTCTTGATTGTTCTCCATGCCTCGTGCTTTTGAAAATGGCGGATAAGACTTCAATGAGTCAGCGAGCAAAAGTAACGAGCCAGCGAGCAAAAGTAACGAGCCAGCGAGCAAAAGTAACGAGCCAGCGATATATCTCAGTCAGCGATATATCCTTAACAATGGGTAGGTACGTGGTGTAAGCATCGTGTATGGCTATGGAGAGCAATGTATGCCATATATTCACTAACGGGGAACCACTATATGATGCTTACACCACGTACCTACCTAACAATGTAACGTTGAAAAAACGACAGAAACCGCCTACATTTTATAACCGGTGCCAGCCTTCGGCTGGGCCCCGGTAATTAAGGGAGTTTATTATATCTCTCAGTTAGTACGCGCACTGTGATTGGTCAAAACAAACTTTAGCGGGCCGTACAGTGAAGTACGGCCCGCTAAAGTTTGTTTTGGTCGCCAAAATAACTCCAGAGATATAATAAATATCTTATTAACCTCGTTTTCTCGGTCCGTACTGTAAAATACGGATCCTCGTTTTTTCCCGTCGATTTATGGCCCAAGCGCGAATAAATCGACGGGAAAAAACTCGGTCCGTATTTTACAGTACGGACCTCGAACTCGATTAATAAGAGGTATTTAAGAAACTACGACGGCTACGAATACGGCAACAGCACAAAACAATAATCATTAATCGTCCTGCACGTGCAGCACGGATTTTAGCAAGTATCATGATTAGTGTTCATCTACATGACCACGTGAAATCACCAAATTTGAGGTTTTAATGACAACCTAAGCATGTAACAGTGAATCTTTCATTCTCTATTTTTAATCTGAAACCGCTCGTACCAATTTAATTCTAGGATACTTTGCCCATTTTGTAAGACGTAAACGAGGCTGAATAATCGCGAAAGACTTAATGATAGAGCTAAGTTATATTTTGAAGTGACGTTTTCGTCCACCGTCGCCTTCGGAGATCTTAACTCCCTAGTAACTGTGTTTCTGCTGTATGCGTAACATTAGTCCCTGTCATCCAGTCCTTTACATTCTGAAAGCTCACCATGCCTTGTTTTGGGCTGCATGATTAAAATCGTCTCGATGAAATGGGTCCTCAATCTGCGATCGTCCGCTAATGCTTATCGTTCTTACTGAAAGAAACAAGGCTGTGAACTGAACAGGTTGTCGTTACAAAGTACAAAGAACCCGGGATAGATGACCATTTCGATGACTGTACAAAAGAGGTGCTGAGAGGAGTTGAAGATGACGATAGCGATACAGATGAAGAGGTTCAAAGCAACACAGAATTAGAATTGAGCTTGATCCCTGGTGTAAACAAAGCCACACTCCGCTGTGACAATATATCTTTCTAGCTGCGGTGAAACAGTAACTGTTGTACGTTCAGTGATCGCCGGCATTGGTGTGAAACCATTAAGGTGTAGCGTGAAGGATGTGGCTATATACACCTTATTAGTACTAATTCTCTCGGGCACTTAATTTCGCTAAAAAAAGGTCGGCATATTTCGCGGGACCTTATTTTCGCGATTTGGGTGCAAAATTATTTTCTTGGGGAATTAATTTTCGAGAAAATGAATAAAAAAATCATTTTATTGCTAGAATTTTATTATTATTTTACACTTAATTTCTTATTGCTGAAAATCATCAACTCATAACAAAACCAAAACAGAAACTGCATCGTGTACCATAGCCATAGTCAAAGACACAATGCTTATGTTTAATGTTCTCACTGAAATGAGCAAGACTGTGAACTGAACAGATTGTCATTACAAATTACAAAGAACCCGGGAGAGATGGCCATTTCGATGACTGTACAAAAGAGGCGCTGAAAGGAGTCGAAGATGACGATAGCGATACAGATGAAGAGATTCAAAGCAACACACATAGTGAATTTTGACTGTTTTAAAACTGTTATTTATCATCTGTAGGCGTGCCAGAGCTCTTTTGCATTATGCACGATAAGGAGACATGTGCTTCTTCATGAAACTGAGAAAACAAGAAATATAGGAGGGTATTAAATTTCGTAAAAGTTCGCGGGAATTTTTTTCGCGTCGCTTTAAGTTCGCGATTTTTTTTTTAAAAAAATCGCGAAAATCGCGAATTTAAATCGACGCGAAAATTAGTGCCAATATGGTCGTGCACATTCAGCACATCAACCAGGATACTACACCTCAGCGAGCATTCCAGTTGCGGCTTTTGGGAGCAAGAAGTACAACGCCTGGCAACTGGAACTGCTGCAGAAGGATATGTGCCAGACAGGTCTAGAAACGCTAAACTGTGAGGCCCATCTGATAATGCTCCATCATGCAGCCCAAAACAAGGCATGATGAGCTTTCAGAAAGTAAAGGACTGGATGACAGGGATTAATGTTACGCATACAGCAGAAACACAGTTACTAGGGAGTCAAAATATAACGTGGCTCCATCATTAAGTCTTTCGCGATTATTCAGCCTCGTTTACGTCTTACAAAATGGGCAAAGTATTCTAGAATTAAATTGGTACGAGCGGTTTTAGATTAAAAATAGAGAATGAAAGATTCTCTGTTACATGCTTAGGTTGTCATTAAAACCTCAAATTTGGTGATTTCACGTGGTCATGCAGATGACACTAATCATGATACTTGCTAAAATCCGTGCTGCACGTGCAGCACGATTAATGATACTGTTGTTTTGTGCTGTTGCCGTATTCGTAGCCGTCGTTGTTTCTTGAACTCCCTATTAACAAGAACAGGAACGGGAACGGGTGCGAACGCTACGCTATCCCTTAAAAGGAGGTCACGTTTTGTATTATCGCCAAAGAAGCTTGAAAGTAAGCTTGGAAATGGAATGATTTTCGCACAGACCCCTACTTCATTATGCATGCTGTAGCCGTGCGGTTTCGTTCTCGGAAATGTTTGCACGCGCATTTCCCAAGACAATTCAAGTACAGCATGCATAATGAAGTAGGGACCTGTGAGGAAATCTTACCAAATTTCTTACACAGGTTTATTTGCAGCAATAGAGAGAAAAACGCTAACTGGTCTTTTTACAAAATAAGGCTGGGATATTAATGAAAATAGCATACCGGTATGAAGCATTACATAGATATAAAGTTGACTGGTGTTTTTACAAAATAAAGTTGGTATTATTGATAGAAACTGCTATTTGTTTCGGGACCTCTCGCGGACAAGCAAGAAAATCGGCAGTACAACAGTCTAATTAATTAAACCGCGTACAAAGCCAGTAAGCCACTTCCAGTTTACACAACTTAACGGGAACACAAGTTTACACAACTTAACGGGAACACAAGCATAGACATAAATATTGTGGAACTGGCGGAAAAAAATATGTCCCTTGTCATTACAAGGTAATCAGGCGTTTATACCACGTGTATATATGTTGCCCCTATGTAAGTAGTAAATTGAGGTAAGCATGTGCTTATGCAGCAACACTTAGATTACAATGAAAAACTTTAATAAGAGGAGAACAAAGTTTGCATTAATAAAATAAATAAATAGCTCCTCTATTTCACTTACCTTGAGATAATGGCTATCACTTTTGGTTCTAATCCTAGAAAGTTTCAAGAATGACGTTCCTTTCGTTACACACTGTTTTTCACTTAAGCCCTCCAACAAATTTCATTCTTAACTTCCAAGTCAGCTCTCTGGCCTTCTCCACTGGCAAAAGCTTTCGTATTATCCTGCGTTCTCAGTGTTATATGTTTACTAAGTTCTGGTCTCAACGGGAGTGTATTGATATATTTTCTCTACTGATAATAACACTTCGAATAAATGACCTTGCTGACGGGAGTCACGGCAGCAGCAAAAACAACACGGCGGCTATCCTGTCTGTCATTACCAAACAACTAATTAGCCAATCAGGAACCCGCAGGTCTTTTAATTCTGGGCCATACCGATACAAAGCGATTTCCTGCTGGAAGACAGACGAACTGAATCCAATACACAGGAAATTTTGTAGCATTTCCAAGTTGGGAAAAATATGGGATATTTATGGGTATTCCTTGGGTTTTAATTGGTATTTCCCAAATTGGGAAAATGCTACCAAACCCAAAAAGAACCCTGGAATGGGATAAAATTGACCCAATCAAATCCCAGTAATGGGATATACTTGACCCAAAAAAAAACACACAAATGGGATAAAATTGACCCAATCAAATCCCAGTAATGGGATATACTTGACCCAAAAAAAACACACAAATGGGATAAAATTGACCCAATCAAATCCCAGTAATGGGATATACTTGACCCAAAAAAAAACACACAAATGGGATAAAATTGACCCAATCAAATCCCAGTAATGGGATATACTTGACCCAAAAAGAACCCTGGAATGGGATAAAATTGACCCAAGCAAATCCCAGTAATGGGATATACTTGACCCAAAAAGAACCCTGGAATGGGATAAAATTGACTCAATCAAATCCCAGTAATGGGATATACTTGACCCAAAAAGAACCCTGGAATAGGATAAAATTGATCCAATCAAATCCCAGTAATGGGATATACTTGACCCAAAAAGAACCCTGGAATGGGATAAAATCGACCCAATCAAACCCCTATAATTAGGGGATATGATTCACCCATGGATAATTTGAAACCATATGATTGATTAAATTACTCACAATAAATCAAATGAAACAATTTTTAATTAATTCTTCAAGGTATGAACATTAACATCATACAAGAACTGTATTCAAAATTAAGGAAATACTTATGAATGTGATTAAAGATAAAGAAATCACATTGTACAATTGCAATTTGATAGCTCAACGAAACAATTTTAAAGAACAGTTGAAAACTAAACAATGTTTTTTTTTACAACAAAGTCTTTTTAGCTACTGGTAGTTATCATTTATTCTCCTGTTTGTTTTTGAAAAGCGATATTAAATCCAGAATATATAAATATTGAACATGATTCTGATACAGAACTACCTGAAGAGGTTAAAATCACTATTAACATACCAATTTTTCTTAGCTACCAGCATGTATCATAGATGACTTTAAATAGAAATTTCTTTATGTACCACAATATCCGCCATTTTAAGGCTGGCCATGTCCTTATTTTCATCCTTTATAGTACAGTATTTATAGGCAATAAGCTTTTTTACAGTTACCTCCATGAGCTGTGTTAATGTTAAAGATGTGAGTGAAGCCTGTTTAACTCCAAATTTATTTTTGTTAAGCTTTAAAAGTTCATCTCTGTCAACCTTTGGCATACCAAAGACTGCTTTGAAAATCATCTGACATGTCTTGAGATCATATGATTGGACTGGAATTCCTTGCTTTTTGTCATCCTTCATTAAAGCCAGGGTAGGGAAATTCTCATCATTTGAGTCTTCATCATCACTTGGACCACTACTGTCAACTGAAAATGTGGATGGTGTATGTGTGCCATCACTTGTATTACCATGATCCTCTTTGTTCTTCTCCTTCAAACAAAGAAACTAAATTTAATTCACTGGCAGCCCAGTATTAAAAAATAAAAACTAAAAAGAGAGGCACTTTTAAGGAAACTACACATACATATAACAAAATGGGAGGCTTAAGGCCTCTCCTACCAGTAATTTTTGGGACACACTTCCCTTTTTAGATCCCCCCTTTACACAACCTTATTTTAGCTCAATCAATCTGAGTTTTACATCAGATGTAAGGCTTGGATGAAAGTTCTATTTTATGGCTATTTCATGCTGATTAGTGTTGTTTTTAGGTAATATTGATTGAGCTAAAATTGTGTCAAGTTGGATCAAAAAAACAGAAGTGTGCCTCAAAAATTAAACTGGTAGGAGAGGCCTTTATATAACTTGCAAATACCTTTTCCATTTTGGGTATAGTTCTTTTCAAAGCCTCACTGTCATCACTATGACTTGAAGTATTGCTTTCAGACTATGGTAAATGAAAAAAAATTGCAAATACAGATTACTTGAAAGAGTAAAATACTGTGCATTAACAAACAGATATTGGTTACTTAAGATAAATTTTTCCCCTTGTTCTTTAGATGAAAAATTCAATAAATTTTCTTCAGATTTATTCATTTTTGCAGGACTTGAAATAAAAGAAAATAGCCTGAACATTTGCAGGCCCCTATTTCAAGCCCTGTTTTTAACAAAAGGTAACCCAGTTATCAAGGTAACAAGTTTCAGGAAGGGGCATTGAACCAAATTTTTTTAAGAAATTCAAAAGCCCCAAGGGTGGTAAATAAGTTTTCTATCAACCATGAAAAATAGAAGGCTAAAGCAGGAATTGTTGGGTAAATTGCAGTATTTCTGATCAATTTCCTCAACCAGGGTTACCTACATTAATAGGTGTACACAGGGGTTTCAATAAGTTCTGAAGTAGGCGGCTGACCATATTAAAGTAGGCGTCTGTAACAGGTGAGAAATTCTGTGACTCAAGAAACTCAAGGGACCAAAAAGAAATTTAATGTTACAAAGTAGGCGGCGACGATTTGGGAAGTAGGTGGCAAAATTCACCGGTTGCCGGCTTCTATTGAAACCCCTGTGTACAAGAGTAACTTTGGAAAAAAGTGCCTCAAGAAATAGACCATGAGAGAACTAAAACATCTACAAAAATACCTGCAAACCTGGCTTGCTTCTTTTATACCTTCGCTGTTCATTAAAGTACGTTTTCACATGTTCCATTATGCCTTCGTCATTGAAACCTACTTCTGGCATTCCACATTGTGGTAAAATACTGGAGGCAAAATTTGATAATTCTGTCTTTCTCTCAGGTGTATTGAACTTTGGTACCTGTCCCTTCCAATGAGCAGATGCTAGCACTCCAACTCGTTTGCGTCTGCAATTAAACAAAAAATTCTAAGCTACCGATAATTATAACCTGGGTACAAACATTTGATTCCATCTTCTTGAATGAAGCTTGCATCTGGTTTTTTCTTCTTTTTTGGGGGCATGGATAAGCTTATTAAATTTTTCAATTTTCAGTCTAAAACACATAAGGATTTAGATGTCTCTGCATCACAACACTTACTTTAACAGGTAAGTACTCTTCACCTCTGGAGAGAAGCGTGCAATGTCCTCCATTCGCGGTTTAACATTTGAAGGTGAGGCTTTTCGAGATAGCACTCTCCGCTGGGGAAAGATTTTTGCAAATTCGGCTTTGAAATGGACAGCTTTTCCGTACGTCAGACCAAGTCTTCCAAATATTGGAGCATCAGCTTCTCTGGCGATCAAATCCTTAATGCTCTCTTCACTTACCACTTCTTCGGCTATGATAGAAGTAAGACTTAAGCACGATTCAAATACAACAAACGCTTAATCTGGCGGACAAGAAAATGGCGCGAAAACTCTGCTGGAATGTTTTGCGTACGAGAATGAAATGAATATTTTTTTACAATTTATTTATATTGTAATTATCATAACCATTTCTTTATACTGATGTGATGCTTGTAAGAGTTTTATCAGTCAATAAAGTAGATGTAGATGTAGTCTAATATGCTTACTTTGAAAGGCTGCCACAACTTGATCTCCAAACAGTTCAGACAGTTTAGAAACTATATGAGCATTACTTGCTGGCTGTGAATCTTTTCCTTCTTCAACTTCCATTTTATGATATTACAATTTTCTATTGTATACTTTTTAAGTATATATTCGAGTAAGGAATAGGAATACGAAGTCAGCAAAAAACTGGAAAAAACGTGGAAGATGGCGTGTTGAAGGCAAAGATGGCGGAAGCGCACGTAACCGGATCGACTTATGGCGCTGACCAAAATAAAGGTAGGCTCAAATACGTCATACACAGCCCTGTTCTGATTGGCTTATTTCAGTTTGTGGCGGGAAACCAAAATGTTTTCTTGTGATGTGAAGTTATTTAGATCATATGGCAGAAAAAAAAAGTTTTAACTGGCGAAGAGATGATATTTCTAGCTGTGAATGTGACGAAAAACCCTATAGGCATGTTCATTGCCCTTGCCTGAGTTGCAATGGAAGAGCAACCGACCGTAAAACAGAAATTCGACACTGGAGAGAAGCAAGTGAACTTGAACTTGAGGTAGTTAATCAACCTCCCAGTTTTGAAAGTACTTCATCTGATGAAGATAATGAAAATGACCAGTTGTCTTCAAGCGAAAATGCGATCCTTGACGAGCCTGAAACACTACAAACTGCAGAGAATGATGGATTTGAGGACAATGACGATGACAAGGACGTGGACCAGACTGAGAGTGAACACAATCCCTTAAGGAAAATAGTAGTGAAGGCAGTGTTGGATGCTCTAAAAATAAAGTACGAAAGTGGAGCTTCGGTGAGAACATTCGAAGAAGTTTTGGAATATGGGAAAAAACTCTTATTTACTGCTTTAAGTGAGGACATGGATGTTGATATTTTATCCACTTTATGGCCAAAGAACTGGAATGATGTAAAACGTCTTTTAAAAGAAGAGGGCTATGAAGGTGCTAAAGAGTACTTTGTTTGCTTCTGTTCTGAGGAAAAAGAGACCAAGAAAGATGGACAGACGATCAAGAAAACTGTTTATCTTGGCACTTATAGTATAATGGAAAAACAAAATGAAAAGTGTCCTCACTATATACTGAGTTGCTTTGGTTGGAAAATGGTTCTTGAGGTGAGAAGCGACAAATAGATTAAAATATATGAGCCTACAGAAAATGAAAGTTCTTAAAACAATTAAAGAACAAACTCAATTTAAGAACATCGAAACAGGAAGGTACAAATGCTAAAATGGGCCCATGGTCTATCCTAAGCTGTACACTTTACTAACTTTCATTTAATATTTTTTTTATCAGCTCCATCTTTAGGGAAGCTTTTTGCTAGAAATAGCTCGTTTAACTTTTACCAAGGCCAAGGTTGACTGACTATGAAGGCGAAGAACAGCAAAACCGGACATATCGCTGAGACGTAATTTAATCTCTCAGTTAATATTTTACTTATTACCCAACTTCATGCAATGCGCGAAAACACTTGGGAACAAACATTGGTAATGGCGGAATGTGTGTCTTTTGGAGCGCTTTATTTCCGGGTGTTGTTCTGTCTTTATCTCGTTTATTCTGCAGCAGGTAAGCTCTGGGTTACTCTCGTGTGTTACACAGGGTTTGTATGTGGTATTTGAACCCGTTTGGCTATTATACGCTTCGCTGCGTCGTTTTTATACAACGTTTTCGATTAATTTCCGGGTCAGGGAAGACGAGTTGGCTCGCAGACTAAAGGGCCCCCTGTCGTTCGTAAAAATACGTGCTATTTTTTAGCAACTAGCCCGACAATAATAGTGCTCTATCGAGAAAAAAATGGAAAGTTGTAACAGCATTGAATTTGGTGGGGGTAGACCGAAAGGTCACTAAACGATGCGGACACGTGCATGTACGATAGTCATATTACCAAATGAGCCATAGGGTTAAATTTCTTGATTTCCATACCACCCCATACTTTATTATGCACGTTTAAGCCGTACTGTTTCATTCTTTGAAAGGAAGAAATGGTCGCACGAGTAGTACTCTAAACGAATGAGCTACAGAATGTATGTTATTTACAAATTGACGGCAGTTTTTGATGCGTCTGTCCTCTTATTGATGATAAATTGTGTCATTGGATCTACAACAAACTTTGTCAATGTTATGGCGCAATTTATCATCAATAAGAGGACAGACGCATAAAAAACTGACGTCAATTTGTTTTTTACAATAACAAAACGCGAAAAAGGTTAAATGAAGACTTAAATGAAAAGAAAACGCAAGTAAACAGCAAGTAAACTCGAAAAATGCTGAATTTTATTTAAATTGACGCAATCAGGGCGCAACTGTTCTCAATAACTTTTCTCGCCTTCTCATTGGCTTGTGACAACACGTAATACAATTTGAATGGGTAAAAATCTGACTGTTTGACAGCTCACTTATCACGCAAAATACGTTGCATAAATTAAAATTTTATGTGTCTGTACTCTTATTGATGATAAAAATTAGCCAATCAGCGCACGAGAATTCGCTCAGTTATTGTAAAAAAATTATTGGATTAAACGAAAGTCACCATTAGTGATATGTTTTCTAATAATGTGAATGACTCTTTTGAACTGTTTACCTCGGCTATATTTCTGTACTTATCCATACTTTATTGGGCTAGCTCCTACTCCGTGTACCGACACAGATGACGTAAAACAAAGATAGACAATAAAAAAGTTGTTACTGAATAATTTGCACACAATGGTGAAACAGTGCATATGTCACCTGTTCCGGTACGCGGAGTAGGAGCCCTTTATTGTGCATGTTGTAGCTGCATCGTTAAGGTTATTGCATATGCAAGTATTTTTTTTGCCTTTAAGGGCCACTTCAATAATACAGTCACCTTGTGATTAGAACCAACTTTTTGGCCCAGCAACACAGCCATGCATTTGTGTCTTTTTTTCACTTTTTGTCTTTTTTTATTGAAGAAGACAGTTGTTTAGGAAGTGCTAATTCAATGTAATTGTTGTTACAGCCCTTAAGTTAGGAAATTGGACCCTGCACTGGTAATACGGCCACCCTTTTAATATGGTCAAGTTTTTTTACTCATTGCATGGTGACCATGTGAATGGGGCTCCAATGTAAGGTATAAGTCCCCCACCCCTTCCTCTCTTCTTTTAAATCATTTGTTGACACAAGGCCTTAGTGATCTTCTGTCTCCCTTACCCGTCTCCCCCTTTCAAAATGGAATGTTCAAGTTTTCAGCTGATTATTCTTCATTTATATGTAGCGAAATGTGAATGGCTGTATTATGTGAGTTCATGTTGACTCAACAACAATTATGCAACTTGTTTTACTGTCTATAACCTCAATTATCTGGACCTCAATAATATCCAGACTTTTCAATTATCTGAACTTGTTTCTCTGGTCCCGTTTTTGTCAGAATGTGATTTTGGTGAAGCACTTTCTTAGCACTGTTGAGTCATATGATTGTGAGAACTTTAAAGCATCAACCAGTAATTGTGACAATCATCACGGCATAAAAACGTTTTTGTATTCAAGTGTGGTCGCTCTAATCCCTACTACAGTCTATTTCTTTGTCTCCATCACTTGCATCTCTTTCTCATTGATATTTTAATTTTACATTTTCAATTAGCAAGACTCTCAGTTATCCAGACATTTTGCACAAGGCCCAGTGAGTCTGGGTGCCCACTGTTTTTGGTACAGTGCACAGTATTTTGCTTGATTTGTGATATGGTTGGTTCTGTGAGCAGGCAAAATGGGCTCCTCCTTGGTGTAGAAAGCTGTTATGTTCACAAGTGACGTGGAACAAAGAAAACAAAGGAGACAAAAGAATAGAGAGTAGGAAAATAATAGTGAAAATAGAAGAACTTCACATGATTTAACACCGAGATAAACCTGCAAAATGGACCTGTCTTGTCTGCTTGGGGTTGCCTGCTTTGTGCCACAAAATAAAACAATTACCTAACTGGCCATGCATATAATAAATCACACATTGACTAAGCTATCTTTTTCAAAATGGTTGGATACTGGTCCCATTTTCTTTCAAAGAACTTTGGCTCAAGCTTGGTAAGAAATTGAGCATTTTTTAGAAGAACTTGAGCCGATGCTTGGTCTATTACTGATATAATAATTATACTCCTCAGCTGTAATCAAATCTCTTTCATTTGCATCATGAGTTTTCTAACAGCAGCCTTTTAATCCAGGATCATGTGATGAAACTGCTTTGGGTGTGGCAAATCGATACATTGTAAATAGAGACATCACTTCTTCCAGTGTACATAATTCAAGCACGCCATCCAAGAATGGCCGACTTAACTACACTGCAGGCTCATCCTGGTGTGCAGCAGCCAGTGACATCAGTCCATATCTACAGATTGATCTGGAAATACGGCATATTATCTGTGCTGTGGCCACTCAGGGGAATTCTCAAGCCGACCAGTGGGTGAAGAAATACAAGCTGCAGTTTTCAACTAATAATGCAACTTGGGATGACTATAAAGAGAGAGGAACAACAAAGGTACTGGTATTTGCTTTGCACAGACTTTGCATAGACATGACAAAGTAATACTAATTAAGCTCTCAGCCTATTGTCAAACATAAAATGCTAGAAATAATACAAGTTATCAGATCACTAGATTAGAATTAACTTTGTTGGTCCGAACTTTTGTTTCAAAGTACTGAAAAACAAATTGGTTTTGATTAACTTGTAAAACTATTTTGCACGTAGATCTATGGATGAGAGAGATGGTATGGGTGTCTTGCTTATAGAGCTGTACCAAAACATTATTGGGTTGATGGAACAGTGTAAAAGGGGCACATGCAGTCATGTTCCTGCATTTACAAAGGGTACATGTGCACTCCTATGACTTGTGCTGCTAATAATATATGAGCTGCAATGTCAGATGCTTGACGGGAACATTGGTGTATAAGTGTAAAAAAAAAGAACCAATAAACCAATTTAGATTCCTCAGGAAACATTACAAGTTCATAGGCAGAGTTCTCCAGAAGCTCCTGTGACTGGCAAAAACCACTAGCACAAACATGCAGGCTACTCAAAAATGAGTTCCTGAGAGGGATATTAAAAATAATCTGCTGTAGTTTGTTTGAGAAAAATAAATCCATGAGGTTCACTTTAATGATTTCTGACACTTAATTAGTGGTATGTTTATTTAGCACCCCCAAATTAAAATTTTCTTGGGGGAGCCCCCCCTTCCTTCAAACCCCCTTCCCTCAGTGGGAGGGGGCCAACCCCCCTCCCATATCTGCTCCGAGTGAAAGGCACTCTGCGCCTTTAAAATGAACTTACTGCCGTCTACTTTCATTTCCTTTCCTTCTACTTAAAATTTCACTTCTGGTGAACCCTGATAGGAGGTGAAAAATACTACTTTTATTTTGTCCCCAGTGATAAAGTATAATGCACTCCTATGTTCACTTCAACTTTGAAAAATACAGGTATATCTTGCAGGTGATTTTCGTTTTCAGTTACTGGTAATTTTATTCTTAACTAAACAGTTTTTTTTTGCAGATACCTTCTATAAAGGGTTAAACTGTCAGTAGTTCTAATTATAAAGTACCCAGTAGATGAAAATGAAATTAACTAGAAGCAATTTTACCTGCAACATAAAATCTGCTAATATCATGGATAAAGGTTACAGCAACAGATAGATTTTTTGCTACATTATTTTTTTTTTGATTTGTCTTTTTCTTTTTTTTTTTTCAGATTTTCCTGGGAAACTTTGACCGGAGAAGTACTGTTAAGCATTTGCTGTTTGCGGGAATCGATGCTCGTTATATACGCATACTTCCTGAAGAGCATCATGTCCATGCATGCTTTAGAGTAGAACTTTATGGTATGCAAGTTAAACAAGGTATGCACCTGACTTGCAGTGTATTGATAAAAATAGAGCTTTAATTAAATCCTCTTGACAGCAGCTGATGACAGTATAGTGAATCAGCCCAAGATGCAGTGATTCATCACATAAACAAGTCACAGCACCAAGGAGGGATTTAAAGATATGTGATGTGTAGCAGTGTATTTTTGACCATTATTATGATATACTTGTACTTCAGACTTTTGACATTGTGGCGGAGATTTACGAATGTTGTGTATATGTCAAAGGAGAAATCACTGGGGAACAAGCAAAGAGTTTTCATTCACTTGTCTTGGGGTCATGATTAATTGTTGCCTTATTAAGAAAAATTAATAAGTAGTAATTATTAATAATATTAATAATAATTTGAAATGATCTAGTCCACCAAAGTGTGGTCCATTTTCTATGAAGTGATTCCTTTCCTACACCCATTTGTTAGAGGAAAAAAAACTTGTGAGTTACCAAGTTCTCTACAAGTAGTATTTTTTTTTGTGTGAAATTTTCTTAGTGCTTAGTACTCCTTTTCCATCAATCTTCCTCTTGGGCTTTTAAATGTGATCACTCTTTGATTTACCATCTGTTCATACAAGTCCCTGGTACTGAAGATTGAATGATTGAATCCCCATCCCCACACACACCCTCAAAAAGGAACAATTAGTTTTCGAAGCTCTGGAGTTGTTACTGGTTGTAGGTTTGGGTTCCACCAGAGGTGCTAGTCCTTTCTGTTTTGTCTTTGTGACTATTATGTAGATATACGGCTTGCTTTTTATGGGAAAGTAGCACACAGGTAAGAAACTGATTGATTCTTGCAAAGGCACAGGGCCCTCAGGCTGGCATGCAGTAACTTTACAAATAATTCCTCCTTGGTGTTATATCTCTTCCCTCACTTTTCCTCCACCCGTAGCTTCTTCTGGGTCCATACAAACGTCTGCCCTGAAACTCTTAAAGACTAAGGGATAGATAGGCCATGCTTTCACAGTTTGTATTCATACTTATGTGTTGCTCCCATCGCTCATTTCCTAGTAATGTCTTCCATGGTATTGTTTACATTGTAGCAGCAAACTCAGGTTTGAAAATGAGAGAGGGCATGCAATAACAAAATTGGTCTTTAACTCAGCAATGGATTAGAATGCTTTCCATTCCGAAGGCATCCTTGTTTACATGGACAGTCAAAAAAACACAATTGCACTCTGGGTCCCCTGTGGCTCTTGTAAGTAATTATGTATTCCTATCTTATTATTACAAGATAACCTTGCTCTCTACAAGCGTACATCCCAGTCAAGTACGTATACAAGTGGAAACTTAGTCTCAAGCAATGCAGTGGACGGGAATAGAAGCACTCACTATACAATGTGTACGCATACAGTTCAATCAACTACTAATCCCTGGTGGAGAGTGGACCTGGGGAAAGTGGAGAGTGTTTCAGAACTTTACATTGTCAACCGAGGAGATTGCTGTGGAGACAGATTGAGTGGATTTGAGATCAGAGTTGGCAAGTACAACTTACAACGTTTATTTACAAGCAAATCATAATTATATACAAACAAGACTATGGTGGCCCGCAGTTATATAGCATTGCTATTCTAGGCAGGCCACTCACATTGTGACATTATATGAACTGACTCTTACAAGTAAATTTAACAAAACAACACTTAAAAAATGACAAAAGTTACACAAACAAAAATTACACAAAGATACGCCTTGTACATAAGAGAGAAAAGTGTTTAATGAATAAGAATAAAAAAGGAATAATAATTAAAATGATCTGAGGTAATTATTATAATTGTACTGTAGATAACTGTTAAAGAAAAGCCATATACTTTGAAAGATCAATGTAGTGCATATCAACATTCATCTCCTCATGCAATTTTAAGAAACTTCAGAAGCAATTTGTTTGATTTACGTTTAAAGTGTATTTTCCTAAGGTGGCGAATTTCAGAGGGGATATACCATTCTATATTTTTATACCAAAAGAAAAGGAGAATAACCATTGGTTTGTTCTTTACATTTCCACATGGAAGTTTCCAGCTATTGCAGACCACGTGGAATAGGAATGAATTTGTAGAGAGCAAGTAAAGAGATTTGAGATGATGGGTGGAACATACTGATTGTCAACATCATGTAGCATTAAGAGGCAACTGATTTAAAATAAAGTAATTTAATTGGCAGAATTTCTGAATTTACAAATAGAGGTACACTATGCGATTTATAATCTATGAAAATAATATACATTAAACCCAAAGCCCGCTTTTGTCTTTTGTAGGGTGACAGTTTTTTCCAAATGTGTATTTAGGGCCTGATCCCAAGCAACTAGACCATAGGAAATATAATTAGGTTCTATCGGTGAATGATAAATGTTTAAAAGTGTAGAAAAGGGCATTAAGTGTCGAAGCCTGGCCTTAATACCAATTCCTTTGCTTAAATTTAGTTGAGATATAGTCAATTTGTTGCTTCCAAGGAAGATTAACATGGATAAGCACTCCCAGATATTTTACATAAGTCTAATATGCCTTCGAGAGATACTGATTGCTTAGAGTTGTTATCAAATATTTTCAAATTGACATTGTAATCTAGTTTTATGTTGATAGGCCCGGGATGAGAAATAACGAAGTTAGATTTAGCTGTGTTGAAAGATAACTTATTACAATTTAACCATTCACAATTCTTCATTAACAATAATTATTGTCTCAGGGTTGTTTAAATTAGAAAATATAAGAATACATGCATTGCATTTCATAATTTTTATATGATTCAACATAAGTATTAAGTAATTAAGGAGTAAGAGGTGTAAAGTGCACTTACTTCTTACTTACTTCCTACTTACTTCCGTTCGGCATCTCGGAGATGGTGTGATGAAAATTGGCTCTTAAACATTGTGATCCTCCATGCACTTCTCAAGTTTGTAGATATCCTTCAGGCCAGTGTCGCATAACAGTGTGTTGACATATGTCTGTGTTGGTCACCCTCTTGAGATCACCAGTTGATGTGCAGGAGACGCTTTGTCTTTGTATGCATGCCCAGTCACTAACTTAAATAGAAGAGTTAGAGTTACGTGTTATTTAATATATATTACATTCATCAGCTTATGTGTGTACAGTGACTAGATCATACTTAAATTTCTATAAATTAATTTTATAATCAAAATGTGGAATACAATAATAATATAATTATACTTCTACCATAACAGGAAATACACCAACAGGAGGAGGAGTGTCTAATCACCTGTGTGGTAGTGGTCTGAGTGTCCCACAAGGAGAAGGCAAATTATTTCAATGCAAGCCAGTAGCACGTGGCAGATATGTTCACATCAGAATACCAGGCAGTGGCAAGACACTCACGCTTTGTGAGGTTGAAGTCTACGGAATGGCTAGTATGTCTTTATGTTATTGTGTAATTTCTTCATATTAGATACAAGTTGTTGACAGCATTTTCTTCACAAAAACAATATTATTACTTGCTTTATGGATGACATTAATGGTCCAGACTTATACTGATAACAGAAAGACAAGAAAAATAAACTTTACTTGTAGGTGATTGTCACAATATTGTCTTACAAGTTCTTTATTTAATAACGCAACTTGACATGACAACACGAGTGAACAATATGGCGGATAGCTACAGTACCGACTCCAGCTCCCGAGGCCTGATGGGAGCACATGGCATGACGTAATTTGACATCTCCCTTCCTTTAAATTTGACAGCAACAACAACAAGGAAATGGAACGTATTCTACCATTAGAAAATTACAATACTGGTCAAAAGGGACATTCCTCAATGTACTTATTCTAATAGTCCCCCCTTTTTTGTCCTTATTCTTATAAGTCTAGTCTTTGTGTGGGTGTCACAGTTCTCCCAGATCTGGTCACATATCCCCCAGCCTTGCCTGAGGTCTTTTCCAGAGCGTTTTTCGGTGGGGCTGTATCGTCAGATTTCGGTCTAGCTGCCATACTGTCCTTTTGTGATGTCTGCGTGAGGCTAACTGGGGTGGGGCTGGTTGCCTGCTGACCTTGGTACACTGGGGTTTCCGTCCGTTGGCGTTGTGGGTCACTTACTGCAGTTGTATCTGGTCTCAGTTGGGACCGTGTTCTTCGATAGGTGGCACCTGTACTGCTCGATCTGATGATATAAGACCTTGGCTGTTTGGCTGGCCGTATAATAACACCGGGCTCCCAGGTCTGTGAGTAGTGATCATACATGCGGATAGGTTGGTCAGTTTCAAGTGGTTTTTTGGGTGGTCCAGAATTCTGGTTGTAATAATGAGCTTGTTTCTCTTGACGGGTTATAAACTTGGTCTTCACGGCCTCATGGTCAGTATTGTCAAGAAGGGCCCTTTGGCACAAGGGTAGTCTGGTTTTAAATTTTCTGTTGGTGAGCAGTTCTGCCGGGGACTTCAGCTGGTGGTCCAAAGGAGCGGCTCGGTAGGACAGAAGAGCAAGGTACGGGTCTTCTTTGTTTTCATTGCACTTTTGGAGGATGTTCTCCACAGTCTGGACCATTCGCTCAGCAAACCCGTTCGATTGGGGGTACATTGGGGAGCTGGTAACGTGTTCTACTCCATAGACGTTCATAAAGTGCTTGAATTCTGCTGAGCTGTATTGCAGCCCATTGTTGGTCATCAGCTGCATAGGGATGCCGTGTTCAGCAAAGATGCTCTTAAGGTGGTTGATAACTGCAGATGACGTGGTGCTTGTTAGCCTCCTGATGACGGGGAATCTGCTATATTGATCCGTTAGTAGGAGGTATTGCTGGCCTTTGAATTCGAACAAGTCAGAACTTAGTCTTTCCCATGCTCGGTGTGGCGGTTCTGGCTGTAGTATTGGCTCTTTTTCTGCTTTTCTCTGGTATTTCTGGCAGGGACCGCACTGGTTAACTTGGTTGATGATTTCCTTTGTAATTCCAGGCCAGAAGATAGATGTACGTGCTCGCAAAAGGCATTTCTCCTGCCCTAGATGGCCTTGGTGTATGATGTTCAAGATTTCAGGTCTGAGAGTGGGAGGTATCACGATGCGGTCTCCTTTCAGTACTAAGTCATCCTTGATGGTCAGCTCTTCTCTGAAATTCCAATAATCATGGAGAGATTGGGGACATTCTTTTCTTTTGTGCGGCCATCCCCCAAAGATCACTTCTTTTAATAACGACAATGTAGGATCCTCCCCTGTCTCGTCACGAATCTGTTGTAGCTTTGTTGGAGATGCTGGGAGATTCTGAGTGATGTGATGGACACATATTTCTGGAAGTTGACTGTTGCTAGGAGCAGGCTGTGGGTTGACTCTGGAGAGAGCATCGGCTATCGGCACATTGGAACCTTTCACGTAGTTGACAGTGACATCATATTTTAATGCTCTCATTAGGTGGGTAACTGGACAATCTCTTCTTAAAAATCGACTCGAGGGGTTTATGATCAGTGTTAACTGTGCAATGCTTTCCAAAAATGTAGTAGTTAAACCTCTCTAGGCCCCATACTACACCTAATGTTTCTCTCTCGATGTTGTTTCTCTCTCGATGTGAGTGATCATGTTCTTGTCCCCATACATAAGCTACTGTATGTCCTTCTTGGTGAGTTCACGCATGGGTGCTGTAAGGCTAGCCAATCGCCCTGAGTATCTTTTGAGGTAGTTTACCAGGCCTAAGAAGCTTTGAAGGTCTTTGCGATTCTCGGGTGGGGTCATCTTCTGGATTGCAGATATCTCACTGTCATCCGGTTTGAGTCCATGCCGGGTCCACTTGTGTCCAAAGAAGCTAACTTCCTGACACTTGAACTGCACTTTGTCTTTGTTGAATTTGATTCCTCTCTCTCTGGATCTGATCATAAGGTTTACCATATTTGCATCGTGCTCTTCCTCTGTAGCTCCGTATACAAATGTGTCATCAGCAATGCCGGTGACTCCTTTCAGGCCCTCTAGTGCTGAGTCTAAGTGTTTCTGGAACACATCTTGCGATACAACAAGGCCAAAGGGGAGCCGAGTGAAACGATATCTCCCAAACGGGGTGTTGAATGTTGTCAGGTAGGAGCTGGCTTCATCTAATGGTACATGCCAGGAGCCTTTCTTTGCATCAACTACACTAAAGAATTTGGCACCACTAAGCTGTGTGACTACTTCATCGATTGAGTAGTAGTAATTCGCCGGTTCTGGCGCAACTCGAAAAATTAAAAAAAAGTTTTGGGAAAGTCGGGAAAGTACCGATCCCGCGGCGCAATTTCTGATTCCGGCGCAATTTCGGGAAGTATCGGCGAAGTTTGTGCTGATACAAAACCGATACTAAAGCGATGAAAGGAAAAAAATGATTTAAAAAGAAAGAATAGTGGAATAAAATACGAAATGGAGCAATTAAAAGACGTTGAATTAAAAGAAATTTTGAAGGAGTTGCGTATACGGGGGAGAAATGGTATGCGAAAAGCGGAGAAAATAGCAGCATTACGTGAAAGGGGTATAAACACGCTTGAGGATTTGGAAAATTACAGGCAAAGACTTAATGAAGGCCCGCCTATGCCCGGCACACCGCCCGGGTCTCCTCCGCCAAGAACGCCACCTGTCACACCGCCCGGTTCTCCTCCACAAAGCCTAAGAAAAAGGAAACTAGCACCAACTTTTATAACCCCCAAAAAACGATCAAAACAAACTTTTAATTGGGGAAATTATTCATTTAAGGTTTTGGATAAAGACGAGTTTTCTAGAAAGCTTGAAGATTTAACCAATGAAAACATCATAAAACTTAATAATAACAAAAAAACAAAATCCAAACCTAGAGAAAATGTAAATATATCTGATAGTGTGAGAGATGAATTGGGTGAACAATTTAATATAGAAGAAAAACAAACAGCATTGAAGGGGTATCTGAAAACCCACAGGATAGATGGGCAAAAAGGGTACGGCCCAAATACGTTTATCGATAAAATCAAACCAAAAGTTTTGGATCTAATTAATAAGCAAAAGAAGCCCATCAAAATTAAGTTCATCTTTACTTGTAAATTCACAAAAGAGAATCCCGATACTGGTCTGATTGATGAAAATTCAGGATACTTTCATTCAAATGTGGAAATAATAACAGAGTCAACCGATTTTTCTGAATTGTACAATACAATGACAAATTACCTACTTGAATTGGTTGAAAAGTTTCAAAATCAACGTTCTGGATGGCAATTCGACCAAGTGGAATACTTTGATATTAACATCGATCCTTATGAACCCATTTCTGGAAGTTCCTACATTCCACTGCCGCGAATATTGGAATCAAAGAAAGCAATCATAAACGTTAAAAATGAGAATGATAATGAATGTTTCAAGTGGGCAATAACTTCCGCCGCTTTCCCAAAAGAGAAAGATCCACAAAGATTAAATAAACAAATGAGGGAGAACTCTGGAAAGTTTAACTGGACAGGAATGGAGTTCCCTGTTAAATTGAAAGATATTGGCAAGTTTGAAAAGCAGAATCCTTATTACGCGATTAACGTACACGGATTTGATAAAGATAAGGGAGAAGTATACCCCCTGAGAATAAGTGAGAAAAAAGGCTATTGGATTGATTTACTTCTAATAACGAATGATGAAGGAAATAGTCACTACTGTTGGATAAAGAATTTTAGCAGACTTGCATCTTCGCAAGTAAATAATAATCAACACAAACGAGAATTTTGTCGTAGATGTTACAATTCATTTCCCACAGAAAAATCATTGGAAAAACATCTGGAATATTGCGCCAAAAATGAAGAAGTTAAGATTGATATGCCTAAGAATGAAGATGGCAGCCCAAAGTTTATTAAATTCACCAATTACAACAGAAAAATGCGGGTTCCCTTTGTTGTGTACGCCGATTTTGAGAGCTTTACAGAGAAAATGGATACATGCTCACCAGACCTTCGCAAAAGCTTTACCAAACAATATCAAAAGCATACACCATCGGGATTCGGCTATCTCTTGAAATTTTTTGATGAAAATGAAACTATTATTAGGCAATACACAGCCAAATCACCAGACGAAGATGTAGCACAGATATTTGTAAATAATTTAGAGTCGGACATTAGAGCAATTTACAAGAACACAAGATACAAAAAGAAAGTTAGAATGACTGAAGAAGACAGAACAAGCCATAATTTGGCAACACACTGCCACATTTGTGGAGATGAGTTGGGAAAAGATAAGGTAATAGATCACTGCCACCTTACAGGAAAGTACAGAGGAGCAGCCCATAGTGAATGTAACTTGAATTATAAGGTTCCAAAGTATTTCCCGGTAATATTTCACAACCTATCTGGTTACGATGCCCATCTTTTTATCAAAAACCTTGGTGTAACAGAAGGCAAAGTAAATTGTATCCCTAATAACGAGGAAAAGTACATTTCTTTCACAAAACAGATTGTGGTTGATACATTTACAAACAAAGAAGGTAAGATGGTTGAGGTGAAGAGAGAAATTAGATTCATAGATTCATTTAAATTTATGCCAACCAGTCTTGAAAAATTAGTGACTAATCTCCCAAAAGAATCTTTCAAAAACTTAACGAGTTACTATGAAGGCGAGCAATTAAAGCTGTTGTTGAGAAAGGGTGTATTTCCCTATGAATGGTTCGACAAATTTATAAAACTAAATGAAACCCAACTTCCGCCAAAGGAAGAATTTTACTCTAAACTCAACGACGAAGAAATAAAAGAAGAAGATTACCAGCACGCACAAAATGTATGGAAAACCTTCAAAATGAAAACAATGAGAGAATACCACGATTTATATCTCAAGACGGATGCACTACTTTTAGCGGATGTATTTGAGAACTTTAGAGATGTTTGCCAAAAGAATTATGGTTTGGATCCAGCCCACTATTATACAGCACCAGGACTAGCTTGGGACGCCGCGTTAAAGTACACAAAAGTGAATTTGGAGTTACTAACCGATATCGACATGCTGCTTATGATTGAGAAAGGTATTCGGGGCGGCGTCTCTATGATCTCTACCAGATATGGGAAAGCAAACAACCCATACATGAGCAATTATGATCCTAATTTGCCCAAAATGTTTATTCAATATCTGGACGCTAATAATTTGTATGGAGGGGGAATGAGTAGGCCTTTACCCACCCACGGTTTCAGATGGATGTCTGATCAAGAATTCGAAAATTGGGAAAATACCCCATGTATACTAGAGGTTGATTTAGAATACCCTACTCACCTTCATGATTTGCATAACGATTATCCTCTAGCTCCAGAGAGGATTGTAGTTAATAAAGTGGAGAAATTAATCCCAAACCTAAACAATAAGGTAAAGTATGTTGTTCATCGTGAAACACTAAAACTTTACCAATCCTTGGGATTAAAAGTTACAAAAATTCATAGAGGAATTACATTCGAAGAGTCAGCTTGGTTAAAACCTTACATTGAATTGAATACTACCCTCAGAGCTAAAGGAAATAATGACTTTGAGAAAGATTTCTTCAAGTTAATGAACAATTCTGTGTTTGGCAAAACAATGGAAAACATTAGAAATAGGGTTGACATTAAATTAATTACAAATCAAAAAGACGCGAAGAAATTAATATCAAAACCTAACTACCAGCATCGTACAATCTTTTGTGAAAATCTTGTAGCCATTCACATGAAGAAAACAAAGTTAGTATTCAATAAACCCGTTTACTTGGGCATGTGCATTCTGGATTTAAGTAAAACAATAATGTACAACTTTCACTACAATTATATCAAACCCAAATACGGCGAAATGGTAAAATTACTTTTTACAGATACGGACAGTCTCATGTATTTGATAGAAACGGAAGATTTCTACAAGGACATTGCGCCGGATGTGAGAGAAATGTTTGATACTTCAAATTTCCCTAAAAAACATCCATCGGGTATTGAGACAGGAGTAAACAAAAAAGTCGTAAATATGTTCAAAGATGAGGCTGGGGGAAAAACGATAGCGGAATTTGTGGGTCTGAGGGCCAAGCTTTACTCATACAGGATGGACGAGGGTGAAGAAGAAAAGAAATGTAAGGGAATGAAAAAGGCAGTAGTAAAAAAGACCATAAGATTTGAAGATTACAAGGATTGTCTTTTCACTAAAAAGCCACAAATGAGACAAATGAATGTATTTAGAAGTCGTTTGCATGATGTTTACTCCGAAACTGTTAACAAAGTTTCGCTGTCTTGCGATGATGACAAAAGAATAATTTGTGAAGATGGAATAAATACTTTTGCTTACGGGCATTATCGGGCAGAGCCCTTTAAAACAGAATCTGGTGGGAGTTCTGTATCATAAGGAACAACCTGTAATTCTTCCCTAACAAATCCCCGTCTAGGGCCATCCAATAAGTAATATAAAACTGGCTGATTTGGCGAAACGACGCTACGCGCAATATAATAAACTTTGATACTCCAAATAGGATCAGTAGCACGCCTTTGTTCTCCTCCTTCAAGCTCACCAGGAGCTAATAAATACCGAACTTTAACACCAGGAGGCAGTCTAACCTCATCAAGTCCCACCACACGTCGGTATTTTTTAGGTTCAATATCAACCTCTTTCATTTTTATAGCCTCATTGGGTTTTTTAACAGCTATTCTCGTTGGTGTATCATTCAAAGTTTTCAAAATATCTGGTAATCTTTTCACCCACACACGCGATCGGCCATCACTGATCATTTCTTGCGCGTATTGATGACTAAATAATAGCTCGCCTAATGTTCTATTTGCTCTTTCCACAAACGCTTGGGCTCTGTGATTTCCAGCTTCACTTCTCTGTATTTTCACATTATGGTAATTCATGAGTTTACCAACTTCGCCCATAAATTCTTTCCCAGGATCAACCATTAATGTTTTGGGGTATCTCATTTTCCTGGAATAAATTTTTCTAAAAGCATTTGATATCTCTCGACTTTCTTTTGTAGTTAACGGCTCCGCATCTTTATATCTTGAAGCCACATCAATCACAACTAACGCGTATTTATAAGTTTTTCTTCCAACTCTATCATGCGGTAAAAATAATAAATCTGCTTGGTGAATCTGGTTCGGCTTATCCACAGTCCAGTGCGGCCTTGGAATATACTTTGGAGCCGGAATATAGATTTGCCATATTGCCTGTTTCTCCAACCATTGTTTTGCTTCATTTTCACTTACTTTTGCCTTTCCAGCTAATTTAGAAATTGCGGAATATCCTTTCCAATATCCACCAGTTGAATAATATATTTTCGATAAGGTAGAACTCATTTAAAGATTAACCAAAGTATCTTATAAACCAAGTATGACGTCAGAAAAAATTAACCCAAATAGAGTCCCGAAAGAGCCATTTGGTTTGAAAGCGGAATCAACGCTGAACCGAATTACTCTAAACCCATCCTCAGCCAGCCCTGGCGAAACATTATACATAAATATTCCAAAACTTTCTGAGAATTTGGTTATTGTGCCTGGAAGTGTATCTCTTTTGTTTGATTTGGATGTTGGGGGTCACGCAAATAATACATTTGTTAATAATTTAGGGGCTAATCTTGTTTCTAGATTAAAAGTTCTTTTTGGGGGCGAAACATTGCAGGATACTCAAAGATATGATCTATTTCAAACATATCATGATTTATTCTTAACAGAAGAAGAAAGAAAAGATAGATTAAAACAAGGAATTTCTTCAGAAAATATGAGAAAACTTAGAACAAATGCGGGCGATAAGGACGATTCTAATGCAAAAGAAGTCGCTCTTGCTGTGGTTCATAATACAAAGTACAGAATACCAATAAATCACCCCATTTTGAACGATCATGGGGTTTTTTACCCAAAAGCATTAGAAAACCATTTAATATTTGAGATTACATTGGCCCCAGTTCATGATATTGTTGTTTATTCTGATACAACTAAAACACCATCATATTCACTCAAAAATTTAGAGTTAGAATATTCATCAATTTCAAGCGAATATTTGGCTAGAGAAGCTAAATCAACTTATCAAATTGGTAAAGAATTCTTTTATGAAAATGTTACTTTACACAAAACTTTTACATTTAGAACGGGAAGCGACGAAGTTATTAATCAACATGTTAATTTGCCTAGAAGATCAATGAGTGGAATATTATTTTTGTTTATTGCCCCATATGGCGGCGGTGCAAGAGATTCAGAAAAATTTTTTTACCCCGGAATAACTTCTGTTAATATTGATGTTGATGGTGTGCCAAATAGAATGTACTCTAAAGGTATGATTATATCAGATCTTTGGGAATCTGTTAAAAAACGCTTTCAAAAAATGGGAGAGCATAATTTAGAAGAAGGGGATTTTTACACAAGTAAGTTTGCTCTTTGGCTTGACGCTAGAACTCATCCAGATAATAAAATTCATGGTGGAGGACTAGCTCTAAATAATACACATGACGGAGTAAAAATAGAAATTAAAAGGAAAAAAAGTGGCTCATCAAGCTCAGTAGTAATAACTTGCCATATGTTTGTTGTAGCCGATGCAATGATGGAAATAATGAATTCAAGCTTAAGATCAATAATGTACTAACTTAAAAACCTTTAGTTGTAATACAAAAAAATGCAAGAATTGCGTGAAAAAATTCCTTTTCATTGTATAATAACTGGGCCAACAAATTGCGGGAAAACAAAGTACCTAATTGATCAACTCCGCGGCCCATTTCGAAAAGTGTTTGAATTCATTGTTCTCATTTGTCCAACTTTTGCCAAAAACAAAACCTACCATAATTTTGCCCGCGGGGACAAGAGATTCTTTGTATTATCGCCCGATGCAAGTAACGTTGATGAGATTAATGAATTGTTAACTGTTTGTCAAACTTTGTTCACCGGAACAAATACATTAATAATTTTAGATGATTGCGCCGTATCCACTGATCTGAAGAAAAGATCAAATAAGTTCATAGATTTAGCATTTTCCGGACGGCATCATGGTTTGTCAATGTGGGTTCTCACTCAGCAATTAACATCGATATCAAAACCTTTCCGAGAAAATGTTGCCTGCGTTGTTACTTTCCATAACCCATCGCAGAAAGGTATGAAGATGCTCTTTGAAGATTATGGGGGTGATTTAGATCCTGAAACTAGCAAAAAGTTTGTTCAACTCCTTAAAACTGAAAAATATTCTAGACTTTGTTTGAGTTTGCGTTACCCATTTAATTGTTATTTAGAGATTCCTGAAGTGATTTAACAAAGATGACAAACGTTGAAGATTACATTGAAGAAAAGACAGACCGTCCGTTGGTAAAAGATAATGAGCTTGAAATCAAACAAGAATCACTTGCTATTCTCGCGGCGCTCGGAACAACAAAGGAATATTTGGGGGTTGAAATGAGCCTGGGTGATGTAAAAAAATTAACAGAAAAAGATGTAGAAAAATATTTTAATCGTTACCAGGCAGTAATGGGTAAGAAAATTAACGGCGGGTTGGTAGATTCATCCCTACAATTAGTTTCTAAACTTATTTCATATTTGGTTCCGGTTGATGATGTAGAATCTCTTTGCGCGGATTTGAAGAATGATGATTTGGTTAATCGTGAACTAGCAAACATTGTAGGGCTATTAGCATTGAAAGCAGGAAGATTGGCCGCACTTGCTAGCGGGTTATTTCAAGTAGCTAAACACATAAAATTCAACAAAGAACCAGCAAATACCAACACAACTAATCAGGAAACTAAGCAATCTACTGAAGGTATTGATACTGTACATTAAACAGATCTAAAAACTTATTTGCAGCATCTAGATAACAATGTCAGAACAAAATGAAGAAGTTGAACAAATTACGGCTGATCCCAAACCCGAAAATAAAGATACTAAAAAACGGGAAAAAGATCCCAAAAAGGTCGCGGCCGGGAAGAAATTAGCGGAATATAATAAAAAAGCAAAAGAAGCATTAGCTAGGGAGGAGAAAATGAAAAGTGAAGAAGAAGAGCAAAATAAAAATACATATAGTGAAGCAAAATCATGGCTTCCAGAGTTATCTTTTACTACTGTTTTATCCATTGTTGGATTGGGGTTTACGGCATTTGATCTTTTTATGAGATATCGGGAAAAAGATAGGGTTGTGCATCCTTTTCAAGCCCCGCCCATAAAGATTCATAATCCACAACCACAACCCACAGATAGACCAAAAATTGGAATGATGTAATAATAAATTATTTTTTACTACATAATGTTATCTAAAGGTTTCTTAATGATGTAGTAAAAAATCATGTCAAGCGAAAACAAACTTGTGAAAACTGTTACTGATTCTGCGGTTCTTATTGGATTGGCATCGGGAGTTGGGTATGTAGCTAAAAAGATGATGAAAGAATCATTTTTGAACGATCCATCCACAAGTATTACAAATTATGCAAAATGGGTGGCTGTTTTGTCGGGCAGTATGTATCTAAAAACATATTTAGAGGAACAAAAGATTTTACCAAAATAAGTAAAGATGTTATCATTAGGAATGATGATTGGCGGAGCTATATTTAATGCAACCGCCTTTGTTGGTGGAAACTATATTGCAAAATATCTATCGGGACATAATGTGGATACAGAAAAAATACGACACGATAAAGCAATGGAAAAGTATCAAAAAGATTACGCAGAATATCAGGAAAAAAGACAGAAACTAATTGATTGGAAAATCCGGCGAAAGGATGAAAAAGATCAAGCATCAAAAAATCTTTCAAAAACAGATGAATCTTTGGAATTGTATGAACAAATGAATGAGCCAAAATTCACTGATTATTATAGGCCCAGCGAAAATCAAAAGATGGGCGAAATGGCATATGTTGGCGGAGGAATGTTGGCTTTGGGGTATGTGGCTAGTAAATTCTTATAGTTATTTGTGTGTGATTAATTTAAAGATTTCTTACTGATTAGTAAAAAAAATCATGGAAGAAGACATACCATTAGAAGATTTGCCAAAAGATGATAATGATGATGATACATTTTACCAAAGCCCAAACACATCCACATCTGTTGATCAGGGCTATCTTGGTTATTCAGAATATATGGCAGAAAGAAAACGACTACAATGGGAAGAGAAAAACCCAACAAATATTAGAGAAAGAGATGAGGAATACGGCGGAATGATAGATGCAAGACAGCAACTCAAACGTTATTTACCAAATTACGACCCTAATGATAGCGCAATTATTATAAGATTTGGGGAAGATGGTAGTATAGAAGGAAAATTAAGTAGTAGGGCGGATAATGCGTGGCATACAATAGTTGATAAAGATGCAAATCTTAAGATTGAAAATTTACCAAAAACAATGAGAAAAGCACTAGGTTCTGATTATGAAAGCATGTTGAATAAATTAAATGAAGAAAAAGAAAAACATAATGAATTGCGTTCTGCAGTGCGGGGAATAGATTCACTTTTAGCAACACGAACGGAGGAGATTGACGGATATGCAGAAAGAGAAAAAGAACTGCGTAAATTCATTGAGAAACAACAGGCACAAAAAGCAGAGAATAAAAGCCTTTTTGACCAAACCGTTAAACAGAACATAGAATTAAAAATACAAGCAGAAAAACTTTTGGATGAAGTAAAATTGTACAAAGAGGAGATAGATAAATATAAGAAGGGTAAATCCAATTTAACAAAGTTAGAACAGAGCAATGAACGGTTAAAATCAGAGAATGATAAATTAAGAGAGCAAATAGACGAGCAATTGGCAGGTATTGAGGGCAGAAAAGAAGAAATACTTAAAAATTTGCCATTACGGGAGCGAATAAAGTATATCTTCAAAAAGTATGGTTTTACAGTATTTGCCGTTGTCAGTGCTGTAGGTGTTATAATTGGAGTTATAGTTTCTAATCTTTCAAAAGGATTATCTACTTTGGGTAGGGGTGTAGGTAATGGATTAAAAACTCTTGGTAAAAAACTGGGTGAAATATTGCCGGGTATGGTTGGCGCAATAGTAAGCTTTCTATTCAAAACAGCGGGCCAAGTTATTGGATTTTTAGGCGAGAATGCTTGGATTTTGATAATGGCTGTTGTTCTGTATTTTGTAGAACAGTTTAAAAAGAAAAGAAAGTAGATTAAAAAATGCCCCATAAATGCGAGGAGGAAATAACTTTTTTGTCAATCACAATGTTAACCACAGAAACAACAATTTACCTAGATCCAGCATTAAATAATGTAAATGAAGTACAAATTCTAGATTTTTATGGAACTAGTGCGTCAAATGAAAATCCCTTATACTTAATGAGTGATATTATTGAATCAAAGTCTTCATATTACAATCGTATACCTAGTGGGGGAAATGTTGATATCCGGCCTTCACAATTACTAGCTTCTATACCCTCCGAAAAGTACCCAATTTTAAGAATTACCCAAATTAAAAATCCGTTGTACAACTTTAAATTATGGATTCTGGATAAAAATGGAACAAAAATAATTTCTAATTCCGTTCGTATTCGTATCAATTTAAAGATAATATCTTAAGTAGTAGAAAATGGACGATTACAATAGAATTTACCCCGTATTACCTAATAATACAGACCCCATTAACTTCAGACTGCAAAAGTCAAATGAAGTACTTAAAAAACTTGAGGACGAAATTAAACATTATGAGGAAGTAAGAAAAAAATACAATCGTGCTCGGGGAATATGTACAAAAATAAGTGTGTGTAGTGGCGTGTTTTCAGTTATACTATCTGCAAGCGGTTTGAGCACTTCTCTTACTGGTTTTGGCGCGGTTGTTGGTGTGTCTTTGGGCGTTGTGGGTGGTATTTGCGGAGGAATATCTGTTATATTTGGGGTGGCAACAAAAAGGCTTTCAAAAAATGTTAGTAAACACGAGAAAACTGTTTGTTTAGCAAAAGCAAAAGTAAATACCATTAATGGCTTGGTTTCAAAAGCCATGAAAGATAATGTTATTTCCGATCAAGAATTTTCCATAATTTTAGCGGAATTAGAAAAGTTTGAAAAACTGAAAATAGAAGTACGACAAAAATTCCGGAAAGAATCAGAAAAAAACTTCGACATGTCGCAGATAAGGAGAGAAGCTCGGGAAGATATTTTAAAAGAGTTGACCGGAGGGAAAGGGCATTAAAAATTTCATTTGAGAGAACTGATGTTGGTTGTAATTGTTTTGCGGGTTATAATAATTAACATCTTATTCTTGGTCTAAAGATCTGTGCGAATTGAAGTAAACATAAGAATAAGATGTTGTTGGATGATTTCAAAACTAGGTACCCAAATGTTAACCTAGATAAATTCACATTTATTAATGATTCATTTGGTGGGTACATTAAATGGAACTTTAATGGAACAATTATAATGTCTTATGATGACCCTACGGGTAAAACATGGACTGAAAATCTTTCCAATAATTTGAAAACATTATTATGGGAAGATTTGGGCTTAGAAAATAAGGCCAAGGTTGGTTCATTTCCAAAAAGTTTATCATTTACAAGCAAAACATATCCAATACCCGCGGTTAAATTCGGTGAATTTGCTGACGATGTAACAAAAATGTTAACCATTTTGAACATATATGTTTCAGATAAAAATAGCTTCACTGCCCCCATGAAAAATGTTTTCAAATCCCAGACTGTGGGACTTTATAGCGGAAAAGAAGCTAGAGCTTGGCTGAGTAAGCCCAATATTAATCACTGGCCCCAACAATTAAACATGGCTGTTTGGTGCGCAACATCTGGATGCGGCGTAAGTTTGATTGAGAGTTTAAATTACCCAAGAGTTATCAGAAGTTTTATTGTTTTTCACGTATACTTTACAATAAGAAGAATATTGTATGAAATGGCGCTACCATTACCCGGGGAAAAAACTTTTTCTTTAAAAAATAATCCATACAACAAAAACGCTTATAATCGCTTGTGCGCGGAATTTGGTTTGAGCAATAATCAAGATTTTAGGGGATTAAATAAACCTTTGGCCGACTTTAGATGGAAAGGGGGTGCAAATGGCGGAGTTGGTGATGTATTCATTGACTATGGGAAAGGATACGTACCTCCTGGAAGCGTTCACGGACAGGGAGGAGGAAATCAAAATGTAAGAATTGTAAGGCATTACGATCCTGATGCAAATATTTGGCCAAGCGATTCAGCTAAATTTTCCGATGATGGTGGAAAGAAAATAGAGGGAAATTTAATATCTATGCTGCGAAATGATTACTTTGTTGATTTCCAATATTCGTGGTTTATACCAGAATCTGGATATGGGTTAACAAAGGCCGGATTGGGAAGAATAAATAGATCGGTTGAAGCTTTTGTTTACTGCGTATTGGGGTCGCAAGTTAATACAAGGAGTCCAATTATTGGTAAAGGAGGAGGAGCAATTGAAACCCAGCAAGAATTCATAGCTTTATTTGAAAGCAGTGTAATTGAAAATGATATCGCTAATTCCGTTCAAAGGTATCAATTAGCCGTACAGGAATCAAAATTGAGACTTGATTTGGCTGTAGCTCCTGGGGTTTGGTTGATGCCTAGTAATTTGGTAATAAATACAGAAAGTGTTGTTGGATACAATAACAAACTCATGAAAGCCACGCGGGATATGAAATTTGGTTCGAATAATTCATTAAATACTGAAACAAAAGAGGTTGGGATAAGCCATAACTTAGGCATTTCAAAAGTAAAGTTGCTGCAAAACCTAAAACCACAACCTGAAATGAAAACAGATGCGGCGAAACAACATGAAACCAATCCACAAAATGAGCATGAAATTAGTAAATTAGCAATCATAGTTGCGATGGGCGGATTAGCTCTGTATTTATTCAAGTAATTTGTTATGTAACCAGTAATTTTAGTTGCATAACACAAAATTAAACTTACTTAAAAAACTAGTATTTCCATATCTTCAAACATATCTTTAACTTGTGGCGAGATTGAAAAGTACGAAGATATCCCATACTTTACATGTTTTTTTATTTTTTTGTAGAACTTATTTTTGTCCGTAATTGCAATATTCAAACTAATCTCGAATGAAACAATAAATATTTCCAAAGTACTATTAATTTCTTTTCCATTGCTAAACTTAATTGCATTTTCAAAATAATCGTTATCCAATTTAATGTCTTCACCTATATTGTGCGGTTTTACTCCTTTTGTAATAAATTGTCTTTCATAGAGCAAACCTTCCCTCATTACTGGTGTATTAATATCGTCTCCCAATCGGTAACAAATTTTAAAACCAAAAAATGTTAAATTATTTGATGATGCAACAATATTTAAATTATCATTCTCTGAAACACAAATTGAAAAATCTTTATTTACTTCATTAAAGAAATCTTTTGGGCACTTTTTTTCTTCATTATCGTATTTAATAGTTAAAAATTTAATGTTCATCTTTTATTTCATTTTTCACTTTTCTTCTTTAAATCATAATTCATTTTTAATTTCATTCTACATTCCTTACAAGAAGCTTTTTGCTTGTCATGTTCGCAAATTTGCGACCCCTTACATTCTTTACATTGTTGTTTTTGTTTTTTGTGTTTGCAAATTTGAGATCCACCGCATTCTTTGCAACGAAACTTAACTCTATCATGTGCGCAGATTTGCGACCCTTTACACTTTTTACAAACGTACTTTAATTTCCCGTGGGCGCAAATTTGCGCTCCTTCACAATTTTTACAAATATATTTTAACGTACCATGAAGGCAAATGTAAATACTATTAGAAACGACTTTTTCAATTAAACTAACAATCTCCTCCTCTTCGAATTTTTTAATCTCATCAATAAGATCTTTTTTATGCATTTTTGTTCTTCCTTTAATTTTTAACTCACTCGCGATTCTTTTTACTTCACCAAAGTACAAATCATTTAACTTTTCCATTTTTCGTATTATATACCATTATTATTCCTTTAAAATCATTTTTTACTCGTGGCACGCTCTTTGAAATACCCGCGCAAATCAGCCATAACTCTTGGTTTAATTTTTCCTAGTTTAGACCCCGCGGCAGGCAAAAGTTTCCTTTTTCTTAGCCTTGGCAGAGGATAACTGGGTGGTGTAATTTTTCCTGGTTTAGGTGAAAGTTTCCTTTTTCTTAGCCTTAGCGGAGGTGATCCGGGTGGTGTGATAAGCTTTGGCGGTTCACCATTAAGTCTTTGCCTGTAATTTTCCAAATCCTCTTGTGTGTTTATTCCCATTTCACGTAATGCCGCTATTTTCGCCGCTTTCTTCATTCTAGAACGACCAGTTACAAGAAACTCCTGTAAAATTTCTTTTAATTCAACGTCTTTTAATTGTTCCATTTCGTATTGTATACCGCGATCCCTTCTTTTAAATCATTTTTTTCCTTTCATCGCTTTAGTATCGGTTTTGTATCAGCACAAACTTCGCCGATACTTCCCGAAATTGCGCCGGAATCAGAAATTGCGCCGCGGGATCGGTACTTTCCCGACTTTCCCAAAACTTTTTTTTAATTTTTCGAGTTGCGCCAGAACCGGCGAATTACTACTACTGATTGTTTTAGTGTAGTAATGTTCACGCTTTATTGCCTTGTTTAGGTCACATGGGTCGAGGCAGACTCTGATTTTGGAGATTTCTCCTTTGTCATTAGTTGTCTCAGAGAGGACAATACTGTTAACCCAGTCTGTGTTACTGGTTTGAGCACACCGAGTTCTACCATGGCATCAACTTTCTTTCTAAACATGTTTTGAAGATGCACTGGCATGGTACGTGGTGCGTGGATGACAGGTTCAGCATTGGGGTCCAGGGTGATGTGATAAGGCTTCATGTCAGAGGTTCCCAGGCCCTCAAAGCAATTCCTGAACTTGTTGAAGAAGCTTGCCTTGTTCAGTAGGGGACATCTTTGAGTATCTGGACAGCTAGGGTCTTCGCTGGTCCTCTGTTGCGATTTGTAAGGTGTGTGGTCTTTGAGACAGGTCTTCTTGTCTTCTTTGGAGGTTTCTAAGCTGCAGTTAAATTTTACCATCTCAAGTTCCTCACAGGTTTTACAACCGAGCATTGCAGGTCCTGGTACATCAGTAACATTGAAGATGATCTCTTTAATACTGCCATTTTTATGGACTCCATATGCAGTAATCCTGTACTGTGTTGGGCCAAGATGTCTATGCTGGGGATTGGGGTTGAATCTGTCATAATCTTGTTTGGAAATTACATTTACCTCTGCACCGGTGTCAATCTTGCAGGTGAGGGGTACCATGTGTGTATCATGGGGGTTTACTGTTACTTGTATTTCGGTCATGACTTTGCTGCGCTTTTTCGCTGCTCGGTGCTTGTGATCGTTGAGATACTGAGGCTGTCTTGGGCTTCTAGCGTTCCCAGGAAGACTTTGTCGTAGCTTGAGCATTCGCTTGTTACACCATCAGGCTGTTCTTTCTGTAGGGTCATTACCTCTGACCTTGTTTTAGATTTGCAAACTTTGCTGAAATGACCACGTTTGTTGCAGCTGAAGCATTCTACTCCAATGGCTGGGCATTGTTGGCCTTTGGTGTGTGGTGTATCCCCACATCGGTAGCACTGCCTTGGGTTGCTGTCCTGTCGTTTGTTTCCTCTACCACCGGTGTACTTTTGGTGTAGCTGGTTTCCAGGCCTGTTTCCTTTGCTTATTGCATTTACTTCTCCCTCTTCTTGCTTTGGGGTTGTAGTGTCGCTCATTGCTTTCAATTGCATCTGGGTAGCCTCTCACCTCTTCTGAGTCGGTGCCAAAAACTAAAGTGTCATGCATGAGTTTGTCATGTAAGTCAGGTGGGTAACCAGAACTCTGTATGAGTAATCTTGCTTCAGTCAGGAAGGTGGCTAGGGGGCGGTTATTCTGTTTCAAACCTCTGAGATAGTACCTGTTCAAGATATGGTTTGCTTGTGGTTTGTCGTGATCTTCGAATCTTGTCCAATATTCTTCCAGGTTTTTCTGTTGTTCATCGGTTAGTGCCCACGTGTTAAACAAGTCTTGGCCATAATCTCCTGACCACAGTAACACATATTTGCACTTCTGAGTGCTGTCTCGACTTTTTAATGGTCCATCAAGTAGCAGCTTGCACTTTTGGCGGAATCTCTTGAATCTAGTTAACAAATCTGGGCCAGGGGTCCAGTCCATTTTTGGTACTTCGAAACCAACTAAGTCGCTCATTTTGACTGAATCGCACGATAAGACCTTGTAGTCAACACTGTAAAATCGTACGTATCGGTTTCCTTGGTTGTCCTAGTACTGAAAACTCCTCCATTGGCGTAATTCTATCCCGCTCCTGACATCCATGTCACAATATTGTCTTACAAGTTCTTTATTTAATAACGCAACTTAACATGACAACACGAACGAACAATATGGCGGATAGCTGCAGTACCGACTCCAGCTCCCGAGGCCTGATGGGAGCACATGGCATGACGTAATTTGACAGTGATTATATAAGTGATCACTCAGTGACTTTGCTAAATCAATTTTCATTTACAGTTTACTAAGGAATGCCCTACGAGTAAATCTTTGCACAAAGTAGAATTACTTTAATTGATCATTAATAATAGACTGATTTTTAAACTTAAGATAATGTAGTTTCTACGTAGTATTTATCTCATGCATTTGTAGTTTAACTTGTTTAATTTTTACTGGGTAGATTTTTCATTGAGTGTAATGGGTGACTAGAATGTAACAAAAGATATGTACTTGTATCTTTTAGAAATAAAGACCATAATTATTATTATTATTATTATTATTATTATTAAATTATTATTATTATTGTCAGTCTGGTTGAACAGTCCACAAACTCATTACTCATTTTCAATTTTTCAATCCAAATATAATATCTACCATTAATATAATTATTCTACGTAATTACAGTGTACACTGTAGTTGAAAGTGTGTTGAAATATTATTACGGAGAGTGACAATCTGAGAGTTAACTATCCACTTTTCCCTCTAAAACTTCACTTATTTTCTCAGCAATCAGCAGAGTTGAAGTGTTTTTGATTTGCTCTATAATGCTATAATTTGCTTTGCTATTTATGTGTGCCATGTATGTCTACATAAAGTAATTGTCTTGACTAACTCCCGTGAAGGAGCTGGGGGTGGCATGCAGTATGCACAGTAGTGAAGACATTTTCAACCAACAACCTACTAATAGACTCAACTGACAACTTACCAACAGATAACCAACTGTGGGCCGATACTTTTACTTAACACTTTCATAAACTGTTGGCCAACAGTTTGTCAACAAACGATCAACTGTCTGTGGTCTGTCAGCTGATAAGTGACCAATAGTTGCTGACAGACAACAGTAATGGGCAACAGCTTTTTGGAGAGCTCCTGTTCCAATTAATTACCCTATTTGCAACTTGCATGAAAAAATGGTTGGAGTGTTTCGTGCTTGTCGTACCTTAGGGAAGTTGTGTAGAAAGACTGGTTAGTCTGCTAAAGTGGAATGTCAACAATTAGGGTTACAGTATCAACATGTACTTTTAAGAAAGGTGCAGCGATCTGGGGGTCATGAATACCATCAGAGGGTTCACCCAGACTATATGCTAGCAGTGACTCAAAACATTTGAATTTTGCCTGTAGGCCAGTCAAGAAGCCCTCTTTATCGGGTCATTGACCAAGACCTGTCTCTTATCTGGAGCACTGAAATACAAGTCTAGAAATAATTAATCTGCTTCCACTCATACATATAAATAGATTTAGGCAAGCCTAAAAGCGGAGCTCCTCACATAGACCCTCACACATTGAAAATGTTGTCACTAAAGTTATTAAATACGCCTGGTGTACGCAACTACTTAAAGAAGATTCGATAGCCGAAATAAATCGTCAAAAAAAAAAACATCTAGCTCGCGACTCAACGGAAGAACCATTACCTGGTCAGCAAAATTATAATAGTTTTAAAGCAACACCAAAAGCAGCTAAGCAGCTCTTTAACAAATGAAAAATAGACACTCAGCTTTATGCTTATGTCCCTCCAAAAACGCTTGAAAACTTGTAGGAAGAAAATTTTTCCTCCAAAACCGCTATGAATATAGAGATTACTTCATGGTTAGTGAGCGCGGACGATTTTTCTTCACGAGTTGTGAAGAATAGAAAACGAACGAGTGAGCGCAGCGAACGAGTGAGTTTACTTTTCTTCACAACTCGTGAAGAAAAATGGTACGGGCGAACTAACCATGAAGTAATTTGTTTATTTTTTAGGTACTGAGATTTACTCCTTACAAAATACTACTCACTGATCATGAATCACGCTGGGCTAGAAAAATCAAGATACCACAACAAGGTGCAAAACGCACTTAGCAGGCTTTATTTTGGAGCATACAGAATAAACATGACAGTCAAGTTAAAAATGCGTTCAAAATTTACTTCTCTAAAATGATACAAACATTGCACGAACTGGAAAATTCTACTTTAAACACTGTTGGAAATGTCGCTAGAAGTATAAGAACCAAAGTTAAAAACGTTTTAAAACGACTCGTGAATGACTCAGAAATGTCTTGTGTACGGGAAATACAATGTAAAATTACCTTTTTGTTTTGATTTTAATGCGGCTCTTGCTTTTTTAAACACCACTTCTTTTGAGATGCTGAATCCGTAGCTTTTTTACTGAAATAACCATAGCGAAAGAGAGAACGGAGCGAACTTGGCTCATAATCTTTGTTTTCCTTCTTTCCCACTGCTACCAGACAAATTCACTCATGAACTGAATTGAGCTCGTTTGAAGGAATTTCTTCTACGGACCTTGATTCGCCTTTCACCGTCAAGAATTCTTTCAGTGAAGCGACGGGCTGTTCGGATTTGTTATTCCTATTTTTATTTTCTTGATCTTGTATGAAGTCCTCGACTGAAGCTGTATCTGCAAACCTAGAATTTCTCAAAGAAGAAGCTGAGGAAGAAGCCGTTATTGCTCACTTTTTGCCGAGTTGATGGCGCCAAAACTGATCCCACCTCTATGAACAGTGAATTGGTCGGACCACTTTTTTTCACTAGTGAAGAAAATGGTCCAACCAATCAAATTGCTTCTAGTTTTTTACAGACTATTTTTCTCACACAGATTTATAAGGAGTAAATCTCAGTGCCTATGGAATAAAATCCGTTTCTTCAGCAAAACATTGTAGACTGCTGTAGACATCGCTGTAGACTGCTGGCTGTAGGTTGTGTAGCCGCGGCAAGCCGCGAAAAGCGCGGGAAAAACAAAGCCTCGTTTCGGTTTAAGACCTTCTAAATATCCCGGATGACTATGGCCGCCATGTTGGGGCAACATCGTCGTCGTCGTCGTCGTCGCTAGGCGCACGCGCCCGCGAGCCATGCCGCTAGTCACGATGACCATGAAAACTCAAACGCATGGTTTTCTCAATTTCTATCCTCGCACGGTAGTTATGGGGCTCCGCTCTGCGGCTCTTCGAGCCGCTGTGGAGCTCCGCTATAATTATTTTAAACAGTAATAAAAAGTTCCAAATTTCAAATTTTCCTATTTTTATTTGCTGCAGACCTTGCTTTAAAACAACCAGCCGTCCAGTCTTCAACAATCGGTTCTAACAGTGGACTTGCTAGCTGGGCAGTGGATGGCAAAGCTTCAACCAACTGGTTGGATAACACCTGCACTCACACCAACACTGAAACCGATCCCTGGTGGAGAGTAGACCTAGGTTCCTCTTTTCCTGTGGCTGAAATCTATATTGTAAACAGAGGAGGAGGAGACTGTGGTGGTGCATGTGGAGACCGTTTCAAAGGATTTGAAATCAGAATTGGTAACATGGATAGTGTGATATTAAAAATCCCATTGAAGCACTTGACTGGTTGAATACTAAAATGTTATGTCTCTCACTGACATGTACACGTGTACATGGTAGTTGTTTTCCTTTTTATTTGAGGCACTATCTGCCAGCGATGAGTAATACAGTCACCAGCGTGTGTTTGTGGTGGAGCGTCCTGGTGATGCATGGATTACACTGGACCATCGTCCGAACGAAGGGCTAACGCTTGAAACGTCAGCACCTCCCTTTTACCTTACGGTGGTATAACTTACTTAATCAACTCGTTTGATTTACCCAGTTTCTCTTGGAACATACTTGGCCACTTTGATTGTCCATGTCCATAAATAACAAGCCCTTTTAGCAGAATATACCTTACCACTTCTCTTTTTCAGTCCTTAACCCTTTAAGCCCCAATATCTATATTCATTTTCTCCGAACTGTTCTGATATATTTGTTATGGTACTAGTGAAGAGAATAAGTTGTTTAAATAATTATCATTACAACTCTTTTTTGGTGATCATTTTCGTTATTCTCATAACCTGGGTGGTTGATGAACAGTGAATATTGTAATGAGAGATTGGATGCTGGTCACTTCTGAAACTTAAATGGTTAATTTGTTTTACATGCAGTTGCTTCTTCCTATGTAGTTCCTCAAAGGATGGTTGTTAAATTTTATAGAAAGCTCTTTGTTCAGGAAGAAGCTTTATTTTGTATGACTGTGAAGGAGGTTATGGTACACGTACTTCTGACTATGCACATCATTTCTGCACATCAGAAAATCACATCAGTGTAGAAAAAAGGCTTACATTAAATTTATATTATAGGTATTGTACTTATAATTACTTTGTAAGTTATCCAACGAGTGTGGGATACTAATAAGTGGCCAGATAGTTTGATATTAATTTGTGATTATTGAAAGGCACTAATGGTTATACCCATGGACCAATGCTAAGAATGGAAGGCTAACATTAAGACCTTACACTGCACTACTCTACTATACATCGATCTATATTACTTGTAAGACATTGGTTAGAAATAGCATGTTTTATATTCATGTAAGATCCTTTTTACTAGGATTGCATTTGTGTTGTTGATACATGTAGTGGTATTTAGGTTTGTAGTAAAGCATTTTACATTCACAGGTAATAATGACGACAGAAATGGTGGCGTCTCTAATCCTCAATGTGGTACTGGTCTGTTAAATTTGGATAGAGGGCAAAAGAAATCCTTTTTCTGTTTACCGAGACTTGTTGGTCGATATGTGTACATCCGCATTCCTGGTTCAGGAAAAACACTCACAATCTGCGAGTTGGAGGTTTATACCAGGCCAAGAAAATACACAGGTACAATAATTAGTGTAGTTTTTAACAGAGAAGTTGTACTAGGTTTGCTCATGAGGATGTTTTGTTTATTGTGGTTGTTTTCCAGTATGATTTCTTCATTAATTTGAAATGCAATCAAAGCTTTTGTTGCGCACAGCTTTTTATGACATTCTTATGGCCGAGTACTTGAAATGTAATATTCATGTGTACTTTGACCTTGTGAAATTTAAGCTTTTAAAAAAGGAAAACTATCCTACTCGTATTGTTGCTGCATGGAATTTTTTGGTCAATCTGTACAAAGCTGTAGACATTTTTCATAATGCTTCATATCTATTAGATACAAAAGAATAAAATTTATTCTTTAATTTGTATCTACATGTATGCTAAGTGGCCTTTTTCAATTCATTAGCATGTGAAAACCTGGGAAGAATTTCTTTTCTTTTAAACTCGATCAGAAAGGTTAATTCACATCTTTGTAATTTGATAGTTATAGTGGTAATGAAAATGATTGTGATGATGATAACGATAATGATAACGATAACGATAATGATAACGATGCTAATAAACAGAAGCTATCGACTACGCCTGGCGTCACTGAAGCATTATGTTCTTATTCAAACATGATCGGAAAGACTTCTTATCATATATGAAATTAAACAGATGTACAGGAGGTCGCAACAACAGCTATGACAATGATGACGATAATGACAAACAACGACTATCCACGCATGGTCAGGAGCTTTCTGTTCTAATTTGGTGGTCTCTGCCTTTCAACAGCCTGCTCGACTGAGCCAGTTGGTATAGCAGACAACTCTACCATTCCATATTACAGATTAAGTGCTTCGTCATTTCGTAGTGGTAACGAACCTTACAATGGACGTCTAAGAGGAAACAGTTCATGGTTTCCACCATAGTTGGTTTCCACCATAGTATGGTTTCCACCATAGTAGAGGTCCCCTCTACCAACTATGTTTCCACGTACTAGTACTGACAGCAATGACTACCTACAGATTGACCTGGGATCTGTTTACTTTGTGTGTGCTGTGGCAACTCAGGGAAATCCTTCAACTGATGCCTGGACTACAAAGTACAAAATAGAGACGTCATTAAACAACGTGAACTGGACAACTTATAAGGAAGACAATACAGAGAAGGTACAGTGTACAGTGCATTCTAGTCAACAGAGCTGAATGCATAATAAAGTAAGAGAATATATGGAAATCTAGCGAAAGCTGGCTTGATTGAAAAATTGAAAAGACTGAAATGGGATTTAAAAAGATATATGTCCTTGGGAAATACCGTTTTGATGATTTATTAGTTGAGCATTATGTTTTCAGCCATCCCCACTGAGAACAGGCCATAAGGAAAGGCCATTATATTCTGTTGATTATACATGGTAAGTTGCAGTATTACTTTGAGGGTGAGATCTTTCACTCTTTTCCTTCTGCAATGCAAATGTCTGATTTGTTGCATACATTTCAAATTGTAGAGTTTATATAATGGCTCTTCAGTTGCCTGAATAAGAAACATTTATTCACAAATAGTTAATTGTATCTTGTGAATCATTGTTTAACGTTGACACATCTGCAAAGTTACTATTAAATTATATGCACGATCCATTTTCTCATTGCAGATATTTGATGGAAATAATGACAGGAGCAGTATTATAAAGAGGAACTTGAACCAGTCTCCTGCGGCTAAATTTGTCCGTTTTTATCCCAGAGAATATAGCGGTAACAAAGCACTCAGGGTTGAGGTTTACGGAACCATGGAAAGTAAGTTACAAAGTGTGATCTGAGTTCATGCAAATTCAGAGTAATGATTTAATGTTTGCTCGAACCATTGTCGCTTAAAGAAGCATTCAGGTTTAATCTTTTGCATGTTCTGTGATGTTAAAGCGTATATAGATGGTACAGTTCCCTGTGCGTCTACCATCTGCTCCCATTCTGGTTTAGACCTTCCTCAGTAAAACCATTGTCTAAATTGAATTTAAACTGCTGCAACTTAAGCTTTCAATCTCTTTTATAACTACACCAGAATAAGTAGGCAATAGCTGATCACTGAAAACGGAATTAGTTTCATTAAGTAATTGCTAATTGATCAGTTACAAACCCTTCCAATTTTACTTAAACCGCAGAGTTACTAGTTAAACTAAGTTAGTTACAGTAGTTTAAATAACTGGCCCGAGATGTTTCACATTATGACCATTACCGAGATCCGCTCTAAAGGTGGTTTGTGAACAAGTACAACTATGCAATGACTTGATTGACTGAGTTTATTCTTCTACACAGTTTCTGGTAACGGTTGTCAAAAATCCTGTGTACCGTTACTGTGTTAACGTGATGTCAGTACTGGATCACACTCGGGTATCGCCCCTTGATTTTGAGTTATGGACGCATTTTTTCCCATGGGACAGGTTCGGAGTTATGGCTGTCTAGTAATGCAGAACGCAAACAATGCAAATGACGCAGGATGCAAAACAGTAAATTAGTTTCTTCTGTCTCTTAGACTTAAGAAATAGAAGGAGATGGTATCTTTCTTAACATTTTGACCAAGGTGAACTGTTGACTGGATTGTCAAAGTGATTTATGCGAGGCAGAGCAGAATAAGTAAAAATAACAATATTTAAAGATGAATTACAGTTGATTCCGAATTGGATGATCGTTAAGTATATCTTGTAATTTGTTCCGCGAGAGGACAATATCAGACGAATCCTTATTTCTGATTGGTTACCCAAGTGAGCAATATAAGCTTATCCTACCTGCTTGGGATTGCCCGCTTTACCCTGTGAGACAAAACAAAACAGTTAAAATGGCTATATAATAAATCCTTAATTGACTACAAGCTAGTTATGTCAAGATGCCTGCATACTGGTCTTGTTCTTTTTCGCTAAAAGGTACAGTTAAGAAAAGAGGTAATGCTTTGTATGATAAACACCCTCACGACAGCTTTTGTCCAAGCGTGTATTTTTACCATTGTAGGGTGTCAGGCGTCACTGGGTATGGAGGGCGACGATATCTTAGACAGTGCAATAACTGTATCGTCTCGACTTGACTCCAGCCACACTAAATCATCCAGTCGTTTATACAGCTCTTCATCGTGGTGCAGTTCTACGTCTTCAATCTCGGAGTATTTACAAGTGAATCTTGGTCACGTGAAGACCGTCACAGGAGTGGCTACTCAGGGAGATCCATCAAGTAACAAGTGGGTCACTAAATATAACATACTCTATGGATATGATGGAAAGACCTGGGTCACTGATGCTTTACATCAGGTAAATATCTACTGTGACACTGACGTAAATTACATGCCTGTCTCAGGAGCAGATTATATTAAATCTGGTCGGCCCCAGCGAACGTGAATAAAGCGTTCAGAGAATAGCGGTGACATGCGTTAAAACTGAATACAACATTACTTTCGTAACTTCTGAACGACATAAAATGGTAGCTCTAAGGAAAGTTAGACCTAAGCTTTTAAGTAGATAAATCTTTATTGACTAACTTTGTTTGGTCAATTGATCTGTGTGCATAACTTTAAAGAAATATTGCCCTCTTGAATCAAAGCCTTTTTTTCTTATTTTTGTCTCTTCTCTTAGCACGCTTGTTCTTCTCTTTACATTAATCATTGTATGTTTGTTTGTGTTCATAGGGATTGACTGGGAACACTGATAAATCAAGTGTGGTTGTGAATTGGTTTTCTCCTCCTTTTGCTGCTCAGTTTGTGAAAGTAGTACCGCTGACATGGAATACTGCTGTGTGTCTACGTGTGGACTTTTATGGCTGTGACCACTGTAAGTGCAAACAATGAATTATAAAACTTGTTGGTAGTCAATAAGTAAAGTATTGTCCCTCGAGTTATATTAGCTTGTAGGAATCTTGCACCTAGTGAAAAATATATAGACTAGGCCAGCAGTTGGCCTGTGTACTGTTAACCCTTAAAGCCCCAACATTTAATTTCTCCTAACTGTTCTCATATATTGTGTTGTGGTACTGGTGAGGAGAATTTGTTTAAATGTCAATTCAACTCTTTTTTGGTGATTATTTTCGTTATTCTCTAAACATGAATGGTTGATGAACAGCGAATATTTTAATGAGAAATTGGATACTGGTCACTACTGGGACTTAAAGTGTTAACTCTGTCACATCCATACGGGCTCAAGGGTTTAGATGACATGGGCAACCACTGATTATTCATTTGTGGACTTTAATATCTGTGACTACTGTAAGTGCAAACAATGTAAAAATTGTTGATCAGGAAGTAAAGGATTCAAATTTTGTTCCTTCCGATATACAAGCGTATAGCAACATTGGAAAGAATTTGATATCATTGAAAAATACGTTACTCCTTTTGGCAAGGGGCTTATTTTTTTTATGAGAGCTCTAACACACGATCGACAAACCTAACATCAGCAAAACAATAATATTATCGTGTTTGAAATAGAGATACTGTGTACAATAAGTTGATGGAAACATGTTAAAGAAAAAGTGGACATTGCAACCAGTTGGACGATCTGACAGATTGACGCTATGCTGCTTTAAAATAATGAATGTAACTTATAAAGGTTACAAGGTGTATTATTCTCTGAAGAAAATAATTTTATTCTTTAAACTGAAGGTTCAGTACATTGGGGCTTGATGCTTTCCTCTCTTCTTATCTTTTTGAGCAATGCCTTACAATTTTTCATCCAGTAAATTTGTCATTCTCAGATCCTAACTTCGCTTACACCACGCTACTCGAACCAAGGCCACCGCCCAAATAGATTTTCATACAAATTTTGAAGGTCTGTTTTTAACGCTGAACAACAGATTTGTGGCGAGTTTTTAACGACTATAAAGGTGACTCTTTTTCAATCTTGATATGTTTTGTACAGAGCAAAATAATTATATGCATTTTAAGGGAAATATATAAAACATTTGTGGAGATTCTGTTGCTTAGGTACTCGATCGTGATTGGATAATTTGTATGAAAATGTGTTTGGGTGGTCTTGGTTGGAGTGGTCGCAGTGTAAGACAGTTCTAATCTTACGTCAAACTTAATCCAGAAGAAGATGTTGCCTGGCGCAGTATAGTAACTGTCACACAACTTTCCATGTGAATCCACTATTGCTTATTTTTAGTATGACTCAAAATGGTCATTAAAGAAATTTGAATTATGATTTTCCAAAAGAAATAATGCAAAGCTGGCGGAACTAGTCAAAGATAAGCAATAAAAACGTTTTTGAGTATTTAACTCATTGCTGAGGATTGGTTATTTGCGCTCAATTTATCAACTTTTGAATACGTGCATAGGGTATAACGCTGTCTAGACGTAACTAGTAATTAAAACTAAAATTTAAATTTCAATTAGGTAAAATCTAATTTTGTACATAACTGAAAAAGTAATTTTTAAGGATTGCTCATCACTGAACACGGCCCTCAAATTGATTGTGATTAAGGAAAATATAGGTTTTTGTTGTTGTTATTGTCAGGATTATAAACATTATGGACATATCTGGCATGGTACGTTTGGTACACGTCATTTTTTTTTTTCTTTCTTTTTTTAGTTATCATACCCTTCTTGTACATAGCGGAATTTGCTGATGTTACTCTTCCAACACAAGCCGTCGATAGCTCAGTTGTTCTTCGTGTTCAAGCAGAATTTACCAGTCAGAGGCCTGCAAAATTTAGTTGGAGCAACAATAGGAACAGTCTATCGGAGACAGCATCCGCCATCACTGTTAAATACAAAAGTGCTGTACAGACCTGGAATAACTATCGCTGTGTCAGGAGAAGTCTGACAAGGCGTGATATCTACTGCAACACAACGTATTCCTGCTCAGTGTCTGTTCCTGACATTCCGGGCTTGACGAAAGTAGTTGAAGCAAACGTTACTGCATTGTTAAGTAAGTAAATGTTTGTTATTTCAGAAAATATAGATGAATGTTTATAGCAGATAATATTAATTGTAGGATTCAAACGTGCGAGCTTGGCATTCAAGCCACAGTCCTGCAACAATTCCTATCTTTAGTTTCACTCAGCTTCTTTATGTTACACCTATTAGTAAGCTCATTTCAAATTCAACCTTTAAGTTTGTCAGCACTTTCACAGTTTCTAGCTTGGCAAGGATAGCATTTGTAAGTACCTGTTTTGTGTATCGTTCTGCTATCGTTATCTTCTTTTCATCTATGCTTATAATTATTTTTCCCCAGTCGAAACAACAACTGATATCAACAAAATTCAGTCAACGCATCTGAATCAACTCTTCCCAATCTACCCAATTCAACTCATTTCAATCGGCTCAATTCTACTCAACAGTTTTCTAGCGAGTTGCGTTCAAAAGCTCCCAATAAAGTGAAAGTTTATTGAATTCGTCAGTAAAGATATTATACAATGGGTCTAGGCTGTGACGGGGGGAATGAAACAGAACTTGCATCTCAATTGCAATCTGACCCCCTAAGTTACAATCAAGCTTTAAAGGTCATCCACATTACCGAGGTCCACGTCCCTTTCTCTTTTCGACCAGTGTTGTGGGATCTTTTAACGTCTCACAAGAACAGTGCTGTGATACGGGACCTACGGTTTTTCATAAAGTGCTAGTGATTTAATTTGATGATCAGTTTTGTCAATAACACTAATTTGGCTATAATTACAACATTCAGTATTCCTTTTTGACATTCAAATCCTAGCAGTATGCAGGATGTTAGTTCCATGAACCTAGTTTAATAACCTTGCTTCCACGGGTTTCTTATAGCTCAGTGGTAGAGCATCTGAACTTGTGCATAGGTTCGACTCCTGTTGGGAGAACTCTGTTTTCCTTATCATTAGGCTCATCGTGTACCTTCTTGATTATTTCACAATTTGCTGGAGTTTTTGTTTTTATATAAGCCCGAGCGGTCAACAGATGCTTACGTGCTTAAACGTTTTGGGGCTTTATAGACTTTGTACTCCAATTTAATGAAAGTGAAGCTCTCAGAAACTTTTGATCCTTGTTAATTCGGTAAAAACCTTTGACAACGAAGACTCGAACCAGGGATCGTATCGGTACTTGAATCTAATATAATCGTTCAAGAAGAATCCACCTAATGCATTCTATTATTATAGTGAATATTCTGTGACAGATAGCGAGGAGTGAAAACGCCCGCGCTTGTAACAAAACAATGCACTTTAAAACTCAGCTTGAAAAACCAGATAATATTTTAATAAAATTTCAAGTTGTATGCTACAGTGTCTATGGTTTCAACTAAGACAGGTAGAGTACTTATTCTTGTTGGATGTCTAGTGTAAGAGACGATTGTCGACACTGAGTCATTGAGGTGAAAAATTCGAACTCGTAGCTTAATTGTTAAGTATGAATTTCGTTTTGTGCACAGCTGTCAAGTTTTTTGTTGGGTGAATTTCACTTACTATACTTTTATTTTCAATTTTGTTGCAGCTGTACCAAGAAGACCATCAATGCTGCAAGTGACACAAGGTGACATCAACGCAAGAACGACAACAGTGAGATGGACTCAGCCAAACCCAGGAGCAGATGAAGCACCTATCAGATCTTTTGAACTGCAATACACCAATCAGAGTTTCACCTCGACTTTAACCATCTCATCACCTTCTATAAGGAGTAAACAGTTAACAAACCTTAAACCGTACACTGACTACAGAGTCAAGATGATGGCCAACAGTATTCTGGGGAACGGACTGTGGAGTGACACCAAAACATTTAAAACGTCAACTGCTGGTAGTCATGTTTAGTATAATGGGTCTTAACTGCCTTGAAATAATCATGTCTAAGTTTATACACTCGTATCACCGGTTCCTATTATTCGTTGTGACGAAGGGCTAACACTCTAAACGTCAGCACCCGTTGAATCGTCCGTGACAATTTGAATAGGTATGGCGTCTCGCTTCGCCAAAGTCAGCGAAGAAGATGTTTAATTAAAGTGCAGCACTTGGTTGAAGATGGCAACGTCTTCGCGCTTTAGCGTTGCTTCGCAGGAATTTTTTTTTTGGTAAAACTGCTTACATATAGTTTACCAAGTCGTTTCATAAACCATTTTTTGTGTCTTTGAATTTCCTACCGACGCAGCAAGAGTTTTGTAGTAATAATATACATGCAAAAATTTCAACCTGCTGATTGGCTGAAAACACGTCAATTAATCCCAAACAGTGCAGAAAGTTGAAATCGAGTCCAGAAATTTGAAATAAATGTTTTTTGAATGCATCGTGAATTATGAACAAGTAATCAAATGATCCCGAGTTGAATTTTGCATAAATAAGGATTCATAAATTTTTAAAAGACAACAAATTGCACTCCTCGCCTTACCGGCTCCTGCAATCTTTCCAGTCTTTGAAAAGTTCACTTGTGCTTATTTGTTCCAAATTGCACTTCAAATCACTTGATTACCTATACAAACCAACAACTTTATACTTTGTAGGACATGTGTCCTTTTAACGTGTCGGTTATTCTACATATCGACCAAGCATTATCTAGAGATAGAAGATTTAAACTCATTGCATAACTTTAAAATTCTGGATATTTACTTTTGTGCACGATGCTCTAGTTTTAGATGGTGATTTTGTACTCGATTCTTCATGCTGACCCATCACACGTTTCATAGATTATGATAACGTTTGAAACATGAAATACGTATTGCCTTTCCTTCTAAGTAATTTAGCCAGTTGCAGAGGGCAGTGTGCATTTAAATCGTTTCTCTCCTTAAACTGGTGTTGTACTAGCAATTTCTCATCTGTAATCTCTTTATTTCTTTGTAGAGCCAGAAGTTGCTCCACACGTCACCAATGCAACAGCGTTGAGCTCTCAAAGCATTTATATTGAATGGCAGGTACACTGAATGTTACAACGAAAATGTTCGTTTTGTTTTAACCTAGAAGGAGCGAGATTGCACTAACCAAAGTAACGAATTTGCCGCCAAAACGGATTAATATGCAATTGCTCGTTGCTATACTGAGAAAGTCAGTTTGTTTTCCTATTGCATCCTCGGTGATTGACTTGTTTACTGTTGTTTTCATCTTTTTAGAAACTGTGGAATGTTTTAATTGTGACCTTTGTGTTTCCTTCCCAAGTCAACGCCATTTTTTAGATTTGCATTAAAGTCGCGTCATCGAGAATGTGGGGGGGGGGGGGGGGGGTTGGGATATGACCAGAATGGCTAAGTCATTATGACCAGAATGGATACTTCAAAATAAGGCCTGACATTTCGTGACACATATACAATAAAGGTTATCTAAAAATAATGCGAGACAACAGTGAGCAAATGTCTCTCCTAATTTTGAGATAACTGTTATTGTATATGTGTCACGAAATGTCACGCGTTATTTTGAAGTATGCATTGTGGTTCAGCCCTTCGAGGTTACTTGAAAAATGGTTATTTCAGCAGGAGGCTTTGCAAAAGGCTTCAAAGAATCTTAGTCTTTATTGTGCACTTACGGTTCGTTTCGTTTTGTTGTTCATTAACGCCGTTGTTTTGTGCCATCCACGGTGACGTTTCTCTCAAGTATTTCAATGCTAACTCGAACCCCTTTTCATCAAATTTTGCGAATGTATCAAAAACTTGATAACACGACTACTATCTCTGCCTTCGAAAAGGAGTGGTCAGAGAAACAGGGTTCCAAAAATGATAGAGATGATTCCGGACTTTCCGATCACTTAAGGCGCCAAAGACTGTCTTATTAACTGGGTTTCACTAACGCTGCTGTTGTGAAGTCTTACCTTCTGTTTTTTTTAGACCTAGAACGTGTTCGCCACCATAAGCCTCTCTTCCAAGAGCCGAAGTTTCATACTTTAATATATTCATACTTTTACGTGATATTTCTGTTGTGACTGGATCTTAATAAGATCAGTTGTCCTTCAAGTACGAACTTGTGTAGTGTTTACCTCTATGAGCTTTCATTGCAGGAGACAATCACAGTTTCTTACATTGCCGTATTATGTTTTCATAGAAACCGGATCTTGATAAGGTCAGTGGACCCTTAACTAAGTACATAGTTGTCTACAAAGAGACTGGGGCATCTGAAAACATGGTGAACATTGACAAATCAAGAACAAGTCAAACTCTGGGAAACTTGAAGAAATGGACAGTTTACAAGATACAACTGAGAGTAAACAATGGTGACTTTAATGGCCCATTGAGTGTTGAGAACGAAGTTCGTACTCTCCAGGATGGTAAGAAATCAACCTTAGCAAGAATCCTCAGTTAAGTTTTCTTATCATACATTAGTGTCACTATGTCACGTCAAAGGGAGATGGCTGAGACCTACGTGATACCCATGACCCTGACACGTCATAGAATGATATAGCCAATAGCAAGAGAGGTTCTGTTATATAAAAGCGCCTACTATTGCCCTATGATATTCATTATGTAATAGATCTTTCCTCTCACAGAGGTCACAAATATCATGCTACACTCGTCTGATTGGTTCGAATCACCGATCTAATACATTGGTGTCACTATCTCACGTCTGATTGGTTCGAATCACCGATCTAATACATTGGTGTCACTATCTCACGTCTGATTGGCTCGAATAACCGATCTAATACATTGGTGTCACTATCTCACGTCTGATTGGTTCGAATCACCGATCTAATACATTGGTGTCACTATCTCACGTCTGATTGGTTCGAATCACCGATCTAATACATTGGTGTCACTATCTCAGGTCTGATTGGCTCGAATCACCGATCTAATACATTGGTGTCACTATCTCACGTCTGATTGGCTCGAATCACCGATCTAATACATTGGTGTCACTATCTCACGTCTGATTGGCTCGAATCACCGATCTAATACATTGGTGTCACTATCTCACGTCTGATTGGCTCGAATCACCGATCTAATACATTGGTGTCACTATCTCACGTCTGATTGGTTCGAATCACCGATCTAATACATTGGTGTCACTATCTCACGTCTGATTGGTTCGAATCACCGATCTAATACATTGGTGTCACTATCTCACGTCTGATTGGCTCGAATCACCGATCTAATACATTGGTGTCACTATCTCACGTCTGATTGGCTCGAATCGTCGATCTAATACATTGGTGTCACTATCTCACGTCTGATTGGCTCGAATCACCGATCTAATACATTGGTGTCACTATCTCACGTCTGATTGGTTCGAATCACCGATCTAATACATTGGTGTCACTATCTCACGTCTGATTGGTTCGAATCACCGATCTAATACATTGGTGTCACTATCTCACGTCTGATTAACGCGAATCACCGATCTAATACATTGGTGTCACTATCTCACGTCTGATTGGCTCGAATCACCGATCTAATACATTGGTGTCACTATCTCACGTCTGATTGGCTCGAATCGTCGATCTAATACATTGGTGTCACTATCTCACGTCTGATTGGCTCGAATCACCGATCTAATACATTGGTGTCACTATCTCACGTCTGATTGGTTCGAATCACCGATCTAATACATTGGTGTCACTATCTCACGTCTGATTGGTTCGAATCACCGATCTAATACATTGGTGTCACTATCTCACGTCTGATTAACGCGAATCACCGATCTAATACATTGGTGTCACTATCTCACGTCTGATTGGTTCGAATCACCGATCTAATACATTGGTGTCACTATCTCACGTCTGATTGGTTCGAATCACCGATCTAATACATTGGTGTCACTATCTCACGTCTGATTGGCGCGAATCACCGATCTAATACATTGGTGTCACTATCTCACGTCTGATTGGCTCGAATCACCGATCTAATACATTGGTGTCATTATCTCACTTCTGATTGGCTCGAATCACCGATCTAATACATTGGTGTCACTATCTCACGTCTGATTGGCTCGAATCACCGATCTAATACATTAATGTTACTATCTCACGTCTGATTGGTTCGAATCACCGATCTAATACATTGGTGTCACTATCTCACGTCTGATTGGTTCGAATCACCGATCTAATACATTGGTGTCACTATCTCACGTCTGATTGGTTCGAATCACCGATCTAATACATTGGTGTCACTATCTCACGTCTGATTGGCTCGAATCACCGATCTAATACATTGGTGTCACTATCTCACGTCTGATTGGCTCGAATCACCGATTTAATACATTGGTGTCACTATCTCACGTCTGATTGGCTCGAATCACCGATCTAATACATTGGTGTCACTATCTCACGTCTGATTGGTTCGAATCACCGATTTAATACATTGGTGTCACTATCTCACGTCTGATTGGTTCGAATCACCGATCTAATACATTGGTGTCACTATCTCACGTCTGATTGGCGCGAATGACCGATCTAATACATTGGTGTCACTATCTCACGTTTGATTGGCTCCAATCAGCGATCTAATACATTGGTGTCATTATCTCACTTCTGATTCGCTCGAATCACCGATCTAATACATTGGTGTCACTATCTCACGTCTGATTGGCTCGAATCACCGATCTAATGCATTGGTGTCACTATCTCACGTCTGATTGGCTCGAATCACCGATGTAATACATTGGTGTCACTATGTCACGTCTGATTGGCTCGAATCACCGATCTAATACATTGGTGTCACTATCTCACGTCTGATTGGCTCGAATTACCGATCTAATACATTGGTGTCACTATCTCACGTCTGATTGGCTCGAATTACCGATCTAATACATTGGTGTCACTATCTCACGTCTGATTGGCTCGAATCACCGATTTAATACATTGGTGTCACTATCTCACGTCTGATTGGTTCGAATCACCGATCTAATACATTGGTGTCACTATCTCACGTCTGATTGGCGCGAATCACCGATCTAATACATTGGTGTCACTATCTCACGTCTGATTGGCTCGAATCGTCGATCTAATACATTGGTGTCACTATTTCACGTCTGATTGGCTCGAATCACCGATCTAATACATTGGTGTCACTATCTCACGTCTGATTGGTTCGAATCACCGATCTAATACATTGGTGTCACTATCTCACGTCAGATTGGTTCGAATCACCGATCTAATACATTGGTGTCACTATCTCACGTTTGATTGGCTCGAATCACCGATCTAATACATTGGTGTCATTATCTCACTTCTGATTCGCTCGAATCACCGATCTAATACATTGGTGTCACTATCTTACGTCTGATTGGCTCGAATCACCGATCTAATACATTGGTGTCACTATCTCACGTCTGATTGGTTCGAATCACCGATCTAATACATTGGTGTCACTATCTCACGTCTGATTGGCTCGAATCACCGATCTAATACATTGGTGTCACTATCTCACGTCTGATTGGTTCGAATCACCGATCTAATACATTGGTGTCACTATCTCACGTCTGATTGGCTCGAATCACCGATCTAATACATTGGTGTCACTATCTCACGTCTGATTGGCTCGAATCACCGATCTAATACATTGGTGTCACTATCTCACGTCTGATTGGCTCGAATCACCGATCTAATACATTGGTGTCACTATCTCACGTCTGATTGGTTCGAATCACCGATCTAATACATTGGTGTCACTATCTCACGTCTGATTGGTTCAAATCACCGATCTAATACATTGGTGTCACTATCTCACGTCTGATTGGTTCGAAGCACCGATCTAATACATTGGTGTCACTATCTCACGTCTGATTGGCTCGAATCACCGATCTAATACATTGGTGTCACTATCTCACGTCTGATTGGTTCGAATCACCGATCTAATACATTGGTGTCACTATCTCACGTCTGATTGGTTCGAATCACCGATCTAATACATTGGTGTCACTATCTCACGTCTGATTGGTTCGAATCACCGATCTAATACATTGGTGTCACTATCTCACGTCTGATTGGTTCGAATCACCGATCTAATACATTGGTGTCACTATCTCACGTCAGATTGGTTCGAATCACCGATCTAATACATTGGTGTCACTATCTCACGTCTGATTGGCTCGAATCACCGATCTAATACATTGGTGTCACTATCTCACGTCTGATTGGCTCGAATCACCGATCTAATACATTGGTGTCACTATCTCACGTCTGATTGGCTCGAATCACCGATCTAATACATTGGTGTCACTATCTCACGTCTGATTGGTTCGAATCACCGATCTAATACATTGGTGTCACTATCTCACGTCTGATTGGTTCGAATCACCGATCTAATACATTGGTGTCACTATCTCACGTCAGATTGGTTCGAATCACCGATCTAATACATTGGTGTCACTATCTCACGTCTGATTGGCTCGAATCACCGATCTAATACATTGGTGTCACTATCTTACGTCTGATTGGCTCGAATCACCGATCTAATACATTGGTGTCACTATCTCACGTCTGATTGGTTCGAAGCACCGATCTAATACATTGGTGTCACTATCTGACGTCTGATTGGTTCGAAGCACCGATCTAATACATTGGTGTCACTATCTCACGTCTGATTGGTTCGAAGCACCGATCTAATACATTGGTGTCACTATCTCACGTCTGATTGGTTCGAAGCACCGATCTAATACATTGGTGTCACTATCTCACGTCTGATTGGCTCTAAGCACCGATCTAATACATTGGTGTCACTATCTCACGTCTGATTGGTTCGAATCACCGATCTAATACATTGGTGTCACTATCTCACGTCTGATTGGCTCGAATCACCGATCTAATACATTGGTGTCACTATCTCACGTCTGATTGGTTCGAAGCACCGATCTAATACATTGGTGTCACTATCTCACGTCTGATTGGCTCGAAGCACCGATCTAATACATTGGTGTCACTATCTCACGTCTGATTGGTTCGAATCACCGATCTAATACATTGGTGTCACTATCTCACGTCTGATTGGCTCGAATCACCCGTCTAATTCCTCCTGGCACTGTATCATTACGTCATAACCTCAGACAATTGTTTCATAAATGTATAGACGTAACGTCATGCCAACAGACAACAGCTTAAAGAAATTAAGTGGTTTACAAGTTCAGAGCACTGTTCATTGACCCCTGAGTTCTTGTGCGTACTCGGGTGTATGCATAAAAGAAAAGCAATTATTGCGGGATTCCGTAAAAGAATCATCATCATCATCTTCTGTTTGAATCCTGAAATAGGTTTAGATACACAAACTACATGCAAATAGCCGAGCTAGTTTAGGCGCGTTGTATAGGGGACGCTGAATAACAACACTAAAAACCAACTACATTACGTTAGAAATGACAAACAGTAAACTTCAGATAACAGAATTACAACAGAAACAAAATGACAATAACTTCAGATAAGAAAAATTAGTTTTGGAAGACTGGATTATGATACACAATTACATCTTATTTCCCCTTACTGCGGACATCGCATCAATTAGTTCATTCACATCATGGTAACTCTCCTGAACTTGAAAGATTTTTAATAAGATTCTAGTTGTCTGGTTCCTAAAACTGCATTCTGGAAAATGTTTGAGATTTTCTGGGATATTGTTTCAGATTTTTGATCCAATGCTGGAAAACGAGTATCTAAGTTGCTTTGTTATAGAATAATTAATAAAATAGTTAGCAACAGTTGATTGAGTCTAATGTCTATGTATTTGATATGTAGGCGTGGACAAATCTCAAAGATTACACGGAATAGAATTGTTGGAAACATCAAACGTTAAAAGGGAGCATAATTTGAAATCGAGCATGTCAATTGGCAAGATCTTAGAAGATATGGACTAAGTGATAGCGTGCAAGTTAAAGTTAACAAAATTCATTAAGCGTACAATCCCTTTCTGAAGTATTAATGTTTTATCCATATGACATTTTACTGCTTGACCCTAAGCGAAAAACTATAACCCAAATAAGGATAAATAAGAGATTGGTAAATATTTAGTAGTGTTGAAAAGGAGACAAAATGCCCACAAATAATGCAACATCTTGACTAATTTTTGATGCTATGTGAGTGATATGATGTTTCCAAGAAAGACTGCTTTCGATGAGCACTGCTAAGTATTTTACATAATCTTTGCGCTCCAGGGGAATAAAATTGTTTGCATAGTCATCATACATTTTTAGATTTACTTCATAAATTAGTCGTTTAATTTCTTGTAGGGATAGAAAATAACAAACGTGGCATTTTTACCTCATGGTATGTATGTCATACCATGAGGTATAGTAATGGTTGGATTTGTCACTCCATTCCCGTTAGACAATTAATTTATGCATTAAATCCGCATTAAATGTGAATTAAACAGGTTCTCCCCTATCTCCCCTGCTAGGTTTGGTTTCGTCCACAAAGTCATGCAATTGTTTTATGTTTACATATGTGGGGGGACGGGGTGAGACAAAGCGGCAGCACATGTTTACAAAATGGCGTCTGTTTTAGACCGACGCAAAGATTGTCAAGGCGGGTTTTCGTTCCTTTCGCTCCATCTTTGATCAAAATACACTTTTGAAGATCTTGCGAACGAACAGGAAATGTGTTCAAGAATGCTCGAGGGCAAAGAAATGGGTTTTAAAGTCTTAAAAGTGACGATGTCTCCAAGTTGGACGACGAGTAATCGATCAGCCATAGCAAGAGTGCACAAAACGAACTATTCGGAATGAACGCTTCATGGTCTGGGGAAAGGACAGCACTTCATGGAAAAATTATCACATACCATGAGGTAGCGCGAAGGAGCCTTTGATTTTATGTTCGAAGGAGTTTGTTTGAGTTTAACCAGTCATAGATATTCAATAATTCCTCGTTCACGAATGTTTCGAGTGATTTAAGACATTAGAATTGGCAAATAAATAGAAACGTAGTTTATTTGAGGCATTATAAATATCATTTATATAAATAGGGAGCAATAGAGTGCCCAACACGGATCCTTGCGGGACTCCGCACAGTGTTTTTACTTTTTCACAAATGTGTTTCCCAATTTGCGTTATTCCAAATTTGTGTTATCATAAAGGTAAGACAAAAACCAGTCATTTATCACTCCTTGCACCACGTAGTATGAAAGTTTCTGGTGTAAGATTTGGTGTTCGATAGTGTCGAAAGCTTTTTGTAGATCGATAAATACCCCACACGAAAACATTGCTTTGCCCGTGTTTGACTGGATTTTGTTTACTATGTCAAGGATTACATTTTCAGTTGAGTGTCGCTCACCGGCGATAACCATACTGAAAGTGATAAAAAACGTTATGCTTATTTAAAAATTTTTTCAGTCGCTTGTACATAATCCTTTCAAAAATTCGATTAAGTGTTGAGAGAAGGTATATCGGTCTGTAATTACGTGGCTCAGTTTCATCTCCGGCTTTAAAAGCAGTAACAATTTTGGCATGTTTCAACCTCAAAGGAAAAATGCAAATTCTGTTTTGATATATTTATTAGGCCGGGTCGCTAACGGTTAAGCAATCATATTTCGAACACATTTTAGTAACCGCGTTGGGCTGGAATATAATCCATGTGCTTTATTTGTAGGTGTCAGCTTAATTTCATATTCAATTTCAGATGGCTGAACCAGCTCAAACGCAAAGGAGCCATAATAGTCCGTTATTGGCAAATATTCTGTAGAACGTTTTTTACCAGGTGGTATGTTTGAAGCAAGTTTTTAACTAACAGATGTAAAATGAGTATTTAAGATATTACCATTTTCGATTGGAGCATATGGATAGAACTCGGTCGGCCAAACGTTTCAATATAGTCATTGATTTTTTTGTTATTTATAAGATAAGTTATGCCCATCTACGTCTTTTCCGGGCTATTAATGCTTATTTGAAAATAATTATGATAATACCTCTTCTTGCTTAGGCGTGTTGGAGTCAAAATTCTATTTCTGTAATATTTATACAGGTCAGTCTCACCCATTGACAGAAGTTTGTTTTTTTATTCGAATAGATTTTCTTATTCCTCTCGTTATAACGCAAAGCTCGGCCTTTAGAATTCTGCCCAACCACATCCAATATTTATTTATTACATATCGCTTTAATGAATGTTCATATTTTGAGCTTTTCTGAATGGTACATATTTTGAGCTTTTCTGAATGGTAAGAAGTTCGCGCGTACAAGTTATATTTTTACGTTAGCTAGTGTGGGCGCTTTTAAAAGTAAAACTTTTACGATAAATTTTACTTTCCCCATAAACCAGGACTAACGTAGTCACAAGCACATCATCTTTCTACAATCCAGGCCATTCCATTTTAACAAATACCTACTCAGCTGATTGACTGATTTATTTTGTAAAGACAAGACCTAAGAAGCAAAGAAATACAGATGCATTGCTCTGTGTTAATGATGATTGTAGCTTAACTCGTTTCCGTCAAACGCACGATTATGGGGTCTTGTACGACCCCATGATTTAGAAAACTTACCAAAATATTACGTTACTTCCTTTTGCTTCCAAATTTGGCACACAGGAAGTAAATGAACGCACCCAATCACCTGGTGAATTTTAGCTCGTATACTTTAGTGACAGATGCATGACGAATTTTTAACTTCTGATTTGAGAGCGTGAGGAGAGGTTAAGGAGGAGGGTTTTTCCTATCATTTGATATCATACTCTGACGGACATTCCCATATGGATATAGCTCCCCGGAAATTTTGAAAAACAAGCTTTTATCGATTTTGTGTTTGTAAGAATGGCTTATAGAAATTAAATTGTATTAAATTCTGTATTTGCTATTTTTCAAGCAGACTTGAAAGAAATAATACCAGATAAAAAAAGAAAACTTTTTTCTTTTAACTCTTTTCAGCAATTGGCTGGCATCTTGGTTTATGGGGATTTATATGCAAATTGTATGCATAGGTTATGTAAAATAGGCAACATGCTAAATTTTTGTGGAAAATATTATTGCTTACTAGAATGTGAAATATACATGTTTGGAAAGCCTATTTTGTACCCTTCAAAATGAGGTATATCTTTGATCACTGCTGTAAATATCTGCGGAGATGTTAAATAAAAATGAAATGTCCGTCAATTTGCTTGATTTTTGGACCGTCGGAAATGAGTTAAATAACTGTTATTTAATAAAGTGCAATAAAGAGCAAGGAAAGTATTTTGTTTCAAGGGCAAAGGTATTTACTTCAGGTGACATTGAGTTAAATCCAGATCCCCAGTGTTAATGCTTATAAGTTGCTCCAGTCCAGATACCTCAACATGGCTTTTCATTATTAGATGTTGATGGTGCAGGTGACTGTTTTTTTAGAGCAGTATCCCACAAATTCTTTGGCGAACTTTCAACCCCGGAAGAAGTGTTGAGACATTTCAATACAATTTTCAATATATGTATATATGTAGTTGTTGCGGGAGAAAAAAACACACAAACAAACTACAGGTTTATCCCTACAAGCCTGTTTCGTGGTTGCCCACTCATCAGGGGATATGGTAGGAATGTCCTTTACCATCGCTTATATAGAAAGTAGTTAAATTTACATAATAATAGAGATCGTTAAGTTTCAGGTATTGCGTAAGAGGGTTTTTTTTCTGTGGCGGCAAGAAGACACAAGCTCATTACGTTTGTTTAGCGTGGATAGTTCGGGTCGGCAGATGATTAGGAATTTTTCTTTGAGGCAGAGGTTACATCTTTTGCTTGAGCTGTTATATGGCGAGTGTGAAGACAGGATCCGCCAGGAAATAAAGTGTTCAATGTTGTTGTCTTTAAGGGTCCATATGTGTTTGCTGAGCTCGGTGGAGTTTCTGTGCTTAGCGTGGCGGAAAGATGCGGTGTGGTTTCTGTATCTTGCTTTGAAGTCGTTTTCCGTAAGTCCGATGTAGGTTTGAGACGTGTTGTTGTCTTTGCGCGTAACGGTGGCTCGGTAGATTACCGATGGTTGTAGGCAGTTTCCGTTGAGTGGGCAATTGTTCTTTTGTCGGCAGTTGCATGTCTTTCTTTCTTTAGTGTTAGCGGCGGCAGCATCGTTGGTTTGTGTAGATGTGGTTAAGATGCGTTTATTATGGTTGTCGATTATTTGTTTAGTGTTGTTCATGCAGCTGTAACTGATCTTGATGGTGTTGCGGTTGAAGATTTTACGGAGCTCGTGGTCTTTTGGGAAGTGCTTATCTACTAGAGCGAGGAATTTGTGTCCGATGTTAGTACTTGTGTTCTTGCTGAAAGGGGGGTTGTACCACAGGATGTTACTGCGTTGACGGTTTTTTCGCTTGTTAGGTGTGGTTGGTTCGTAGTGTAGGGTGTAGCTGTATCCGCTTTCGTCGAGTGCTTTCTGGTATGAGGGGGCGGCTTGATCAAAGGATGCTTTGTCGGATGATAGGGATGATAAGTATTGTGGGGATAGTTTCTAAAGAAACTGGTGCTGCGTCGGTGGGAAATTGAAACACAAGAAATTGGATAAATCAAACGAGTTGATTAAGTAAGTTATACCACCGTAAGGTGAATGGGAGGTGCTCCGACGAAGGGCTAACGCTCGAAACGTCAGCACCTCCCATTCACCTTACGGTGGTATAACTTACTTAATCAACTCGTTTGATTTATCCAATTTCTTGTGATAGGGATGATAGTCGTTTGTTGATGCCAGCGGGAATGTTCTTTGTAGTGATTGGCGGGTGGTTGCTCTCGCGGTGGACGTACTGCAGTGTCGTATTTGGCTTTGTGAAGGGCTTATAGGTGTTTTGGTTGAGGTTGAATGTGACATCCAGGAAGTTAATTATCTGCTTGTTAGCTTCTATGGTAATGCGTAGTCCGTTATTTTTAAAGACACGGCATATTTCTTTCTTGATGTTTTCTGTGTCTCTAGGTGTGGTGTTGGTGGTCGCCAGTCCGTCGTCTCGGTAAAGTCCTACGTTAATATAATGGTGTTGCAGCTGGGATAGGAGAAAACTTCCTACAAGCTCGCATGTTTCCGCGCCGTCGTAGCTGCCCATTGTGACATCAAATGCTGCGTTGCCTTTCTTTTGCCAGGGATGTTTCTTATGGATTAGGATGGAACTTTTAGCATGGATTATGATGTTTCCTTCGTGTGTGGTGATGTTGTCGTGGGCTGAGGCGAAGTCGAGTGCTTTGTTAAGGAGGTCTTGGCTGATTGACGGGTAGGATTCTTCAATGTCGAAGCAGATGAAGTTGAGGTGGTGTTTGTCTTTGATGGCTTTAAACCAGTCGATTACAGATGCAGTGTTTTTCCATTGGTTAAAAAAGTCAGCAAAAGGATTCTCGATCGTATCAACAGTAACATCGCAAGAAAATGCAACTTTAACCAATGGAAAAACACTGCATCTGTAATCGACTGGTTTAAAGCCATCAAAGACAAACAGCAGCTGTGAAATTAAAGCCACAGTTCAAATATATGGTTTTTCATATATATGCACTTGCAAGCTTCTCCATCTACGGGTATATTACGAACTCACAACAAGACCAGCTCCCAGTTGGCTTGATAGCTCAGTTAGTGGAGCACTGCCCCGGTATCGCAGAGGTCATGGGTTCGAATCCGTTCAGTATTTTTGTCATCTGTGTCAACAGGTTTTGTCCGAGGTTGTAGCTATCATATGAACATTGGTGGTGCTGGTGTTCAGTGTAATTATGAGAAATAACCCCAAAATGGTCATATTGATAGTGTTACAGGGGATTCATGGACGAGGTATTTACCAAAAACAATACCTTTGACCGTTGCTTTCATTTGTCGAAATCACTCAAAACGTATCAACGCTGTATCCAAGCCATCAAAACCCCTCTACCCTGAAGGGAATATCTACAGACAGTGAGCTGTTCACAAGCAGGATACCCGAACTACATTTGGTTTCGGCTCCATTAAATCCTATACTTTTATGATAACTTACCGATAAATTCTGGCACAACTGTGTGTTTGCTACCTGTCTTATAACTGATGCATAACGTAGTCAAATGATTGGCGTCATATAGTCACTGTATGTTTATTTCGAAAAAGCTACTCAGTTCCTTGGTGACTTTTATGTAGTAATTACAGATTATTAATTATCTTCAAATTTCATTCAAACACAACTATGAAAAAACACTTCGTTAATTTTAATATTATACGCATTTTTTTAGTCATCTGACTTCTCAATTTTGTAAACAACTTATCCACGAGTTCACTGTAGTCCTACTTTGATTTATCTTTTAGCCCCAAGTGCTCCAACATCCCTTGGTCACTCAGTCACTCCACCGAGTGACTCGAAAGGCCCCCAAGTGACAATAACATGGCAAAAACCACAGAACGAGAATGGGATAATAACAGCATACAACGTGTTCTACAGTCACAGTGAAGATCCACAGAATGTTCACACACAGAACACTGGAAAAGACACTTTAACATACATAGTTGATGTACTGGGTGGAGTCACATATCAGTTCAATGTCAGAGCTGTCACTATTGCTCCTGGACCAAATGCTTCACTATCAGTGGACATTCCACAATACCGTAAGTGGGCCAATTGAAATGAAGGTTTGTTGTAATAATTCTGAGGACTGGTCACTACTTGCCACAAGCAGATATGCACATTCATCAGCATGGATATAAGCATATGAATTGTAAGTGTGAGCCGGGAAAATATGGGAGAAAAATAAGCATAGAGATCACCATATTAACACTGCAATTCTCGTATTTTCAGTGCCTTAACTTATGCTTATAGAGGGAGGCGATAAGAATCCAAAAAAACCGCGATATATTTCGAAATAAACAGAAAACCAAATCCAAATCCATACACATCCCAGTTTTCGAAAACCTAATGGTCCCTAATCGATCTGACTTTTCGTTGACATCTGGGATATCTCGTATAGTCCCTGTTCATATTTTAAAAGAATCAAGAAAATCTTGCATTGAATCACTTGAAGACTTTAAGAGGATTTAGTGATCATGAAAAGCTCATCCTATAGTTCAGAAAGCGACCATTGAAAATCCAGAATTCCCCACAGACGTGTCAAAAGGTCATACTTGTCCAATACTCTGACAAATGTATGCACAGTATTGTATTGAACTGCGTTGTGTTGTATTGTGACGTTCTAGAATGCATTTTTGAACTATTGTTATGGCCATATAATACAATACGATGCATTGCATAAATTTGTCGGAGTATTGGACAACACTCCGAAAGGTTGGACGTGAATGTGATTCGATTGAAACTTGCAATAACCGGTAACCTGTCGAATACGAAATTCGAAAAACTGCTTGTGTTTTTGCAAATTTTTGAAATGTTGCATCTTCTTCTGTAGGACCCTCTGTTGGCCCGGATAATGTGTCTTCTTTGGCCATAAATTCCACAACATTTAACATTACCTGGTCATCGCTTCCAAGAGATAAAGCACATGGCACGGTCACGTTGTATGAAGTCAAACAAACCTTACTGGAAAGCTGTATAACGGTCATTACAGCACGCAATACAACATTCAACTCAACTACAAGGTGGCTAGTACTTTATGACCTTTATTTCTGTTCGCAGTATGAGGTGTCTGTTAGAGCATACACTACAGCAGGATTTGGTCCTTATGGCTCAGCACTCACAATACAGACACTTGGTAAGTGCAGTATCAAGTACCAAAAACCTCATTGCTCAAAGATTCGTTTTGCTCGAGATTGCCTTATGGGGAAACATTTATTAAGATGACCATGACAGAATAGTTAGGTTGCTTAGCACCAAAAGCGACTTATCAAGTGACAGAGCATGAATATACATGTGATCAGGCGTTAAAACATCCTCAAAATATTTTAGAGATAAAACCCGATTTCAGAGTCAGTTGCCACTCTATTTTGACCAAAGCTAAATCAAGTATATAAAGCCTACCCTCCGACCACAGAACCAAGAAATAGATTTGTCCATTATTCACTGGATTTGCATGAAGGATTTACAGACACTAGTACTTTGCTCCTGTTAATATCCTACGAGTTGCAGTGGAACACCTTACACAGTAATGGAAATACCAACTGCAAGTTTAAGTGTTTGCCAATACGGATAGTAAAAGTTCCCTTAATAAAAACAAGTCGATGAATTGTTGTAACGCTTATACATTTTAACAGGTGTTGGCTGGGCCCAAGAGAAACCGAATTTTGCTTCGGATTTGACTGCTGATGAAGATGGAATAACAGCAAAGATAAAGTTTCCTAGATTTCCCAGTAGCGCGCGGTATGTAAAATATCATAGGGAAAAAATCCTCACTAGGCGATATCAAGTTCTCTCTCTTTAACTTCTTAATTCTTTATTGTCAATACTCGGATTTCACACACGAAAAATCATCATAATTTTTTGTTTTAGGCATGTTTAAATATACGCTATTTCTTAGTAGAAGAATTTCCGGTAATTCGCATAATATATACTAATACAGTATATGATATTTTACATGGAAGTTGGTGGACGAAAGCTTTTTTGCTTGCGTTTTTACTTGTTTACTTGTTTAGGTATTTCCAGGTGATCATAATAGCATTCCCGTCAGATTTCACTGCAAATATTAAAACACCGCCGCAGAGTTTTGTCCCGGACAATCTCGTTACTTATGAAGAGGCCCATGAATCTTCAACTCCTGCAGCGTACGTTACTTTTCAATTTGGAGGAAACGAATTTAACAAGCACGAAGAATTTATAATTGGGAATGGAATTCAGTCAAACAGTACGACAAGGAAGAGGAGAGACTCGGCCGTCCATGTTTACAGTAATAAACCCCTGCAGCTGGGTACAAATTACAGAGTATTCCTTAGAGCATTTACAACTGAGGTATTTCTTATCTTATATTTATATAGTTACCTGGGCTTAGTAAGATTGTTATCTTGATAATTTTATGCTAGTATAGCTCTTCTTAGTTTGAACTTCAAAACAAAGTCAGGAGACTCTGATTTGCCTTTATGGTAAATCGACCTTTGGCACACACAGTTTGTTCTCGCGTTAGGTGTGTAGCTATTTAGCTTACGTGATTCCAAGAACGCTTGTTACGAGTTAACCGATTACATTGCAGCCAAAGTAATAAGCCTGCTTATGAACGAGTCTTCGTATATAGAGAGCCCACTCTTTATTAAAAAACACTGCCGTACTTACCCAAAACGGAAAAAGGTAATGTTTGACACTGCATCGTTTGTTTGAGTGACATTGTTTACTCGTGGCAGAAGAGAGGTATAAGTAACAGCATGGTTTGACTAAAATACCTCTCGTGATATTCATTGTCCTAATCACGTATAATAGTTCTGAGAAATTATCCATCAAGAGGCAAATATAACTGTAGATCATGTTATTACTCAGTATAATTTCACTCAGTTAGGTTTATATTATACTGCTCTGTTTTCTGCTTTAGTTTAGAACTTACTCTTGTTCAAAATATTTTAAGTTGCTTTTCTCTTTACAACGTACATAATGTACATAAGTATACCAGCTGCACTGTGATATTAAAAAGGTGACAATATTCACGATAGTAATTCACTATAAAACTGTAAATGGTTTGAATCCAGGAATCTCAGTAGTTGTTCGTTGAGTTTGATAGTCCAAGTGTAAGTAGTTCTGAAAAGATCTGTTGTAGATGACGTTGACTGACGTTTCGACAACTTGAGTTAAAGTCGTCATCAGAGTCAAGTGATTGACGTGTCGTCTGGTGTTGGTATTTATGTCTCTGTTCACTAATTAATGTAAATGATATTTCTATTCATTTTTTGTGTTCTCTTTTTTCGCGTAGTCGATGTTTGCTTCAAGTGCATTTGTGGAAATTGACACATCAGGTAAATTTTTATTTCTAAGCAATTAAAAAAAATTGCACTCGATAACTTCTTTATTGAGGGATTTCCTGCCGGCTTTTTAAGGGCAATTGTTAGTTTGCTTAGAATGATTTTTGACGCAAACAACTTGATATAAGTTGCTAGTTCGACGGTTTTTTTTATCATTATTATTGTTTCTCATCCACTCAGATAAACCAGTCATAAAGGGCCTGGAGATAAAAACAACCTTTGCAGTTGGACAGCTCGGCATTCTGACATGTGAGGTCAGCGGCAATGCACAGGCTAGCATTACATGGACTAAGGATGGCAACAGTAGCATACCGCGGGCTCAGTTTCAGGCTGGCGGAAAAGTACTTGCCATACAAAACGTCTTTCCCCAAGACCAGGGCGTTTACGAATGTACAGCAAAATCCCATCTATGGAAATTCAGCTCCCACACCTCTGTTATGATAATTGGTATATATTCTATACTTATTTCATTTACATAGTTTGATGCTACGCTGGTGCAAAATAATGACTGTAACTTTAAAATGAGAAAAAAAATCAGAATTCGCAGACACGGTTTTGCCGGCGAACGTTCTGACAACATGCTCTCCAAATTTCAGCCAATTTGGTCCAGGGGCTGACGACTTGGAACTCGAAATGCACGTACAACTCGCCTATTTTTTACTTTCGAGAAACAGAGAAAAACTAAAATTCGGCGGCATCCAAGTGTAATGAGATTATCACACCAATGGAGAAACCGCAGAGGAATCAACTTTCCATATAACAATAGGAGTGTGACAGTTAAAATTTCCCTCGACGGCACGCGTTAAATTATTTTCCTGTGAATAAACCGCTTTTTCTTTTTTTTTTGTGTGAAGTCAGAATTCCAAGGCAAGTAAACACGAAATCATCTTTTGATGTTTGGTGATGAAATTTTAAGTATCTTGACTAATCTTCAAAACTATGGCCATGTCAGTAAAGATGCCAAAGGCCCGTAGATCCCCGAGAAAATGCAAGCGCACAAAGGGAAACGCTGGAGCGGACGTCGTAAACCTAAACCTCTCTTCTTCAAATTCCTCTGCTTCGACAGTTTATTGCAATCGTATTTTACGGCGACTTGCGCTTATTTCGGCTTGCTCGCTGGCTTCGTGATCATACTTCATGTATATCATACTACAAGTACTTCATTATCTTAGAGCGCATTTTAAAAACTTAGAAACGTATTCCGATTGTGCTCCTTTAGGCCAAAGCAAACACACTACATCACCATATATATATCTAGACAAAGTTAATTTGGGAACAGAAATCAACACAGCTAGGAGAATAAGTGAAAATGTGGCTCGGCCAGGAATCGAACCTGGGTCTCCAGATTGTCGGTCGGATGCCTTAACTACTAGACCACTGAACCAACCACTCGAACAACATATATACACAATGTGGCCAACCACACGAACAACACATACAGACAATGTGTGAAGATGAATCTTGTGGTCAACGGTATCGAAGGCCTTTTTTTAGGTCAAGAAATAAGACTCCATTAACCATGCCCCTATCTATATTGAAACACCAATCATTCGTCATGTCAAGTAGGGCAGACACGGTTGAGTGGAGCGACCTGAACCCCGATTGGCGAGAATAAAGCAATTTGTTATTAATAAGGTGACGGTAAATTTGTTCGAAGAGAATTCTTTCAAAAACACGAGCAATGCTTGGTAGAACCGATGTAGGTCTATGGTTATTGGCATCGCATTTCTTGCCGGATGGATAGATTATATAGATAGATTATGTAGATTAGATAGATAGATTAGATAGATAGATTAGATAGATAGGTTATATAGATTAGATAGATAGATTATATGGACTAGATAGATAGATTATATAGATTAGATTAGATAGATAGAGAGGTAGATAGATAGATAGATAGATAGATTAGATAGAAAGATTACATGGATAGATTAGATAGAAAGATCACATAGATAGATTAGATAGATAGATTGATTAGATAAATTAGACAGATAGATTAGATAGATAGATAGATAGATAGATAGATTAGATAGATAGATAGATAGATAGATAGATTAGATAGATAGATAGATTAGATAGATTGATTAAATAGACAGATAGATGTCTTGGATGGCGATTCATCAGATGTATCGCCATCCAAAATAGGAATAGGCTGGTAATTCTAGTTGAATAAGGCAATCAGTTGCTAATATATCCCCTCCCTACCTTACTGTACTGGAGAGATAGGTAGAGAGATATATAGATAGATAGATAGATAGATAGATAGATAGATAGATACATACATAGATACATAGATTAGATAGATTACATAGATAGATTAGATAGATAGATAGATAGATAGATATGAGGCACCAGTAATAATCCGTGCCGCACGGTTTTGAAGTTTTTGAAGACTTTTAGTTTGGGTCTCACTTATAGAGTCCCATACAATACAACAATAGGTAAAGTAAGGTTCAATTAATGACCTGTAATTGTCAATTAAGGTAAGCCTGTTTAAGACAGGTTTAGCCTTTTTTAGGAGACCTACGTTACGAGTTACTTTTTTCCAAATACTAGCAATATAGGAATCCTAAGTTGAATTTTGGTCAACATTTACACCAAGGCATTTCAGGGAATGCACCTGTTGCAACACTGCATCATTCAAACGCAGTGTTACATTTCCTTCGCCGCTACTCTCTCTCTTGATCCTATTAACATAAAGTCCGTTTACAAAACATTTAATGTAAGCTTATTAGCAGAAAATCACTACATAATTCCCTTTAGATCTTTGGTCATTTCGTTCTGTAAAGCCGCCAAACTGCAGCCTGAGAAAGTCAAATTAGTGTCGTCAGCAAACAGTCTCGCCATTCCGTAATCTAGAGACTTTGGAAAGTCGTTAACGTATACAAGAATGAGGAGCGGTCCCAAAATGGAACCTTGTGGAACACCGCATGTTATACTTGCCATCAACTTGGTGACCCCATTTACATAACACACTTGCTGTCTATCCTCTAAATACGATCTGAACCACGCAAGTGCCCTATCGTCTACTCTATAGCAGTTTAGTTTTTTCAGCAGAATTACGTGGTCGACAGTATCAAAGGCCTAGATAGATAGATAGATAGATAGATAGATTAGATAGATTGATTAAATAGACAGGTAGATGTAAATAAGTATACTTGGGATAATCGAAAGAAATAAACTTCTAATTAAACCTTTCGGTCAGAGACCTTCTTCAGTTATTACAACTTTTGAATAAAAACGAGCTTTAAATAAGAATAAGGTGCTAGTGGTTACGTAATTACATGTCACAATGTAATGAATAAGGAACAAAGTCACGCAGAAAAACTAAAACTTAATAATTCTTAATAATTTAATAGTGTTTGTAGGGATTTCTTCAATGACCGAGATGTGCAAAAGATGGTGTAAAATTTTACAACTCCAGTGAAAATATATCAGCTACGTTTGCATTTCTTTTCAACAGTGCCACCTCGCATTCCTGACAACACTTTGCCTAAAACAGTTCTCTGTAAAAGAAGCTCGGCTTGCTCCATATTATGCCATGCTGATAGTGATAAGACAGTCAATTACACCTGGACAAAAAACGGCAGGTCTCTGTCTGGCAGCAACGTCAGAATAATTAACAACAGTGTTATCGTCACCCCTCAAGAAGAAAAGGATTATGGGATTTATGTGTGTCATGCATCCGACAGTGGAGGTGACGTATCATATGAGATCAACTTGGTAGAAGTTACGGAAAGTAGTGTGACTAAAGGTAAGTAACTTTTTCTCTTTTTAACTCCAATGGGACGATATATTTATTTTTTTGATCATGAGGATCATTTGCACTTTTTATTTGTTTAAGGAAGTATTATAGTGTACTTTAAGACAATAAATATTTTATACCAGGCCTTCCCTCCATGGCTTTCGTTAAGAAAACGTTTTGAATTCGATTTCCACCTACAAGAAAAAATAGCTAAAGCTCTTTTAAATAACAAGGCTTTTAATATTTTAAACGAAAACTAAATATCTTAAAAAAGAAAATGCGAGCGCAGCCTTTTTTTCAGCCATTTTAATGTATATGTCTGATATCAATTGATATCAATTTTTATGTATATGTATATATGTATATTTCTGCAGTAGGATCCTGTTTGAAAGACGTTTATAAGAAATAAGAGTGTTGGTGCGTATTAGTCTTAAACGAAAATGGAACATTCACAGGAATAATTAATTTGCTTTACACCTTGTTTCCAAAGTAAAGGAATAATGTAATGCACTTTACTATACAGAAGTCTTCGTCTCGAATATGTGAGGCAACTCTATCCATCGCCATAGCATAAATAAATTGATTCGTCGATTAATTGATTGATTGATTAAGTAATTAGTGTAGAAGGTCAAAAGTGGTATCTTTACTTGAAGAATACAAACATAATGCTTATTATAAGGCAAATATTTATAGCGCTTTAGTTAATTTTGCTTTTCATCAGTCAGGATTCTTGTACGATAAGATTAGTGCTCATACAATAATTGAAGAGGAACTGTTTTGTTTTATGTTTCTGTCTTTTAGGTAATATTGTTTTTATTGGAGTGGTGACTGTCCTGTCCTGTGCACTTTTTCTTTTGTTCATTGCTATCGTTTGGCTAATATATCGACAAAGAAAAAACTTATCAAACAATACCGCAACCAGCGCTGAAAGACACCTTTGCAACAGGAATAGAGCCCGCGATGCACATCAGTCACAGCAAGATCCATATATGGAACTCAGTCCAAGGTCTGGTCGTGCGCAACAGTCAGCGAGTTCTACATACCAAACATTACAGAAAGAAAACAAGGACCCTGGATACTACAACCTGGGATTTAATGTTAATAAGGAGAAAGAAAGGGAAGTTTACTATAACGTTGGATCGAATGTTAATAAGGGGGAAGAAATAGGGGAAATTTACGATGAGATCGGAAATGCATCAGCTTAACTATCTTACGCTCAGAATTCTGGAACCAAATTCGAAAAACTAACTAGTTTCCCGAGGGACTATACATTAAGTACTTTGTTATATACTTAAAAGATCACGCCATTTTTAGTTTAGTCATGCACTGATCATGTGCTTCTGTATTCGGCGCGCGCACAGCAACTGCGCAAATGTATTCCTGTCGGAATACATTTGAATTTGATCAGGGGCACGTGACCAAGAATCAACCAATCGCAGTGCTCGTTTTGTTGAGCGAAAGTCTAGGTATATGACAATTGTTGTAGTCTCGATATCGTCGGCATATCGTTTCTCGCACAGTAATCTGAGTGGGATTTTTGTAGAAACAAGATCTATGTATTACCTATTTAACCAAAAAAAGAAGCCTAAGCCGTGTATTACACTGTGATAAAACACGACGGGCATTTAAGAACACGAGCCGCAGGCTCGTGTTCTTAAATGTCGAAAACACGAGCCGCAGGCGAGCGTTTTCTATATTTCTCGAGTGCTCTCAAATGTCCTGAGTGTTTTATCTCAGCGTAATACAATGTTATTTTTCATCCAATTAAGTTATTTTTTATGTTGCATTAGGCATACATTATACGGTTTTAATGTGCAACAGCAATTTGTGTTTGTTTTTCCATGGACGTTTTTCATCGTACTCTACCCTCTACTAAGACTCTACCCTCCCACTAATGATTCAGAGGTAAATACTTTTAGAGAAAATAATAGAGTATTTACTGCAGAATTTTTACTTTTGATTCCTCCAGAGAGAGTTCGTTACAATAATGTATACGAAATGAATTAACAATTTTAACGAGGTCAATTCATTTAGAATTGAGTTGCATACATCCTAACAGTTTTTTTAAACATAATTCTTCCATTATATTAAAACTTATTATATGTACATAGTATTACCAAATACATTTTAACCCCCTCCCCCTTCCATGCAAACTCTTGGTCATTATATTAGCTCCTTCGCATTCTTCATTCCTTTACTACTATCAAAGAGAAAAACCCCTTCGAGTTTCTCCCTTTCTGAGTATAAAGGACTAAAACGTTCTCAAGTTTCTATGTGTTTTAAACATATGAGATTCCTCAAAGATTTTTAATTGAAAATTATCAGATTATGAAAACTTCGTCATTGATGAGTTTTTTAATTAAAGAGTTGAGTGACAATTATGGTTACAAAATCAGAGAAATTACTTTAAAGTGAACCATAAAATCACTGCAAAATCGTTGAAGTTGCTACTAATTTTTATGTTCTACAGAGTCTTCGCGTCGGCCAATTATCTAAGTAACTGTAAATACTATTAGTATAAATACTCAGGTGATTATACAAGATCGCGCGCTCTGATTGGTTCGCTATCTCGGATTATCAGCTGATAATCACCTCGACGAACAAAATGGCTGCCAGTCGTTCGCGCGCTTTTGATGAAATAAAATTTTTTCGTGTGGTACAATGCCTTTTCTTTTTTGAAGTAATCACCCGTGTATTTATACTAAAACAATTATTCGCCTCGGGCTAGGTGAATATTCACCGAGAATAAATTCTTAGCGAGAATATTCACTGAGAACAGGAGCTCCTGCTGAGAATCATTTCGCCTTCGGCGAATAATTGTTAAATAATTGGTCGGTAGCAGGGTTAAAAGATTGTCTTTTATGACACCATAGTTTTGTTTCTTAAACTACAATTTGCTCTGTTACAGTCACTGTTAAATTTCGACTGAAACCCATAATCTTGAAGCAACCCTAAACAGCGATCCCTACCTGTCCTAAAAAACTGCCGCTGTGCTAATTGTCTTAAAAGCCAAGTTACTTCCATTACATGTCACTTTGTTGTGCAGTGTATCCTTCACGGGTAAAACGTCCCAGAGACGGAGCTGCATTTGAACCTTTGTTAGAGTCATTTAACCAAAACTGCTATGTAACTACTCAAAGGAAACCTTAAACCTTTCACAAAAGCAGAAAATGACTTAGCTCTGAATGGGATTTTTTAATGTTTGGCAGTTTTCATTGGTTTTTGCTGATCACAAGAATACTTAGGCCTTATGCTAAGTCGTTTTCTTTTCCTCTTTTTTAATTAGGTTTATGTGAAAAACAAGATCTTTATTTTTAGGATTTATTTTTAACCCATTTTAAAAAGGTGCATTGACGGCCGGCCTTATTATTACAGTGCGCACCTAAACTATCAACTTCGACAGGAAATAGTTCGACGTCTGAATCAACTGGCGAACATAATTATCTGGGTGTGGCAGATGAAACGTTTGACGTTTGAAGTGGACCTTAGAAACGTGTGAATATGGCGGAGCCGCGTAAAGTGTATTTCTGGGTGGCTTTCTTCGCTTTACTTGCTTGATTGATAGCAGGTTAGTAACCGTTAGACTCTAAACGGCTGCATAAGTCCTCGAATAAATGGTAATAAATTTTGTTGTAGCAGCGACAAAATCACAGTTATAACGTGGCGATGGAATGTCTGTGAGTGAAAGCTACAAAATTTAAAACATGACGCCTAGTGCTAAACTAGAAAACCTTCGGGTTCACTTTGGCTATATGCATTTCCTAACAGTATATATATTTTTAACATAAACTAATTATACATAGATATAAGGAAAAAAGTCAAAATATAAAGGCAAATGTATTTTTATATTCTCAGGAAATGCGAATTAAAATGTATTGTTTTGTATTGTTTTGGCGATCACAAAAAATGATTAATTTGGTTGATGAGGCCGAGTTATCAAGTTATCATGGCGCATAAGAACTTAATTGAAAATGGTTTCAAAGTCACATCGGTAATGGCCGCCTCCTTTCAGTAACAGAGACATGTTAACATTACCCCTATACAACTGATGCATTTTTTTAATTCTCTCAAATGAGTTTTTCAAAATTAATTTACATCGAATAAAAGACAATACAATAAGTTCAAAATGCCTAATTAAATTCATATTTAAAACACTACCATGACTTATAAACCCTAAAATTAAATCAACCCATTACATTATCATTACATCTTATTAGAATCTACGATCATCTTAATCGCCATATTTCACCTCGCGCGCACTTCTTGAAATGCGAGACTTGGTGCGAGTTCTCAGTTGCAACAGAAAAATTATTCCCAGCTTTATTAAGTGCCCTCTAATGGAAGCCACGCTGCGCAGTTGATGTCCTACACATAAGTAAACTGAGATGATCTTTGTTTCTGGTATTATACGAATGAGTTTCAGAACTTCTAAAAAGAGTAGCAGCTAAATAGGTTGGACCAAGACCATTTATAAATGCACAAATCATTGTAACATCTCGCAGGTTCAGACATTCTTCAATCAAGAGTCATCCGAGATTGCTGAGAATGGGTAAAATATGATCAAATATTGTAGTATTCGTTAGAATCCAGGCAGCAAAGTTAGTTTTGCAAAAACTGTAGTTGGTAAATATTCCCTTTTGAAGCCCCAGACCAAACTGTAGAGCAATAAAATAATTTGCTAAATACTATCGAGTTCAGGATTATATATAACACGTATAAGACATCTCGAGAAAACAAGTGCCGGACTCTATCAATTTGAAACAAGGTGGATAACATGATCATTAAAGGTTACGTTTAAGTGAAGTATGACACCTATGTCCTTGGCAGACAGCAGGTGTTAGCGCTTGAGCAACGAAAGTTATAGCAATATGTTGAATCTTAGATAGGAGTTGTCTCACTGCAAATAGCAACAGTTTGGTACTGTCTGGCTTAACCACTTGATGATCTGCTCAACCCCATTCAGCTGGGTAATGGAGATCTTGGGCAAGTAAGCCTAGGCATAAGTTAAGATCCTTTGTCGAGAAAGAAAGATATATTTTTGGATCATCCATATAGGATTCAATTTTTCTTGACTCAATAAATTTTGGAAGATCGTTCCTATGTAGAGACAAGAGAACGAGACCCAATACACCACAGACTAATGTAAACGATTCCGATATCGTTATTGCAATACGTGTACACTTTTGTCTATTAATATTTGTAAGGTAGCTTTGAAATCATAGCAGAGCTTCGTTCGAGGTTCCCCATCTGGAGCGTCTTTTTAAGAAATGTCAAATGACACAAACTATCAAAGGCCTTACAAAAAATAAGCTGCACCATTGCCGTGATTTGTTTCTTACCCATAGCTCCTCAGTACTCCATCACATTCAAACACTATCTCAGTGGAAAGCTCCCATTTCACTGTTTCTTTTTTTTTTTTTTTTATTTTATCACTGGACCATCAAGAGGAAAATTCACTCACATCAGGAGTAATGGGCTCCTGCTCACATAAATTGCATGTCATAATTTTAAGGGTCACCGTTTACACCTTTGACAGTGTAATGAGGTCATACAAAAAAAACATTTTTATTAAGAGGCACAGTTACCAATGCGCTTGCGTAAAACGCCACAAGGGGTAAATATAATTGAAATCTTTTTGCTCTCTTGAACTGAGATGAATATGATGTTATGTCAGGTGCGGCTAAATCAAATGATAACGTCAAAATGTAGTAAGGCCAGGGTATATCAAAGCCACACATATGCGCACTGAGGCAACAGCGGTAAATGGGATAAAATCCTATTGCTACCAAAAAAAAAATGAAAAATCGAGCTTTTATCCCTTCTACCACTATCGCCTCAGTGCGCATATGTGTGGCTTTATCATACCCTTACTACATTTTGACGTTGTCATTTTAAGTCACATCCCACAACCCTACCATTTTTCATCGCTTTAAATCAAATGATAGTTGACAAACCTAGCAAATCAAGTTGCTTAGTTTGCTGTTAAATGACGCATTTAATGGACGCATTTTTATGACCTCCTTAAAAGGACATGAGAGAAGTGGAATACATCAAAGAGTAAGAAAAAGTTAAAATGCTTATTGTTAGTGATGCTCGTTTATTATCAGCTTTCATTTTCTGAGCTTAGTCTATAAATAAATGGGGTCAATGTAAGTATCTGGGCAACTGTGAACCTACCCCTCCCCTAACCCTACAAGGTATAATAAGTTAAATGTTAGCGTTAATGTTGGGTTAGGGGAGGGGTAGGTGCAAAGTTGCACAGATACTTCCATTGATCCAGTAAATGTTTACCTTGACATTTAATATTAAATATTTGAGTTAATTTTTGGAATAAAAGGAATTAATATATACCAACTCAGCAACCTTGGCATTTTGAGCAATCTGATTGGTTCTCCACCTTGACTTCTGGGTAATTTTTGTGCTAGCGAGTTTTGGCTCAACATTAAGCAAAATGGCGTCGAGGCGAAGTGCAAATGAAGGCCGTCGGTTCTCGCTTTAGAGCTGTTTACGAGAGATGTCAGTAGGAAAATTAAGCAAAACTACGACCACGATGAAACGTTGACGAGGTTAGGACCAAACAATAGTGCAAATGAACCACAAAATGAAACTGCATGAGCAAAATAACGACCGGTAAGTCGCTTTGTCGTACGAATTACTCTTGAAGAATTATGTTTTGTAACGGTTGTGTTGTCCTCAGTGTCGTTGTCGTGTTTGCTTAAGCTCCATACTGAGGTTGCTTCATTGGTATAATACGAAAACAATTATTCTCTTTAGACTCAGTGAATGGTCACCTTAGGAATATTCTGCTGCTATTCACCTCGATTTCTGAGTATAATAGTTAATTATTTCACATTAAATCATTAGTTAAGCAAATGAACGAAATCAACACAATCACTTTTGTTTCACAAAGTAACCATGACATTACAATTTAATAACATCCGCCCAGAAATTTTACTTGTTTAACGATTTGACGAAGTGTAGAACTGCGAGAGAAGAGACATTTTTTACACCATGCACATCAAGTATTTCAATTAGACAACTCTTGGTGTTACTATTACTTTGATTCATTGGTATTGTATGTTGTATATGTAATCCAAGCTAAATCTCAAGGTCGAGACTAGTTTACTGTTTGTATTGTTGAGTTATCTTGGAAATCTCCAGGGTATAATTAAAAAGTTACCTGAAGGGAAGGAAAGAATTTGGGCAGATTGATGGAATATAATCACAGCCCATTGTTCGTTGAATCAGCTTGTTCATTCACAAGATTTTATTTATTTATTTATTGCAATTTAATGGCAGAAAAACATATGTACAAATAAATAATAATAATAAAAAGAAAGAAACAGCCATAAGGAGAGTCTACAAAAGGGTCCCAGACCCCATGTAAAAGCAGACCACCAAATGCATATACTACAATTGAGATACTTAATATACAATAATAAATATAATAATAATAATAATAAAAACCAACTAATTCTATATAATAATTCGGAATATAAAATCATCATTAACTCATAAGATATTTCTTCACTTTAGATTTAAAATTCCCGGTACAATATGCAGTACGAATTTCCACAGGCAAAATATTCCACAAATCTACTATTCGATGGAAATAAGAATATTAGTCCTTGCATATTTTTTCTTTAACATCAGATGATCATAATTTCTAAAAGAATAATTGTCACAGTTCGAGTAAAATTCTAGAAAATGTGAAACATCAACGTCAGCAAGTCCTTTTAGAGCCTTAACTGAGAGATGGTAACATCAGTTAAAACCCTCCTGTCTTCCAAAGATAATAGATTTAACCTCTCAAGACGAGTTTCATAGCTGTCCTTAGTCTTCAAAATAAATTTAGTGGCTCGTCTCTGGACACCCTCAAGCTTGTTGATGTTCTTACGTGAATATGGGGACCATGCCACAGAGCTGCGAGTATTCAAGATTAGACCTTACTAAGGAACAGTAGAGGGTCCTTAGAGTCTTCAAATCATTCAGTCCTTTACAGGTTCTTTTAATCAATTCCAGCATCCAATTTGCCTTGGCAACAATACAGTTCCCATGGGAGTTCCACCTTAAGTGATGGTCAGTAATAACACCCAGATCCCTAAATTCGTCAACTTCTTCCAACTCAGTGTTGTTCAAGAAGAAGGTTCTGACAATCTGACAATCGTGTGGCTGACCATTTCAACAAGTTTGTGTTAAAAAATCTTTGAGTTGTGTTGCTTAAATCATTCATTACAAATAACCTTGGTAGTCATCCAGTCTTTCTTGAATCCGAAATAGGAACAGGTGTAAGACCAAAGCCAAACTACGTGTATCATGGGAAGACTCTTATCGAGAGGGTTAAATGGTGACCTTGCCCTAATTAGGGACGGACAATTAGTAAAGTGAGAGGGGGGGGGGGGGTTGGGAATTTTCAGCTTGCACGAATTTTTGTTTCCGCTCACTGCTTGTGCAGGAATTTTTTTTTTCAGGTGAACCCCTCTGCGCGAATATTTTTTACTACGTGTGAAAAAGTCACAATTGGACCTTCCTTCTGCATGAATTTTTTTTTTACCTTCTTTTTTTCTTGGCATTTTCCCTTGCATGAATTTTTTTGTTCCCCACTCCCCCATCACTTTTCTAATGGTCCGTCCCTTATAGGCGTGGCCACTTATAGCGGTCTAACTTACATTAGTAAAAATCTTTTTGTAGACTTATGGAAATGCCGGAATCTGATTGGCTGAGTCACTGCAGATTATCAGCCATTAGACAGCACTTGGTTGAAGAGCGTTTTCAAAATGGGACGTCTTCACATGAATATTTAGTATTTTGGTATTTCTTTCACGACACATGATTCGTTTATTATGATTTTTACTAAAACAATTAGATTATTCCCTCCCGATTTCTATGAGAAATCTCGAGTTCATAATCTAATTGTTAAATATTATTCTACAATTGTTCAGGGACTTTGATAACTGGCCACTTTATGGAGGGTGGTCGCTTTAATACATAACATAGATGTTCTACTGTGGTAGTACAACCATTCAAACTGCGGTTAGAAGATAAAGGTATTATTTCCTTGTGTTAAGAGAAATATTTTGCAACTCGAAAATAAAACACATAGTTTCATTATGCTGTGTGATATCGTCAAACTATTTGTCAGTTTTTCACTAGAGAGAGAACTGGTGACTTACTGAGCACAAATATCACGCAAGCTACTAAGACAGCAAATGTAACTTCGTATCATTCACTATGTGAGAATTTTTAATATTTTAAAAACGAAAATATTTCCTCTTAAGAGTTGTTACCAAGTTTGCTGAGTTTGCAAAACGTTATAGTTAATAACGAGAGAAAAAAGTGCTGGAAATGATATAAATACCGCTAAATGAATTATACTAAATATAACTTATTGAGCTTGACATGTTCCTTCATAGCTTAAACTCGATCCACTAGTGTTCCTCAAAAATCAAAAATAGTCCGTTCTTCTCTAGAAAGGGCATTGAAAATTTACTCTTAAAAACATGACAAAAGCGTCTTATTACACGAAAGAAAAAGTTATAAATCTGTAATTTCCTCTAGGCAAGAGGATTTTTCGCTTTTATCTTTTCTTACTTGGACTCAACTAAAAATGGCAAGCACGCATACAGTTCAAATTTATTTAGCTGAAATTTGCTTTGTAGCATCTCATTCTCAAACAAGTTTTCCAGCCATGGTAAAAATATTGAAAAATAACTTCCTTCGAAGAAGCGGTTCAGTTTTCGTGACAAATTTTACCTCTGTCTTATATCAATTTGAAAAAAAGGAAGATTTTATTTAAGCAGCTTTTCCAAATAGCATTATTAATGACTTAGCGATTTTAATTTATTTCTACAGTTTCAGACTATTATATTTCTAGTAAGTTATGTTTTTTTTGTCGTTTGATTGCTATTAAAGACATATTTTCATTATTATTATTATTATTATAAATATTTCGGTTTGTTTTATTTGTTTCCAGAAAAGTACCAAATAATTTCACCGATGTTAAAAATCTCAAAGCAACTTTCATTATGCGCAGAAAGCTCGACTATCTAAATATGTTTATTCAGTTGTTAGCATTTGGAATTCACTAGCGAAGCCAACATGTCGACTCGTTTATTCAACTGTTAGCAATTAATAGAAAACAGCCGTTTCTCTCTTACTATTAATAAAACTTAATTAGTACAGCTTAGGTAAAATCGAAACTCTAGTTACGCCGAAGGTGAACTAAAAAATATTAATCGGAGAGGAAGATGTCACTTCAATACCCGATAAATCGTTCTTCTTTTGTAGTAATTGAAATTCAAGTTCTCCAGGAATACTTTGTTCAGGCTATTGACTGGAGAGGATACATAATACTATGTTGTCATTATTTATTTACAATAATTTTAGCGGCTACACAAAGTCTGTATCAAAACTGTTACGCATTGACTGACGAAATAATTAAACTTCAAGGCAAATACATGTCAGGACAAAGGGCTTCGCGTAAGTCTGAGACCTTATTGGCTGAGACCGAGACTTGACTGAGTGTTTACCAAATCAGCTATCAGTGTAATACAAAACCAAATCAATTAAGTAATTAATCAAACTGCGAGTCAAAACGTCTGTATTGAGTTCAATGTAGTCATAGAACGAATACATTACAGGGTGTCAGCTTCAACTTTACATTCGTAGCAATAAACCGTGTGGTTTGAAGGTAAACGCTGATCGCGAAGACAAGGTTTGATCTCACCTAAATTGCGGGCGTCTGATCCAGTGTGTTTCTTTGCATACCAGGGAAGCAAGGAAGAATCATTTTCCTTTTTATTCACGATGAAACGCAAAATGTTCTTGCCTTTGATTGTCCTTCTCAAGTTCTCATTTTGCCAGACCCAGTCAGGGTTCAGGATCTGTTTCAAAGAAATAGAGGGTAGCTCGCAGTGTCAACCTGCCCGGATCCATACCTGCAGCGGCTGGAGCTCGAACCCTGAGTGGACAGCCCCCTTCCGTGACGACACGGACAATCGAGGTGGCGGCTGTAAGTACCAGTGGAGAATAGAGGCACATCCTGAGCGAGTTGAAGAGAACAAGAAATACCGTCTTTGTTTTAGAGAGATAGAGGGAAGTTCACAGTGTCAAGGTACTCGCTCTTCTTGTACTGGTTGGAGTGACGGCCCTACTTGGACCAGCCCTTTCCGTGATGACACCGATAACAGAGGTGGTGGCTGTAAGTACCAATGGAAGATTGAATCCACGGAAGCAAAGTACTTTGGGAAGATGGCGTGCAGCGTCTGCTTTAGAGAGACGGAGGGAAGCTCTCAGTGCCAAGGTCCCCGCCAAAGCTGCAGTGGATGGACCACGATGCAAGATCCGCAATGGACAATACCATTTCGGGATGACACTGACAATAGAGGTGGAGGCTGCAAGTATCAGTGGTACTTGGACTGCAGATCATGCTTGATAGGCTGATGCCCCTGATGCTCACTCAGCAGCCCAGGCTCAGTCATAAACAGGTATGATTTTTACAACAACTGCTACTAATCTCGCAATCTGATTGGCTAATTTGCCGTTGCCGATAAGAGTCTAGACAACACTTCTGGCGTCAATGTGTCACGCAAAGCAACATCCAATCCGAAACGCTCATTTTGGAGAATAAACCAATCAGATTGCAAGAAAGTTATAGACAACGCTTGCTCTTTCTTTGTGTCACGATCTTGGTCACGCTCTGGAAAAACATTTTCTTTGACTTTTTTTGAAGTTGATATTGTGGTAAAAACAAATCGAATGTTGTGACGACCAATCAGTGCTGGTATTCTAGGATCGACTGCTTACCATGCAACGTTATGGAGAGTTGGTGGTACGCTCTGATTGGTGAATTCCGATCTTTCTATTGTTCTCGTCCATTGTATCAGTCGACCCTGTCGCCTTAAGGGATCAGCAATAAGCGGTCAAAACATAGCGATCCACATCTAGCCGACCACGTCTTGGGACAAACAATACATGACTAACAATAAATTCCACATTCTTCTCTGTTTGAACAGAAACATCACCGCCTTAAAGTTTCTCTGCCATGTCTTCTAGGGACCAATAGAGCGTAATGTGGTTAATGTGGCCAGGAATTTACTATTACAGATAAAGAAGCAGACACATTCTGTTTAAAATAGCAACCTCAGAAGAGACAGATTTAAAATAAATAACAGCTTTAACTTGCATGTACATTAGATGGAGAGACCTCAATGCAGCTGTGATAGAGTTGTATGACAAATGTAACAGTAGGCTAAAAACGAGATAGAAAAATAAATCTGTTAAATTAAAGTGTCATTAGCAATTAACTTTCAACTTTATTTTTCTTTTTTTCATTAAAAAAATCTTACGATAAACTGGCCCGCAAAATAGCAGTTGCTAATCTAGGCGGCCCAGTTGAAAGAAAAAGAAAACGTCGCAGATCCCGCGCACACTCAGCTAAGAGCACACGCGGTCTTTGCGAGGAAGAACAGCTCGAACTTGCGGCGGAACAACCAGGCCATTACACTACAGCTTACTTGACTTAAGTCTTTAAATCCTTTCATTCCAAGATCGGGAAGTATTTCTCCTAAGGGTGTGACATACATTCCTTTCTTTGTTAGTCTGGAGAATCAAGTGTTTGATCCTTTTGATATTATTAAGTTGAACATTTTCTCAATTCTCATATTCTTATTGATCGAGACTGTGTTGATCTTTCGTAGAGAAGGTACACACTTGTCACTTCTGTGACCATTTCTGGAAGCAACTGTTAGAGCACTGCCACCGGCATCGAAAACTCATGGGTTCGATTCCCGTTAAAGCCTGAATTTTTTCAGATCTCATTTTCGCAACTGCTAAGAATGTGGGTTCTGTTGAGGGGGACCAATCCCATTTCCTAGCCCATTTTTTTCGAAATCCCACTTCTCAGTGCTCAAGTCCCATTATCACTGGCATATTTGGAAAAATCCCCATTCCCTTTGACTTAAATACCATTTTCCCAGGGCGAAACCCAGCCAATCTCAATTCCCATTTTACCCCTTCAGGACCCCTCTAAAATGCTTACAGAACTGCGACGATCTTTCACCTATTAAATCTTTCTTCCGCTGTTCATTTGTTTGAAATTTTCATATGTTCACATTCAAGAAGTTCTATAAGGGCTAATTCTTACATGGCACTTGTATTAGCCAGGAATTGGGTAAAAAATCTTGATGAAGTCTCTTTATTTTCCAGGCTAAATCCTATAAATTTCAGGGTCGACAATGTCAGTATCTGAGCAACTTTGCACTTACCCCTCCCCACACCTAACAAGTTATAATTAGTTAAAAAGTTAAAATGTGAATGTTGGGTTAGGGGGGGGGGGTAGGTTATCAGTTGCTCAGATACTGACATTGATCCTTATTTTACCCAAAAATGTGTCAGAACTGCAAGGCACATATTTTGAGATACTTTTATCTACAGTACAAAAGTAAATTTGTTGTATATCTTCAAAATTTATTTGTACTTTTATGTCCTAACAGAGGCATACATATTGACCCACTTTTGGCCAGCTGCAAGTGTAAATCACTCCATAGCTCAGTTGCTAGAGCAACAAACTCTTCCGGATTTTTTTTAGGATGAAACTAAAATGGTTCTAAAATGCTCTGTTTCTCATGAATGATCTCAAGGCAGGGCACTTTTGCCCTACCCTACCCTTCTAAGTAATTTGGCCCCTATCCCACCATGCACTTTGGTTTAGTCGGGAAGACATCATGGCGAGAAAGGTATGTTTTTGAGAATTCTCAAATTTCTTGTGAATTTTGAATTGCTTGTTGTACTCTCTTAAACCTTCCTTTACAAAATTCTGAACCTTTTTTTCTTACTGCCTTTCCAGGTGTGTTTTTTTTCGTGTGGAACGTACGTTCCTAATGTGGTTGTATAACCCTGAGCGAGCAGTAAGGTCAGACATGTGCAACCTTGAAACCAACTCAATGCGGTATGTACATTGCCAAAGTTGTCAATTCTAGTTAGATACTAAGTAATAAATACTCTTCAGTGGTTTTCTTTTCGCTGTGAAATTCAGTTCGGTCATTTTACAGCAGAAGAACAAATTGATATCTTGGCGGCAAATTCAAACAAATCGTACGGACAGGAACATTAATTATGCATGGTTAAAAATCTCATTAGAAAATATTTTCACCTTGGCAATAGTAAGCTAAACGATTCAGTCCTTTAACTAATCTTTATAGTTCTCAAGTTTACTTAAAGCCAGGAAATAAAGCATGATTCACATAAGCAGGTTCAAAGTTAAAAAGGAGTCAAATACCAATTAGCACTGCACGAAAAAATGGATTTAAACAGGTTTGCAACAGAAGTAAATATGATGCAAATTTAGCCCTCTAAATTTGACCAAAATTTTCACCAGAAGTAATTATGATGCAAACACAGATGTTTATTCTGTTGAAATTACGTGCAAATACGACGTAAACCTGAAATCTACTTTATATTTGCTTCGTATTTGATACCTCCGCAAATCAACAAATCCGGTGTACATTCACTCCAGATTTGTTCTCTGTGGAAAAATAATGTTTGCTTTCTGCAAAAATCTAAGCAAACATGTTGCAAATTTATATGTATGCATCACTGTTTTCCAACGTTTACCCAAACTACATCCAAAAACTTTAGCGTACGTTTTACTCATGTAACATGTGCAAATATTTACTTTTGGACAAAGTTTGCATTACTTCCAAATAACCAGATTTGCGAGTGTTTTTGCACATTTGCTTTCGGTATACTGATAGTATTCGTTATGATGAGGAATGAACGTTCGAAACGCCATCTTTTTGACGTGACAATGTCAACCTAGTTGACTAAACAATTTTCCAACTTCCACTCCGCAACCGACAGAGCATCAGTCCACTTTAAAGGAAAAGTAACCCCTTAACAAATTTTGACCATGAACTGAGGAATTGCAAAGGCAATAAGAAAGGAAAGAAGGGTAATCTAAAGTGTGTATAATGAACACAAGTCATGGGGTGGATAAAGATCCCCCCTGAAAGCATAAACTTTATTTCAAAGAGAATTTGGAATTAACACTATTTTACATCAGTTCAATTATACCATGTGATAGAAAATACAATCAATCAGAGTACAGATCGACTAGTTGACGGTTTTTAAAGAATCGGTTTGAGCAATGTCACCACCAAATTTTTCCACTCGCATTTATTAGTCTTGTTTTGTATTTTCTTTATAAAACACTGCATTACACTAAAAAAGAGTGACATTGGGTAAGCCATTCAAACAATTTTTCTTTCCAAAACGTAGAAAGCACGTCAGCAAGATAACAAAGTTTTACTAAATTTCAACGAATTAGTAAAAAATAAAGATAAATTCAAGTTTAAGGTAAAAATGATCTTAAGAAACTTGAGAATTATGCCCTATGAAACAACACTTATTGACGTACTAGCAACAGTCATGTCTCTGTTCTTGTCACACAAAATTCAAGATTTGAATTAGCTTTTGTACTAAGTAATGGTAGGTACTAGCTCAAAGTACACGAAAGAACAATGAACAGTAACTAGTTGTTTGATTACAATGTAGCCTTCTCCTTTGGCAAAGTCCACTGTGACTTAGCATGATATATTTACTAGACTGGACTAAGGTACCATTCATATTACCACATGCTCATCATGCACATGAGCTCCTCTATTTGCCGTACACTGTCCTTTCCCAGTCAGTTCTCTTAGGCCTTCGGTTCATTCACAACAGCGTTTTTCCCTCCCACCCACCTTTTGTTCTGACTGGAACCTTTGTTTAGCTCTTTCGATTATCAATTATGTTCACTATATATTTAGCATGACCAGAATGTATTTCAAGCAGATCATTATTTTATTCTTCTACATCTAAATGTATGTTGAAGATTAATCATTTATATTATGGTGTTATACTGGACTAGGTCTTATTCCTTCATTAAGTTCCTGGGATGTGAAACTACTGTCTTGCTTCCCAATAAAAGTAGTGGCAGGGAAGTGTAACCCCTAGCTGCACTTTACCCCACAGTAAGGCTTAGCCCTTGGAGACAGGTCTGGAAAAATGTCCACTCCAGGGTGTGGACCCCCGGTCACACCTGATCTGTACTCCACCCAGAATGGCCACCGCTCCTGGTTCCCCTTAGTTCCTAGTGACTGGGGTATATGGGCCTCACCCCCAGAGACTACCAGGACTCCTGTCTAGGGTGGCTTCCCCCGGTACCACTCAATCTTGTCTCCCCCCAGGAGGGCTTCTCTCCTGGTCCCCTTACCCCTAGATTTAAGTGCTTCCCTGCCACCAGAGTTTTGCCCATTACCTATTGTGTGCTTTCTGTGTGGTACCTGGCATAGAGCCTTTATGCAAAAACACTGCAAATTGGAAGAGTTTATTAACTCAGTTATTAAAAAATGATAACTACAGTGTTCATGTAGTGCTACTGTTGCCATGGCCAAAATCTCAAAAGAAGAAAGAAAATCATAAGAGCACAACATGCTAAATCCTTTGTTAGAAGTCTTCCAGTCTGGACCAAAACTGATCCCAATACAAAAACGTTATCTACTTTGTGAGTGCTGATACACCAGGGATTCACCATCAGGTCTTGACACCTCATTTCACTGCCATTTTAAATAAGTAAAGTGACGTTCAGCAGTGATTAAAAGCAAAAGAACCAGATCCACTCTGCATCATGTCTTTTGGGATCCAGAGCTTCTCTTTCAAATGACCTACACGGGAATGGTATTTACTGCAGAAATAACATGGTCCATGACCAAAACTTGTCGCCCATTATTTGTATTCACTACAAAGTTTGCTTCGGCTAACTTAACAGATGAAACATCTGTCCTGTCCCGTTTCCGGTGCGCTGCCTAAAGATGAAAACATCTGGGCAACTACAAGCTTCCACCTACTCTGCAGTCAACACACACTTGTGAAATTTAAGTGATTGACCAATGTTGAGTTTAGCCTTTGGTATTTACCTTTCTAATCATGATGATTTCATACAGTGAGTCTGGAAAAATTACTACCTCCGCCAATCATTGAATTTACCTTACAAGGGAAGCTTCCGCTAACTTAACAGATGAAACATCTGTCCTGTTCCGTTTCCGGTGCGCTGCCTTAAGATGAAAACATCTGGGCAACTACAAGCTTCCACCTACTATGTAAGGAAAACTGAATTAAAGGTAAATATTTCACCATCACTTTTCTGTAGTTCCAAGCTCGCAAAGGAGGTCATTTGAAAAAAGAAACCCTGCTAGTATGACCAGAAACAGTGGTTTTGGCTTTCAGTTGAGCCTGAAGTAAATAACAATTCTCCTACAGAATGTGAAATCCTTACTTGTGCAGTAAAATATGTCATACAATAGTCAAATCCACCTTATAAATTTAAATTTATAGCCAGGTCATTTTAAAAACAGAAGAAAAATAACCTAAGATCAGACAGAGTGGACTTGGCTTTCAGTCAAGCTAAAGCAAAACTTCAGTAACTTATCAGTAATTTTATTAGAAAGCTATTTTTTTAAAATAAAGGTCTCAATATTAAAATCATTAAAACACTTTTACCCTTTAAGCCCCAATATTCAAAGACAAAATTTCCCTAATAATCTCCACGCATTAGTTGAGAGAATTAATTTGTTGAAAGTAGTGAAACACCGGTTCTAGCGCAGCGCACTTTTTTTTTTTAATCAAAAAATTATCATAAAATTAAACAGAGATTTTATCAGATCGATGCCAAGCCCATGCCAAGCCATCACCAAGCCATCACCAAGCCTATGTCAAGCCTATGCCAAGCCCATGCCAAGCCCATGCCAAGCCATCACCAAGCCTATGTCAAGCCTATGCCAAGCCCATGCCAAGCCCATGCCAAGCCATCACCAAGCCATCACCAAGCCTATGTCAAGCCTATGCCAAGCCATCACCAAGCCTATGTCAAGCCATCACCAAGCCTATGTCAAGCCTATGTCAAGCCATCACCAAGCCTATGTCAAGCCTATGTCAAGCCATCACCAAGCCTATGTCAAGCCTATGCCAGAATTAAATTAATACAATAAAATAAAAAAAAAAAAAAATGAAAATAAATGTGGTTTAAAAAGATGATTAATGAAATATTAAATGGAGAATTTAGAAATATTACATGTGCCGCAATTGAGAAATATTGCTAGAGAACTTAATGTTCCTAATTATTTCAGGCTGCGTAAACCTGAACTTATTGATGCTATTAATAATATTAATCCTCCAAGAAATAATACACAAAACCGATTTCAAAGATTAAATGTACAACAACTGAAAGATCTTGCTAGAGATCGGGGCATTCCCCGCTATTATAGACTGCGTAAACAAGAACTTATTACTGCTCTTAATACTATTGAAAATACAACAAACCAACAGCAAAGGCCCAATACAGCCCCCAGAAATGATATACAAAACCCGCCACAAACATTTAATGCAGAAACACCACCACCAGGTTCACCGGATAGATCTTGGGTAAAAGAACCCTCAGGCTCGCCACCACCCAATCTTACTAAACCTAAACCACCACGCCCGCCTCTACCTATAAAAAATATTACAAAAAGAAAACTTGCGCCTACTTTTATAAAACCGCAAAAACAATCAAACAAAACTTTTAATTGGGGAAATTATTCATTTAAGGTTATGGATAAAGACGAGTTTGCCAAAAAGCTTGCAGATTTAACCAATGAAAATATAATAAAATTTACTAATGATAACCCAACAAAACCACAAAGGCGGGTAAATATATCTGATAGTGCGAGAGATGAATTGAATGAAGACAAGGAAAAATTCAATATAAAAGAACAAAAAACAGCATTAAAAGGGTATTTGAAAACATATAGAATAGATGGAAATAAAGGATATGATGAAAAAACATTTATCAATAAAATAAAACCAAAATTTTTAGATCTAATTAATAAACAAAAGAAGCCACTAAAGTTAAAATTTACACTTTGTAGTAGATTTTTTAATACAACAAAAGGTGAAATAGTAGAACCAATATTTCATAGCAAAAAACCGGAGGTTGTAACAGAGGCTACAGATTTATCCAACTTATTTGACGTGATGCGCAACCATTTGCTTGAACTTTCTGAAAATTTTTCACAAAACGGCAGCGGTTGGATATTTGATAGTGTGATATACTTTGATATTAACATAGACCCTTTTGAGCCTCTTTCTGGAAGTTCTTATATTGAGTTGCCACCAAAATTAGTAAATAAAAAGGCTATTATAAATGTTAAGAATGAAAATGATCAAGAGTGTTTCAAGTGGGCAGTTACTTCCGCCGTGTTTCCTAAAGAGAAAGATCCACAAAGACTAAATAAACAAATGAGGGAGAACTCAGAGAAGTTTGACTGGACTGGAATTGTGTTCCCAACTTCACTAAAAAATATTGACAAGTTTGAAAAGCAAAATCCTTATTATATTAACGTCCACGGATTTGATAAAGATAAAGGTGAAGTATACCCTTTGAGAATAAGTAAGAAACAAAGCGGTTATTTGATTGAACTACTTCTAATATCGAATGATGAAGGAAATCAACATTATTGTTGGATAAAGAATTTTAGTAGACTTGTATCATCGCAAGTAAATAATAATCAACACAAACGAGAAATTTGCTCTAGATGTTATAACACATTTCCCACAAAAAAATCATTGGAAAAACATCTTGAATATTGCGTTACAAATGAAGAAGTAAAGATTGTTATGCCTAAGGATAAAGATGGAAATCCTGAGTTTAGTAATTTTAAGAATTTCATTAGAAAAATGCGAGTACCCTTTGTTGTATATGCAGACTTTGAGTGCTATCCAGAGAAAATATACACCTGCTCACCAGATGAAAGAGAAAGTTTTACTAATAAATACCAGAAACATAAAGCATCAGGATTCAGTTATCTCATAAAATCTTTTAATGATAAAATATTTCCATCCAAGCTTGTGAAATACACCGCCGAATCTCCAGATGATGATATCCCTCAGATATTTGTAGATAATTTGGAGCAGGATATTAAAAAAATTTACAATAAGACAAAATATAAAAAGAAGGTGGGTGATATGTCAGAAATGGATAAAAAAGAATATGAAAACGCCACCCACTGCCACATCTGTGAGAAAGAATTGGGAAAAGATAAGGTATTAGATCACTGTCATCTTACAGGAAATTATAGAGGAGCAGCTCATAATGAATGCAACTTAAATTACAAGATTCCAAAGTTCTTTCCTGTAATGTTTCACAACTTGTCTGGGTATGACGCGCATCTTTTTATCAAGAATCTTGGTACAACAAAAGGTAATATAAACTGCATACCTAATAATGAGGAAAAGTATATTTCTTTCGCAAAAAAGATTGTGGTTGATACATTTACAAATAAAGAAGGCAATCGGGTTGAGGTGAAACGTGATATTAGATTCATAGATTCATTTAAATTTATGGCAAGCAGTCTTTGTAATTTAACTGATAATCTTACAAAATGTGGAAAGTGCGAGGCGTGCAAACCAGGGGATTGTATAAAGAGATACATAGAAGATGAAAAGATTGTTCAGTATAAAGGTATTGGTAATTGCGAAAAATGTAAGAATTGTTTATTAGCAAAAAGTAAGTGTCTTTCACCAATAGACAAAAACCTACGTGTAACTAAAAAGTATTTTGAAGGTGATAAATTAAAGTTATTGTTGAGAAAAGGAGTTTTTCCATATGATTGGTTTGATTGTTTCGATAAACTCAATGAAACTCAACTTCCACCTAAAAAAGCATTTTACTCAAAACTAAACGATGAAGATATAACAGAAGATAACTACCAACATGCTAAAAAGGTGTGGGAAACCTTTAATATGAAAACAATGCGGGAATATCACGACCTATATCTTGAGTCGGATGTACTACTTTTGGCGGATGTATTTGAGAACTTTAGAGATGTTTGTAGTAAAAACTATGGTTTAGATCCTGCTTGGTATTATACGGCGCCAGGACTGGCTTGGGATGCCGCATTAAAGATAACAAAGGTGAATTTGGAGTTGCTGACTGACATCGATATGCTACTTATGATTGAAAAAGGTGTGCGGGGCGGGGTATCCATGATATCTACTAGATATGGAAAAGCCAACAACCCCTACATGAACGAATATGATCCAAAACTGCAAACAAAGTATATTACATATCTCGACGCAAACAATCTATATGGTGGGGGAATGAGTGAAAAACTACCTACACACGGTTTTAGATGGATACCTAAAGAAGAGCTAAAAAACTGGAAAAATATGCCTTGTATATTAGAGGTTGATTTGGAATACCCGACTAACCTTCATGATTTACATAATGATTACCCTCTCGCTCCAGAGAGACTTATCATTAATAAGGTTGAGAAATTGATTCCAAATCTAAACAATAAGGTAAAGTATGTTGTTCATCATGAAACCCTTAAAGTTTATGAAAGTCTTGGATTAAAAGTTACAAAAATTCATAGAGGTATTACATTCAAAGAGTCTGCTTGGTTAAAACCATATATTGAATTGAATACTAATCTAAGATCAAAAGCGAATAACGATTTTGAGAAAGATTTCTTCAAACTTATGAATAACTCCGTATTTGGTAAAACAATGGAAAACATTAGAAAAAGGGTGGATGTGCGATTAGTTACTAATGAAAAAGATGCAAAAAAATTAATATCAAAACCTAACTATCAGCATCGCACAATCTTTTGTGAAAATCTTGTGGCCATTCATATGAAGAAAACAAAGCTAGTATTCGATAAACCTGTTTACTTGGGTATGAGCATTCTAGATCTAAGTAAAACAATAATGTACAAATTTCACTATAATTATATTAAACCTAAATATGGAGAAAAAGCAAAATTGTTGTTTACAGATACAGACAGCCTCGCATATGAAATAGAAACAGAAGATTTCTATAAAGATATTAGCCCCGATGTGAGAAAAATGTTCGATACCAGCAATTTTCCTAAAGACCATCCGTCCGGTATTGAGACTGGTGTGAATAAGAAAGTTGTTAATATGTTTAAAGACGAGGCTGGTGGCAGGCAGATAACTGAATTTGTGGGACTAAAAGCAAAGCTTTACTCCTATAAGATGGATGAAGGTGAAGAAGAAAAGAAATGTAAGGGAGTAAAGAAGGCAATCGTGAAAAAGACCATAAGATTTAATGATTATAAGGATTGCCTTTTCAATAAAGAGCCACAGATGAGACGGATGAATGTATTAAGAAGTCATAAGCATGACGTTTTTTCAGAAACAATTAATAAAGTTGCACTGTCTTGTGATGATGATAAGAGAGAAATTTGTAAAGATAATATACATACTTTTGCATACGGGCATTATCTTTGCAAAACAGAATTAGGAGGCAACTCAGTATCATGAGGTATAACCTGTAATTCTTCCCTTACAAATCCACGTCTTGGACCATCCAATAAATAATATAAAACCGGCTGATTATGTGAAATCACACTTCTAGAAATATCATAAACTTTTATACTCCAAATGGGATCTGTTGCTCTTCTTCGTTCCCCACCCTCAAGTTCACCTGGAGATAATAAATATCTAACTTTAACACTGGGAGGTAATCTATCCTCATCAAGACCAACAACTCGATGATATCTTTTGGTTTCAATATCAACCTCTTTCATTTTTATAGCTTTAATGGGCTCTTTACCGGTTATTCTAGTCGGTGTATTGTTCAAAGTTTTTAGAATAGCAGGCAATCTTTTCACCCATATTCTGGATCGGGTATCACCAATCATTTCCTGCGCATATTGATGACTAAATAATCTTTCGCCTAATGTCCTATTTGCTCTTTCTACAAATGCTTGTGCTCTATGGTTTCCAGCTTCACTTCTCTGTATTTTCACATTATGGTAATTCATAAGTTTGGTAACTTCGCCCATAAATTCTTTTCCAGGATCAACCATTAATGTTTTGGGATATTTCAATCTTCTAGAATATATTTTTTCAAAAGCTTCTGATATCTCTCGACTTTCTTTTGAGGTTAATGCTTCTGCATCTTTGTATCTACTTGCCACATCAACCAAAACTAATGCGTATTTAAATGTTTTTCTTCCAACTCTATCATGCGGTAAAAATAATAAATCTGCTTGGTGAATCTGATTAGGTTTATCTACGGCCCAGTGAGGTCTGGGTATATATTTTGGTGAAGGAAGATATATTTGCCATATTGCCTGTTTCTCTAACCATTGTTTTGCCTCATTTTCACTTACTCTTGCCTTCTCAGCTAATTTAGGAATTGCAGAATATCCTTTCCAATATCCCTCGGTTGAATAATATATTTTTGATATCTTTTCGTTACTCATTTAAAGATTAACCAAAGTATCTTATAAATTATAATGGAGGAAGAAAAAATAAAATTTAGCGAATATCAAATTAATATGATGAAAAAAATTCTAATTTCAAAAATTCGCAATATGGAAGATGGTGATGAACTTTTTAATGTAATGTTTGTAATTGAAGGATTAAGAGAAAATTTAGTAAAATATATTGAAGAATTAGATAATAAAAAAATACCAATTCAGATGCCTATGAGGTTTAAAGATTAACCAAAGTATCTTATAAATTATACAATGACGTCTGAAAAAATTAATCCAAACAGAATTCCTAGAGAGCCATTTGGTTTGAAAGCAGAATCAACAATGAATCGAATTACTCTCAATCCATCCTCAGCCAGTCCTGGAGAAACATTATATATAAATATTCCAAAACTTTCTGAGAATTTAGTGATTGTACCTGGAAGCGTATCTCTATTATTTGACTTAGATGTCGATGGGCATGCTAATAATACACTTGTGAATAATGTAGGTAGTAATCTTGTATCTAGACTTAGAGTTCTTTTTGGAGGTGAAACATTACAGGATACTCAAAGATATGATCTTTTTCAAACCTATCATGACTTATTTTTAACAGATGAAGAACGCGAAGATAGATTAAAACAAGGTATTTCTTCTGAAAACATGAGAAAGCTCAGGACAAATGCGGGCGATAAGAAAACACAAGATGTTAAGGCGGCGGCTCTTGCATCAATACATAACACCAAGTATCGTATACCACTAAACCATCCTATTCTAAACGATCATGGAGTTTTCTATCCAAAAGCTCTAGATCATCATCTAATATTTGAGATTACACTTGCCCCAGTTAATGATATTGTTGTTTATTCCGACACTACTAAGACTCCAGCATATTCAATCAAAAACCTTGAGTTAGAATATTCTTCAATTTCAAGTGAATACTTAGCTCGTGAGGCCCAGGCAGCTTATCAAGTTGGTAAAGGATTCTTTTATGAAAATGTCACTCTACACAAAACTTTTACCTTTTCCATAGGTGGTGATGGTGTTATAAATCAGCATATTAATCTACCTAGAAGATCAATGACAGGAATATTGTGTTTGTTTACATTACCATTCGCAGCAGGAGCACGTAACTCTGAGAATTTTTACAACCCAGGTATAACCTCAATTAATATAGATGTTGATGGCGTTCCAAATCGATTATACTCTAAGGGAATGATACCATCAGATCTATGGGAGTCGGTAAAGAAACGTTTTAGTCGGACTGAAGGTAAGCAGTCGGTAAAAGAAAAGGATTTTTATGCAGATAAGTTTGCTCTTTGGGTTGATATGAGAACTCACCCTGATAATGGTATTCATGGTGGCGGACTAGCATTAAACAATACACAAGATGGTGTAAAACTAGAAATTAAAAGGAAACAAAGTGGATCTGGAATAATAACATGCCATATGTTTGTTGTAGCTGACGCAATGATGGAAATAATGAATTCAGGTTTGAGATCAATAAAGTACTAATGAATAGATTTAAAAACCTTTAGTTATGATACAAAAATCATGGAAGAATTACGAGAAAAAATACCATTCCATTGTATCATAACCGGGCCAACAAATTGTGGGAAAACAAAATACATCATAGATCTACTCCGCGGCCCCTTTAGAAAAATTTTTGATTACATTGTTTTAATTTGCCCAACCTATTCCAAAAATAAAACCTATCATAATTTTGCACGAGGAGATAAGAGATTCTTTGTATTATCGCCCGATGCCAGCAACATTGATGAGATTAATGAGTTATTAACTGATTGTCAAACTTTATTCTCTGGAACAAACACATTAATAATTTTAGATGATTGCGCTGTATCCACTGATCTGAAGAAAAGATCAAACAAGTTTATAGATTTGGCATTCTCCGGAAGACATCATGGATTATCAGTTTGGGTTCTCACTCAGCAATTAACATCCATAGCAAAACCTTTCCGAGAAAATGTGGCGTGCGTTGTTACTTTCCATAATCCGTCACAAAAAGGTATGAAGATGTTTTTCGAAGATTATGGGGGTGATTTGGATTACGAATTAGGTAAAAAGTTTATGCATCACCTGAAAACTGAAAAATATTCTAGGCTATGTTTGAGTTTGCGATACCCATTTAATTGCTATTTGGAAGTACCAAACGGGGAATAACGATTTAAAAATAGTAAATGTACCACCATAAAAGATGGCAGAAGTTGAAGATTATATAGAAGAACAACCCGAGGTAAAAGATGAGGTAAAATCTGATGATATTGAAATTAAACAAGAATCACTAGCCATTCTCGCAACCCTAGGAACAACAAAGGAATATTTAGGGGTTGATATGAGTCTGGGTGATGTAAAAAAATTAACAGCAAAAGATATTGAAAAATATTTTAATCGTTATCAGGCTGTAATGGGTAAGAAAATTAGTGGTGGAGTGGTGGATTCATCCCTTCAATTAATTTCTAAAATTATTTCTTACATGGTTCCGGTTGATGATATAGAAGCTCTTTGTAAGGATTTGAAGAATGATGATTTGGTTAATCGTGAACTAACAAACATTGTAGGGCTCTTAGCATTGAAAGCAGGAAGATTGGCAGCACTTGCTAGTGGTCTATTCCAGGTTGCCAAACACGTTAAAATAGGAAAAATACAGCAAGTTACAATTACTAATACAGATGATTCTAACAAAACTGGGCAAGGTGTTGATGGGTATGATACTGTTTACTAAGTATACTATTATTTTATTTACATATCATTCCTAAGCGGTCTAAAGATTTCTTAAAGATATGTAAAATAATGTCTGAACAAAATGAGCAAGTTGAACAAATTACAGCTGATCCTAAACCAGAAAATAAAGATACTAAAAAACGGGAAAAAGATCCTAAAAAAGTAGCAGCAGGTAAGAAATTAGCTGAATATAATAAAAAAGCAAAAGAAGCATTATCTAGGGAGATGAAACGTGAAGAAAAAATGAAACAGGAAGAAGAGACTAATGAAGATGGTGAATCAAAATCATGGATGCCAGAGTTATCTTTTTCAACTGTATTATCAATTGTGGGAATAAGTCTTACAGCATTTGATCTTTTTACGAGATATAAGGAAAAAGCCAGGTCTGAATATTCTAATTGGATACCTGATTTACCGCAAATACTGCAACCTTTTCAAGCCCCGCCCATAAAGGTTTATAATCCACAAACAAATACTCAAGAACCGCCCCTAGATCGACCAAAAATTGGAATGATGTAATTACTAAAGTCATCTAAAGATTTCTTACTGATGTAGTAAAAAATCATGTCAACCGAAAATAAACTTGTGAAAACTGTTACTGATTCCGTAGTCCTTATTGGATTAACAGCTGGAGTTGGATATGTAGCTAAAAAGGTAATGAAAGAATCATTTTTGAATGATCCGTCCGCAAGTATTACAAATTATGCAAAGTGGGTCGCTGTTCTATCTAGTAGTATGTACTTAAAAACATATTTAGAGGAACAAAAGATACTTCCAAATTAACGAAATTAAAAAAATGGCAACAATAGCATTTATGATAGGAGGAGCTGTATTAAATGCAACCGCCTTTGTTGGTGGATCATATCTTGCAAAATATTTATCAGGAAAAAATGCTGATGTAGAAAAAATAAGACACGATAAAGCAATGGAAAAATACCAAAGAGATTATGCAGAATATCAGGAAAAAAGACAAAAACTAATGGATTGGGAAATAAAGAAAAAAGATGAAAAATATCAAGCATCAAAAAATATTTCAACTACAAATGAGCAATTTGCATTATATGAACAAATGCATGAACCTAAATTCTCTGATTATTATAGACCCAGCGACAATCAAAAGATGGGTGAAATGGTATATGTGGGTGGTGGTATGTTGGCATTGGGTTATATGGCTAGTAAATTTTTATAGATACTTCACTGTGTACGATTTAAAGATTTCTTACTGTAGAGTAAAAAATCTAAATATGGCAGAAGGAGGATATTTTCCATTAGAGGATTTAGATCCAACTGAACTAAATGAACCAAAAGATGATGATGATATTGATGAACAAAATATGGAATTGGATACAATAACATCAACCACTACTCTAATTGATCCTGCTGATAAGAGGGAAGAAACTTCATTTGGTGGTATTAATGAAAATGACCCCCTTTTTGAAAGGATTAAAGAAAAAAAAGAAGCTGAAGATGATATAAAAAATGTATATCCAAAATCAAAATTTCAACATTTTATAACATTTTTACATGATATTGGGGATGGAATAAAATTACCAGCAATTAAATTAGCAAATAGAATTAATGCAGCTACATATGTTCTTAGAGGTAGCGAATTTAGAAATCTTAAAAGTGGAGCTAAACTTCCTGATGGACAACTAAAAAATTATTTAGGCCCTAGAGCAGAAGATGTCATTGAAGAAATGAATATTGAAATCAATAAGAAAAAAGAAACATTGGATAAAAAGATTGAGAAGAAAAAATTCATTGAGAATAAACAAATTAGAACGCCTGAGGAAAATGCCGAGCTTGAAAATCTAAATACAGAAATTCCTAATGAACAGAATGATATAACAAACATGGAGAGTGAGAGAGATAGAATACAGGAAAGAATGTCATTACGAGAACGAGTTAAGGCCATCTTCAAAAAGTATGGCTTTACAGTCTTTGCTGTTCTAAGTGCAGTAGGTGTTGTTATTGGTGTTATAGTTTCTAATCTTTCCAAAGGGCTATCTACTTTAGGAAAAGGTGTTGGAAATGGATTGAAAACTCTCGGTAAGAAACTCGGCGAAATATTACCAGGAATGGTTGGTGCAATAGTTAGCTTTCTATTCAAAACAGCTGGTGAGGTTATTGGATTTTTAGGTAAGAATGCTTGGTTATTGATAATGGCTGTGGTTCTATATTTTGTTGAAAGTATAAAAAAGAGAAAGTAACAAATTTAAAGATATCATGTTGAGTAGTAAAATATAATATGGATGAATACAACAGAATTTACCCTGGATTGCCCAATAATTCAGATCCCATTAATTTCAGGCTACAAAAATCGAGTGAAGTATTACAAAATCTCGAGAGAGAAATTAAACATTACGAAGAAGTAAGAAAAAAATATAATAGAGCTAGAGGAATGTTTACAAAAATAAGTGTTTGTGGCGGTATGATTTCAGTTATTCTATCTGCAAGCGGTTTAGGAACTTCTCTTACTGGTTTTGGCGCTGTTGTTGGTGTGCCTTTGGGTGTTGTAGGTGGAGTTTTTGGTGGATTATCGGTTGGATTTGGTATTGCCGCTAAAAGACTTTCTGGTAAAGTTAGTAAACACGAACAAACCGCTGCAATTGCAAAATCAAAATTAAACACTATAAATGACTTGGTTTCAAAGGCTTTGAAAGATAATGTTATATCTGATCAAGAATTTTCTATAATTTTAGCAGAGTTGGAAAAGTTTCAAAAACTAAAACTAGAAGTTCGCCAAAAATTTAGGAGAGATACAGAAAAAAACTTAAACATGTCGCAGATAAGAAGAGAAGTTCGATCAGAGCTATTAAAAGAGTTAACCAGTCCCGCACATTAAAAATTTCATATGAAAGAACTGATGTAGGTTGTAATTGTTTTGCAGGTATTAGAAAAGAGGTTATCTAGTCTAAAGACTTTTTCATCTTATTACAAAAGTAATAAAATGACACTATGGACGGATTTTAGAAATAGGTATCCAAAGGTTGACCTTGATAAATTTACATTTGTGAATGATTCATTTGGAGGATATATTAAGTGGAAAGTTAATGGAACAACAATCATGTCCAATGATGATCCTACTGGGAAAACATGGACTGAAAATCTTTCTAATAATTTGAAAACATTATTATGGCAAGATTTAGGACAGAGCGAAGCGAAGAACTTAGAAAATAAAGTTAAGCTTGGTTCATTTCCAAAGAGTTTATCATTTACAAATCAATCTTATCCAATACCTGGAGTTAAATTTGATGACATGGCTCCCGATGTAACAAAAATGCTAAACTTTTTAGATATATATGTTTCAGATACAAAGAAATTCACTGCACCCATGAGAAACATATTTAAATCCCAAGTTATATCACTTTATAGCGGTAAAGAGAGTAGAGCTTGGTTGAATAAACCCAATATTAATCATTGGCCACAACAACTAAATATGGCTGTTTGGTGCGCAACATCTGGATGCGGCGTTAGCTTAATTGAAAGTTTAAATTATCCAAAAGTTATTAGCAGTTTTATAAAGTTTCATGCATATTTCACAATAAGGAGGATATTATATGAAATGGGATTACCATTACCAGGCGAACAAACTTTTTCTGTAAAAAATAACCCCTATAACAAATTGGCATATAATCGATTGTGTGCAGAATTTGGACTTAGTAATAATCAAGACTTTAAGGGATTAAATAAACCTTTAGCAGACTTTAGATTTAAAGGTGGAACAAACGGTGGATTGGGAGATGTATACATTAATTATGGAAAAGGATACGTGCCACCTGGAAGCGTTCATGGACAGGGAGGAGGAGATCAAAATGTTAGAATTATAAGAAATTATGATCCTGAAGCTAATATATGGCCGAGCGATTCAGCAAAATTTTCAGATGATGGAGGGAAGAAAATAGATGGTAATTTAATCTCATTGCTTCGAAATATTGAATTTGAGGATTTCAAATATGCTTGGTTTATACCAGAAAGCGGTCATGGAATAACAAAAGCTGGTTTGGGGAGATTAAATAGATCCGTTGAAGCTTTTGTTTATTGTATATTAGGAGCACAAGTTAATACTAGAAACTCGATTTATGGTAATGGTGGTGGAGCAATCGAGACACAACAAGAATTCTTAGCTTTATTTGAAAGTAGTGTGATTGAGAATGACATTTCGAATTCTGTTAAAAATTATCAATTAGCTGTACAAGAAGCGAAATTACGGCTTGATTTAGCTATTGCACCAGGTTTGTGGTTAATGCCAAGTAATATGATCATAAATACAGAGAGCGTGGTTGGATATAATAACAAACTTATGAAAGCGACTAATGATATGAAATTTGGGGTGAATAATTCCCTAAACACTGAAGCAAAACCTGTTGGAATAAGTCATAACTTAGGATCTTCAAAGTTAAAATTACCTCATTCAATAGTTGATACAAATCCGAAACCAAAAATCCCTCCATCGCAAAACGAAAAGTCATCCAAAGGTCAGGATGTGACTACGCAACATGAAACCAATCCACAAAGCGAGCATGAAGTGCGTATATTAACATTTATAATTATCGGCGGAGGGTTGGCGTGGTATCTATTTCGGTAGTTCATGACCATTTCACGTGATTATCATTGTTTTTGGATTAGCGTTCACGTGTAGAACAATAGATTGCATACTTTTACGACATAGCAACAAGAAAAATGTAAAGTGGATTTGAAATCGAAAAGTAGATTTTATGTTTACTTCAAAAAGGTCGGTTTCTAACGTCGCTCAGGAATGTGATTACGTCAATGATGTAATCAGATCTAAAGACCAGCTTCGCTGAAAACAAAAATGTTAAGCATTACCATGTACGAGTCTGAAACAAGGATTTATTTAGATCCTCCGCTGAAAAATCTTCGGGAGATACAACTCCTGGATTGTAATATACAAACCAAAAGATTGATTAATTTCAAGGAACAACAGATATTGTTTAATGATGAGAATCAACCACTAATAATAATACAACCCGGTACATATTCGTTGCGTGATATTCAATCGATCTTTCTTAATGATACAGATAAGGCAAAGATAACAATCATTGAGACAGACACTGTTGACTATCTATATTCAAATAAGAACTTCAAAATAAAACTTACGAGAGGGCTGGCGGTTGGTTTAGGTGTGACTGAAGTTATAAATCCTGGTAAATTATACCCTATAAATATACAGATTAAGGAACCACTGAGACTTATGTGTAGTATAGTGGATAATAAGTCATCATATATGAATAAAACCAAATATGGGGAACTTGTTAAACTCTCACCATCACACCTACTTGCAAACATACCCACAAAGGATTATCCAACAATCCCAGTTCGAAAATATGATAGCGTTATAAATCATTTTGATTTAAGCATATTAGATGTTGAATGGAAAAAACTTGATCTGATGGGTTCTCCCATAACTTTTAGTTTAAGATTTAGATAAATTTTTGTTATGTAACCATTATTTAGGTTATATAACTTAATTAATCTTCGCCCCATAACTCTTTCAAAAACTTTAACTCCTCGATATCAACAATCCAATCTAAATATCTACTTGGATGCCATGCTACAACCATTAAATCATTATGTAAATCTTTGTAAAATTTATTTTTATGTAATACTTTATATGTTTTTGTATATACACTTACCCAAAAAGAATCAATAATAACTTTTTTATTTACTAAAGCTTCTCTAAATTCTTTTGATTCTTCCCTATCCATTAAAAAATCATTGCTTTTTTCATCTTTGGGGAATATAACACTCATATCAGAGATTGGTGAAAAAGCAAAACAATAATAATACTTATTACCACTAAAATTACTATTAACATGAGTGTAATTAATTTGAAACTCTACTATTTCTCTTTCACCCATATCCTCATATTTAATAGAAAGTGCTTTTGATAATGTGTATAAACAATCTTTTTTTATTAATCTTAAAAAATCCATATTATTAATTTTTTCATTGTTAAAATATTCCAAAGTAAAACCAAAATCTAAACATTTTTTTATTTTCCTCTTATATTTTTGTCTTTCCATCTTTTTTTTTTTTTTTTTTATTTTATTTTATATATTTAAATCATTTTTATTTTTTAATTTTATTCTACATTCCTTACAAGAAGCTTTCTGTTTACCATGTTCACATATTTGCGATCCTCCACATTCTTTACATTGTTGTTTTTGTTTATTATGTTCACATATTTGTGAACCTCCGCATTCTTTGCAATTATACTTAACTCTATCATGTTTGCATATTTGCGACCCTTTACACTTTTTGCAAAAATACTTAATTCTATCATGTTCACATATTTGAGATCCCCCACATTCTTTACAAAAATATTTACACTTTCCATGAACACAAATATATTTATCATTAATAATAACTTTTGAAATTATCTTAATACTCTCTTCATCCGTAAATTTTTCAATCTCTTTGATTAAATTTTCTTTATTCATTTTATAATAACCTTTAATTTTTAACTCTCTAGCAATATTTCTCAATTGCGGCACATGTAATATTTCTAAATTCTCCATTTAATATTTCATTAATCATCTTTTTAAACCACATTTATTTTCATTTTTTTTTTTTTTATTTTATTGTATTAATTTAATTCTGGCATAGGCTTGACATAGGCTTGGTGATGGCTTGACATAGGCTTGACATAGGCTTGGTGATGGCTTGACATAGGCTTGACATAGGCTTGGTGATGGCTTGACATAGGCTTGGTGATGGCTTGGCATAGGCTTGACATAGGCTTGGTGATGGCTTGGTGATGGCTTGGCATGGGCTTGGCATGGGCTTGGCATAGGCTTGACATAGGCTTGGTGATGGCTTGGCATGGGCTTGGCATGGGCTTGGCATAGGCTTGACATAGGCTTGGTGATGGCTTGGTGATGGCTTGGCATGGGCTTGGCATCGATCTGATAAAATCTCTGTTTAATTTTATGATAATTTTTTGATTAAAAAAAAAAAGTGCGCTGCGCTAGAACCGGTGTTTCACTACTACTTTGAAAGATGAAACCCTTCTCCTTGTGGTGTTTATTTTGTTGTCATAATCTTTCCTTTAATGAAGTAATGATGTTGTGAGGGGAAAACTGTTTTGGGTGATTCTTGGGGCTTAAAGGGTTTGTAGCCCTGCCACAGTGTCCTTGACAGTGTGATATAAAGTTTTAGTTAGTGGTGGTATGACAACCAATAGAGAGAAGGAGTATGATGTCACTTTACCATGGTAGCAACATTTCTGGATCACAACAGTGGGAAGCTTAAGCAACAACCACAGCGATGGCAACGAACGGCAGAAAAGAAATCAGTTTATTATATAAACACCAATGAAATACTAGGTGAGCTTTCTTGCAAAAACTTGATATCTTCACAGGTGAAAATAACATGTTATCTTCACATGTGAAAATATCACCTTTGCTATGGCTTGATAATAAATTGGGCCTTTCACAAAACTGTTAAAGTGAAATGGCTTGGTATTTCATTGGTGTTTACATAATAAATAGGACATTACATGGCTGCTTGGAGATACAAAATTTCTCTTCTTGTTCAACAGTTGAAGAGAAATGTCTTATCTCTGCGCGGCCATGTAATATCCTCTATTTATGTTAGCAAAACAACAACTTTGCATGTGCATCACGTTTTTTTGTACATTTCTTATCCATTGTTGCAAGTCTGCAACTAGAAACTTCCTAATTTCACGTCACTGGTTTATGGAGTTGGTGAACACAGCACAAGAATTTTCTTTTTCTTTTTCTAAAGTCAGATATGGTCCTTTTGGATTCAACCTCAGAAAATAATTTCTCCACAATTTTACAAACTAAAAGAAACTGAATAAGATCGATAAGTTTGAAACAGTGTGAATTCACTTTTTAAGTGACCTTTTCACTTTGTTGTCATCAAGAAATTTGACATAACGACTTCTCCTCTCTATTTAATATCAAGAACCTAATCATGATGACAGAGACTTGACACTGACCAATAGGTGATCCAAAGAAGCCCTAGCATTTGGGTCATTCTTTAGGCTGCATTCACTAAGGGAGAGAAGTGGCTTGCTACCAATCTTGGTTGCAATCTGCCTTAACAGACGGCCAAGGGCATATACATCACTTGCATAGGATGGAGGGTGAGTTCCTGCAACAACTTCAGGGGCAACATGTGTGTACTTCTGTTTGTATGTTTCTTGTTCTTGTTTGGACAAAACTTTTCTACTGGCTTCCTGTTTTCTAATGCACTTTCCAAAATCAATGATTACTGGCACAAACAGTGTATTTTTGTATGTAAGCAAGATGTTATCACCTTTTATATCCTGATGAATCAGTCCAGAGTTGTGCAACACTTTGAGTGCTTCTAGAAGTTGCAAAATAACATGAAACCACTCTTGATTTTTTAAAACCAAGGTATGGCTGTGTAAAGTCCTGTGAAGAGTGTATGCTTTGCCTTCCACATTGCAAAACTGGAGTACTAACAGGAAAGGTTTCCTTTGTACACAAATACCATAAACGTAGGGAAAACATGGGTGATCCAACTGTTTCATCAGTGATGCTTCTTTGATAACATTGGACTCTGATAACAGGTGTGTGTTAAATTGTTTAACAGCAACTGAAATCCCTCTGTAATACATTTTATAGCAACGTCCAAAGACACCACATCCCAGTAACAGAGGTTGGTCAGTAGAACCACTTGGATCTTTCACATGACTGAGATGACTTCTCTTTACATGTGACACCAGTTGATCTGCAGAAACTGAGGCATCTTTATGTGCCTGTTTCTCATTCTCCATAGCGTTTGATTTATCCATTTTGCTAGTCTGAAAAAAATTAATACCATTCTTGCCAATTATGAAATTTTATTGCTTCTCAGTAGCCCTTACATTTCTTAATTGCTTAATTTGGAATGATTTCCGCACAGGTCCCTACTTCATTATGCATGCTGAAGCTTTCTTGTCTGGTGTAATGCACGTGCAAATATTTCTTGTGCTCGAAGAACGAAATAATACAGTTACGGAATGCATAATGAAGTAGGGACCTGTGCGGAAATCTTACCCTTAATTTTGCTGACGCACCCATTTCATTGTAAACATGGTGTAAACAAATGACGTTCCTACCCTTTCACGAAGATGTAGAGCATGCCATTTAGCGTAATACTTCCTCGCAAGATGGAGCAATCTTTCATTCTTCGCTAAGGTCATCGCTCGTTCATCTTCAAGGGCTAACAAAGCTTTTCTTCTTTTATCTTCTTTGTTCGCCGCTCTAGCCTTTCTCTTTCGCTTTCTTCTTTCGTTCTGCATTGCTGCTCTTTCTTTATGGGTATTCTTTCTCCAAGAAAATGGCTGGTTTGTCTTCATAATATTTATACGCTGCTTATTGCTGCCGTCGATATTTCCCGCCTCAGAGCCTTTTCCCGCGTAAAATTGGGTCAGCAATGATGCTCAATTAGATAATTATTTCATTTATGACACGCGAAATCTCCATAACGGGTGAAACTTTGGCTTGGTTGGATTAATTGATACCTTTTAGGGAATGCAATCGTTCATCAACGACTTAATTTGTCCAACAATTCCAACATTTGACATATTTTACTCTGTAATACAGTAGCTCTTACACATTTCAAGGAGCAAGGATGTGTTCTTTAATTTATATTAACTTTTGCATAGATTTTTACATGATAGAAGAAATTGTGTGCACTAAAACTGGTCTGAAAAAGATTATGCATAGGCTTTATGTCAAACCTGTGCATTAATAATCAAGTTATAAGAAAATATTCCAAGGGTAGGGTGACTCCTGATGTAATTTTAATAAATTTATTTGATCCTGTTAGCCCTTTAACCAAACAAAAAATAACTAGTTTCCAAACCCTGGGCCTTACAAAATACTTCAAAAAATTGAATTCCAGCCCTTTCAAATACCTGAAGCCTGAAAAATGGTACCCCTAAGCAGATCCTTTGATTGTGTATAAAGGAGATATCATTCACTTCTCCTCCGTCTGCTCAAGTCCTTTATCAGAGGCAACTGGAGCATTGTTCTGGCACCCATCCACAATGCACGGGTACATTTTTCAGTTAAAATGTATGTGGGTTTATTTCATTCTTGACTGAAAGTAGATTACTATGAGCAGGATATTTTTTTGCCAAGATCACCTAATTGGATTTGAGTAAGATAGATGCAAGGTAGGTTTCAAGAACTGAAAATCGTTCCAAACCCACAATTTGGCAACATCACACCCCCCCCCCCTCCAACACACACCACGGCTACCTTCTCGCCCCTGGTCTGCAACCCCATTCACATAAGGAAACAAGAAATCACTGCATTCAGTTTCTGTTGAATAGCTTGAATTTATTATCACCAGATCATGATCATAACAATAAATACACATGTATAGACTACTGTAAACATATTATTATTCACTCAAAATATTTCCCCAATTCTGATTGGCTAAAAGCACATGTTTAATTCACCATAACCAGTTACTGATGACCAAATTTGGAAAAACGTTTGTGTTTAATGAGAAATGACGTCAAAAATGTAGCCTACAGGTTAATGAACAGTTAACTGAGAAGACCTGGGGACAAGGTTGAGTTGCTTTGGTTGTGAAAACAAAAATGGCCGACACTTCACCCGTTTCCAGAGTAATAACTACAGCTGGAACTAGGCAAAGTAATAGTTAAAAACATAGCAAAAACAGCAATAAGACAACTCATTCATTCAGTAACTGCTTAATATTAACTATTAACACTTGAGAATTAAATCATGCCCTTTTTTAAAATAATAAATTTCAAAATACAATAAGTTTATTTTGGAATTTCCTTTAAGTGTGCAATATGCAGTATAAAATCAGCTTTGTTGTGCTTTAAATGTGCTCATCATTTACACTGGCCATAGGCAATCATTATTGCGGTTCCATTTAAGAGGCTCTTCTCATGTCTTGATCATGTGATCAACTTTTGGTAATCACGAAAGCATAGCAAAAGCTGAAAGAGCATATTAAGATTAGGCAACCTGAAAATTTTCAGCCCTATCCCTCAAAAGAAGCAATAATTCATGCAATGGCCACCAAAAGTTGGAAGCATTGTATGAGAAAAACAACTTTACCATCCAGTCACATGTGCATGGTTTTACATAAGAATTCTGTAATTTCGAAATTTTCAAAACTGTCATGAAATAATACCAAAAGCATTACAGGGCTCAAATATCCTTTTAAGTCATAACAGGCAATTTGAGTCCTTAAATGGGGAAGGAAAATATTTAACGACAGTTTAAACATTTTAGAACTTACAAGGATTTGTATCAAAAACCATGCAAGAGTGACTTAGTGGCAAAAGTTGTTTTTCTCATACAAATACTTCTAACTTTGAGCTTGTGCTAACAAATTCTTTTACGAAGAACTGTTTTCGTGTTTACCAAAGGTTGATCATGTGATCACAGTTATGCAAAGACCATATTGTGGTCTTTTTTTCACCATACTAATAATTATGAATGAATGTAAACAGGCCAGGCAACTATAAACTATCCTTCCTGAAATGACCAACTATTT
>OX453282.1:19422560-19537560 GCA_949710005.1 Ricordea florida
GCATTGGTGGTTTATGCACTCCTTAAGCCTAGTTCTCATATGCTGTCAATGCACAGGTCTCATGGCTGCCAATACTGCCTGGGATACTGTTCCGATATGATAACAGAATTGGCTAGCAACATTGGTCATCCCGGTCTTTACTGCCGCAGGACTGTCATTAAGAGCTGGGGTCCTATGTTTTCCCCCACCTATTATGAACACAGCCCTCAGCTATTTTCATTGGAAAATAGAACAAAAAAAATAGCTGTTTGATTCTCTACCTACATTTGTACTTGATATATATTTGCCTGGCAACTAAAAATCCTAGTGACAACCCTGTTGCTGGCACGCCTGCAAAGTTGACTCAGGTTCAACATGAGCCACATATGAGAACCAGGCTTTATTAGGCCAAGGGAAAAAATGTTTCTTGTACCCATACATTTCATTTTGGGGGGCCTCCTTTCTTTTCTAATAATTTGCTGTTGTTAGTGTTGGAACAGACAAACTACCAGTGATATGCCACAAAAGGCAGATGCAAGAAAAGAAGGCTAAATGATGCAAATAATATAAGTCAAAAGTAATAACCAGGAGACTCACTCACCACGGTGATTTACATAGAGGTCCTTAACGTTTTATAGTTTTCGATGAAAGCAATTTTTTTGAATGTGAAAAAAAATATTAGTGATTTACAAATTTGCTCAACTTTGGCAAACAGACTGATTGTCATTGTATAAGAGGCTTGTATTCTATACTCTCTTTGAGCAGAAGAATGAATGTAGAGTTAATTGCCCAGAAAACTCTTCTAAGTCCCTTATAGTTTTAATCCTCCGAAAGACTAATGCGATAGTTAACCAATACACAAATAATTGACTTGTTCTCTTGCTTTAAACTGCTCGAGAATTTGATTGCTTTTGTAGAGGAATTCCCATGAGTTTATGCATAATAATCAGATTATGTGGATGCTTGTGCAATTATAGGAAGTTGGCTAAGCACTGTTTCCAATTTTTTTTTTTAATAATGTTTTATCATGCCATGTGGCAATATCGATCTTTTATTTATTTAAAAGGTCATTTGCTGCTTATCTTGTGACAATATCAATTTGTCTTTTGAATAAAATATGTGCATAGTGCTGAACATACAGTCCCGGTTTGGTATCTTTGCTCCATTATGTAGTAATCGATTTGGGACAACGTACAATAAAACAGGGAGTAAATGGTAAACTTAACGACAGAGAAAATTGGCTTGAATGAACGTTTGGTTTCTGCTAGTGTCAAGGCAAACGCTAACTTTCTAAAATTTTATCCTCATTGAGAAAATCGACTTAAACGTATATTTCTACATTTCTTTGCGACAACAAGGATTCGCGGCAAGTACTCTCGTGCACGACGTATTTTGTACTGGATTTGTGAAGAAGAAGTAAATTTAGTATTTTGCTTCCCGTGCAAATTAATGGTGAGCAAGAATTTTGACTGGATCAAAGCGAAGCAAAAATCGTATTTGCCATCCCTGTAAATTCATCCTTTCAGGCAATAAATTTACGCTTTTTACTAGCATTTACTGCCCCTGTAACTGTGGATTTTTTCGTCACATTTGCCACTCCACGCAAATACGTAGTGAACGATATTTTTCACCATCTTTGCTTCAAATGTAATTTCTGTGCAAATATAACATTTGCGTAGTATTTGCTACTTGGTAAATACAAAGTGTTGACCGCCTATGCTTTACTTACAAATGTGATGCAAAACTGGGGTTTGCATTGTGGGTAAATGTAATCAAAACGACGTGCAGCGGAATGTTTGCTACAATTGTAAATTCATGTTTCGGTGCAGCAGATTTATCTATTTACCACATTTTTAGTTCATGTTAAATCTGATGCAAATGTGCAGTTTTTCTTCCCATTTGCTTTGGACTGTAAAGATTGAGTAAATGCGGTATTTACCATCTTTGCTTCGCGTGCAAATATTATCCAACGATGGAATTTGCCTCGGGGCAAATATAAACAAATCTGTTCAAATGTGGTATTTACTTCATATTTGCATTGATTTTGCAGTTGTTGTAAATCCATTTTTTCGTGCAGTGTAGATTACTTGTTATAAATTTTATTGCTATATTATTTGCATGTAATTTTCTTTCCCAGGGTTGAACAAATACCAATTAGATTACTTGTTATAAGTTTTATTGCTATAATATTTGCATGTAATTTCCTTTCCCAGGGTTGAACAAATACCAATTAGATTACTTGTTATAAATTTTATTGCTATATTATTTGCATGTATTTCCTTTCCCAGGGTTGAATAACACCATGGATTTTTAACAATCTACTTTTGTTTATGGGATGTTGTTCTCATGCGTTTGAAGCAGAGGTAAGGTACAATCTATTGCAATAATTATTTTTATGACTAGTTTTTACCATGCCCAGGGTTCAAGGAAACAGACTGGAAATAGGCAAAGTTACCACACCAGTGATATCAAAGTTATTAATAATACTTCTCAAAAGCATCAGATTTAAGGAAGAGTATAAACCAAAACCCACTAAGGGGATTCACTAAAAAGCTGGACACTAATAAAACTGCGAAGAAACTGAAGTAATATTGGGCAGTTCACAACAGATAAAACTTGGAGACTCTTTCTAGAATGAGGGATAAAACAATAGACTCATTTCATATTCCATGATGTGCAAAACAGTGTATTCTGTAATTTAACCAAAGATTTAAAAAATGTTAAAGGTGCATGTACTGGTTTGTATCTAGTGCTTTAGCCCTGAGCACATTTCATATGAATTTTCCTCATAAAATGGATCCTTCTGATTGGCCTTAGGTGATTAATTTTTTTTACAAGCCATGCTAAGTAAATCAAGAAAACTAAGGATTGAAGCTATATCTATTAATTCCTTGAAAACTAGTTGTAAATTAGTAGAAAATTCAAAACAAATTATCCTCAGTTTTGTAGAAACTACCTTAAACTGGCTGAAATTCTTTCATTCCCATTCAAGTTAACTAGAGTCAAAGTCACTTTTAAATCAAACTTGTATAGCAAATTTCAAAAATTCTTTTATAAAGTTATTGCAGATATTAAGTAGAAGGGGAACATATTTTTATAGTACATGTAATTTCACAACAGTTTAAAATTACAGGTAAAAAGAATTAGGAAAATCATCAACACACAGATATTGAATAAAATATTGATGCAACACCAAATTCTCCAAACTAGGTTGTAAGGAAAGTTTTTTACAACTTTAATTTGTTACAGATTAAAGTAGTTTAAAATCCTAAATATCTCACAACTTGTGATTTACTGCCCTTAGATATTGTTGAATAGTTTACTTCAGTTATTGTATTCCATTTTTATGCACTAATTTAATTTTCTGTGGCCTTCTTAACCCTCACACCAAAGCAGTACAGTATTTAGTCTCTTGAAACCTGGGTTGAAATAGCTGAGTCATGCATTGTACCTGCTGTGTTCAAGGTGGAGACCATTGATTTTAGAGAGGGAAATTACAACAAATAAAATAGTTAGGCAATAAAATTATATTGAGACCGTAACCTGTAAAATCAAGGACAACCACAATAACAATATGTACCAATTCACCTCACTTAGGAAAACTTTGTTTTACTATTCTGAACACCAAAGTTTAGTTCATTGAAAAAGGCTTGAATGTGCCTTCATGATTGCAAGGACTTGAAATATAGCTCAATGGCATATGTTACACCTTTTGATTTTTATGGCTATACCTTGCAATCATGAAGGCGCTTAACCTTTCAATGAACTCAACTTTGTTGACTTTAATTTGTAAATTCTCATAAAGCAAGATAAATCTGTAGGGAGTTTGATTTTTGTCCTGCATTCCAAGCATATACTATCAGTCCTACCCTGTAATAATATATTAAAAGGCTCCTGATGTACGTTAACTCAAGACAGTTCCAAATTAATGTTGTTTGTATTTTCAGACTCTACCGCCGATGCAAGAAACATCCAACACTACAGTAAAGACATGAACTAGTCAAGAAGAACAGAAAAAGCCAAAGCTGATTGTAAACTGTTGAAGCCAATAAAGAGTGTTGAACCTGAACAACAGAGTTTGTAAACATTAAACCAGTGCGCTCGCGTTTATCCCTAGGTGAACGGAACGGAATGGAACGGAACGGAAAGCAAAGCAAAGCAATGGAAAGAAAAGAACAGCCACTGCTTCTTTCTTTCCAAAACTCTTCAGAAAAATACAAAGTCTCTATTTTAGGTCAGTGCGCATGCGCGAAAAATTTTTCTACGAAAAATTCTAAGTCTCTAATTTACCTTTCTGCTCATGCGCGAATATGTAAGCATGAACTGGTTTAATATTTGCACTCTCTACTTGTAGTCTCTTTCCTCTATTTGCATAACGAGTCTTTCCAGCAGCTCCCTGTTCAAATTGGCCACATTTTCCCGCCAAAAGACTTAGAAAAAATACCAGGGCGCCAAATACGCATGCGCCAATTTTTTTTTTAATTTTCTAGGGTGACCCCTGCTCAAATGTTGGCAATTTTCCCGACAAAAAATACGGCGTGCCAGATACGCATGCGCCGTTTTTTTTTTAAAAAAAAATTTAAAGGGTGATGCTCATTGAAATACAGCTCATTTTCTTCTCTTTCATTTCTTTATTTGCATCTCATGTATTCCTAACTACTTGTTTACAATGTTGATATGCGTTCTTTTAATAAAGTATCTAATTTACATGACTTGTGTTATTCCTCGCGAAGCGAGGCCGAAGGCCGAGCGTAGCAAAGTTACTAATCGTGTCGGTTCCGGTCAGACCACGTGGCTCGCAAGCCCGAGTAAATCGAGCCGAGAGTTTTTATATATGTATATATATATATTTATATATATGTTTATATATATCTATATTTTAAAGGTGTCCGTTCGCAGGCCAGGTTACCTGGCAATAGTAACGCACTTGAGAACGCTGAATTTCCGCCATTATTCGGTGATGCCTTTTTGAAAGTAATGTAAATTTTGTGGAAACCGATTTCACGCGTCCTGGAAGTACATCCCAGCAAGGTGATCTCCAAGATATTCAAGAAATATTAGCACGAGATCGTCGCCGAGTAAGTTCGAATACCGTGAAAATCAACACGAGGAAAGCACGACTCAAAGCAGGGATAGAGAAACGACAGCAGGGAGAATAACAACAGAAATCGCAGCCAAGACAACAACTGCTCGCTCCAGAAAAAGGCAAACGAAACTGCAGGGAAAAGGACCAGGAATTCAATCAAGTTAGTTTTGAATTTGAATGTGTTATTGATAGAAATACAGGACATGAGTGAACGATTACATAACGAAATATATTGGTGTACTACATTTAGCAAAACGACTTAGAAGGGACACCGAGTAAGAACGACTTCAACGATTGGAGATGTCTCTGGAAAATAATTCTATTAGTCTAAAACCGGAATCGGAAGACGACCAACAGATTACAAGAGAATGTAAATAGGTATTTTTCATAATAAAACGATAGCGTTTCCAGTTTGAAGTAATTTCCAACACAGAGAGTTGCAGTTGTTATAGCAATCATTTATAACGATGTGATCTGATATCATTGCAACAGTGAAAATATTGTAAATTTTCTTGATCTAGCAGTTATGTTAAACATTTTCAACAGAATGTATACCCTGTGTCACTATAAAGTACTGGTTCTGCAATATTATCAGTGATCAATGTGATCATTTTAAAATAAAGCAAATGTGATTACTGAATTCTGAGTAGTATTTCTCTTTGCTATATATATATATATATATATGTATGTATTCTCTGATTGAAAGGTTTCAATAATATTGTGTAGAGACAAGTTTCATAGCCTTTTCACAATGAGTCAGTTTTACCTTAGAGTGCAATGACCCCCCCCCCTGATAATATTGCTATCTAGAACCCCTGCCCTTTTTTCACAAATGAAATGTTAATTCAAGCCTTAATTTGCAAAGTTAGACATAACATATTAACTTTGTTACTTTCTGCCGTTTACTTTATTTTTATGTCAAATATCAATATTTCATAACAACCACAACATGCAATTAACCTTTTACATTGGAAAAACTTAATAAAGAAGAAAATAAATTTTGTAATGCCAAAATGTTTATGATCTTTCTCATATATTCATTGCAAGTGTGCTGTATGTAGTAACAAGTGTTTCAAGTTTCCTAAATGCCCTATGCTTTCAATAATGATTTTCCACACAAACTTTCTAGACAAATGACTGCACTAGATTCTAAGCCTTTTAGAAGAAATGGTATTGTTTGGAGCTGTTTTGATTACTACCACCTCTGATGGAAAGCCTATTAAGAAGATTTTTGTATTGCTTTTAGTAGTAGAGTAACAATAACTTTACCAAGATTAAGACATGAATCCCACCCCATAAAAATATATTATGTTTAACATAAAAAATATAACAATAATAATATCAATACCAGTAATAATAATAGTAATGATAATAATAATGATAATAATATAATGATAGTTCTTCTCGTTACTATATGTCATTGGTTACAGTTCAATACCTCTGGCTGCCATGACTTTTTCGATGAAATACCGTCCTTATATTAAATCTTTCTTCTGCAGTTTTTATAATAGAAATTTTCATATATTCAAAATAATGTACTATTCTATGGTTGGGTATGGATATTTTGCCTGTTTCTGTAACAGCACAATTAAACTTTCATGTGGTATATACTTTTGACTGATTGATGTTGATTTCACATTATTTTTTTACAGGAGTACGTAGTGCAGCAATCTTTTTGAACATATTAAGATTTCAATAACTCTTTCTTACATGTATTGTTTTTATGATATGACCTAAAAATAGCACAACCACATACTATACAGTGGGCACTCACTATTACCAAACCTTTATTCAAAGCTTTTGTAGAATCCAATTGTTTTACCCCCAATTTGTTGATATGGCATCTCTTTTGAGGGAAGAGGAATTTTTCTATCTACCACTGGGGGTACCATTGCAACTGGAAAGAGTACACACATTAAAACATGCACTATTCGTAATGCTCTCAATTGTGGTTACCCGGGAATGAAATAATGACTGCAGTAGACAATAAAATATCTAATCAGAAGATTCTTCTTACAATGAATCTCATGCAATTATAACCAAAAAAACATAAACAAAAAATAATTGGAGCGTTCAGCTCATCCTCTGTGTAAGAACATATTGTGTTCAAAAGTGATGTACAACAAAGAAGACAAAGCAGTAGAGACTAAGAAAATAAAACTAAAGAAAAAAAACACAGGTTTTTACACCGTGGTAAACACAAGCATTCATATCAACTCTTCAAGATTTCACCTGCAAAAGATTTACAATCATTTTCAATTTGTGTTAAGTGAATATTATTGTGATACTTCATCGACTCTGTATTCCCTGTCAAGATAATAAATAATTTTACTTCTATTCCCTCTGGTGCAATCTCAGTGGCAGTGAAAGAGCTAAATGAAGGTCAATTTTTAAGCACTGTGTTGAGCGGTATACTGATCATGTAATTTGCACCAGGTGTCACTAATTGTGTACCAAACACAGCATAAGAAATAAAATAATGGGGATTACGCTAATATAAAAAATAAAATATATAATATAAAAAAAAATAAAGAATAAAATATGAAAGCATTGTGACTTCTTCAAAAACTAGCTTCGCGAGGTTTTTGCGGGAGTCGTATTTCTAGTTCTAATTCCTATGCGTCCTTTTACAAAGCTTCTGAATAATGTAAAGTGACAAGCATTGCTTTGTTTGTAAGCCATGTGAAATCCTCAACTCATGCTGGAGTTTTGCCGCCAACACTCCAGCATGAGTTAAGATTTGACTTGGCTCGCAAACACTAAGTCTACAATGTGATTACAAGCTCCACTTTGTCTTGCTGCCAAGATAAATTCTTAATTTACACCGGAGTATTTTTTCTTGAAATTCTGTGTTTGACTTCAAGTACTCCGACAGAAATTGAGATCTAACTTGTCTCGCCAAACAAAGTGAAGCTTGCAACTCACATTTCTTAGTCTACTACGCGATAAAAAGCCTTCCTTCGTCTCCCTGCCAAGTAAAATTCTCGATTTACACTGGAGTTTCAACACATTTTGTTTTAGTAGCTTCCAAATAGGTTTTCGACAACACTCCAGCATAAATTGAGGTTTGACTTGGCTCGTAAACAAAATTAAGCTTCCATCTTAATTACGCTACTAATAAGATTACGAATCCGTGGGATCCTTCCACGCAGGGGGAGATTTAAGCTGCGACATTGTATGTTTAAAATAAAAATTGAAAATTCTGCCTAAAGAGACGCCATAAAACTGAAACACTGCGCCCTAAACAAGGCCACTGTATTTCTGAAAAAAAAGACACGATCCCTAAAATAGGTTTTTGGCAAATTTTAGCGCGAATTTGTATATGTACGTTTGAAGGAAATTCTGCTAAAAGCGTGGAAGAAACCGCTAGATGTAGCAAATAAATATCAGAGCTCAAGAAATCACAAGCGGTAACCTCATGAATTGAAATTTGAAAGACAGCCTAAACAAAGACAATCTGTGTATTTTATTGTAGGGATCTTTTCAGGGAGAAACGTTTTTAGATAATTTTGGTACGAAGATTAATATGCCAATCCAGCTAACACAAATGAAAAAAAAAATTATAAACTTAAGTTTTTTTGGGGGGATGCAAAATGCAATGAGGTTCCCGTTGTGAATTCTTTGAAGCTCTGTACAATGAATGAGTTATAGCAACAGTGATTAAGGTGCGCCACGTTAAAGTAGCTGTTTACACTGTTTGGCTTTCTAGCTAGCAGCTTAAACCAGAAATAAACCATTAACACATTGAGTTGCACAATGAAGCTCTCAGCCCTAAGAAACTGTGGGTAAGACTGTGGTACAGCGAGTGCTTTATTTAAAAGGTCTAGTCTTAACTTCTCCATCTTTAAAGGAATTGTCACCAATTATTGGAAAGCTATTGAACAATACTGTACTGTGATACTGTCTGTTTTACTATACAGTGAAGTTCTAGCTTTTCATATGTGTATCAAAAACATGCAGTGAGACCATTCTTTGGAAAGCTACTGAACTATTCTGTTCTGTAGTACTGTTTTTGCTACTATACAGTGCGGTTCTAACTTTTTATCTGTGTATCAAACCGTGTGGTGTGCCTATTCTTATGAAAGATATTGAACAGTAATTTACTGTGGTATTGTTTGTTAAACTGTACAGTGTGATTTTAACTTTTCATCGGTGGATTAAACCATGCAGTGCGATTTTTCCTTGGAAAGCTAGTGAACAGTGTTGTATTGTGGTACTGTTTATTTTAGTATAAAGTCTGGAGCTAGCTTTTTATCTGTGGATCAAACCATGCAGTGTGACTATTCTTTGGAAAGCTACTGAACAGTACTGTTTGTTTTCCTATACAGTGTGGATCTAGCTTTTTATCTGTGGATCAAACCATGCAGTGTGACTATCCTTATGAATTAATGGTATTCAACAGTAATGTACGAGCAGAATACGTGAAGCACGATCAAACAAAAAGACGAAAAAAAGAGAGCTACATTGCCCAAGTCATGTTTATCGCGCAATTTTAGAACACTTCACGTGGCACATTAAGACTCACGTGGCACACCTTAAAGTAACGCAAGCCCCAAGAGGTTTATCTGAATTAACCTTACAGATCGTCTCCCTTTAGCATCCTATTTCAATGATTTATGCGCACTAACGAAAACATTAAAAACAAGAGTTTTCTTGCAAAAGGCCTAGTCTTGTACCAATATGAGCCATTCTTTGGGCTTAACAATGACGTTTGAGAAACTTAAGCATTTTAGGCCGCAAATATATAGCTTGTATAAATCGCTTCTGGTCTTTTGATACAAGAACGCTTAGGTGGATTTTGTTGCGCTGAAATTCTTGCTGGAATTCAGTTGTCCCCCTTGAGGCTTTGAGAATTACAATATATTATAAAGTAGTTTTTACAAGGTTCTCTAGCGAGGAACTTTCAAGCAAACACGACTGAGCCAGGAAAAATTGCGCTTTTTTATTACATTGCCTTAGGGCCTAACACAGGACGCACTGTGGAGCAACTTTTGTCAGGGTGCCATCTTTGGTGCAATTAAATCAAGTTTCAAGGCACGTGTGAAACAAAACTTAAACGAGAACAGGAATTTTTGAGCTGAATTAAATCAAATATGAGGGTTTCGGGTTGTAAATTCTTAATTTTGAGAATCATACTTTGATCTTGATTGGAATTGTATTTTGGCTCAATTGTTTGGACTGAATTTTCGGTGAAAATTACCAAATTTTAACCGACAATAACATATTATTATCAGTACTGTATCGCTGTAATTAAATTCGCGTACAAAATCTTGGGCGTGATCAAATGAAACATTTTAAGCTTCTTTACTGCTTTTACTCTAAGGTAGAAACAATTGATTGTAGAAATTTTCACGGGATCATAAATCTTTTAAGGGGCCATTCATTGTTTTCGTTATGTTTGGCATGTTCCATGTTTTCAGAGTGATGGCATTTTGCAGACATTTTTTTTGCCTAAGATATTTGTCTATAGTGAAGATGTCGTAGGTTTCATCTAGATGATATAATTTTTGTTGTAGTTTTGTGGTGACCAATTGTACATGTGTATGCACACGACGGTCTCGAGAATAAAGGTAAACACTGTTAATCGTCTGTATGACTTATTCTCGCGACCCGAGGAAAGGCTGCGTCCAATCAAAACAAAACCTTTCCGCTACTTGGATATGGGCGGGTATCTTTGCTTCGTGCGTGTTAAATTAACAATATGCAGCTTCAAGGGCGCTGTACATTTTTTACTGGCCGCGCCTTAGATAATACTAGCCTTAACTAGCGTCACGGTTTTCTTAATAAAGTTCCTCTTCAAGTTTCAAAAAACAACTTCAATAAAGATTTCTACCTTTGAAGTCATTAACTAGATTCTTGTCTTTGACCAGAAGTAAACACCATGACTCCTGTCTTTTAAGTAGGGCGTACTGTCTCGAGAGGCATTTTCACGTGGAACCTAAAAAAGATTGATAAAACAGCAATATTTTGTGTCAAATTTCGTAATGTTTCTTGTTTTATTTGTCAGTTAAAAAGAAGTGTAATTAACAGGCCTTCATTGTTTATGGTGACGTAACTAATTAGCATACTTAACAGAGTTCAACAAAGAGAGACTGGTTCCCTTGGGAATTAATTTTTTCGGGTAGAGTTCTAACCCTTGATTTTTCGTGCTAAAAAATTTTTAGGAGGGTACGTTTGAATTTAAGGGAAAGAAAATAGAGACAAGAGGCTAGTAAGAAATGTTAAAATGTCTTGAATGATTTTTGTTTGTTTATTTGTGTTTTTTCTTTGCGTTGAAGAGTTGAAGAAATCGCCCTTTGAGATGTAATGTCCCTGCAGTTGTAGAACAAGCCCCACAGAAAAGCAACGTATGTTGATAAACCAGAGGACACGCGCTTGGCTAAAACCTAAATTGCGTATGCGGCGTTTCAGATGTGGCTGAGCACCGAAAAAGTTTTTAAACTCTTTTTCTTCTCTAGCTCATCTAAATACTCCCGGCATGTGAGGCGTGTCTTGAGACTGTTTTAAACATTACGTGTCAAAGCGTCTCACTGTAGGAACCATTCTTTGGAACGCCAGTGACTCTGTGCTGTGGTACTGTTTGTTTTACTATACAGTGTGGTTATAACTTTTTCATCTGTGGATCAAACCATGCAGTGTGACCATTCTTTGGAAAGCTACTGAACAGAACTGTACTGTGGTACTGTTTGTTTTACTATACAGTGTGGTTATAACTTTTTCATCTGTGTATCAAACCATGCAGTGTGACCATTCTTTGTAAAGCTATTGAACAGTACTGTACTGTGGTACTGTTTGTTTTACTATACAGTGTGGTTATAACTTTTTCATCTGTGGATCACACCATGCAGTGTGACCATTCTTTGTAAAGCTACTGAACAGTACTGTACTGTGGTACTGTTTGTTTTACTATACAGTGTGGTTATAACTTTTTCATATGTGGACCAAACCATGCCGTGTGACCATTCTTTGGAAAGCTACTGAACAGTACTGTTATTGAAGTCGACATGTTTGAAGATAACGAGAAAATAGCAGAGTCGCAAGCTATGTATGTCGGGTGATCATGAAGGTTCTCTGGGTAACATCTTGATGTAGGTACTAATTCCCCTTTTATCGACTAAATGTTTTATTTATTGTCAGTTCTGGGCTCGTTTCTGTGTCACCCCACAATTCTTTATGCATGCCGTGTAGCTGTTTTGTTTATGGTAATGGTGCAAACATGTCTTGTATTTAAAAGATGTAACAGCACGGCTACTACATGCATAATAAAGCATGGAGTGCAAAGTATGGAAGTCTAACCTTTCAATACTTAAACAAGGCAATAATTGCCAAAGTAAGCAGTCTTTTTTTATAAACCTTAATTCTTTTAATGCTAATCCCTGTTAAGCGTTTTATTTTGTCTTTGTTTTATGGCTGCGTGTGGCAAAATAAATTAATAATAGAACAATATATAGATTTTCTCACCTTAGACAAAAGTCCACTTGCGGTCCAGTTGTCAGTCAGAATGTAAAAGTGTTGTCCAACGCGCGTGAGCCAAGGAAATCTCTTGTCTGTTAGTGAACAAGTTACGAAAACAAGAGTTAACACAAGGCTTGATGAACTGAAGTTACAGAAGAACAGAAGCAAAATATTTAAAGTGTGTGTGTGTGCACTGCCCGTGAGCTGAGGTTGTCTGAAAAAACCGACATTCAGTGATTTGTATGAACTTTTCATGAGAAAGTTTATACACAGTTTATTCCAACCTGGTTTGGCCGAAATCGAATAGGGAATAAATAAATAAAAATTTTTCAGAAAAAAGTGAGCTCATAATGTCATCTACGATTCTCAAAAAATAAAAGTTTCTTTTGGAACACACTTTTGCGCCATCATTTTCCTTTTTCAAAGCTTTAGCAAAGTTCTAAATATCGGCTATATCGCCGCTTAGCAGAGAAAAATGTGCGCTTTGTTGCAAAAGCAATTAGTGCCAGGGCTGTTACGACATTTACTTACCCCTTTCCAGGTTATTTTCCCACCAGGAAAATGTCGCAGTCTCGAACGTTGTGCGTCTGGTTCTCAATGTTACTGGAAAGAGTAGAGAAAGTATGAGACAGGGGGTTCCTATACACACTAATTCGTGTAGCTAAGTAAATGTCTTATGACGACTTGGAACAGTACACTATCTCATGGAGAAATTAACCCTTTAAGCCCTAAGGGGTCTCCCCGTGACCAGTAAAATCGTCTGGCGTTAGCAAGAGTAAAATCTATAAAGTCATTCTTAGGGGGGAAGTGCTCTCCTTGTGACGAGTAAAACCATCTAGCGTAATACGGAGTAATATGTATAAAGTCACTCTTAGGGTGTAAAGGGTTAATAATAAATATATATTTATTTATATAGCACTTCGGTCGACACAAACACCACATCAGAAACACTAATGTCTGAGCGACTTTTGTTTCGGCGCGCCGGTCTTGTTCTAGTTCTGAGCGGTTTTCGTTCACACTTGGCCGGCACATTTTTCATGTCGATAAAAACGATGTCTGGTGTAATATGGACATATCCTACATGAGATACTGAAAGAAATTGCAGTAACTTTTCTTACCTTTTGGACACGAAGACGAAACTTCAACCGACCACGTGAAACAATCATTCTCGTCTCTGCGACCTTCTCTTTTTCTTCGTTTCGGGGGCAAAAGATGAAATTTGTTCTTCTTTGCGAAAGGAAACTCGTTGGGAACGAGTTAGGACAGAATTCCCAATTTCTGAAGCAAGATGAAAGCTTTTTTTCGCGTTTAAATTGCAACATGGTTTCTCACAGTCGATGCGAAGAAGTGACAGCGAGAACCAGAATGCATAATGAGCGACACAATTTGCATTTCAAATTTCCCGCCAAACTAGAACTGACACAGTGATAACGTGACTGGTTATCCACCCCAAAAGCAATCTCGGGAGTAACCAATCACAAAGTGTGTTAAAAATTCAATCACAGTTTCAAAGGTCCGTAACAAGTGCAATAATTAAAATCTTCCTTTTTGAAGTTTCAAGTTTATAGCTTTGTTTTGTGCATCTTTTAGAAGGAATTGCATTGGAGGGTCAAATCAGCTACGATGGTCAAATGGAGTAGTCCTAAAAGGCCGATTCTAGGACAAATTTTAATAAATAAATAATAAAAATCAATTTTTTATTTGTTGAAGATTTTTATTAAAAATAAAAGATTTTTCGAGCAATTTTAATAAATAAATAATAAAAATCAATTTTAAATTTGTTAAAAATTTGGAGAAAAAATTTGAATAAAAAAAGGTTTAAACAAATAAAAAAAATATTAAAAAATATGGACCAATTAAATAATTTATATTTTTTTAAATTAAAACTAATTGCTAGTGAGTTAAAAATTAAAGGAAGATCAAAAATGTGTAAAAAAGATTTTATTAATGAATTTAAAAAATTAAAAGAGGAGGAAATTATTAATTTAATTGAAAAAGTTTCTACAACTAGATCTTGTATTTGTGAACATGGCATGCTTAAAAGTTTTTGTAAAGATTGTGGGGGCTCAAAAATATGCATTCATGGAAAAGTAAAATATCAATGTAAAAATTGCAAAGGGTCGCAAATATGTGAGCATGATAGACAGAAAGCGCATTGTAAAGAATGTGGAATGGTTAAATTATGTATACATAATAAAAAGAAAGCATATTGTAAAGATTGCGATGGAACTCAAATATGCGCTCATGGAAGACAAAAATTTTTTTGTAAATTATGCGATGGTTCTCAAATATGCATTCATGGAAGAAATAAGCCATACTGTAAAGAATGCGGTGGTTCGCAAATATGTGTACATGATAGACAGAAGGCTCATTGTAAAGAATGCGGCGGATCACAAATATGTAAACACGGAAACCATAAATCAATTTGTAAAGAATGTAAGTAATTGCAAGTATTTAATAAAAAAAATGATAGTTTAATAAATAAAGAATGCAAAATAAAAATATGGAAACAAAAAGAATTATTAAAGATTATTATAATGAAGAACAACTGAGTTTTTATGATTTTATAGAGGAAATAAAAGAAGATTTGTTAAAAAATCGTGGTTTTATGGAAGAAGATCAAGCATTAGTAAATATTGATATTTTTTTAAAAGATAAAATCTTAATTAATTGCCCAATTTATGTTATAATTCAATCTTATCATCTAGAAAATTTGCCAGACGATGAATTTGTTAAAAGATTATTAATGATAATTAGAGAAAGATATAGAAAAATATTTAAAGAATATAAAAATGCAGGGCTAGATTATAATTATAATATTTTTTCAATGAAGGTAGAAATAAAACTAAATAAATATAAAATGATACATAAAAAATTCTACAAAGACTTACATGATGAGCTTATGACTGTAGCATGGCATCCAAAAAGAGTTGTGGATTGGTGTTATGATATTGAGGAACAAGAAATTTATAATTCTTTACCGGATGAATAATAGGATATAATTACGTTATATAACCTAATAAATGGTTACATAACAAATTTTTAGGTTATTGCAATGATTTAATAAAAAAATGATAATTTAATAAATAAATAAAAAAATTAAAATAAAAAAAATATGGAAACAAAAAGAATTATTAAAGATTATTATAATGAAAAAAATCTGAGTTTTTGTGAATTTATAAAGTCAATCAAAGAAGATTTGTTAAAAAATATATCAAAAAATCGCGCTCTTATTGATGAAAAAAAATTCTGTATTTATTTTGAAATTAATTATGACAATTATGATGATGGTTATTATTATTATGCAGGTAGTATTGGTTATTTCTACGATATAAATTTTGGTGTGAATGGTATATGTGTTGATAAGTTTGTAAAAGATTTATTAAAATGCGCTAATGAAGATTATAATGAATGGTTAAAAGAATATGTTGATGATAATTTTGGAGGTGCTTATTATTATGTTAATGAAGATTATGTTCGTTTGGATGGTTATGATGAATATTATGGTAGAGTTGGAGAATTTAAAGGCTATTATGATAAGGAATGTAATATTAATAAGTTTGATAACAATTTTATTGTTGATTTATTGACTGTTGAGATATATGTAAATGATGATAAAATGTTACATAAAAATAAATTTTACAAAGACTTACATAATGATTTAATGGTTATAGCATGGCATCCAAGTAGATATTTAGATTGGTGTATTGATGTTGAGGAGTTAAAGTTTTTGAAAGAGTTATGGGGTGAAGATTGATAGGATATAATTATGTTGTATAACCCAACCAAGCGTTATATAACAAAACAAAAATAAATTTATCTAAATCTTAAACTAAAAGTTATTGGTGATCCTTTCAAATCAAATTTTTTCCATTCAGAGTCTAATATACTTAAATCAAAGTAATTAATTAAGTTATCATATTTTTTAACTGGAATTGTTGGATAATCTTTTGATGGTATGTTTGCTAGTAATTGTGATGATTGTATTTTTAAAAGTTCTGATTTTTTAGTATTCATATATGACATTCTATTATCAACTATGCTGCACATTAACCTCAAAGGTTCTTTTATATTCATATTAATTTCATATATTTTATTTCTATATAAAATTTCTGGTAAACCCAATGAATTTTGTAAACCTTCACTAAGTTTAATGCTAAATGATTTATTATTAATTATATAGTTAATATTATCACCGGCAAATATTAATATATTTTTACCTTTTTCATTTATACTAATTAATATTTTTATATCATTAATTGAATATGTTCCAGGATTTATTACTATTAATTTATTATTACTTTCATCAGTTATTGTTTCTACGTTTTTGAAATTAATCAATCTTTTGGTTTTTATATTACAATCAAGGAGTTGTATCTCTCGAAGATTTTCCAGAGGAGGATCTAAATAAATCCTAGTTTCAGAATCATACATTGTAATACTAAGCATTTTGTTTTGATTACATCATATTCATCTTTAAATCAAACCGTATTTTCTATAATCAAAACATTAACGAAATAAAAACCAAGATAATGCTCCGCCTAAAACCATAAATAATATAAGATTACTTTGATGTTGTGTTGTATCATTATTTTCTGTTTTAATTTCATCTATTTTATCATCATTTTTTTCTGTTGTTATTGGGTTTTGTTTAGTTTCAGTTTTATAAGGCAACAAAACCCTTGAAGATCCTAAACTATGACTTATTCCCACAGTTTTTGTTTCAGTATTTAATGAATTATTTATTCCAAATTTCATATATTCAGTTGCTTTCATTAATTTGTTATTATACCCAACCACACTTTCTGTATTTATAATCATATTACTTGGCATTAACCAAACTCCAGGAGCTACTGCTAAATCAAGTCTCAATTTAGTTTGATAAACGGATTGTTGATAATTTTTAACAGAATTAGAAATATCATTTTCTATAACAGAACTTTCAAATAAAGCTAAAAATTCTTGCTGAGTTTCTACTTCTCCACCAGCTCCACCGCCATTTTCATAAATTGGGTTTCTAGTATTAACTTGTGCTCCCAATATACAATAAACAAAAGCTTCAACAGATCTATTTAATCTCCCCAAACCAGCTTTTGTTAATCCATATCCGCTTTCCGGTATGAACCAAGCATATTTGAAATCAGCAAATTCAATATTGCGAAGTAATGAGATTAAATTACCATCTATTTTCTTCCCTCCATCATCAGAAAATTTTGCTGCTTCACTTGGCCATATATTAGCTTTAGGATCATAATTTCTTATAATTCTAACATTTTGATCTCCTCCTCCTTTTCCATCAGTTGCTCCCGATGGTTTGTATCCTTCGCCGTAATTAATGTATACATCTCCTAATCCTGCGTTTGCGCCACCTTTCCACCTAAAGTCTGCTAAAGGTTTATTCAAACCCTTAAAGTCTTGATTATTACTAAGACCAAATTCTGCGCACAATCTATTATATGCTAATTTGTTGTATGGATTATTTTTTAAAGAAAAAGTTTGTTCGCCTGGTAATGGTAATCTCATTTCATACAATATTCTCCTTATTGTGAAATATACATGAAACTTTATAAAACTACTAATAACTTTAGGATAATTTAAACTTTCAATGAGGCTTACACCGCATCCAGATGTTGCGCACCATACAGCCATATTTAGTTGTTGAGGCCAATGATTAATATTAGGTTTATTCAACCAAGTTCTACTCTCTTTTCCACTATAAAACGATATAACTTGAGATTTAAATATATTTCTCATAGGAGCATTGAATTTCTTTGTATCTGAAACATATATATCCAAAAAGTTTAACATTTTTGTTACATCGGGAGCGAAGTCATCGAATTTAACTGCTGGTATTGGATATGTTTGATTTGTAATTGATAAACTTTTTGGAAATGAATTAACCTTAACTTTATTTTCTAACCCTAAATCTTGCCATAATAATGTTTTCAAATTATTAGAAAGATTTTCAGTCCAAGTTTTTCCAGTAGGATCATCATTTGACATTATTATTGTTCCATTAACTTTCCACTTAATATATCCACCAAATGAATCATTAATAAATGTAAATTTATCAAGGTTAACATTTAGATACCTATTTCTAAAATCCGCCCATAGTGTCATTTTATTACTTTTAGAATAAGATGAAAAGTCTTTAGACTAGATAACCTCTTTTCTAATACCTGCAAAACAATTACATCCTACATCAGTTTTCTCATATGAAATTTTTAATGAGCGGGATCGGGCGTAGCCATCCCCAGCTAAGCTGGATTGGTTAATTCTTTTAATAGATCTGAACGAACGTCTCTTCTTATCTGTGACATGTCCAAGTTTTTTTCTGTATATCTATTAAATTTTTGTCTAATTTCTCGTTTTAGTTTTTGAAACTTTTCCAGTTCAGCTAAAATTATAGAAAATTCTTGATCTGATATTTTATTATCTTTCAAAGCTTTTGAAACCAAATCGTTTATTGTGTTTAATTTTGATTTTGCGATTGCAGTTGTTTGTTCATGTTTACTAACTTTATTTGAAATTCTTTTTGATGCATAACCAAATCCAACCGATAATCCACCAAAAACTCCACCAACAACACCCAAAGGAACACCAACAACAGCACCAAAACCAGTAAGTGAAGTTCCTAAACCACTTGCAGATAGAATAACTGAAATCAATCCTCCACAAACACTTATTCTTGTAAATATTCCTCTAGCTCTATTGTATTTTTTTCTTACATCTTCGTAATGTTTAATTTCTCTCTCAAGATTTTGTAATACTTCGCTTGATTTTTGCAATCTGAAAATAATTGGATCAACATTATTAGGTAGTTGAGGATAAATTTGATTGTAATCCGTCATATTGTATTTTACTGATAACCTTGATATTTTTAAACCTACTTTCTCTTATTTCCACTTTTCATTTGTTCAACAAAATATATAACAACCGCCATTATCAAAAGCCATGCATTCTTTCCTAAAAATCCAATAACCTGACCAGCTGTTTTGAATAAAAAGCTAACTATTGCACCAATCATTCCTGGTAATATTTCACCTAGTTTTTTACCTATAGTTTTCAATCCATTCCCTAAACCCTTACCCAAAGTAGATAAACCCTTTGAAAGATTAGAAACTATAACCCCAATTATTACACCCACAGCACTCACAACAGCAAATACTGTAAAACCATACTTTTTGAAAATGTATTTTATGCGATCGTGCAATGACATTCTATTTTGTATTCGTTCTTCCTCATCCTCTAAACTAGCCAAATCTTCTTCATTATTAACAATTTCTCTCTCTTCAGCTTCAATTTGGTTACTTTCCTCTGGTGTAATATTAGTTTTATCTCTTTTAATTTTTATATTTTCTTTTAGTTTATCAATTAAACCTTTTTTCTTTGTTTTTTCATTATTAATTGAATCTAAAACCTCTTCTGCTGAAGGTCCAAGGTTATTTCTTATTTTTTTTGTTTCCATTACTTTTTTGCTTACATTACCGTAGCTATCATAAAAATTATGCCATTTAACATTTTTAGGATCATCACGCATTATTCCAACTTGTAATTCACCAAAATCATTATACCTAAAATCAAACTTTGCTTTCGCTTTTGGGAATTTATTTTTAATCTCTTGCCAGGCTTGATCTTTGTTTCTTTGTATCTCCTCAATATCTTCTCCTGATACTTTTGTATATCCTTTTTTAGTTTTTGGTTTTGCACCACCAATTGAAGTTTCTTCTTCTTCATCATAACCAGGATTTTCAAAAGAGGTGGATGTTATTGTAGGTAAATAAATTGATTTATCATTATCATCATAATCATCATCATCTTTTAGGTCTTGTAGTTTAGTTGGATCTAAATCTTCTGGTAAATATCCTCCTTCTGCCATTATTTTTTTACTCATCAGTAATAAATCTTTATATACTTTAGATACACAAATCAAAATTATAAATATTTAATAAATTAAAAAATGAATTTATAATTAAAAAAGATAAAAAAAGTATAAATAAAATGATTAATGAAAGCACGCAATTAATAAATATTAATAATTTCATTCCAAAAGAGCGTATGATATTTTCTAAACCAATTTCAGGAGAGGTTCCTGGAACAAAACCCAAGATTGAATTTAAGCGAATCAATATTTTTACAAAAAATGAAGATGGAACAGAAGGAGAACTTGTTATTCCAACTAAACGTTTGTTTTCATATGGAGTTTCAGAAAATAGAAGCCAAGAAACAAATAAAGTTACAGGATATACTTTTCCTTTGTGTTTATGGAGTAAAGATGAGCCTACTCCTGAAGAGGAAAAATGGATTAATACTTTCAACGAAATAGTGGATTGTTGTATTGATCATTTGATAGAAAATAAAGAAAAAATTGACAAGTTTGAATTGGAAAGAAATGATCTTACAAAAACAAAGGGCGGTTTAAATCCACTATATTGGAAAATGGTAAAAATTACAGATGAACAAAATAAAACTTTTATGCGTAAAGTTGAGGGTCGAGGTCCAACATTATATGCAAAATTAATCTACTCAAAAAGAGAAGATAGGTTTCTAACAAATTTTTATAATATGAAAAACGGCGAATTAATGGAATATAAGGATTTAATGAATAAACGTTGTCGAACTGAATGCGTAATCAAAATTGATTCAATATTTATTGGAGCAAAAATAATTTCTCTTCAAGTAAAACTTTATGAAGCGTATGTTGAACCAAAAATTGAAATTAAAAAATTGTTGGCAAAACCAAAATATGATCCTGAAGTAATTATTTCTGATTGTAAATCATATAATGAATTTATGGAACAAGAAGAAGAAGATTCAGATACTGGAATCCTTTTTTAAAACTCAATAATAAATAGAATTATGTTATATAACCAAATTAACGGTTACATAACAAAAATAATATTATTTAAAATAATTTACTAACCGCATAACCCAACGCCAACATTCCTCCTCCAACATATAACATTTCACTATTCTTTTGATCATCGCTTGGTTTATAATAATCTGAAAATTTAGGTTCTTGCATTTGACTATATAATACAAATTGTTCATTTGTTTTTGAAATATTTTTTGATGCTTGATATTTTTCATCTTTTTTCTTCATTTTCCAATCCATTAGTTTTTGTCTTTTTTCCTGATATTCGGCGTAATCTCTTTGATATTTTTCCATTGCTTTATCGTGTCTTATTTTTTCTGTATCGGTTTTATTTCCCGATAAATATTTTGCGAGATATGACCCGCCAACAAATGCTGTTGAGTTTAATACTGCTCCTCCAACCATCATTGCTATTGATGCAAGTGCCATTATTATTTAATTTGCGGTTCCTCCCCTTTAGGTCGGTAAAATCTTTTGTTCCTCTAAATATGTTTTTAGATACATACTTCCAGACAATACAGCAACCCATTTTGCATAATTTGTAATACTTGAAGATGGATCGTTCAAAAATGATTCTTTCATAACTTTTTTAGCTACATAGCCAACTCCAGCTCCTAATCCGATAAGTACTGCAGAATCAGTAACAGTTTTCACAAGTTTGTTTTCGTTTGACATGATTTTTTACTAAATCAGTGAGAAATCTTTAGATACCTTTAGAGGTTTTGATTAAATTACATCATTCCAATTTTTGGTCTATCTGTAGGTTGTGGTATTTTTGATGGTTGAGGTAATTGAGGAACTTGAGATAAATCAGGTATTCTGTTTTTATAATATCTCATAAACATATCAAATGCTGTGAATCCTATTCCAACAATTGATAATACGGTTGTAAAAGATAGCTCTGGCAGCCACGCTTTATTAGATTCATTTTCTGTATTTTCATTTTGATGATCCGCGGCACGTAGGGTCTCTTGTTCACTTTTCATTTGCTCCGCGTTCCTTTTGGTCTCCCTTGCCAATGCTTCTTTTGCTTTTCTATTATATTCCGCTAATTTTTTACCAGCAGCAACTTTTTTTGGATCTTTTTCTTTATTTTTTGATGAATTAACTTCTTTAGGCGGTTCTCTAGTAATTTGCTCAACAGCTTCTTTTCCTCCTTCAGTTTGTTCAGACATTATTATTTAGATATCATAAATAAGTCTTTAGATATGCTTAGTTTACAGTATCAACACCTTCATAATTTTGCTTAGTATCTTGCTCAGTTGTGTTAGAATCAACTGTAATTGTTCTTGAAACTTCTTGTATTTTGTTGATTTTGATGTGTTTAGCAACTTGGAATAGACCGCTAGCAAGTGCTGCCAATCTTCCTGCCTTCAATGCTAAGAGACCTACAATGTTTGTTAGTTCACGATTAACCAAATCATCATTCTTCAAATCCTTACAAAGAGCTTCTATATCATCCACAGGAACCACATAAGAAATTATTTTAGAAACTAATTGAAGAGATGAATCTACCAATCCACCGCTAATTTTCTTTCCTAATACTGCCTGATAACGATTATAATATTTTTCAACATCTTTTACTGATAATTTTTTTACATCACCCAGACTCATATCAACTCCTAAATATTCTTTTGTAGTTCCAAGAGATGCAAGAATAGCTAGTGATTCTTGTTTGATTTCAAGATCCTCACTTTGATTGGTATCATTTTTTACCTCAGTTTTTTCTTTAATGTAATCTTCAATTTTTGACATTTTTTAATACAACATTGATTCTTTTAGATCACTTCAGGGATCTCCAAATAACATTTGAACGGGAATCGTAAAGATAAACATAGTCTAGAATATTTTTCTTTTTTCAGGAGTTCTACAAATTTTTTACATGTTTCAGAATCCAAATCACCTCCATAATCTTCGAATAGCATCTTCATTCCTTTTTGAGATGGATTATGAAAAGTAACAACGCAGGCAACATTTTCTCGGAACGGTTTTGCAATCGATGTTAATTGTTGAGTTAAAACCCAAACTGATAAACCATGATGTCTTCCAGAAAATGCTAAATCTATAAACTTATTAGATCTTTTCTTCAGATCATTAGAAACAGCGCAATCATCTAAAATTATTAGTGTATTTGTTCCAGAAAATAAAGTTTGACAATCAGTTAATAAATCATTAATCTCATCAATGTTACTTGCATCAGGCGATAATACAAAGAAACGTTTATCTCCTCGCGCAAAATCATGATATGTTTTATTTTTATAATAAGTGGGGCATATTAAAACAATGTAATCAAAAAGTTTTCGAAATTGACCTCGAAGCTGATCAATTAGATACTTTGTTTTACCGCAATTTGTTGGTCCAGTTATAATACAATGGAATGGTAATTTTTCTCTTAGTTCTTCCATGATTTTGTATCATAACTAAAGGTTTTTTTAAGTTAGGTTCTTCCCTCACTATGTTCGGTCAGTACTTTATTGATCGTAAAGATGAATTCATAATCTCCATCATTGCATCTGCTACAACAAACATATGACATGTTACAGTTCCAGATCCGCTTTGTTTTCGTTTAATTTCTATTTTTACACCATCGTGTGTATTATTTAGAGCTAGTCCTCCACCATGAATACCATTATCAGGGTGAGTTCTCGTATCAACCCAAAGAGCAAACTTATCCGCATAAAAATCCTTTTCTTTCAATGAAATTTGTAAACCATCATCTCTATGAAATCGTTTTTTCACAGATTCCCAAAGATCTGATGGAATCATTCCCCTAGAGTATATTCGATTTGGAACACCATCAACATCAATATTAACAGAAGATATACCTGGGTTATAAAAATTTTCAGAATCTCTTGCTCCTGCAGCTTGTGGTAATAAAAACAAACATAATACCCCAGTCATTGATCTTCTTGGTAAATTAATATGTTGATTAATAACGCCATCACCACCTATTGAAAATGTAAAAGTTTTGTGTAAAGTAATATTTTCATAAAAGAATCCTTTACCAACTTGATATGTTGATTGCGCTTCTCTCGCCAAGTATTCGCTTGAAATTGAAGAATATTCTAACTCTAAGTTTTTGATTGAATATGATGGTGTTTTAGTTGTATCAGAATAAATAAGAATATTACTAATTGGAGCAAGTGTAATCTCAAATATTAAATGATTTTCTAATGCTTTTGGATAAAAAACACCATGATCGTTTAAAATAGGATGATTTATTGGTATTCTATACTTTGAACCGTGAACATTAGCGAGAGCAACTTCTTTTACATCTTGTGTTTTTGCATCACCGGCTTTTGTTCTAAGTTTTCTAATATTTAGAGAAGAAATACCTTGTTTTAATTTATCTTCTCGCTCTTCTTCGGTTAAAAATAAATCGTGATATGTTTGAAATAGATCATATCTTTGAGTATCCTGTAATGTTTCACCACCAAAAAGAACTTTTAGTCTGGATACAAGATTACTTCCTAAATTATTAACAACCGTATTATTTGCGTGGCCCTCAACATCTAAATCAAATAGAAGAGATACACTTCCTGGAACAATCACTAAATTCTCAGAAAGTTTTGGAATATTTATATATAATGTTTCTCCTGGGCTGGCTGTGGATGGATTTAGAGTAATTCTATTCAATGTTGATTCCGCTTTCAAACCAAATGGTTCCTTTGGAATTCTGTTTGGATTAATTTTTTCAGACGTCATTGTAATTTATAAGATACTTTGTTTAACCTTTAAACCCCTTTGCTCTATTATTCTCTAATCTATTAATATGTTTTAATAACTTTTCTCTCGCACTGGGAATTAAAATCATAAAATTAAAAATATCATCACCATCTTCCATATCTAGAATTTTTTTAATGATAATTTTTTTCATAATGTTAATTTGATATCTTGAAAAAATTATTTTTTCTTCCTCCATTTTAATTTATAAGATACTTTGTTAATTTTTTAAATGAGTAACGAAAAGATACTTTCAAAAATATATTATTCAACTGAAGGATATTGGAAAGGATATTCTGCTATTAATAAATTAGCTGAGAAGGCGAAAGTAAGTCAAGATTCAGCAAAACAATGGTTGCAAAAACAAGCAATATGGCAAATATATCTACCTCCACCAAAATATATACCTAGACCTCACTGGACTGTGAATAAACCAAATCAGATTCATCAAGCAGATTTATTATTTTTACCGCATGATAGAGTTGGGAGAAAAACATATAAATATGCATTAGTTGTGGTTGATGTTGCCTCAAGATATAAAGATGCAGAACCATTAACCTCAAAAGAAAGTAGAGAAATTTCAAATGCTTTTGAAAAAATATATTCTAGAAAAATAGACCGCGAAGCGAAGTTAAAATATCCTAAAACATTAATGGTTGATCCAGGAAAAGAATTTATGGGTGAGGTTACAAAACTTATGAATTATCATAATGTAAAAATACAGAGAAGTGAAGCTGGAAATCATAGAGCACAAGCGTTTGTTGAAAGAGCAAACAGAATATTAGGTGAAAGATTATTTAGTCATCAATACGCGCAAGAAATGGTTAGTGATGATCGATCACGAGTATGGGTTAAAAGATTACCTAATATTCTAAAAACTTTGAATAATACACCAACTAGATTAACCGGTAAAGAGCCCATTAAGACAATAAAAATGAAAGAGGTTGATATTGAAACTAAAAAATATAATAGAGTGGTTGGTCTTGGTGAGGTTAGATTGCCTCCTATTGTTAAAGTTAGATATTTATTATCTCCCGGCGAACTCGAAGGTGGTGAAAAAAGACGCGCCACAGATCCAATTTGGAGTATAAAAATTTATAATATTTCAAGAAGCGTAATTTCGCCTAATCAGCCGGTTTTATATTATTTACAAGATGGACCGCAACGAGGATTTGTTCGTGAAGAATTACAGGTTATTCCTTATGATACAGAACTTCCACCAGATTCTGTTTTGGTAAGATAATGACCAATAGCTAAAGTATGTATTCCATCTTCACAAATTATTCTCTTGTCATCATTAGCAGATAATGCAACTTTATTAATGGTTTCTGAAAAAACATCGTGCTGGCGGCTTCTAATTACTTTCATCTGTCTGTATTGTTCTTTACATTCGAATAAACATTTCTTATAATCATCAAAGCTTATGCTCATTTTTACTACTGCCTTCTTCATTCCCTTACATTTCTTTTCTTCTTCACCTTCATCCATTTTGTAAGAGTATAGCTTAGCTCGTAGACCTACAAATTCTGTTATCTGTTTGCCCCCTGCCTCATCTTTAAACATATTGATGACTTTTTTGTTTACACCTGTCTCAATACCTGATGGATGTTTTTTAGGAAAATTGGAAGTATCAAACATTTCTCGAACATCTTGACTAATATCTTTATAGAAATCTTCTGTTTGTATTACATATGCAAGGCTGTCTGTATCTGTAAACAGCAATTTTGCTTTTTCTCCATATTTTGGTTTTATATAATTATAATGAAAGTTGTACATTATTGTTTTACTTAGATCCAGAATACACATACCTAAGTAAACAGGTTTATTAAATACTAACTTTGTTTTCTTCATATGAATTGCCACAAGATTTTCAGAAAATATAGTACGATGTTGATAGTTTGGTTTTGATATTAATTTTTTTGCATCTTTTTCATTAGTAACTAATTTAATATCAACCCTATTTCTAATGTTTTCCATTGTTTTTCCAAATACGCTGTTATTCATAAGTTTAAAAAAATCTTTCTCAAAATCATTATTTGCTTTGGCTCTGAGATTGGTATTCAATTCAATGTATGGTTTTAACCAGGCTGACTCTTTGAATTTAATACCTCTATGAATTTTTGTAATTTTTAATCCAAGACTTTCATAAAGTTTTAGTGTTTCATGATTAACAACATAATTTTCCTTATTATTTAGGTTTGGAATCAATTTCTCAACCTTATTAACTAAAAGTCTCTCTGGAGCAAGCGGGTAATCATTATGTAGTTTATGAAGTTTATGTGAATATTCTAAATTAACCTCAAGTATGCAGGGAATATTTTTCCAGTATGCAATCTCCTTTTCATTCATACATTTAAAACCATGAGTAGGTAGTGGTCTACTCATTGCTCCCCCATATAAATTATTTGCATCGAGATATATAATATAATTTATTACTTTGTTAATATCAAAGTTTTTCATGTAGGGGTTGTTTGCTTTGCCATATCTAGTAGAAATCATAGATACACCGCCCCTAATACCTTTCTCAATCATAAGCAGCATATCTATGTCAGTTAGCAACTCTAAATTCACTTTTGTTATCTTTAATGCAGCATCCCAAGCTAGTCCAGGTGCTGTATAATAGTGTGCAGGATCTAATCCATAGTTTTTACTACAAACATCTCTAAAGTTTTCAAACACATCAGCTAAAAGTAATACATCAGTCTCAAGATAAAGATCATGATAATCCCTCATAGTTTCCATATTGAAAGTTTCCCAAACATTTTGCGCATGTTTATAATCATTATCGGATATATTTTCATCGTTTAGTATTGAATAGAATGCATCCTTTGACGGAAGTTGAGTTGTGTTGAGTTTATCCAATCCATCAAACCAATCATATGGATATACACCCTTTCTCAACAATAACTTTAATTCTTCACCTTTATAGAAATTATTTAAGTTTTTGAAAGATTCTTTTGGTAAATTAGCTACTAATTTTTCTAGACTTGTTGACATAAATTTAAATGAATCAATGAATCTAATATCTCGCTTCACCTCAATTTTCTTACCTTCTTTATTTGTAAATGTATCAACCACAATCTGTTTTGTGAAAGAAATATACTTTTCTTCATTATTTGGTATGCAGTTTATTTTACCTTCTTTTACACCAAGATTTTTGATAAAAATATGCGCATCATATCCAGATAGGTTGTGAAATATTACTGGGAAGAACTTTGGAATCTTGTAATTTAAGTTACATTCGTTATGAGCTGCTCCTCTATACTTTCCTGTAAGGTGACAGTGATCAAATACCTTATCTTCTCCTAATTCTCTCTCACATATATGGCAGTGTGTTGCATTTTCATATTCTTTTTTATCCATTTCTGATATATTCTCCGCTTTTTTATGGTATTTTGTATTATTATAAATTTTCTTAATATCTTTCTCTAAATTATCAACAAATATCTTTGGCATATCATCATCTGGAGATTTAGCAGTGTATTTTACAAGTTTAGGCAGAAATATTTTATCATCAAAAGACTTTATTAGATAGCTGAATCCTGACGCTTTATGTTTCTGGTATTGATTAGTAAAACTTTCTCTTTTATCTGGTTCGCAGGTATGTATTTTCTCTGTAATGCATTCAAAATCTGCATATACGACAAATGGTACGCGCATTTTTCTATTATAATTCTTGAATTTAATATACAAAGGGTTTCCATCATCATCTTTTGGCATATCAATTTTTACTTCTTCATTTGCGACACAATATTCAAGATGTTTTTCTAAAGATTTTTCTGTAGGAAATGAATTGTAACATCTTCGGCAAAATTCACGTTTGTGTTGTTTATTATTTATTTTTGATGAAACAAGTCTACTAAAATTCTTTATCCAACAGTAATGACTATTTCCTTCATCATTAGTTAATAGAAGTAATTCAATCATATAACCGCGTTGTTTTTTACTTATTCTCAAAGGGTATACTTCTCCTTTATCTTCATTATATCCATGTAAATTAATCGCATAGTAGGAATTTTGCTTTTCAAACTTATCAATATCTTTCAATTTAGCGGGGAACTCTATTTTTAACCAATCAAAATTATTTGAATTTTCTATCATTTCTTTGTTTAATCTTTCTGGATGTATTTTTTGTATGTAAACAGCAGAGGTTACAGCCCACTTAAAACACTCGTGATCATTTTCATTCTTAACATTTATAATAGCCTTTTTTTCTGCTAATTTTAATGGTAATTTAATATAAGAACTTCCAGAAATAGGCTCGTAGGGATCGATGTTGATATCAAAGTATTTAACTTGATCGAATATCCAACCAGTACCTTTTTTCTGAAACTTTTCAACCAATTCAAGTAAACGATTTTTCATAGTATCAAATAATTCAAAGAAATCAGTTGATAATGTAACAGTTTCTACTAATGTATGAAAGTAACCAAAGTCTTCATCAATCTGTCCTGTAGCTGGATTCTCTTTTTTAAACTTACAACAATATAAAAATTTCACCTTGATCGGTTTCTTTTTCTGGTTAATCAGATTAAGAACTTTTGGTTTGATATGATTTAAAAACTCCTCAGGCCCATATCCTTTTTTACCCTCTATCCTGTAAGTTTTCAAATAACCTCTTAATGCTGTTTGTTGTTCTTCTATATTAAATTTTCTTTCTGACAATTCATCACTCACACTATCAGATATAGTTACCTTTTTTCTAGGTTTAAGTTTTGTTTGCTTTTTATTTGTAAGTTTTATTATATTTTCATTGGTTAAATCTGCAAGCTTTTTAGAAAACTCATCTTTATCCAACACCTGAAATGAATAATTTCCCCAATTAAAAGTTTTGTTTGATTTTTGTGGTTTGAGAGGTGCTAGAATTGGAACATTAATCTTGGGTATTGGCTCATCAAGAATAGACCGCAAAGGTTTATTATCTAGAGCTGTAGAAATTTCTGGAATTTTACGCAACTCTTTTAGAATTTTATTATTAGATAATTTCTTACCTTTTTCTTTAATAATTTTATTTAGCTGTTTTACTATTAATCTTTTTAAACTTTCACCATTTTCATCTATAGCTTTTTTTAGCTGTTCTACAAGATTTAATCTTTGTTTCTGATTCATATTAATAAATATTTTTTATTTGTTTAAACCTTTTTTTATTCAAATTTTTTCTCCAAATTTTTAACAAATTTAAAATTGATTTTTATTATTTATTTATTAAAATTGCTCGAAAAATCTTTTATTTTTAATAAAAATCTTCAACAAATAAAAAATTGATTTTTATTATTTATTTATTAAAATTTGTCCTAGAATCGGCCTTTTAGGACTACTAATGGACACCGTACTATTTGCAACAAATAAAAGAAAGTAACGAGTTGTAGTGAACCACGTTAAGCTCATCCAAATTATTTAAGTCGGACTTACGCTCAGACAAACACTTCTAAGTTCGATCTTATCAGTTTAAAATGGTACCGGTACTTTAGGTCTGTGGTAATAAGCTCTTATTTTATACCATAATTAGAACAGTTTAATTGTGGACAGTATGAACTTCTCAATGAACATATATGCCAATTGAAATGGTCAATTAAGTTACCGAAAATACAACAAAAATTTACAATATTGACATATTTAAAGTGCATAGCATTTATCTCTTACATACATTTTTATTTTCTGCTCATAATTTTGATTCTTTGAATTAAGATTTTAAGGGGGTCGGTGTAATTATAAATGGGGTCACTCAGCTCGCCCGTTTATGAATGAAAATTCAAAAGATTTAACTGCACTGCATTACTTTAAGGAATAACACTTCTTCAAGTCAGGCGGAACTGAAGCATAATAACATACTTTGACCGTTTCCATGGAAACTGTCCCTTTCAAACAATACATCAATCGGATATTTTCTTGTGTTGGGGTTATGAAATACGGGTGTTTATAGGTGCGGCACTTGCAGAGAATGTCGCTGGAACTTCATGGAACCTAAACATTCTGCAACGCGCCTTGAGTCGGCCGTTTTGAAAAAATGAGTGATGTTAAGTTAAGCTCTAGTGATGTCTGTGCCGGGCAAATAGCCACCTCGTTCTATTGAACAACTGACACAATTTGTAAAATTGTTTCAGTTTGATGGAACGCAAGTGAATCGTGTTTATTCTGTGAACAAGTATGTGTTGCGCCCAATGAACCGTTCCGATATCCCAAGTATATCATGTTTACTATTTTTCCCGGCCCCTTTAATCTATTAAAATCTAGCAAATTCTAAGCAAAACTAAAAACAACTCTTAAGTAAAATCTTTTCCATTTTAAAATGTTAAAAATTTTCACATAATGAGCGATGTTAAGTTGTATCAGCTGTCTTAAAAGCTCTGATGTCTGTGATGAGTGACCGTTTTTACATCATTTCTTATACCAAAGCTTTCTTGTTTCAGTTCCATATTAAAACCCCGAAAGAAATCATTAAACTGATGGAGAGGTTGATATACAAACTCCTGTGAAAAGGTTCCGATAAAGTAACTAAAATCTCTTTAATATAATCAACCCGTTAACGAGCATTGGTATATTAAATCTTACAGATCTTCAAACGGACATTAACGTTTTTAGGAATCTCTGGGACTGATTTAAAGTGTTTTCGATTAGCGAGTGGTCCATAAATTCTTATTTCACATTTCATAAGAAAATTAGGAGGGAAATTGATTTTTAGTTGTAGCCAGACGTTCTAGAAAGCGTACACTCGGGCTACACTCCTTATGTTACGTCTTCGAACAAACTTGAATGTGTCAGTTCATGCTAAAGGTTGGTATTACTTTCTAAACTGCTTACCGAAAATAACTTATTTATGCTCTAAAACTCTAAAATCCCGAAACACACATAGAGATAAATCATAATGAATTAATTGTTATTGGAGTAATAGGTCTAGCGGTGCCATAAAATACGACCTCTACAACACAGCTTATATTATGCAGAAATATAAGTGGTAGAAAATACAAAGCAAGTTTAAACTCACTCTTACAAAAACTGAATAAATTAAATTCCAATGTGCAAAGGTACATAAAGATGCGAGTCGACTTTATCACGAACATAGCCGTCTTTAGCTGAGTCAGTCGAATTTCCACCTTCCGTGAACATTGAAAAGCCGATCTGGAACGTTCAAATTTGCAGCGGAAGTAGCTGCTCCGGACCAAGGGACGGTCCATTAGAAAAGTGATGGGGGGGGGGTGGGGAAAAAACCAAAAAAAATTCATGCAAGGGAAAATGCCAAGAAAAAAAATTCATGCAAAGAAGAAGGTAAAAAAAAATTCATGCAGAAGAAAGGTCCAATTGTAACTTTTTCACACGTAGTAAAAAAAATTCGCGCAGAGGGGTTCACCTGAAAAAAAAAATTCCTGCACAAGCAGTGAGCGAAAAAAAAAATTCGTGCAAGCTGAAAAGGATCAGAATAGCAAACAAAAGTATGGAACTGTCGAGTGTTTAAACGCAAGAAAACGCAAGGTTCATAAACAATGCAGAACGTCTCTGGAAGTAATGACGCTATAAATCTACTTCGCTTAATTCATTCTTTGATTGTGTCTCTTCTCATCTAGTAATTGCAGCAGGCTTTCGCTTCCTTATAATTTCAGAGATATCCTGTCGTTTCAATAACTTGTCTTACTTCAACATCAAGCGGTAATCTTTTAATTTATCGCTACTACATACAAGTAACTGGGCAGTTACACCCAATAAGTGTGTCCTTTGTTGGCATGTAACTTTAGAAAAGCTTAAAATTACTGAACAGCATAGTCCCTGTTGTTCATCTGGCATTAAACCCAGATTCGGAAGGCTACAAATCACTTAAAATCTTACTTATCAATTAAAAGAAAACAAACATGTTTCTAGCCAATGAATAATACATAAAGAGAAATTGTTCTTTGCTAGGATCAAGACTCCCACGTTATGAAACGATTCCCGTAAGGAACTTAGGATCTCAGACCAATGTTCGATAATTTACAGCTCAACTAGCAACATCAACCATTGCATGGAAGCTTCTCGTAAATGAAGCGTTTTTTTTTTCAAAGAAATCAGCACTGCTTACAAACTGAACACAGTTATTAAACATTTTCAAACTTTACTTACTAGTAGATTGGACAGCGCTTGAGTCCAGAGAGCGGGGCTTGGACCTAGTAGGGAGAACAAGGACATATGCATATAATGAACCAGTTTGGAGTTGGTCGCCATATTGAATGACTTTACGACCGACCACCATATTGAATGTTTTCCTTTAACATGGCCATATAGAATATATGACGTTAAGGTTGCCATGTTGAATGGATTACGTTATGGTCGCCATATTGAGTTTATAAACAGCGCCGGAAAAAGGGGTATAAATTACAGTAAACACCCGAGAAAATCGCTGTTCTCTTAAAGGAAATTATGCATGCGGACCGGGCATGTTGAGGCGCGCATACAGCAAGGCACTAATATATTGAATATACCTTTACAGCAACCGCACTACGCATAGTTTCACGTTTAAAAGAATAGTTTATTGTTCACACAAATAAAAATACAGTTCAGTAACACTGTCCTTCAATTATAGTAAAATGAGACTCCAGTGTCCTTGTCTGTAGCTTTATATAATGGTGGAATGTCCTTTTTGACATCTTCTATGACGACAAATTGTCTCAGTAGCTTGGGTTTTATCGGTTGTTGGTTGTTGGACTGCCCGTGATGAGATGTGTAATAAGGCTCTTCATCTGCCAACTGAAATTCGAAGGCAAAGAGTAGTCAATGCCTGTTTAATTGTCACGCTCCGTTAGTCAGTCGTTCATCATGCTAATATCTGTTGCTTGCGGGTACTTGATTTTGCATGAAGGATTAACACACCTTTTGTTTAAGGCGTAAATCATAGAGAACACTATTAACAAGCTTTTAGACACATTAGGATGAAAGACAACAAGAGTTGTGTTGAGTTTCTCTTAATTAATTGAAATGTTGTAAAAACACCTATGAAAGCAATGCAAATCCTAGTAAGGAGTTATAACTTACATTCTGTGCGGATAGCGGTAACTTTGAACAGAGCACATGAAGATGTTCACGAGCGCTGTCGGCGATACCGTTTAACGGTGTTGTATTCACATGTGGAGGGTTGAGATCCCATTTCTTTAGCAAGCCAACATCCAGAAATATATGATGAAATGATCATGGACTAATTGTTTAAAAGAAGGTGTGGTCATCAATGAAATTATTTGACATAAAGGACAAACGTATTTGAAAAGAAGTTCTGAATTCGCGTGTACTCAATAAAAGTGGTTGTGGTCCTCAGGGAAATTATTAGATATTAAAAGACAGATTTGAAAAGAGGTATTGAAATAAAACGAACAACGTGTTTAAAATTTCGGTTTAAGTGTCCAAGATCTAAGCGCTGAGCACTTCCAGTCTTTTACCGGCGATTTAATTAGCGGTTGTGAAGCAAAACAGGCCGAATCAGGTCCAACAAAAACTAAGATAAACCTGGCAACAAACAGCGTGGGATCAGTGAACAATCATTGGTGCATTTTTTTTTTACCGGATTATATTGCTTTGTTTTGTTACCTATAGCATCAGTGAAAGGTTTATTGGCGTTTCGCTGAACTCAGCAAACGCTTACGGTCAACGATCATTGGATAACTCCGATCAGGGGATCTTGCATAAAGGTCAACCAAGGTCGACAAAAACTGAACACACTGCGCAACTGTGTAAACCTTTTTCTGCAATTGCAATAGAAAAGGTTGTTTCAAGCCAAAACAAATCTTGTTTCATCTAGTTTTAATTTCTGTTATCAGCACTGCGTATATGCTTGGAGCAATTTAAAGTTGCTCTTTGAAAGCAGTTTCACCTCACTGCAGAAACTCGGAGGTACTTTTCTAAATTGTTTACAACAGTGACAATTTCTTCTTTTTTTTAGTACAAACTATCCTGCTCACTCAGGATTGAGCATTGCTCCTCAAATTCACAATAACGAGAGTCGGTTTCTCGGACGAAAACAGAAAGGCATGTTTATTACTACGAGTTGGTAAGAATGAACTTTGTATAGGAACGTGCTCTGGAATAAGAGAGCAATCTATTCCTACTCGCAAAAGATGGAGCATTGCTCCTCAAATTCACAATAATGAGAGTCGGTTTCTCGGATGAAAAAAAAGCTTGTTCTACTACGAGTTGGTAAGAATGAACTTTGTATAGGAACGTGCTCTGGAATAAGAGAGCAGTCTATTCCTACTCGCAAAAGATGGAGCATTGCTCTCAAACTGCAGAGTATCGGCATGGATGCTCGCATTAAAACCAAAACGTGTGTTTGAGTAAGGTTTCACAATAAACACCGACCAGAAGATCTAATTTTTTGTGGCAACAAAATACACAAAATGAATTTGGCGATGGGGGAGAAATTTTGCTCCACTGTTTGTTTATTCGCATCGTTGGAGAAAAGCTGGAGCCACATAATTCCAAGTTGACAATAATAATTTTATTAACCAGCTGATCGTAACAGATGAAAATGTACAAATGCTCAATGAATAAAGTTGACAATAATAATTTTATTAAGTGTGCAAGTGACAGACCTTTATATAGTGTGGCTTAAAAACCTGTTTTCTACTGGTGCTCTTCATTAAAAATTCGGTCCAACCAGTACCAACAGGTATCACTGAACGGTTCAGGCTGGGTCATGACTTCTAAAATGCGTTGTCTTTCTTCCTGAGGATTGACATCAAGCCAGTCTTGACAATCAGGCGCTGTTAAATCGAGAATGTCTAATAAATCATGCCATAACCAGTACGCAAAATCTCGATGTTCATCCAGATGTGTCAGACCATCGTTTAGCCGGGACGATTTTCTAATTCCACGGCACGCTACATAGGTCAAACAAATCCAGTAGGCTTGTTGGACTTTCTCTTCCATGTCTTCTACGGTATCACGGTACGCATTGGTCTTGATGTTGGGAACCATGATGTTATGAACTCTCTACCTTTTTCCGCATTAGTTATATAGTGTTTAAAGAGAACCGGTTTAGTAAGGTTCCCATTGTCTGTTGCTACGTAATCGTGCTACCATAGGTGTTCTTGCTTTTCTTTTTTTCTTTTTTCTTTCCAGTGTGGATAAAGGTGTTTCCAAGAAAACCGGTTTTCCGGAAAACAATGGCGTCTCTTCCTGAACCGGTTTATCCTGTTTTCTTTTTAATTCAGATCTGGCAACAGGACGAGGAATTTTAGACGTTGAAGCTGTCCCCTCCCCTGTGCTGGAGGTGGAAGGGGTGGCTGGAATTAGTTTTGTCGGCGGTGGTAGAACGACAGGTGGAGCAACCGTTGTTTTGCTCTTCATCTGTTTCGTCAAGCCTTGATATCTTTGTGTAAGGTGTTCTAATAGAACAATTTTTTGGTCTTCTGGCAACTTAGACTCTATGATGTGTTTCATGTCCTGATCCAAGCGCGTCAGCGTAGGTAGTTGAGGTGGAGCGTTCAATCGATGTTCCGTTTCCATACTATGCATCAACTGTTCCGGAATCATCACCATCTTTTGTGCATGTTTCATGTTCAAACTTTGCGCCAGCAGTGTAACGAAAGTGGTGATCGTTGTGTGTCAAGTCAACAGAGCATTGCCTCGTACGATGCTAACCGTTTAAATGGACTGTTTGCTTCAAGGATGGCCCCTTTAAATTACTTAGATTCTGTACTGAAACAAGCCGTTTTGCATGTGCTCAGGGGGTGATCCCTTAGGTAATTTTGCTTCCTTGAAGAGCCTATTCAATAAATGTTTCCGTTTGTTCACTGATGCTTCCGTGGCCTCCTGGAAGTCCATGTCATCTTTGTTCATGTAGCGTGTTTGCGTTTTCATGATTTCTTTGTGCACGGGATCCGCTTCCAACTCGTTAAACCATGTGAGATAGGAAATATACAGCTTTCGCATTCTCTTCCTGTAGGCAGGAAGTAATTCATTGAAGGCCTCTACCTCTGCAATATCTTCGGACACCCCTTGTAGCGTGCGGATGTTCACTTGCTCTTGAAATTGTGATTCAAGATCATTCACAGCCTCACAGAGCAGCTTATGCTAAGGGTTCTTTTCAGGCTCCTTGTCGCTATCTAAAGTGGTATCTTCACTCTGCTCCCCTTCGCTTACATTGCGCTCATCTCCGCTACTGTCTTCATCCTCGCTTCCCATTTCCCCCATTTTGTCATTACCGGGAAATTCTGTAGAATCCTCTTCAGTTGAAGAGAAACTCTCATATTGCTCTTCCATTGAACGATTGGGACAGTAATGCTTTTCGTGGCGGTCTCTGTTGTAGCTGCGATTAAATACTTTTGGACAGAACTGACAAAAATACTCCATCATAGGACTCTGCGTGATGTGAACCGAACGCTCTTTTTCTTCAAAATGAGCACGGTGCTCCTGGTCCTGCTCTTTCTACTACTCTTCTTTTGAGCTGAGCCGCCAACTATTGAATTAATCAGAAAAGAAACGCGAGTATATTTTACCCAGGAAAGAGTTTCACTTAGGTATTTGGCATGTAACCGTATTATACCCTTGTAATTATAAGTGGTCTGTACTAAATTTATACTTGCCTGGTTTTTCTTTTTCGACAAAGTATACAAGAGTGAGGACAACACTTGTTATTCCATCATTCGTTTATTATATACATTATCAAATCAATGCATGTAAGTATGCTCACTCCTTCCGTTTTAAAAGTAAAATTCGTTTACAAGCTCGTTCACTAGCAAATCGAGATCAACATTTTGCTGCTTTTTCATTAGATTGTCTTGAGGAGTACGAATCTCGATAAGACTGTCAAAATCTATGAGCTCTGTCTCAGAAGATCCAGCACTGTCACAATGTTCTGCAGTAGAAAACGTGGTTACTTCATTAAAAACATAATATATGGCTCTGAGGATCCGATCCTTTAAGTCACTGTTCTCTTTGTAGTGTTCGAGCTCTAAGACGGAAAGATAAATCCAGTTCCTTGGAAACTGAGTGAGCTCTGTCAGGTAATCTTCCCAATCGTTGTGAAGGGTGAATCCGAGAGCGGTGCATACTTGCCTTGAAATGTTTAAAACACGCAGCAGGTCCATCATGTCCATCCGGCGCCCGGTCGAAATAATAACTCCAAGCATCCTCTTGGTCCATCATCAAGCATGAATGATGTCTTTGGCTTGGGTGATTTGTTTCACAGCCATAACAAGAATCCATCTTTGCTTGATGAACGGCTTCATCACAAACAGCAGCATACGCAAGACGAAAAATATGACCAACCAAGACTGCTAAACGTTGCTGCGTCACTTTCTCGACCTCATCAACTGCAGGTAACAGAGATTGAGGAGGTTGGATCTCAATATGTGATGCCATGTTTGTGTTACTGCTCTCGTATCCAGTTGTATGAAGTAAAGTAGACCTGTACCAGCTGTCATATTTATATGTTGGGGTAGCGATCCTAGAGATCACTGCCCAAACACGTTTTTGTAGTGTAACCGTTTACACAGTAGCTTTGTGTAAGCTCTATTCTTCATCATCGACCTGTTATCCGTCTAATACGAGCAGCAGAGGGTAAACTGGTCTTACCGGAAAAACAGATTTTTCAAGCACACCGTGGGTAACAACTCGGCCAGACACGCTTGTTATCGACTCTTCTTTTCATGCCAAGTTCCGTTGCAAATCGGTTGCAAACAAAAACATCCATAGTCATTCCAGGACAAGCTCTGTTCATCTTATCTCCTTCCTGTTTATTCATTGAGCATTTGTACATTTTCATCTGTCACGATCAGCTGGTTAATAAAATTATTATTGTCAACTTGGAACTATGTGGCTCCAGCTTTTCTCCAACGATGCGAATAAACAAACAGTGGAGCAAAATTTCTCCCCCATCGCCAAATTCATTCTGTGTATTTTGTTGCCACAAAAAATTAGATCTTCTGGTCGGTGTTTATTGTGAAACCTTACTCAAACACACGTTTTGGTTTTAATGCGAGCATCCATGCCGATACTCTGCAGTTTGAGAGCAATGCTCCATCTTTTGCGAGTAGGAATAGACTGCTCTCTTATTCCAGAGCACGTTCCTATACAAAGTTCATTCTTACCATCTCGTAGTAGAACAAGCTTTTTTTCATCCGAGAAACCGACTCTCATTATTGTGAATTTGAGGAGCAATGCTCCATCTTTTGCGAGTAGGAATACTGATTGCTCTCTTATTCCAGAGCACGTTCCTATACAAAGTTCATTCTTACCAACTCGTAGTAAACCATGCCTTTCTGTTTTCGTCCGAAAAACCGACTCTCGTTATTGTGAATTTGAGGAGCAATGCCCAATCCTGAGTGAGCAGGATAGTTTGTACTAAAAAAAAGAAGAAATTGTCACTGTTGTAAACAATTTAGAAAAGCACCTCCGAGTTTCTGCAGTAAGGTGAAACTGCTTTCAAAGAGCAACTTTAAATTGCTCCAAGCATATACGCAGTGCTGATAACAGAAATTAAAACTAGATGAAACAAGATTTGTTTTGGCTTGAAACAACCTTTTCTATTGCAATTGCAGAAAAAGGTTTACACAGTTGCGCAGTGTGTTCAGTTTTTGTCGACCTTGGTTGACCTCTATGCAAGATCACCTGATCGGAGTTATCCAATGATCGTTGACCGTAAGCGTTTGCTGAGTTCAGCGAAACGCCAATAAACTTTTCACTGATGCTATAGGTAACAAAACAAAGCAATATAATCCGGTAAAAAAAAATGCACCAATGATTGTTCACTGATCCCACGCTGTTTGTTGCCAGGTTTATCTTAGTTTTTGTTGGACCTGATTCGGCCTGTTTTGCTTCACAACCGCTAATTAAATCGCCGCTAAAAGACTGGAAGTGCTCAGCGCTTAGATCTTGGACACTTAAACCGAAATTTTAAACACGTTGTTCGTTTTATTTCAATACCTCTTTTCAAATCTGTCTTTTAATATCTAATAATTTCCCTGAGGACCACAACCACTTTTATTGAGTACACGCGAATTCAGAACTTCTTTTCAAATACGTTTGTCCTTTATGTCAAATAATTTCCTTGATGACCACACCATAGTTAGTAGAGGAGACTGGTTAGGAAACTCGGCGAACTTCAAAGAGATATGTCTTTGTTTACGATTTTCAACGTCACGTGACATTGACCCTGCACACAATATTTCAAGATGGCGTCCGGTTTCGAAAGTTATGTAGCGTGTCTTTAGCTTAGCGTGTTTTAAATCGTTTTCGGACTTGCTGAGTTACCAGATTCGCAAGAAAACTTGCTTATGAGTAGTTCTACGAGATGCCTAGCGAAAATTGGGCGGTTTGGGGCTGCGGATCGTGTCGAAAAACGAAAGGTCTGGGCATATTCAAGCTACCAGCAGCGAAAGATCCAAAGCACAAGACGTGGAGGGAAGCATGGCTTGGCGAGATTACGAAGACCCTTGAGAAAAACGCCGAGTTTCAGAGGTTGATAGACAACGACGCAGTATTTACTTGCCAGAAACACTTAAAATCTGAAGGGCAGGAAAAATATTTTGAAATCTAGTTGCCCAGTGGGCCAGTACATCTCAGTTTCCAGTTGCTGTCACTAAAATATTACTTTCCCAATAGGTCTACAATGTTCATTACTTATCAACTATCAAGTCTACCGAGGCTAATTTCACTTGCCCACTAGACCAACAAACTTCCATTTTCACTTGCCCAACAGCAAAATTTACAATCAAACCTGGGATTTTTCCTGCCCTGGTCACAGTAGTGTTATGTAATAAGGCAGGTGACAAAATGAAATATTGTCTGAAAGTTAACATAATGGGATTTTAAATTTAGTAATACATTAGGTTTGGTTTTGAAGTCATGTTGTCTGAGGCATAAAATTGCAAAAACAGGCTGCTGTCTGTGATGCATGATCAATGTTTTATAGCCTACAGTGCATTCATGCTTCTTAAATCATAGGGTTGTTTAGAATACTAAGAATTTATGTTTGTGTTCTGAAAACTAAGGTAAGCAATGTGATTTTGCAAGTTTGAAAATATAATGATAAAAATGATATTTCACTAATTTTGAAAATATAACATCACAGAACAACTTTTGTTAAAATTATTATCAATGTCTTATTTAGAGCCATAAGTTCTGGAATCAGTGCAATTCTTTACAACCTGGCAACCTGTTCTTAACCCAATCCTTCTTTTGAACTCAGAGTTTTCTAATTCTGACATACGATTTGACACATTTACTATTTGGGTGATGTAGTTTTGATGTGGGGTACTCTTGTCACAGTAGCACTGGGTTCAAGAGTCAAGATTCAAGATTTTAATATCAACTGGAACTATCAAATACATGTGCCCAACTACTTACAGACTCTAGATCGGGCTAAGAAAACTCAACCATTTGAGTGTCAAATATTATTACTTCAGTGTATACTATTAATAAATAATGTGTATAAAAATCAGAAATATCATCCTTATAATTTAACAGTAAACAACCCTAATATACTACACTAGTTATGCCTCTCTTGAGCTTGCTCGTTGCAACTTCTTTGGATTTCTTTACGTAGAGCCTTGCCTTTAGATTGCTTTGCTTCAATTTTAAAGCCTTGTATGATGTCCTTGGCTAAAGAGAACGAGCGAACCCTAAGGTACAAATTTACAATACTGTGCAGGACATCTTTGCAAACATTCTTAGTGGGAACCAGTTCGGCATCTGAAACCATAGTTTGGTACCACATCACTATCAGTGACTGACATCTGAGCTATTCCAGCAATGTCCACTCATTGCAAACTACCAGGAACTTTCAAAGTTGACTGTCTGAAACAATGTTCGGTCCTAGAAAATATGAATTGTGCAGACTCTGTTATAGGCCACTGCGGTTCAAACTGGAAACCAGCCTTTGTGAGTCAGAGCCATACTCCAATTTCCCAGCTTTGAGGATAGCCATTGCCTGCTGGCTTTCATTTGAAAACTTTCTTGCACACTTTTTGTGAAGATTGTGTAATACATACCCACCCAAATACTGCAGCCCAGCCTTCTCTTTCTCTGATAAGACAGTTTTGGATGGAACAACACTGTTGTCAGGAGATGACTTCATATGCTTGCAATGTGTGAGCATACTATCAGCAACTTTAATTGCTAGCAATGTAGCTGCATTTCGGGATAACCCTCTAGAAAAGCTTGTAGATTTCAGTGGAATCTGGGCATATTATTTCTCATAAAACTTTTGGCAAGATTTCCGCACAGGTCCCTACTTCATTGTTCATGCAGCAGATGAATTGTTAAGGGTAATGCACATGTAAACATTTCTTGTTATTGTAGAATGAAACAGTATGGCTACAGCATGCATAATGAAGTAGGGACCTGTGCGGAAATCTTTCCAAACTTTTCTCTGTCTCCATTCTTTAGGTATCCATCAAACAGTATTTTAAACACGGAAAATTCCTTAGTTTCAGTAAGCTGTCCGTACGCATAGGGCTTGAATTCGTCGCGTAAGTCAGCGTGGAAGACTTTGTTTTCTTTAACTTTTTGCACAGCAGCATTCACAATCTCAGCAAGAACCACTGGCGTTAAAGGCAATTGTTGCTGTTGATCGTTGTGTTTAGTAGTTCTGTGCCTACGGTAGCCTCCAGTAGACTTGTATTCTTTCCCGCAGTCGCTGCGTACAATGACTGTCGATTGAACCTGCAGTGGACACGGAAACACAAATTAATAAGGAAACGTATCCAGAAACACTTACCGATTATCTTCGACAGACAAACTAGAGGTTGCTTATATAGCAAACGAACCCGCGTTCCACTCCAGCCGAAACAAAAGCAGAGATTTTCTGGATCATTTTGTACTTACATCACTTACTGAGCTTTCAAACTGCTTCTCCAAGTATTCGTCGCCTTCTAAGATATCCAAAATAGCCTCAAAATCTGCCCTGAAGAGGTAGAGATCGTTCATACTGTCCGCCATCTTGTTTTGAGTGTGCAGGGTCAGTATCACGTGACGGGTCAGTTCAACATCAGAGAGCCTCTATTGTTTTGTTCCTTTGAAGTTCGCCGAGTTTCCTAACCAGTCTCCTCTACTAACTATGACCACACCTTCTTTTAAACAATTAGTCCATGATCATTTCATCATATATTTCTGGATGTTGGCTTGCTAAAGAAATGGGATCTCAACCCTCCACATGTGAATACGACACCGTTAAACGGTATCGCCGACAGCGCTCGTGAACATCTTCCTGTGCTCTGTTCAAAGTTACCGCTATCCGCACAGAATGTAAGTTATAACTCCTTACTAGGATTTGCATTGCTTTCATAGGTGTTTTTACAACATTTCAATTAATTAAGAGAAACTCAACACAACTCTTGTTGTCTTTCATCCTAATGTGTCTAAAAGCTTGTTAATAGTGTTCTCTATGATTTACGCCTTAAACAAAAGGTGTGTTAATCCTTCATGCAAAATCAAGTACCCGCAAGCAACAGATATTAGCATAATGAACGACTGACTAACGGAGCGTGACAAACACGCATTGACTACTCTTTGCCTTCGAATTTCAGTTGGCAGATGAAGAGCCTTATTACACATCTCATCACGGGCAGTCAACAACCAACAACCGATAAAACCCAAGCTACAGAGACAATTTGTCGTCATAGAAGATGTCAAAAAGGACCTTCCACCATTATATAAAGCTACAGACAAGGACACTGGAGTCTCATTTTACTATAATTGAAGGACAGTGTTACTGAACTGTATTTTTATTTGTGTGAACAATAAACTATTCTTTTAAACGTGAAACTATGCGTAGTGTGATTGCTGTAAAGGTATATTCAATATATTAGTGCCTTGCTGTATGCGCGCCTCAACATGCCTGGTCCGCATGCATAATTTCCTTTAAGAGGACAGCGATTTTCTCGGGTGTTTACTGTAATTTATACCCCTTTTTCCGGCGCTGTTTATGAACTCAATATGGCGACCATAACGTAATCCATTCAACATGGCAACCTTAACGTCATATATTCCATATGGCCATTTTAAAAGAAAACATTCAATATGGTGGTCGGTCGTAAAGTCATTCAATATGGCGGCCAACTCCAAACTGGTTCATTATATGCATATGTCCTTGTTCTCCCTACTAGATCCAAGCGCTGCTCTCTGGTCTCAGTCCCTGTCTAATCTACTCTTACTCATAAGGTTTGCCTTTTCCGCCCCCATTGATCTTGAATGGGTGCCCGTTAAGAACGTAACGCTACAACCAATATAAGCTTGATTTTCATATCCTCTTTGAGTGCACTCTGTAAATAGAAAACAGGACCAAACCAGGTTAAAGTAGAATTACTATAACACTTACATGTAGTGCAAAATAGCAACTTTCTCTCCTGTTCAATACTTACCATGCTGGTAAAAGTAAAGTAAAATGTTAACTTTCACAGCTCTTCTCTTGTTCCTGATCCTTACCGCTCGTACAAATCACCGAGGTGAATGGGAGCTCGTCTCTGATGGCTCAGTTTTAAACTTGTACGAGGCTGTGTTAAAAACGCAAAACTAATATGCCGATACACAAGAAATTGGATAAATCAAACGAGTTGATTTAGTAAGTTATACCACCGTAAGGTGAATGGGAGGTGCTGACGTTTCGAGCGTTAGCCCTTCGTCGGAGCGATACATTGGTCTTACTAAAATCTCAGTTGGTTTAAAATAAGTGCGCTTATTAAGGATGGCGGACTCCTTGTCGAATTTTGCTCCTTTGTAAATGCGTGTCTACCAAAATAACTTCTTTTCTCAAATATCAGCTCAAACTTTGATTGTAGCGTGCACGTGAGGTCTGTTCCTCTGTTTATTGAACGCATGTACTTCCTCTCAGTGTGTAATGTTCCGCAAGGAGAGATTCAGTTTTTAATGAGATTTTCGTTCATTTTAGCCGTAGCGGCTTTATTAGCCGTTTTCCTTTGGCTCCCTATTGTTACAAGCGGTGGCGAGTCTGAAATTATCAGCAGGAAAAAAGGTCTTAATCCCCCGTGATCTCCGTTGGCAAGATTGACGCATCTGAATATGAATACAGTAAACTCTCTCATAAGCGGCAACCCTTGTTGCATAACAAAGTGGTCGCTTCGTCCCTGAGGCCTGAGAATTCCACTCTGGGGCTCCAAGCGGCTAGTCTTACAATCACGCACAGTTGGTCACAAACAGAAGGATAGAGTCGAAGCGTATTTTTCTTTTTCTTATCTTCTAGATTTATGGTTTGCACCTTGAACTCAGACTAGTGTGTTGTTATGTAACCTGCGGCTACTTCAAATGATAGTTCACACACCAAAACAACTTGATCTAGTTTCAAATAACACATTTAATAAACACATTTGTCTGATCTTTGCGGAAGACAGAAAAAAAGGGATATTAATTAAGGGAAGTAGAAGATCTTAAATAGTACGAGGCTGTGTTAAAACGCAAAACTAATATGCCTATACATTGGTCTTGCAGTTTTATTTGAATTTTCGTTTTTTGGGCGTTGCCTACGAACTCAGACGAATTTATTGTTATGTGACATGCGGCTACTCCAAATGATAGCTTTTTTAAAAATAACCAAAGAAAGCTGGTTTCAAATAACACATTTATTGTCAATAATAAGTGCTAATTTTGACATTCGATATTGATGTATGAAATGGTTAGAAGGTATTGATAGGCCTGGCGAATATTCTGGAGTGTGTTGCATTTGTTCAGACCTTTGTTCGCTAGGTTTGTTTGACTTTCACAGTTTTGCCTCTAACCAGTATGTCTTTTAAAGATTTACCCCTCTTGTATGAAACAAGATGAGGTCAGTTCTTTAGAGATTTATTTAAGCAAGGCTTGTGATTCTATTAGATGCCATTTGTCCATAAGGATCTTTTTTTAACTCGCGGATACGCGAAGCGTATTTGTCGTCACCGAAGTCTGTTGATCAAAGTTCACGCTGAAAGTGTATCGTACCGTTGGCAGAGTTTGTAATGATTTTGTAGCTTAAGAGGACGATTAGCGAGGCCCTTTTAGGGGTAAATTCCGACAAGCGACATGGCCTTGAAACGGCGACATGAAGAAGCTGAAATGGCGACGAACGACGAGCCGCTCACGGGAAATTACGACAGCGACCTTTGACCTTCCGAAATTGCGACGTGAAAAGGTTTGAAACTCAGACGCGCGACATAAAGAACCTCACTAACAGGGCCTCATTAGCGGTCTTACTAAAATCAAAAGGAGTTTAAATGTTTTCAGTTAGGACAATGGCCAACTTGGAGACTGAATTTCATGAGCCTTTGACTCGGCCAGGCGCTTAACGTCACCAGATGATAACTTATTCGCTCTTCCGACATCGACCGCCCCCAAGATTACAAGCAGTATATGAATTTCAGTTGGCTCGAAAGTGATCTGAAGATGAGAAAATCTCTTGCTAATGTAGTAAGCTTTGATGAGAACTCATAGAGCGAAATGAGCACTTGAATGAGAACTTCTATGAGCGAAATGAGTACTTGTTATTGAACGAAACGACAACTGAAAACAGAATAAATTGACGAATCCATGATGTGAAACCGAAGAACTTCTGTGACCAACCAGGATAAGAAACATCGCATGGAGGATTTTTCTACTGATTTAAGTGTTAGTACTAACAGGAATGGAGTTGTACAAGTATTGGGACGGCCAAGAAGTATGTCAACATTTACTTGTAAATATGGAGACGCCTGCCGTGGCGGAGAACCATGAAGGTTACAATGTAAGAAAGTCATTAAAGGGTTTGAAAAGAGTAAGGCATATAGAAAATGTATTAAGCGTTACATCATATACAATACACCACAAGCCTTTGCAATGAAAAGTTTTCTGTCTATTGATTTCCGAATTTACCTTGAAGTGAGCTAGACTGTGTTGAAGTAGACATGTTGGAAAAGTAGGCTTACCTGTTTTGCTTACTGTTGTGTGACTGATCATATTTACATTGTAAAACCAAGAAGTTAATAAGCATGGCAAGTGTGATTCAGCCTTTTAAGTGCGACCCTGAATATATATGGACTTGCTGTGATCAGTTGTGGTATAGATCACCAGTTACAAAGTGTGATGATAACAAAGACACTAAGGCAGTGCACCAAACATTTACTAGCTGTATGCACAACTGGTCAAAATATGGAATGGGTTTTGCCAACCTGCCATTCAAACCTACATGTAAGCAATGGGAAGTTGCCAATCTGTTCTGAGTGTTGTCCAATACATGTGTGTCTGTTCTAAGGCTACCAAAATGTGATTTCCTGTGAAACCAGAATGCGGAAATAGAGGTGGAGAATTATCTCTAATGATAGCAATTTTCTTAATGTACCAGCTGATGTGAATTCAGTTGTTAACACTCTACCTACACCTATAAATGAATTGTAAACAATTCTTATCAAATTGAAAAGAAAATTAAGTCACAAGCACCATTATAAGTTTTAAAGTGTTTGACCAAGAAAGTGTTGAAACCAATGAACTCTTTTAAAATGAGCATATACTGATAAGTCGAGGACAAGTGGCTGAATAATATGTAAATAGCGCAGCTATAAATGAACACAATGATTGGGAAGTGTTTCTAAACTCCAGGACCAAACAAATAAATGCACCTTATTCCAAGGAATCTATTGAAGAACATGCCAACAAAACTGAGCAATTGAAGCTATTATTACTGATTCTAAAAAAGATGATATTGATGATGGATACTTTTATTATAAGAACCAGATGTCACTGAAAATGTTGAAAAGATCTTTTGCTCCAGGTGAAGGAAACAGACTTTTAGTGGTATTTATGGACAAAGAATCTGAAGTATCATTTCCTACAATTTACTGTTGACAAACCAGAGCTGATAACCAAGAAAGAACAACATCTGTGCATTACAGTGCAGTATTCAGATGGCTAAGATGGGAGAGTTGTCAAGTCAGTGCCTAACATCTTGTATAAATTAAAAAAAATTGTAAATTCATAAGACTGCAATTATTTTATTAAGAAAGTGTAACATCAAAGGGAAGAAATATACCACTGATAACCTAAAATCAGATGATAATGTAAATAAACTAATTCCACTTGATAAAGGATTGAGAGTCTTAAGGATTTTAAGATCATCACTAACATTTTTTGCAAAAATGCAAGAAAGACCTGTTTGGTATGATTCGTCAGCTGGGCAATCTTACATGGTTTTGTTCATTATCAGCTGCAGAATCAAGGTGGATATTTCTGTTGAAAACATTGAATAGACTTGTAGGCAACAAAAACTATAATGATGATAAACTTGACCATGTCATGGCAACAAAAGTCAGACCTTATTCATAAGGACCCTGCTACACGTGTTAGAGACTTTGAACACACAAACAGTGAGCAGCAGGATACCAGAACTACATTTGGTTTTGGCTCCATTTAATCCGGTACCCTTATGTTAAGTTATCAAGTCTTTTAACAACTGTATGCTTGCCACCTGCCTTATAACTGATGCCTAGTGTAGTCAGATGATTGGGGTACTCACTGTATGTTTATTTCGAAAAGCTACTCAGCTCCCTGGTCACATTTATGTTGTGATTATAGATTATTAAAATTATCGTCAAGTTCATTCAATCACAACTATGAAAAACCACTTAGTTAATTTTAAAATTATTTTTTTTTTCTCTATTTTGTAAACATATCCACGAGTTCACCATAGTCCTACTTTGATTTTAAGTTGGGAACACATGGGTTGTACTGTGTTACAAAGGGTAGAATCATTTTGCGCGCTTTTGTTTTTTCTCTGAGGGCTGACTTCCGATCAGAGAATTTTACCTGTGAGAGCAATTTCTCGCGTGGGTTGCTTCGGTAGCCTCTTGTCCTTAGGTTTTGTTTGAATCTGGTGATGTTATCTTCAAACGTTTCTTTGGAGGAGTTAGTTCTGAGTAGTCTCAGGGCTTCTCCTTTGATAAAACCTTTCTTGACTCCCGGTAGGTGACAAGATTTGCAGTTCGTGTACTTAGCAGGAGTGCCCAACGAGTCGCTCCTCAAAAATAACCGCGGCTCTTAACCGTTTTTATTCCTGGCTGGCACTCTTGTACAAAAACAGTTTTGGTTGCTGATTTTATTCGATTTCGAGACCGACAATCCTAATAACGGCTGCGGAGGAGACTATCAGAGAGCAGGCAAGGATAGGATTCAACTTCTCCTTTAATAACGTTCTCGAAATCCGACATCGTGCTAAACTTTTTGTTTTTGAGAGCATTTCAGTTCAGTTAACTGTTTTGCCAAAAGTTATACAAAGCAGGAAGATCTAAATATTCAATACTCTCATGGCGAGGAAGCGAAGAGAAGCTTCCGGGCTTATGAGGAATGGGCTCCTTCAGATTTGCATCGTTTGATTTGCCTGCTTTGGAAGTACTTATATGTGAGGTGACTTTTTTTAGTATTGAACACTGCCTTTGAAGTACGACTCAATTACTGATAATTGGTTTGCTGCATGTTTTTTTCTTTGCCTTCGTTTTTAACTCGTGGATACGCGAAGCGTATTTGCGAGTTTTTGTGGGGACTCCGATATGCAAATTGTCACTCACTCACTCACTCACTCACTCACTCACTCACTCCAGTGTAGACACTCTTCGTAATTAGTCGGAAAGAACTCGGGAGCCCCGATATGAAGACGACAATTGTCGTCACCGAAGTCTTCTGATCAAAGTTCACGCTGAAAGCGTATCGTACCGGTGCCAGAGTTTGTAATGATTTTGTAGCTTAAGAGGACGATTAGCGAGGCCCTGTTAGGGGTAAATTTCGACAAGCGACATGGTCTTGAAACGGCAACATGAAGGAGCTGAAATGGCGACGAACGACGAGCCGCTCACGGGAAATTACGACAGCGACCTTCGACCTTCGGAAATTGCGACATGAAATGGTTTGAAACTCAGACGCGCGACATAAAGAACCTCACTAACAGGGCCTCATTAGCGGTCTTACTAAAATCAAAAGGAGTTTAAACGTTTCCAGTTAGGACAATGGCCAACTTGGAGACTGAATTTCATGAGCCTTTGACTCGGCCAGGCGCTAAACGTGACCAGATGATAACTATTCGCTCTTCCGACATCAACCGCCCCCAAGATTACAAGCAGTGTATGAATTTCAGTTGGCTCGAAAGTGATCTGAAGATGAGAAAATCTCTTGCTAATGTAGTAAGCTTTGATGAGAACTCATAGAGCGAAATGAGCACTTGAATGAGAATTTATATGAGCGAAATGAGCGCTTGTTATTGAACGAAACGACTCTGACTGAAAACAGAATATATTGACGAATCCATGATGTGAAACCGAAGAACGTCTGTGGCCAACCAGGATAGGAAACATCGCATGGAGGACTTTTCTACTGATTTAAGTGTTAGTACTAACAGGAATGGAGTTGTAGAAGTATTGGGATGGCCAAGAAGTAAGTCAACATTTACTTGTAAATATGAAGGCGCCTGCCGTGACGGAGAACCATGAAGGTTACATTGTAAGAATCATTAAAGGATTCGAAAAGAGTAAGTCATGTAGAAAATCTATTAAGCGTTATATTATATACAATACACCACAAGCCTTAACAATGAAAAGTTTTCTGTTCATTGATTTCCGAATTTACCTTGAAGTGAACTAGATTGTGTTGAAGTAGACATGTTGGAAAAGTAGGCTTACCTGTTTTGCTTACTGTTGTGTGACTCATCATATGTACATTGTAAAAACAAGAAGTCAATAAGCATAAAAACAGAGATGTCTTGCTGTATTAATGATGGCAAGTGTGATTCAGCCTTTTAAGTGCGACCCTGAATATATATGGACTTGCTGTGATCAGTTGTGGTATAGATCATCAGTTACAAAGTGTGATGATAACAAAGACACTAAGTCAGTGCACCAAAAATTTACTAGCTGTATACAATTTGATAAAGGATTGAGAGTCTTAAGGATTTTAAGATCATCACTAACATTTTTTGCAAAATTGCAAGAAAGACCTGTTTGGTATGATTTGTCAGCTGGGCAATCCTACATGGTTTTGTTCATTATCAGCTGCAGAATCAAGGTGGATATTTCTGTTGAAAACATTGAACAGGATACCAGAACTACATTTGGTTTTGGCTCCATTTAATACTGTATCCTTATGTTAAGTTATCAAATTTTTTAACAACTGTATGCTTGCCACCTGCCTTATAACTGATGCCTAGTGTAGTCAAATGATTGGCGTCATGTACTCACTGTATGTTTATTTCGAAAAGGTACTCAGCTCCCTGGTCACATTTATGTTGTGATTATAGATTATTCAAATTATTTTCAATTAAGTTCATTCAATCACAACTATGAAAAACCACTTAGTTAATTTTAAAATTATTTCTTTTTTCTCTATTTTGTAAACATATCCACGAGTTCACCATAGTCCTACTTTGATTCATAACAACTTGGTTAAGGCAATGACAACACTAACCAGCATTATTTTTTTCTTCCAAAGAAAAAAAAAATGACTGGCGTGAATCGGAAGCGAGAGAGTTGGCAATGTCAAGGGAGCAATCATTTCCCACGATTTCCCTTTCTCAAGATTGAGTGAAGCCTTCAAACTTCGCCTAATCAATTAACCTGGCCGCTGACAAACTAATCATCTTTTCCTTTATAACAGCAGTCCTGTGGAGGCAACACTTGGGCTGCTAGGGTCATATTATGTTTTTGTTTAATTATCCTGTATGTCTAAATAACATTTGATTTATATTTGCAAAAATGTGTTTTGTAGATTAGTGATGGCAGGAGGCTACCTTTCTCTGTCATCACTTTATTGAATGAGATCGATAGATTGTCAAAGCTTAGTGTTTTTCAATTAACTGATAATTAAGGATTTGAAAGGTTAGAATTTGAGATGTGTGCCATCGCTGGGTATCATTAATTCAGAGCTGCCACAGTCAGGGAAAAACAGTAAGATCTTTTTCAAGGTAACGGAAAACTTCCACCAGATGGCATTTAACAGGAGTAAAGGAAAATTGTTCAGATATCGGGTGCCCGGGATCGGGTGATTTCTTACTTGAAAGGAATTTCGGCCTAATATGTCGTTACATTCAGTTGTGGCTGCCATCTCTTTTATCTTTTTAATCGTGTTTTCGCCAGCACTTGAGAAGAATTGTTTAAATTTATTAGCCACGCTTTTATGATCTTTACCGTAGCTTCTCTCAGGAGTAAATCTTTACCGTCCTACATTAAAGACACCAACCACGCACTAAAAATTTTCCGCGACTTCAACTTCTCCGGCGAAAACAAGTTTATTTTCACTATGGACATCACCTCTTTATACACTGTCATACCGAACAACGTAGGACTTCTAGCACTCAAATTTTATTTCGATCAGCACTCTACAAAAGAGCCTAGCTCACAAACACTTCGCCTAGCCGAACTAGTTTTAACACTCAACTGTTTCTCATTCTCCAACAACTACTACAAACAAATCAATGGCGTCGCTATGGGCACTAAAATGGGACCTAGCTATGCCAATCTCTTCGTAGGCTACATTGAAAATCAATTTTTCCGCCAATACAACGGACCTAAACCTAAACTATATCGCCGCTACATTGACGACTGCGTTGGCGCAACTTCATCCACCAGGGAAGAACTTGAGCACTTCATTAATTCTGTCAATTCGTTCCACCCAGCATTGAAATATACTTGGCAAATTTCAGAAACCTCAATAGCTTTTCTCGATATCAACGTTTCAATCCACAACAACGGCCTATCAACTAGTGTATACTACAAACCTACAGACTCCCATAGTTATTTATTGCACTCGTCTTCTCACCCCACCCATGTTAAAAATTCCATTCCATATTCTCAATTCCTCAGACTTCGACGTTTATGTAGTGATGAGTTGGACTTCTCCAGCAAATCAGAAGAAATGCTTCAGTTCTTCAAGAACCGTGGCTACCCTGACTCAGTTGTGAAGACAGCTCAACAACGCGCTCAAACAACTGACCAACGCTCAGCACCACAAACGTCACAAAAGGAAGAGAACCAGAGAATACCGTTCACACTCACTTTTCACCCACTCAACCTACCTGTCAAGAACATCATTCTGAAGAACTTCAAGTTACTTCAGAATGACAACGAAACAGGCAGCATCTTCTCACTACCACCACTCATTTCATTCAAACGTAACAAAAACGTAAGCGATTTTTTAGTTAGAAGTACACTAAAATCAGACGAATCACCCGGCACTTTCAACTGCACACGCAAAAGATGCAAAACTTGCCCTTTCGTCCATAACACTAACAAAATAGCAGGACCTAAACGATCGTTTAAAATCACCGACCGTTTCACATGCACTTCCGTCAATGTTATCTATTGCATAAAATGCACCTTATGCAAGAAGATATACATCGGCGAGACCGGAAGAAGATTAGGTGACCGTTTCCGCGAACATCTGCGTGACGTCGAACGAAATGACAAAGATGCATCGAAACCTGTAGCGCGACACTTTAATCTACCTAACCACTCAACTCACAACATGGCGATATGTGGACTTTCCATGCATCAGGGCAATACGGAAAGCCGTAAAAACCTAGAACAGAAGTTCATCTTCCAACTCGGTTCTCTTAATCCCCACGGTATCAACGAACGTTTCTCATTCATTTAATCATTCATCTAATTTATTCACTTCCATTCACACAATGCTATGTTCCACCAATAGCATGGCTCCAAACTTCTCTACATAAATTGAACGTAACCCACAATCCTCTCATTCGCTCCGACGAAGGGCTAGCGCTCGAAACGTCAGCACCTCCTTTTTACCTTACGGTGGTATAACTTACTTAATCAACTCGTTTGATTTACCCATTTTCTTGTGTTTCAACTTCCCACCGACGCAGCACCAGTTTCTTTAGAAACTATCCCCACAATACTTGTTCTCTCAGGAGTAGTTGACTTCTTTGATATGCACGAACGGATCGATTTCCATATGTAGTTTGTATTGTTTTGTATTGTTTGGTCTGTGAACTATCATTTGAAGTAGCCGCAGGTCACATAACAACACACTAGTCTGAGTTCAAAGGTGCAAATCCTGAATCATAAGCTAGGAAAAAGTTTCGACCCTATCGTTCTGTTTGGGATCAATTGTGCGTGATTGTAAGACTATCCGCTTGGTGCCAGAATGGAATTCCACACGATTTATATCCGAGTCATAAGAGATGAGTTCCCATTCACCGCGGTGATTTGTGTTAGCATACACTTTTCGAAAGTTTTATCCGTTAAGTTATTTCATATGTTCTATTCCATGTGAACGTTTTGGTGTTTGAAATACTTTAGTGTGATCTTGCACCTTTCGGGGTTGCGCAGGGACGGCGGAGCCGGGGGGGCTGTAGCCCCCCCCCACTTTTGAGGAGGATGACATTTTATTTTGTTTAAGCTACAACTTTATACAAGACTCGTCGGAAACTTTTTGCGTTTACGTATTTTTAACATTTTATCAGCGTGTGCTTCCTTCCCACAGACGGGAAGCTTGTATCAAAAAACCGCAGGTTAGGGACGGACCATTAGAAAAGTGATGGGGGTGGGGGGTGGGGAAAAAAAAAACAAAAAAAAATTCATCCAAAGGAAAATGCCAAGAAAAAAAATTCATGCACAGAAGAAGGTAAAAAAAAAATTCATGCAGAAGGAAGGTCCAATTGTGACTTTTTCACAAGCAGTAAAAAAAATTCGTGCAGAGGGGTTCACCTGAAAAAAAATCCTGCACAAGCAGTGAGCGAAAAAAAAAATTCGTGCAAGCTGAAAATTCCCCATCCCCCCCCCCCCCCACCATCACTTTTCTAATGGTCCGTTCCTTAGCGTTGGAGACCGGAAGGCTGAGAAATAACCTCCAAAATATTGATGTAAGCATTAAAAGTGCCTTTCATTTTACGCTTTATCCAGGCTAATTATTTCAAGAAGTATGTCGCGGAGAATGTTGTAAATACAATTTCCGAGACTCTAGCTAGATTTCAAAATTTTCTGGGGGAGGATGCCCCCAGACCCCCCTACCAACTCCGGCGCTCGTTTTCAGGCCCCCCCCCCCACTTCAAAATACGCTCCGCCGTCCCTGTTGCGCTTGTTCAATGCTTATTAGTGTTATTGAGTTATGAATAATGTTAAGTTAACGAACGTGATCGGTACCTCGAATTAATAATCTACACTTGATTACCAGACCGCCACTAAGCGACGCTTAGGCTTTGGAAAGCAAGGACGTACGCTTGATCAAGCGAGAAAAGTTCCCACGAAAACCTATGGACGCGCTAAAACCTTGTCTTTTGTTGGCACCGCGTGGGTTTAATAAACTTAATTAATTACTGAATTATTTCATTCTTTTGCTCTAAATTCGTAAGCAACCTTCGGTCAAGTTAATCCAGCTAAAGTAATTACCTAAGTTCTTGTGAAGCTACACGCTTGCGCGTTGCGCTGGTAGCAGTCTGGGTGTCCCTATTAGCATAAGCAGTACAATGACATTGGTGTTTCAAGATAACTTTCCAGTTAAGTTACTGGATCACAATTTATCCTGGTTATTTTACCAGCAAGAACTGTGGAACTACGTGCTTCCAGCCCAATGAACTTAGTAATTAAGATTGTTACGTATCATTTTAATTTAAGGTTTTAATCCTTCTAACGAAGCCGCCGTTGTTATGTAGTCACCGACAAATGAATAGATGAAGCTCCTAGCCAATCACAGTGCGTTGCGCGGCCTCGTACTTTCTACACTTAAGCGTTGTTTTCAAGTAAAAAAAGTTTGTCTTGATCAGATTGTAGCTGACCGCTTGTCTACGAGACTACAAACTCTTACTGTCTGCGAAGTTTACCGTGACATTTGTAAGAGGAAGGATCAGGAACAAGAGAAGAGCTGTGAAAGTTAACATCTTACTTTACTTCTATCAGCATGGTAAGTATTAAACAGGAAAGAAAGTTGCTATTTTGCAGGACACGTAACTTGCAGTCCCTTATAGTGATTCTACTTTAATCCGGTTTCGCCCTAATCTCAATTTACAGAGTGCACTTAAAGAGGAAATGAAAATCAACCTTACATTGGTGGGCGTTGTTAACGGACACCAATTTGAGATCGTTGGGAAGGGAAAAGGCAAACCATACGAGTGAGTAAAGTTTGAAAATGTTTAATAATTGCATTCAGTTTGTAAGCAGTGCTGATTTCTTTGAAAAGTGCTTCATTTAATGTTTGATGTTGCTAGTTAAGCTGTAAATTATCGAACATTGGTCTGAGATCGTAAGTTCCTTACAGGAATCGTTTTCTCTTTCCGCTACGTTCATTAATGCAAAAAAAAAAAAAAAAAAAAACAGGACCATAACGTGGAAGTCTTTATTTTAGTAAAGAAAAACTTTTCTTTGTATTCTTCTTTGGCTAGGTATTTGCCTGCTAGTATAAACTTATTAGCTAGCATGTTTGTTATCTTTTCATTGATACGTATAGTGATTTGAAGTCTTCAAAATCTAATTTTAAGGCCAAGTGAACAAAGGGAACTAGGCTATTCAGTAATTTTGGATTTTTTTTAGAGTTACATGTCACCAAAGAACACACCTATTGGGCGCGACTGCTCAGTTAATTGAATGTTAGCGATAAATCAAAAGATAACTGCTGCATATTGAAATGAAATAAGTCATTGAAACGACAGAATATCTCTGAACTTATAACGAAGCGAAAGCATTCTGCAGTTTTTAGATAAAACTGAGACGTGATCAAAGAATGAATGCAAAGAATAGCGTCATTAATTCCAGAGACGTGCATTGTATTATGAGCTTTGCGTTCTCTTAGAGAATTTCTTGTTTCTTTGTTTCTAGGGGATCACAGAATTTAACCCTGAATGTGGTCAAAGGCGGGCCTCTGCCTTTCTCTTATGATATCCTGACAACGATAGTTCACTATGGCAACAGGGTATTCGTAAACTACCCGAAGGACATACCAGATATTTTCAAGCAGACCTGCTCTGGTCCTGATGGCGGCTATTCTTGGCAAAGGACCATGACCTTTGAAGACGGAGGCGTTTGTACTGCTGCAAGTCACATCAGGTTGGCATGTATCACCAATGTCTACCTCAGGGAAAAACTTAGTACAGTGACTCACTTTGAAGGAAACAAAAAAGTATAATTTATATCTGAGTACTTTAATGAAAAATGATTATGTGTCCTTTCATTTAAAGTACCTCATTTATTTATCGATTATTCATACATCAATTGGCTTGGCCATCACGTTCGTGTTTCCTTCTTGATTCCTAAATTCTGGAAAGTTCCTCCATAGAATACCTTACGCCACATGGACAAATTTTCCCTTTTCTCAAAGCCTTAAATCCTTGCGTCTAGTTTTGTAGAACCATACGAAGAAAAATGAAAAAAATAAATTCAATAATATGTACCATTTGTGACAGCGCTTATGAATTTAGTTATTTACAAAATGGCGTTTTCACTCAATCAACCAATTAATCAATCAATCATTGATATAACTATGCCTCTTGACAAAATCGTTTCAGGTTCTTTGTGTGCTCTCACTTCTCTCTTAATAGCGTGGAAGGTGACACTTTCAATTATGACATTCACTTTTTTGGAGCGAATTTTCCTCCTAATGGTCCAGTGATGCAGAAAAGAACAGTGAAATGGGAGCCATCCACTGAGATAATGTTTGAACGTGATGGATTGCTGAGGGGTGATATTATCATGTCTCTGCTGCTGAAAGGAGGCGGCCATTACCGATGTGACTTTAAGACCATTTTTACGTAAGTTTTAATGTGTCATGATAACTAAATAACTGGGCTTAATCCAGTAAACTAATTATTTTAGTGGTCGCCATCTGACAGTAATCAGTAATGTCTTTCCGGTTCTAGGATTCATGGGCGGCCATTGCAAAGACTGCATGGTGGTGAACAAGATTCTAAAACAGAAAATACAACGTTCGGATTTCTAACTCTGATGACATTGGGCATGGATAGTGAGCACCAAAATTGTAATCTATAAAAACGAATTCTCATACTATTCATGAACTACATCTCAAGGACCTGTTAATATGAGAGCGCATGGGGTACAAATTGGTAACTACTGTCCAGAGCCTGCATAGCCGCGTTCAAAAAAAAAAAAAAAAACTAGCGTTTACCATCAAAGGGTGAACTTGCTCTTTACAGCTTTTAAGGATTTAAAAGCAGCTGCATCTTACTTCTTATTCACAGACAGAACGTGGTTATTCTCTTGGCCTTGACTCATTTACTCTGGTCTTGACCGTAAAGGCAAAGTATTTATACTGATGATGTTTGTTGTCGTTGCGTGACACTCACTCAGGCCCACACGCCCATGACTGATCCCTCTTTTAATTGCGTTCTCACTTTGGTTAACCTGTTATCTTCAAAACTGCGCAAAACTATTCTCAAATCAGAGGACGGTGTTGAAATAGTTTCTCGGGTTTGTAGCCGCGGGCAGTCATTTTTTGTCGTTCGAATTTCGAGCGCTTTAAGATGCCGACCAACAGCAAAGCGTCACTTATGTAAATCTATTTATTTGTATGTCAGACCCAACAAGAATGTCAAGATGCCACTTTACCATTTTGTGGACCACTGCATTGAGATAACGAGTCAAAAGGACGATTACAACGTGGTTGAGCTGTACGAAAATGCTGTAGCCCACTACTCTCCTCTGGAGAAACCGTGCCAAGCAAAGGCGTAAAGGCAAACGACCCAAGGAGACAAAAGGCATTTAATCGAACCACGTTTTTTAAATTTTGGTTAGGGATTTGTTTGCGAAACTAGGTCTAGAACGCTTCATTTGGCTGGATTAGTTTGACTCAGTTATAGACAAATGAAAGAAAGAAAAAAAAAACACACACACACACACTAAAAAAAAAACCTTTCAGTGATTTGGTAGGATTTAGCTTTTGACATTGTGAGTTCAGAAATTTGTTTAGAGATTGCTTCAAAGTCCAAACCTGTGTAGTCTGAGCTTGAGAAACGAACCTCACATTGTTTTAGAATGTCAAGTAGAGTATAAAAAACATTTAAGCTGTTGTAGATTTAGAAAATAAATGCATAACAGTTTTTGAGAATTAAACTTGTTGTCGAAATCGAGAATAATTTACGTTGTGTGGAGTTTTGTGGTGGTAGATAGTTGGCCCACTGTAGAGTGAGTTTCTGGTTAATGTCATCAACAGTACAATTGTTATATTTTTTGCCGTTTTCTTATCCTTGAGGTTCGGCAAAAGAATGGAATAAAACGACTAACACAGACCATTTTTGGCGTCTTCTGACAAAGTGCGATAGCGCGAATGAAAACTCAAAGATAAATTCTTTTCTCGAATGACATCATCATTACTCGGGCTACTACCACAGGTAGCCCGAGTCTAGGTTTACCTTTTCGGTCTATCAGTCTATCTATCAGTCTATCTATCAGTCTATCCTCAGTCTATCAGTCTATCTATCAGTCTATCTATCTGTTAGTCTATCAGTCTATCTATCAGTCTATCTATCTGTTAGTCTATCAGTCTATCTATCAGTCTATCTATCTATCAGTCTATCTATCTATCTATCTATCTATCCATCAATCTATCTATCAATCTATCTATCTATCAATCTATCGACAACGTCGGAAATCGGCCTACCCGCAGAGGCCTTTGGGCATTGCTATTATGAAAGCGAGGCTGGGCACGAGGTCATCAAGTTATTGCACCATCGATGTTGGATGCGAAAGATGTGTTCTCTGCTTATGTTAGGGTTTCTCTTTGGAATGCTCACATTGTTTACAAACGCACACGCCGTTCGCGGTAGACCTACCCAAAACTACAACAGTGAGAACTTTTCGGCCAGGTCGTTCCACGAACTCAAAGAGAACTCAATGAAAGCCATGAAATCAAAATATGAAGCTATGACAAACTCTGAACTATCTTTGAATGCCAATGTTATGCACATGAATACTACCGAACTCTTGTCAACCTCGTTCCCAGGGTCCTCTCTCTACCTAGAGAAAGTAGGGTCCTTTCTCGAGGTAGAGAGAGGACCCTGGGAACGAGGTTGTAACTCCTGTATGGTCAGCTACTGCTGTCACTGGGATCCAAAAGCTGAAGTTAAAACACGAATTTTGTACAGCGACAAGACAGACGTTCGTTGGATGCCTCGAGTCAACAATTTGTACAAGACAACATTACGCGAATAAAGGAGGTTATAAAGATTTTTTTCATCTAATTTAAATTTTGGAAGCATTTTTGGATGAAGTTTTCTCAATTACGGTCTGTCTCATGCGTACGCGTGGAAAGTAGTTGCAAGACAAAGACTTGACAACAAAAGCGTGATAACGCTCAAAGTTTGATTACGCTTGCAGGTGAAACGGTTGACGTTACAAAGGATTGCTAGACATAATGTTATTTAAGACTGCTTCTAAAATCTGTTGAACTTGTTGTTTTTCTATAATAGCGGAGCTCCACGCGCGCGCCTCGGCAGAGCCCCATAGCTAAGGTAATCTTAGCATACGTGTAGCCGCACCCTCCCCCTGAAGGAAAAAACAGGAGCAGGGAACGTCTACGAAAACCTGACACAAATCGTGTTATGTGACGTCACCCTTTAGCAAGAAAATGTGTAGTACTTTTTTATTGGCGAGCCATTTTCTCAATACTTACATGAACTCTGATTGGCTTAAGTCTGTTATAGTCTCGTGAGAACCATAAAAGAAAATTGAAAAATTAAACGAGACTTACCTGTAAGTTGAAGTTTGATTGGAATTCTATGAGTCACCTACTGCAACAAGCTTCTGTTTGAGCCATGGACGCTTGAACAAGTTGCTTCAAGGAACCTTGCAGTCCTTGTAGAACGCTCGACATATCGGGCGAGTCGGCATTTTTTGCTTTGCCATTTGTATCTTCCGACACAATTTCCGCCATCTCCACTCCAATGTTACTGTCGATGCTAATTCTGTGTAATAGGAGATGTTTAAACGAAGTTCAGGAAGAAAACAATCCAATTTTCATTCAGCAAACGTTTTTGCTTCCATTTGACGGCGCGAAGCGATTAGCACTGACGTGCGCATGCGTGATGCAATCTCATGGGATCCCTGTGGCAGTGGTGATGAAATGGAATGCCGGGCTAACCGTGTTCTCGCACAACAACGAGCTATATCGCGGCTTTGAATTTTTCTTGAGCGGCTCTCGGAATAGAGAAATTTCATGGAGAACAGCAGAAAGCCATCGATTTGTTTTTTGAAGGGAAGGATACCTTCGTTTCTCTACCAACCGGTTCCGGGATATGGGGCGCCGTTTGTAAATTTATTATTTGACCTATTTTGGGAGGATTTTCTTATGATTTACTTCATTATTTATGATAATTTAGCTCAGTGGTTAAATTATCATAAATAACCATTTTTACTCAAATTGGTTATTTCATATAACCAATTTTGTTTCCATTGGTTATTTGATAAAACCGATCTTGTTTCCCACTGATTATTTGATAAAACCATTGTTGTGTTTTTGGTTATTTGATAAAACCATTTTTGAGTTATTGGTTATATGATATAACCAACGCGGCCACATTTGGTTATTTGATAAAACCATTTTATGCGCCGTTTCATGAAACTGGTTATATGAAATAACCAAAGTGTCAGGATATTTGACACTATCCAGATTTATCACTAGCATTCGTGACTTTGTTGACCCGCATACCGATCATGCAACTTTGAAACAATGGGTTATTCAAGATCTTGGCCGGAATTACTTAGTTTTACGACATCCATTCTATGTTGACATGCATTTTATGTTGATGGGCGTGCCCGACTGCCAAGTTCGTGTTTTAGCCATTCTCGCAGCTTTGCCCTCACGAGTCTGTCTTGTAAAGAACGTCCTTTCTTATATAATTAAAAATTTGTTTTTGCAATGGTTGGCTTTCAATCAAATGCCAGTCTTTCACCCGGATGAGTTGGTATTGTGGTACAAAAGGCAAGATTTGTTTGTTTTTCTTTGTGTTTTTGTTACAGGGCTTAATCTCTGTTTTCAAATTTCACTTCATAAAGTGTTTTCTATATCAAACTCTCTGGGTGATCTCTGAGGTGTTTTCTGAAGTTTCTACCTCGCTCTTCAAACTGAATATTAGAGGAGTTTATTCTCAACAGCCTCAAGGCCCTCTCCCTTGATAAGAGCTTTTTTGACACATGGGGCGGTGACATGAAGAGTGATGCGTGTATTGGACGTTTCTGTTTAAAGGAGTGCGTACATCTCGTACAGCTTCCTTTTTTAATCTTTTGCCTTTGTTCACATTAGTATCCAAGAATGTTGTTTCTGCATCTGATATTTCGGCCGTGAATTTGATTGTAGGGTGATGTTTGTTAGCTTGTTCAATGAACTTTGTTATTTTTTCTCAGAGTGAGACTGAAACATTTCCAAACGAGTGCCGGGTATTGTTGCGCTTTGGCTTAGAATGTCTGTTTCAACTTTTGCCATAAAGATTTTGGCCGCGGCGAAAGAGACTGCCATTTTGGTTCCAATGGCAGTACCACGTATCTGTTGGAGATCTGTAGATAATTCTTTCCGTTGAATTCAAGTAGTTTCCTGTAGGATTAGCCTTAACTCTTGTTCGACTAGTGGTGTGGGGATAGGAGTTTAATTTTGGTGAAATGAAACTGCTGTAGCCGGATACTACGAGGTCGTCGTTGTTGGCCACGGTAATACTAAAATGTGCTTGAAGTCGATACCGCAGAAGTAATGATGCCGCGGAGAGCTATTGATGAAAACTAAGTATATTCCCGCCAAGATCTTGAATAACCCATTGTTTCAACAAAGTCACGAATGCTAGTGATAAATCTGGATAGTGTCAAACATCCTGACACTTTGGTTATTTCATATAACCAGTTTCATGAAACGGCGCATAAAATGGTCTTATCAAATAACCAAATGTGGCCGCGTTGGTTATATTATATAACCAATAACTCAAAAATGGTTTTATCAAATAACCAAAAACACAACAATGGTTTTATCAAATAATCAGTGGGAAACAAGATCGGTTTTATCAAATAACCAATGGAAACAAAATTGGTTATATGAAATAACCAATTTGAGTAAAAATGGTTATTTATGATAATTTAACCACTGAGCTAAATTATCATAAATAATGAAGTAAATCATAAGAAAATCCTCCCAAAATAGGTCAAATAATAAATTTACAAACGGCGCCCCATACCGGGAAGTCGATAATATTTCAAGCGATACCGTCTCTTTTCTTTGGTTTAAAAAATGTTGTGACAGGCCCACACGACACCCTCTGTTCGCAAGTGTAGTTTCTTTGCCTAGAGTTTGGGTCTCACGAGTATGTCCTTGAGCGATTTTCCTCTTTTGTACGAGATGATGGGAGGGTCTTTGTATATCTCAGTTAAGGTTGATCCTGTATTAAATGCCATTTTTTCAACAAGACTGTTTTTTTAAAAAAATAGGCACCGCTGGGTGGCATTGTGTGACAAAAGGAAGAATCAGTGTTGTGGGTTCGTTACTTTTGTTGAAGAGCCGACTTTCTCTCTTCGAATTTCACTTCTGAGAGGACTTTATTTACCAGAATATCTGGATAACCGTGTAAAGGCGTGATCTGAATGCTACAATATTCTCTTCAAAAGTATTTTTTGAAGAGTTTGTTCGAAGCAGCCTAACTGCTTCGCCTTCGATGAAGCCTTTACTGACCCCTGGTCGGTGACAGGAAGCGAAATGTGTGTACTGAAATGTTTCTGTCGGCTTGTAGTTAGTTCGCAAGTCCAGGATAGATCTTTGTCTAAATCTATCGCCTCTGTAAACGCAAGTATCCAAGAAAATGGTTTCTTTGTCTGATATCACCGAAGTCGAACAGGGCTTTTCTATAGATTTAGAATTAACTTGCTAAATTCTCAAGCGCTAGACTTACATCAAACATAGTTTTTATTCTGCTCTTAACCAAATATCTCTCATAATCCTTGTCGATCTCTTTAAAAGAAAGAGCACAATTGTAAACGGCCATTAAATTGCAAATGTGTTCGAAAAGATAGGAACGTGATATCTTTGTTTACACAATCGGGGAAAGTGCTGAGACATAAGTTTGCATAAATTAGAGGACGTCACATAACACGATTTGTGTCAGGTTTTCGTAGACGTTCCCTCCTCCCGTTTTTTCCTTCGGGGGAAGGGTGCGGCTACACGTAGGCTATTTGTGGGGGACTTTGCCAGACTGCCTATTAAGGCAGAAATTGCAGCCACGCAGTTCACAATCTTATTGGAGTGAATAGTAGGATACACAGGTGCCCCCATAACAGAATAAGTGATAGACCATCACACCGGGGACTATGTCCCCTACTCTTTCCGAACAGTGTGTGGGTTCTTTAACGTCCCACACCAGTACTTTGAGACGGGACCTACGGTTTATATATCGTCCTTATCCGAGAAGACTAGAAAGTGTAACCATTTGCAGATGCTATTACAAAGGCAGCAATTTTTCCTCAGTTATTTTAAAACTCTGAGGGTTGGTCCGGTCGAGGATTTGAACCCACGACCTCCCGCACGGTAGTCCGGTGCTCTAATAACTGAGCTAACCGGTCGGCGGTAAAACCTTTGTTTGTAAGACCCCTTACAAACGGGGTATTGTGGCCTCATTGGCAAAATTTTTGTTTGTAACAACATTACAAACCTTATTGTTTTTAGTGTTGTAAATTGGTCTAGCGTTATGTTTGAAGCTTAATAATTTACATATATTATGATACGGAAAAAGAGACTATTATCTTTTTACGTTCTAAAAATAATATACAATTGTTCACAAACTAAAGCATACTGACTATTTGAAATTTTCAGACTGAAACAGCTTAGACGTTTAGAAAACAAAATATCAACCACAAAGTATGCTAATAAGTCCTTACTGTGTGATATCCAGGAGGCGTTTTTCACGAGCATTTTGGTTTTGGTGTGAGGGTCTCATGATGTCTCGTCGTCATTATGTAGAACAAGAAATAAAGTAGTAGATGGTAGTCAAGTTTACTGGAAGTGAAGTCACACAATAGCGTTACACTGGGGTATACAAATATATATATATATGTATAACTATCTTCCTTAGTTTCCGGTGTGAATAGCGTTTTTGTGTGCCTCTTACAACAGATTCCAATACTGATTTTTTTTCCTACATCTACAGCGCCTCCTGAAATACTTTGAGACTAGAACGACACCACAGAAATAACAGTAGTTATTTAACTGGTGAAGTTCTCTAACATCAATGGAGATATCATGCACGCAAAGGCTTTTCGTTAAATTGATGAGTGGTATAAGCTGTGAAAGAAGGACAGCTTAACCAATGACCGTGGCGCGTGGCGTGAAGTTCTCTAACATCAATGGAGAAATCATGCACGCAAAGGTTTTTCGTTAAATTAATGTGTGGCGTAAGCTATGAAAGAAGGACAGCTTAACCAATGACTGTGGCGCGTGGCGTGAAGCTCTCTAACATCAATGGAGAAATCATGCACGCAAAGGTTTTTCGTTAAATTAATGTGTGGTATAAGCTATGAAGGAAAGACAGCTTAACCAATGACCGTAGCGCATGCTGGCCAAAGCCACTGCTTTTTTCTACCAAAGGACTTCAGAAAATAAACCATATCCGCAGTAGCTACAGACACAATATCGGGTTTCCAAACAATGTTTGTTTAAAAGTATGATACTTGAAAGTCCAAAATAATATGTCGAAACTTTGAAATGTAAAAGGCCAAAAATGCAATAAAATATTCAGGCAAACAGAAAAAATCAAAAAAAATTTACTCACCACGCACTTTTTCGTCGAAACGAAATCGCGAGACCAAATAAATAAATGTTGAAAATGGGTTCCAAATCGGATAACTAATTAAAACATACAGCACTATTTACATTGTAAGTACATTTTTCTTCATGTTTTCTAAGGTTTTATTTCAGGACGACGTTTTCGCCTTTGAAGAGGACTCGAATTATGACGATGCTCAAGAGTAATGATTACAACAACGATCAACCCGTCGAAGCGCTACACAACCGTTGACTGGATGCACTCGAAAGTGGTCTCTACTGCTCGCTCCTTCGCCGTTTTCTTACCTTCTTTCTTACACTGAACACAGGCACTTTTTCTTCTGGCTACTAAACTTAGGGGTGACGAATGGTTCTTCAAAAACTCTGGGTCTCGCAAAATCTTAGTCGAATTTCACGGGTCTCGCAGTTTCGTTTTCTAGCGGTTATGTGCGTCTCGATTTTTGTACGAAAGAGTCTCGCACTCAAAACACTTTGAAGTCTCGGTCTGGCAATCTAAAAAGTCACAATGTCTCGGGCTCGCAAAGAAAAACGCTAGTCTCGCAGTCTCGCATTTACCATTCGCCACACCTAAACTCAACTTCTGCTTTTTACCAAGAAATAACCGGTCTCCACTTTGTAAAGACGATCGAACGAAGGTGTTCCACGAGCGGGTTCACGCCTCGAGTCACTGAAATGAAGGTAGGAACTAATTTCAAGAAATTTATCGGCCTAGAAAAAATCTTTTTAATTTCCTGATTCCCAAAAAAATTAATCAGACTACCAGTACAACTCGAGGTTTGGTAATTTATTTATGCCCGTAATTATGTTTATCCCAATGAATGCTTTGAAATCCACTAGGAGAAAATTTTTGCTGAGCATACAGATTACATTCTATAACTCTATGACCTCACATATCATTCCCTACAAAAGCTGAAAATAGTCTAAGTGCTGAAGGTAATCTGGAACATGAAAATTAATCCCACTTGACTAAGCGAAGTCAGGAACGACGAATCGGTATTACGATCCGTCCACTGCGCTTCCTCTTCGCCGTCGTCATCACAAATTTCACCACTTACCCGTTCACCTTTGCTGCCCTACCCATCGAAATCCAGATCGGAATGATCAGAAAAATTACTACTGCTAATATCACAACCATAAAAGCTCTTGTCATCCCCCGAGTCCTCATCAAACAATGCGATGTCATTTATCGAAACGCGTGAATCTGTCATTTTACTGCGCCCTCTAAGTCAAGAAAATCCCTAACCTCGTGGAGCACATCACCAACTCTCACAATCTGTGCAAAAGGTGAAATATGATTGGTTATTCCCTTTATTTTGTCTCTATGACAAAAAAACAGACAACAAGTACTCAGTAAGGGTCGGGTAGGGTGATAACGATGGGGTGGCCATTTAGGCGTTCTCACGCAGCACGTGGTCTAAACGCATGGGCGCTTTAGGACGACACCGCGGTCAATGGGTAAAACAGGTTTAGGTTCTACCACTTGGTACTCAAAGTAAAAAGCGTTCAAGTCACTGGCGTATCAATAAACAAGCCTGAATAAGTCTTAAGATGATGCTGATATCCTATTTTATACATTACACTTCAAACATGCCGTCAAAAGAAAAAGACTCCCAGTTTTGATGGTGGTATAGAGATCGCTTCACAACTTGCGATGTTGTCGCGCAGTGTTAGCTTTTTGAGCCATTTTTTATTCATGGGAAGACTTCTGAATAGTATTTTCACTTGATAGCGTTTGTAAAAGGAGGAGTTAACCTGTATTTGAGAATTTCTTGTTGTTGCGCTCTAGATTTTACCGAGTGGTTAACTTGAGGGTTTCAAAAGGTATGGAATTTCAAGTACCAGACCCCGAGGATAGCAAGCTAGATGATACCAACCATGTCGTATAACGATTCCCATAGCTCAGAAAAACCCGTGTCATATACGTCGCATTTCAGTTTAAAGTAGAGGTATTTGACGAATGGAAAGGAAGCAAAAATGTTAAAGTCAAAGGAGAGAAGTTGACGAGTATTACAATGATCCACTTTGTGTGGAAACTGAGTATCGACAGGAGCCCACTACTCGGAGCGTGCAACTGCTATAGGTTTATGCAACGGCGTTTTCACAAGTAAGATTATTTTTAGAGCGGCTTCTCCCGCGAAAGAAAGTTGTTTCCGCTGTCTCAGTTATCTCATCGGAGCTACTATTCTCTGTGTAAATACCTTGAGTCCAAAATGACTTTTAATTTTTTACACTTATGACCGGATGTTGCGTTACCGGACGTTTATGACAAGACGCTTTTCAGCAAAGTGCCAAAATATGCCTGTAATAAGAGACTCAAAAAAAAAAGGAGATGCGAGAGGAACGAGGCGTGTGCGAGTTAGGTTCTTGTGAAACTAAGGGTCAACCTGTAAGCTTTACTGAAGGTGAACGCCCTGAAAGCTCAAAAAAAATTCTGCCTCCGGAGCGGAGCGGCTAAATAGCGCATCAAGAGTATTAGGACAAAAACCTTTTACGTATACAATCAAGACACAACTTTCAAGACCTCATAATTGACAGCTGAATAATATAAATGACATACTCCACCAAAAAGGTAAGCGCATTTGATCATGTGCCATGGAAAGTTGCGCTATATAAGTTTTAATCATGATCAATCATTAAAGGTACCAAAATAAGAATTTCAAAGTGTTACCAACTTTTAAAGCTGGGATGAAAAAATCATAATAACAAATAACACTTATGGTTACAAAAATAACTTAGATAATAATCTAGATAGAACAGGAATCAAATGTTATGTTCCCACCCAACAGATATCAACATTGCTTCGAACTGACAGTATTCTGCACAAAGTGTTCTCCATCTGAGGAAAACATGACTTGATGGGAAGAAAGAAAACCGATGTCGATATTTAAGTCACAGCGTTAGGAGTACTTGTGGGTGTGGTAGAGTAGTATATCACCAAGAGAACATGTTACCTTCATATCACCCATTAGTATAATTACGCAGGTGATTATAGAAATTCTCGCGTTCTCATTGGCCGATAATGGCGTCATACTCCGCTATAATTACCTCTGGCGAGTGTCTTACTGGGAATTACACCACTCGTAAAAATCATACGAAACTACATCCGGGACCATGGTGACGTATTTTCCATATCCTCACTGTTGAGAATAGCGATGACGTCATTTCCCGCCTTGCATGATTCAGTTTGCGTACAAAGCTGCCACACGAACGTCTAATGTGTTTTTTTTAGTAAAAGGAAAATTATTCAAATTTTATGTTCTCGTGGCAAGAATATCTATATCGATTTTGCTGTTGCCACTCGATTATAAAATTAATAAGTTCTCGCCAATGTGTGATATCCTCTATTTCTCTTTCAAGCTATAATAGAATCAATTTTGTACAAGCGACACTTTCGACAATTTATGCAAGGGCAATTTTACAAAATTAAACAATAACATCTTCAAAGTATCTATGTACTCTCAGGAAAGCTCTTTTTTTTAATTTGCACGTTTTCCCGACCTTAAACCAAAACTAAGCTTAAACTGTAAAACAGCAGTTAAGCATTTTGACTGCAAGGACAAAACCAAATTCAGCATATTAGTATAATTGTCTCTATGTAGAATAGTCTGCTAAGGAATCCAGATATGTCTGCACTACGTTGTAGCAGAATACATACTGCGCCTGTAAAAAAATGAGAAAGTTGTGATAAATTTATAAAGATGGTTAATTTTAAGCTCGGTAATGAAATGTGAAGGTGAATCAATCAACATGACACGAGCATGGAACAAAGGAAAAATTCTGAGTCCCCGACAGGAATCGAAGGTCACGGGAGGTCATGGGTTCGATTCCTGTCGGGGACTCAGAATTCCTCCTTTGTCCCATGCTCGTGTCATGTTGATTAATTCACCTTCACAATGAAAAAGTTGTAAGAAAAACAAAAATTTCATTCCTACAAAAAAGAAAGCTAGATTTCCGTATCAACCTTACTTCATTAACCCTTTAAGCTCCGATAGTGTCTTTGCAGATTTTACTCTGGCTAACGCCAGACGATTTTACTCGTCACAGGGAGACCCCTCAGGGCTTAAAGGGTTAAAAACTATCTCTTTAACCCTTTTAGCCCCGATAGTGTCTTTGCAGATTTTACTCTGGCTAACGCCAGACGATTTTACTTGTCACAGGGAGACCCCTCAGGGCTTAGAGGGTTAAAAACTATCTCCTTAAAAACTATCTCCTTAACCCTTTAAGCCCCAATAGTGTCTTTATAGATTTTTCTCTGGCTAACGCCAGACGATTTTACTCGTCACAGGGAGACCCCTCAGGGCTTAGAGGGTTAAAAACTATCTCCTTAAAAACTATCTCCTTAACCCTTTAAGCCCCAATAGTGTCTTTATAGATTTTACTCTGGCTAACGCCAGACAATTTTACTCTTCACAGGGAGACCCCTCGGGGCTTAAAGGGTTAAGTAAACCGTCGCTGTAGCAATTCGCTTTTCAATTTACAGAACGCAGTTACTCGCATCACGTTTTAACAATACAGCCACAGTGTGCATGTTGACCTATCGGGTAATACGAAAATCCAGCAAGCATTTTCAAAATTAACGGATACTACAATCTTGGATTTTCGTTGATTATGAAACATCAGTATCTCTAATTCCCCCCTCCGTCTCCTCCCCCCTCCGTCCTCTGGCCCCCCCCCCGAACAATGTTGATCACCAGAAGTTTCACACATGTGCAACATATTGTACACTTTCTGTTGTTTAACACCATATAGGGGGATCAGGGGAAAAAGAAGTATAAGAAGTATATCGGTTGTTTTCAAACTATACAGAACCAGACGAGGAAAAGGTTAACTGTTCCATAAGGTTTTGTCCACGATTGTAGGTTACATGACGTTTCGACGGCCTCATCTCATCATAGCTCAATGCAGAGAAATAAAAATAGGTTGCTACGTTTTAGAAGTGGAAATGTGAATGGTGAATGAATTAAAGAAACTTTTGGACAGGTTGTTTAAACCGAGCTTAACAAAAGTCTTGTTTGCATTGGATTCGAGCTGCTCTAACTTAACCTTTCAATCTCGTTTAAACCAAAAGAACAAGAGTAATGAAAGGGAACAACAAGAAAAAGAGACAAACACGTATCACGCTTACCGTAGTTTCAACAGCGCCCGGTCTCTTAATACGCAGCACTTTAACAGCTTGGAAGATGTCCAAGACTTGTTCTGATTTCAATCTGTCCAGGACTGAGAGAACTGCGCACAATGTGCCACTTCTTCCTACGCCGTTGCTGGAGGAAATGACTGGCAGTTAATAAAAGTTATTCAGCAGAGAAAGCCATAAAATAAGACTAGGCTATTATTTAAGCATTCTGCCGTGAAAAACGGGAAACTGAAAAGTAAAACTTCCCAACAGCAATGAAAAGTAGAAAAAACTGCGAAGCCAAAACTTCATAATTTGTTATCAAGGACCAAAAATCTGGAATTGCCTTCCTGTATCTATTATAAACTTGTCAAGTTTTCCTACCGTTATGAAAAAAAGTGTTAGAGTTTTTATTAACAAAGCTACTTAATTGTCCTAGCCACACACCTTCGCAGCCCTTATTTAATTTTTATTTTTTATCATATTCTGATGTCGAAGTGGCTTTTCCTGTAAGCCTTGTTGATTCTTGGTGGTTTCTCGCCTAACAACTACTAACGTGTGTAACTCAATCTAATATAAAGGATAATAAATGATGATGATGAACAGTACAATCTGACTTTCTCCTAAATTGTTCTTTTTTTCGACAAACCCGACGTAAGAAAATGCACTTAGTATAGGTAATCAAATAGTTACGAGTGCAATTTGGAAAAAAATTGAGCACAAGTAAATTTTTCAAAGACTGAAAAAAAGTGCTCGAGCCTGTAAGGCGAGTGCAATTTGTGTGTCTTTTACGAGTGGTTATTTGTACAAAATTGCAGTCAAAATCATTTCATTACTTGTCACTGATATACATGCATTTTTTTTTTAATTTTTCTGCACTCAATTTCAACTTTCTGAACTGTGTGGGATTAATTGACATGCTCTCAACCAATCAACGCAATGAAATTTTTGCATTCAGTTACATCATTATGAACAGTAAGGCATTTCTAAGTACGCAACCCAAACTTTTTAGGGGTAGAAGTACTTTCTTTTGAGGCATTAATCCGGCTAAACACGACAACAAAGTATAAGCCTTACCTGCACTGAACAACCACAGGTGCGGTACCACATTTCCTTTGCGATTGCTCGATCATCTCTGCCAAGTCAAAAACACCGTTAAGATTGGCGAGGACACCTTTCTCTGGCCACCCAGTCACTTGATAATGCCGCACCTGCCTTTCTGCTTGAGAACCCTTAAAAGAAAAGAAACAGTGCCTTGAATTTAATGACTGCATGTGACCTCTTTACTACACGTAGAGTGTAAAGCAAGTTAAACGGATATCGAGCACTCCTTTCTGTTTTAAAGAATCGAGACAATCATCTAGTTCCACTACTTTAACGTTTAAGTGATTCAAAGTTTCGCAATTGGTTTTTCGAGAAATGTGCGCCTTGAGCGGGTTGTTAAAATTGGTTTGTCCCAGTTGGTAGAGTTAATCAAATGATTTCGAGTGCAACGTGGAATAGATCAGCCCATACAGGGAGTTAAATTTGCTGCCTTGATAAAATTTACTGTTGCCAATTTATTCCAAATTGCGCTTGAAATTACTTGATTTGATCACTTGTTAATCAGATACACGCAAATATTCAATTTTAAACTTTTGCACTTAATTTCAACTTTCTGCACTATTTGGGATTAGTCGACGTGTTCTCAGCCAATCAGCACGTTGAAACTATTGCATACATATTACTGAGAATTAAACTATAAGGTTGTTTATAAATTCCTGTCTCTTTATAAATAAACTCAGACTGTCTGATGATTACAAGTAATCTCGTCTCTTCTCATCAGGTACATACATACATACATACATCTTTTATTACATATTACTGAGAATTAAACTATAAGGTGGTTTATAAACTCCTGTCTCTTCATAAATAAACTCAGACTGTCTGATGATTACAAGTAATCTCGTCTCTTCTCATCAGGTACATACATACATACACACAAACATACATACATACATACATACATACATACATACATCCTTTATTATTATTTTATTAAACTATAACGTGGTTTATAAACTCCTGTCTCTTTATAAATAAACTCAGACTGTCTGATGATTACAAGTAATCTCGTCTCGTCTCATCAGGTAAAGTGTGAATGGTAGGCTAAAGGCGCACACGAGCATTAAAGCCCACACGGCTGGAGCTTATCCCGGTTTAAGTAGCATGTAGCACCTAGGACAATTAAGTTTTTGTTTAAGAAAAAAACACAAGTTACCCCTAGTACCCATTTATACACCTGGGTGGAGAGAGACAGTGTGGAGTTACGTTTCTTGTCTAAGGAAACAGCACAGTTCCATTACTAGGGGTCCTACGCGGAATTCTCACACCACTACACTACTGTGTCTCCGCAAAGTGTTGTCGGTACGCATGATAGATGGCTTGCTCTTACCTCTCCAAAGGTTAACTTGAAGATTCGCTCCCTGAAATCTTCAAACGTTTGTTGAGAAACGAATTCCACGGTGAATTTATCGTACGTTACCCTGCCCTCATTTGGCCAGTAGACTGAATATACCTGCAAATATTGTAGCAAAATTGAATTGAACATATACGTAATTAATGGGCAGCAGAGTGGCTTAAGGGAACTGGAATAAGTGCATAGCCTAATGAATGACGTCTACAGCTCTATCAGTTTTAAGAAGGAAACAATTCCCTTAATAATCTAATCAGACCCGCCTTTCTTGCGCAATTCCTAAGAAGGCTCTGTTCTAGGAAAGCTTAGAAATGTGCCTACGCTTTTACCGATCCAATATATATATATATATATATGGCTGCTTTAAATGTGAAAGAAATAGATGCGATCTCTGTCGAAATTTCTTTGTTGAATCTAAATCATATCTAAGTCTTAGAACGGGCAGAAAATACACCATTCATTCAAGGCTTTCTTGTGATTCTAAAAACGTGATCTATTTAGTTTCCTGCAAGAAATGTCGTTTACAGTACGTAGGATCAACTACCACCGATTTTCGGGTTAGGTTTCGTAACCACAAGTCTGCTATGCTCACAAACAAAACCACTTGTGAGGTAGCAATACATTTCAATAAAATTCCACACTCCTTGAATGATTTTGAATTCCAATGCATTGATCAGGTGCAGGCCCCTAATGACTCAGACGAGATCGATAGGTTTTTAATTACGAAAGAGGCTTATTGGAGTGCTCAACTGTTTTCTATGGCTCCCCATGGCTTAAATAAAAGAAAAGAATTTCACTCTAAAAACAGAATTTGTTATAATTAACTTTCTCTTGTGTAAATATGCGTTTGCGCCATAAGGCAGTCCAAAGGCCGTTCCTTGGATTTTGCCAGGTCTTTGGGTGTTAGGTATGCTCAGAGGCCCTGCCTGGGATCTTATTACAGCTTATTGTTTAAGGGCCCCTCCAGGGATTTTGTTGTTTGTCAACCCTTGAATGCTCCAAAGGCCTCGATTTGGGATTTTGGTATTAACCTTGTCCAGCGTAAACGTAGGTTTCTTCTGCATATCTTTGTAAACTAGTTTTCCCGTTATATTTACCGCATTGCAAGAGTCCGTTTTATCTATTTTAACTATTTTAGTTTTTAGGTTGAATTTAACCTAGTTCTGCAATTATCACGCTCTATAATGTAATTTATGCACAGTATTGTATCTTTTTCGTTTGGTCTATTAATTATCACCCTGTATGACGCAATTTATAGTACAGCATTGTATTTCTCGTTTTGCATTTTTTTCCCTGTATTGTATTAATCACGATGTATTAATAGCACGATAGTATTTTTCATTTCGGTATGTAATCTCCCACACTGTAACCGTATTTAAACTTAGTTTTCGTCCTTTTTCTCCTGTAACTGACGAAGGTCTAAGACCGAAACGTTTTCTATTAAATTTTTAACTTTTTAACTTTTTTATCGTCAGAAGTTGTCCGTCCTTGCTTTTTCAAACGTTTTTAAATTATTTATATATATATATATATATATATATATATATATATATCCAATACTGAGCAGTTACTTACCTGTCCTTTTTCTTGGAGCTCATTCAACATGACAATCGTGCAAATATTGTAGTCCCAAATCATTTGCCAGAAATCTGTCGTCGTGGTTTTTAAAGGAGCTTGTGTCATGATGAAGGCATCTCGCTTCCTGAAAGCCTAGAAAAGCAGTGGAAAGCGGTAAAGTTAAACTCCACAAAGAAATGTCTGAGCGAACACAAACATTGGGAAGATTCTCAGTGAGTCATACTCAAAAGTTGTCCAATAAATACAAGACTAAAATTATTCACGCAAAACATTATTATAGAATGCATGGTCCTCGTTCCAAGGGGAGGCATAATATTGGAATAACAATACGAAGGACTGGCATCCGAGACAATGAGATGAGATGTCCCAGTCTGCCTGGGTCTTTACTTCAATGCTACAGAAGAAAGCTTTCCCCAAGTTCAAGGTATCAAACGAGAGACGCCACGCGACTTTGCCTTGGTAACGCCCTATTCACTGGGTTTCTCTTACGCCTCATATTGATTAATACTCTGCAGACCAGTAACTACGGATGTACGAAGAGCAGGAAAATAGGAAACTTAGCACCTCTGCAATTATCCAACTGACTTTTTTGATTCTTCTACCAATTATAGAACGTTTCAGGCAGATCCACCCATCAAGTGACCCAAATTTCCAAACAAACGTAGAGAAAAAGCTGACATAGGACAAGTCTGCATAAACAGGATCTACGGTTCAACTTACATCAACAAATGAAGCATTGATGTAACTCCCTTCCTCATCGCTTTTCAGCTTGACCCTAGATTCATTCACTAAACATAACACAACCATTGAGCACCTTAAAATAGTACAGCACAAATCAAGTAAAAATAACGCAAAAGAAATCACGATCTCTATGTATGTTCTTACACGGCACAATGTGTGGAAACCTGTTCTTGGCAGCGTTGTTAGATTTACGGCCAATGTCATCCATTTTCTCTGTAACAGTGGGGCACGTGATAAGCTCCAGTCGCTGTTAAGAATTTATACCTATCTATTAGTGCTTAGTAAAAAATTACTAGTATCCCAATGAAAATGCCGCAATCTGATTGGCTGAGCTACTGCACAGTATCAGCCATTAGAGTGCAGCATTTGATTGAAGATCGTTCTCAAAATGGCGACGTTTTCGAGCGTTAGCGAAGTTTCGCAGAAAGATTTAGTATTTTGGAATTTTTTTCACCGACACAAGATCCGCTTATTATAATTTTTTACTAAAACAATTAGATCATTCGCTTCGGCCTCATCAACTATCACACTAAAGAAATCTCGAGCTCATAATCTAATAGAGGACATAACGAGGCCCTGCGGAGATATGAAATTTCTCTTCGAGTGTTGACGAATATTTCAAGGGTGAGCGCAGCTACGGAGTGAAATGTTTTTCAACACGAGAAGAGAAACTTTGTATCTCTAGGCGGCCATGTAATGTGCTAATCACTATATCAACACCAATGAAATGCCAAAAAAATTAACGTTACGTTTCAAGGCGCGATTTATTATGTCGCATTATTATGTTGGACGTGAAGATATCGAAAGCTAACCTGGTATTTCACTGGTGTTTATAGAATAAAAGGTTTTATGACATAGCTTTGGGAAAGCGCGCGCTATGATTGGCTAATACGCGTGATCCATTTGCCTGTGGGTTGTATGCTGACGTCAGCTTGTTAGCCAGTATATAAACTTGTAAAGTCTTATATATTACGTTACGAAGGAAGTGGTAAACGCAGCAGCTGTGCAACCATCGAGTTATGGACGCACTTGGAAGGTTTGCTATTAGCACGAAGCTAGAGAGCAACTCTTACGCTTCTTTTGTGCTTAGCAACCTCCCGCACGTGTCCATTACTCGATGGTTGCACGCTGCACGTTTACCATTTCTTCATTCTTAAACGCACTGCCGTAATTTCTGTATTATGATCCCTTAAGCCTGGTTTCCAAATAATCGTCCGATCACAAGGATAAAAGTCGGTTCTACTAAGATTAAGATCGTCGGTTTCTTAAGGATTGTCCGTAGATCGCTTGGGCTCATCGCAAGAGTGTTTCTATATGATCGTCCAAACCGCTTGAGACAGTTTACTGCGACAGAGGCGATTCTTATAACAGAGACGATTATATGGAGACCAGGCTTTACGAAAATATTTCCGCTGCTGCTAATTGCTAAATGGCGTCAGGTAACACGATAAACTGCAATTTTGCTGGATCAACGCGCAAACTACATGCTGTTTACACAATTAATAGAGGAATTATATTGGCATCACCCGCTTTTTCCCCAAACCGTAATTTTTTTATTAGAAAAAAAGCAGCTGCATTGAACAAAATAAACATAACGCTAATGCAACTAAAATGAACGCAATATTCGTTCTGCTTCCTAAGGATGTAAAACATTTACTGCTCTGGTGACCACTACTTACTTGAAACTCAGAGCCAAATCCAGAAACGCGTGTTTTCGGGTTTACCACAGACAGTTTCTCAACAACGATCCGCAGATCCTCTGTGGAGATTTCCGTGTTTCCGCAAGTGAGAGCTTCTAGTATCGCCATATAAACGAAAATGAACTGTTCCTGTTACAGATACAAAAACCGTTTAGAATCAGTCACACACTAGTATTATAACTATTAAAAAAGTTGAAAATATGACCCGAAGTGGAGTATTTTTTTATGTTTGCTACCTCACGTAACCCATGTATCGACTGCGTAATATAACTTCAAAGGGGCATATATTAAGAAGAAAAAATTAGGTCTCCAACTTCATGCATGACATCATCAATAACGCTCCCTCGAATGTCTTAAAACTATTTTAAAAAACTTCCCATGTCCACTCATACAACACGCGATCATCCACCTCTGAAAAATTCTACGTTCAATGCACCAGACTTGAAATACATAAACGCTCCTTTTCGCGCTTTGCCGTAACACTGTTTAGCAATGATTCCACGAAATCGAGTCGTATATGAGCTAATAGCCAACGAGGCGCGTAGCGCCGAGTTGGCTATAGCTCATATACGACGAGATTGAGTGGAATAATTGTTTTATTATATCTCTAAACCCTCGCTTATGAGACACTGGAATTAGTTTGTACGACAAGAATTGACTTTGTTATTGTTTTTAAACAGAACCATGTTGTTGTCGAGAAAAAAGTTTCAAACACGAGTCCGGCTCGTTTTTAAACATCTCTTTAATGTACCTGTCAACTTTTTTTTTTCGAGTTAGCAAATTAGTTTAAGAATTTTAAAGTGGAAAAAGTAGGCAGAAATAAAATAAAAACTCAGTTTACGGGCTTCACAGATCTTTCAAAATGGCGGCTGTTTGTAAGAGTTTCACTTTCGTTCGTAATAAACAATTTCGCCGTAATTTGCTCACTTACCGTCGAATAATTTCATCCCATATATATTTGCTTCGGTAGTATTTCTTTGGTGTATGATTTTTAAGCTTGACTTGAATTTCTCCCTGTCTAAGAAATCATCCCTCCATGATGGCCGTTTTCCGTGCCAATGGTATATGAGCTGATATACTATGAGTAGGGAACCAATCAGAGCGCGCGTTTGCTCATATACAAGGGTTGCAGATATAATAAAGAATGATATACCACGCTTCATAACAGAACTACCCAAGAGAGCATTCAAAAGAAAAATCATCCAGCTTCTTTTTAGCATTTTGGACAATGAAAATGACTATCTTGAAATCCCTACGATAATGTAAAGAATAAGGCTATTCAAGTAAGAATAAGTATATTTAAATAATTTTTCTTTCTTGACTTCACATTAATCTCTGTTCTTATCGTTGTTTGTTTACGCTACTTGTAAGTTTTTCTGGTCTTGTTACATGTCTGTATAATTTATCTCTTAACTATTTCAAGTCTGGCCCGCCTCGATAAGCCTTTGCTACCTGCGGACCACCCAACTTTGCTTGAAATCAGTCTCCTGATAAATAAATAGTATGCAGATAGTGTGTGCAGTGTGTAGAAAAAATTAAAGATGCAAAACGGGCCTTTTTTTCATCGGATTTCCAATGTCATGGTCCTTGACCTATATGAATGCGAAAACGTTATTTCCTTATAACATCATTGTGCAGTAACAAATCAGTGCAGATTGCACCAGGCCATCATACTGTACATCTACTACTGTGCTCTTACCTCTGTCTGGACCATAGAGATTCTGTCGTTACGTATCATTTGAACGTAATTAAACACATCCACGACATTTTCCTGCTTCGCCTTCTCCAGCATGGCATCAATCACAATAAAAGCTCCAGTCCGACTAATCCCACCACTGTAAACAAAAAATGAAAAGTTAAAAACATTTAAGTTGAAATAAGCTGATGTTCCAAAACAAAGCGCTGTTAGGTATTAGGTTTAATATCTCATCCAGCCGACCGGTTAGCTCAGTTGGTAGAGCACCAGACTATCGTGCGTAAGGTCGTGGCTTCGAACCTTGGCCAGACCATCATTCAGGGTCTTTAAAATACCTGAGGAGAAAGTGCTACCTTTGCAATGAAATCTGTAAATGGTTAGATTTTCTAGTCTTCTCGGATAAGGACGATAAACCGTAGGTCCCGTCTCACAACCCTTGTTCGTATAACTTCGTGGGTCGTTAAAGAACCCACAAACTGTTTGCAAAGAGTAGGGGACGTTGACCCCGGTGTTGTGATATGGCCTTTGTGTATGTATGTCGAGCGTTTCTTACATGAGCCCGGCCTGGCTCGGGAGATTGGGCGACCACTCCCCACATTATCGACAATAAATACATTGATTGATTCATTGATTGATTAATCCTTCAATGAGCTCCCCTCCCCCACCACCCAAAGAGGTCCGTTCTTATAATTTAATAGAAATACTTGGTCCGCTAATGCAACTCTTACAAATTCTGATTTGAATTTCTGTGCAAATTCTGTCAATGCCAGCTTAACTTGGAGTAGACAAAGATGGTTTTATTTATCATTAAGGGAGCTTTAAGAAAGAAAGAAAAAACGAAACAAGAATAAAGAATCAAAAGAGATTTATTAGAGTGAAAAAGAAGTCCTCAAATCAAATTGTTAGTTGGGTGCTCAAATTGCATTCTGTTTGGTTAGTTTACTATAATCTAGTCTAGTCTAGGGTAGTACAGTATGTATTGTTTAACACTGAAGTACAGGTCAGTGAGGTGTAATGCATATATGGGGACTTCTGATATGTTAAAGTTCTTACTACGAACATGCTTCTAACTTTACCTGCAGTGCACCAGGAGAGGACATTTGCTGTTTCTGTGTAGTGCTCTAACCCTTCGTCTTAGTCCTAGGACGGCTGTGGCATGTTGTGGTACACCCTTCTCAGGCCACACCAGGAAGTGAAACTGACGCACGTGACGTCTTTCGGTTGTTCCACTCTATGATCGTAGAATTAAGCAATGCGAAGTTAATATTAACAATTAACCTCACTCACCAGGGGATCCGAATTCTGCACTTTGAAGAGTGAGCAAGTTGAGTGTTAGCAACACTGACCAAACAAAAGTGCACAACATCACATGAAAGGGTTCAACTAGCAAACTGACTGAAACTGACGAAAACTGACCAATCGTGTTTCTCCGCTTAAACAAATCGCAGCTTCCTGCTAAACAGCCAATAAAATCAGGAGTCGACTTATTAATGATAGAAGACAAACAGAAGTTGTTGATGAACACCCTAGATTTGTCTAGGACTACAATTTCTTGTACGAACAATGCCGACAAACTTGAACATCTCAGAGTAATTAGCGAAGCATATGTTAACAAGAAAACAGCAAGAGCATTAAGATTGATGTCAGTATCTGGGCAACTTTGCACCTACTCCTCCCCAACCCAACAAGTTGTAATAAGCTAAAAAGTTAGCGTTAATGTTAGGTTGGGGAAGGGTAGGTGCAAAGTTGCCCAGATAATTATACTGATCCCAACCATTGACTGAGATTTCCGTTTTAGGGCGGTTATCATTTACTGTCGAAAGAAATCTCTCGATTGATTTGGTTTTGAGTTAAGATAGGTGACTGCATAAAGAATGCCACGCAATCTTTTCAACCAATAAGAAATAAGACATATTGTGACATTTCGTAGCGTTTCTCGCGCTTGTTGCTGACGACATGCATTTCTTCAGTTTTTATTGGTTGATTTGACTGTGTGCAAACGTTGTGATTGGCCAGAATAATTACTTTGGTTCTACGACACTTTGATGAAAACTAATGTACAAACAACAATCGATGCTCACTTTGGTGATGACGAATGTACGAACAACATAGTCAGCGAACGTCTCTGTCTTGTGGTTGACAACTGTTATGTCGCCGTATTGTTGCTTATCTTCGGGCCAATACTGATGGCATTTCACCTGAGAGAACAAAAACACAAACATTGACCACTGACTCATCAGAAGACCTCGGTATTATCCAAGGCTCAAAGTATACCATCTTGATAATTTCATAACCCTTTTTACTTTTACATTAAAATCTTTGCAGTACGCAGGATATTTGTCTCATGAACCTAGTTTAATGACCTTGCTCCCACGAGGTCTTCCGTAGCTGAGTGGTAGAGCATTCGACTAGTAATCGGAAGGACGTAGGTTTGACTCCTATTGAGAGAACTCTGATTTCACAAACTCTCCACGCTCAAAATATATTATATATTTATACACCTGGGTCTAGAGAGACAGTGTGGAGTCAAGTTTCTTGTCTAAGGAAACAACACAAGTTACCCCCAGCATTATATCGTTGGTACCCATTTATACACCTGGTTGTAGAGAGACAGTGTGGAGTTAAGTTTCTTGTCTAAGGAAATACCACAAGTTACCCCCAGCATTATATCACTGGTACCCATTTATACACCTGGGTGGAGAGGGACAGTGTGGAGTTAAGTTTCTTGTCTAAGGAAACAACACAAGTTACCCCCAGTATTAAATCACTGGTATCCATTTATACACCTGGGTGGAGAGAGACAGTGTGGAGTTAAGTTTCTTGTCTTAGGAAACAACAAAGTGCCAACACCATGGCGTTAACTCCAGGACTTCCTGCTCGGACCTCCGGCAAGCTAACCGCCACACTCCCGTGTCGCCACACTTTATCCGCTATGAATTGCTTTAAATGTCTACTATGAAACACTGCATACCTCATTTCGAAATTAAGAAATTAACTCTTTTAAGATCGCAAAAAACATTTGACTTGACTGCCAGGAGTTTCTTTTTCATGTAAAACTCCAAGTACAGCCGTTATCTTCATTGGCGCGACCGTGAGGTTGGGAACTGAACGATGCCTTGTTCCAATCCTTTTCGTCCAATATCCACCCCCTCACCCCAGCCCCTTTCTTGCGACACCTTCCTGTATCCCCTCCCTTGGGACAAAACTAACAGGAGTTGAGAACGGTCATTAAATAAGGCGTATTTGCATTACCCGGCTATTCTCAATGAGTCGTGTCAGCATGACAATTATTCCTGGCTTCTCTAACCAAACCATTCTCCAAAAATCATAAAATGTTTCAGTCACAGGACCTGGAAAAAAAATAAAGAAAACAGTTTGTGTTTATTCAAGTTTGTCTGCTAAAGTAGATGAACGTGAAAAAGCGCCTTATATCGGTCGATATAAAAGCGATAGAGTGATTATAGGACTAATAAGAGGACTGACCCACAGTGCTATGAAATCACTTGCAACAACTGTGCAGATTTAGTTAGGTTTTCTGTCTTAAAAAAACGCATAGCACCTAGGTTCAATTGAATAAAACTCTTTCAAGTGTACTTTACAAGCACAAATATTGTTGTACAGTATTTACAGCTGAAAAAAACACTTGCAAAAGTTTTATCACATTTATTACTGGTGAGTACGTTACCTTGACAAGCAATGTAAGTCTTTGGAGCTCCGTCAAAACCCTGGGAAAAGACGTCAGATAAACACAAAGCAAAAATAATTACCAAATTACAATTAGCAGAAACTACAATCCAGAAATCATTTGTTAACCCTGAATAGTCACAGAAAAGAGCAAAAGATTGCAAAATTCACAATGAAATCTCATTTAAATTTTAAAAAGTAAAAGACGAGAGCTTAACACTTTTCTTTTTATACTTTAAACCTACATGCACATAGTTAGCATTGATGTAATCCGAGTGCTCCTCATTGCTAATGAGTGGAAGTACGATTCGTGAGTGGTCATCTGAAGAGGAAAAAAGTCGTGAAGAAACGGTCAGTCGCGCCTTAATGTACAAATTTGCATTGATAAAGGATTTTCTTTAAGGACAATTCACCACGCAAGAGGGTCACGTTTCGAGTGCATGACAATAATATTAATAACGAATTTTTAAACAGGATGGCCCTTCAGTACATGCGTACTGTTATCAAAGGGGTCCTGTTGGTGGACAGAAAAGAAAATCTTTGTAGTTTATTTACAGGATTTGCAGCCAAGAATAATCACCTCCTGTCTTAAAACAGGTACTATACGTTGATCACCTCACAAAGGATTTAGATCGATATCGTGTTGCAGAAAAACAAACAAACAAACAAAAGTCATCGCTGTCGATACGGCCACACAGTTAACTCTCTCATTATATCGGCCGCAGTGCGGGTGGCTGAACACTTTCTCTTTTTCATTTAATAACTTGGAAGGTTAAATACTTGATCGAGAGATAATTCGCCATTAAAGCCTGAAAAGGGAGGGGGACTTCACATGTGAGGAGTTCAAGTTCCAGCGTGAGGTTCGTGTCCCTCGACCTCGTTCTTCACGCTCGAACTCCTTGCACCCGAACTCCACTTCCCCACTCCCATATAAACACACAGAATATCAGTGTCACTTCTCATTAGCGGCTAGACATATTGCAGACAGGCTGTCTCCATTTTAGAGATTATCTCGGAATGGAGTTTAATCAGAGTATAGCTTCCCACTCTTTGACAATGTAGTTAGCCAAACAGACGGTGACTGACCATATATGGTGAGATGATTCTTTCTTTGGGAGGCTTATTTTACACAATATAGAAGACACTTTTAGGGGTTGGTTATTTAAACGATGTCTAACTAAATTTGCGGTTCAAGTAAATCTTTTAAGGGTCCGAAACTGACAAATTGGCGATTGATTTAACGAACCTAATTCATTCTGAATGAGCAGGTGCTGATTGCTTATTATGGTCTGGTATAGTTAAGTTAGAGCAGATCAAATTCAATTTAGACAATGTTGGTACTAAACACAGTCTATGCTCCGTTTAAATAACCGGCTCTTGGTGTCTAACTGTCATAACAATACTTGTTATATACCTAGACTTTCATTCATCAAAACGAGCACTGTGATTGGTTGATTCTTGGTCACGTGCCATTGAACAAATTCAAATGTATCCCGACCGGGAGACAATTGCGCAGTTGTTGCCCGCGCGCCAGTTGTACCGTCTTTGTTTGCTTGTTTTTGCTAAGGGAAAGTCTAAATATATAACAAAGCACTTAATGTATGGTCCCTCGGGAAACTAGTTAGTTTTGTTTTCCCTCGAGTCCTGATGTTTCCCTCGACTTCGTCTCGGGAAACATCAGGACTCTCGGGAAACAAAACTAACTGTTTCCCTCGGAACCTTACATTAAGTGTATATTGTTATATACCTAGACTTTCATTCAACAAAACGAGCACTGTGATTGGTTGATTCTTGGTCACGTGCCATTGAACAAATTCAAATGTATCCCGACCGGGAGACAATTGCGCAGTTGTTGCCCGCGCGCCAGTTGTACCGTCTTTGTTTGCTTGTTTTTGCTAAGGGAAAGTCGAAATATATAACAAAGCACTTAATGTATGGTCCCTCGGGAAACTAGTTAGTTTTGTTTTCCCTCGAGTCCTGATGTTTCCCTCGACTTCGTCTCGGGAAACATCAGGACTCTCGGGAAACAAAACTAACTGTTTCCCTCGGAACCTTACATTAAGTGTATTTAAGAAATAGAAAACATGTACCGTGTTTCTATCGAGTTATAGAAACACGAGTGGAAGTTTGGGAGAACGAGAAATGCTGTGGGAACACGAGCCGAAGGCGAGTGTTTCCACAGCTTTTTCGAGTTCTCCCAAACTTTCACGAGTGTTTCTATAACTCGATAGAAACACGAAGAACATGTTTTCTATTTCTTTTAGAAAACACCGCGACGAAAAAAAGAAAAGCAACTTGTTAACTTTGAATATCAAAATGTAAATTCTCTTTGCTCGCGTCATCATTACGTCAACAGCTCGTGCTAGTTCTGTGTTTCTATCGAGTTATAGAAACACGATTTCTAACCAATCAGCGCGCGTACTTTCTTGGGACTGTTTTCTAAAATGTCACATTGGTCAGAGGAACCAAATATTGCACAAGGCAGGTTTCAATGGAGAGGGATTACACTGGCCTTATGTCCAACAGAAGATAGACAACCAAGAATAGGTAAGCGACTTCTGGAGGAAGAAACAACAATGAAGACCGGTTAGCTCAGTTGGTCGAGCACCGGACTACCGTGCGGGAGGTTCCGGGTTCAAACCCCGGCCGGACCAACACTCAGGGTCTTAAAAATAACTAAGGAGAAAGTGCTGCCTTTGTAATGACATCTGTAAATGGTTAAACTTTCTAGTCTTCTCGGATAAGGACGATAAACCGTAGGACCCGTCTCACAACACTTGTTCCTAATAATCTGTGAGACGTTAAAGAATCCACACACTGTTCGAAAAGAGTAGGGGACGTAGTTCCCGGTGTGGTGGTCTAACTCTACGTCTGGTTTCATCTGACAATTCATGCATGGGGTGGGTGGGTGGGTGAGATCATATATGGACTGATAGCGGCAGCCAGGGGCGCCTTTACATGCTGACGTCCGATCTCACTCAATAGAAGTGAAAAGCGCCTTTGAACATATTCATATGAAAAAGTGCGTTATATAAATTCATTACTAGTAAAACAGTCATACACTAACTGGATACACTAACGCTCCAGCCCACGTTGGTCTTACGTTTCTTAAAAATAGATCCTAAATCTCAACTTATTGCAAAACAGAATTAGAATTGAATGAACACTCTACAAAACCCTTTCACCAACATGCAATGATGTTTCCATATCGATTCTTGGCCTTGTTTTCCGGTTTCTTCGCAACATCCCAAGAGAACAGCTGTCCGGTGTTAAGCCGCTGTAAAGAAAGAACAGAGAACAGACACACGACGTGCATGAAGAAGAGAATTTTTGAAGAAATCCGAATCTCATTGCCACTCAATGGGGGATCGTAACCGAGAGTCTAAGGGATGTTTCTTTAACCCTTTCACTCCCAAGATCTGAGCAGCAATTCTGTTGAATGAGTGCCATACAATTCCTTATTTACCAGTTGAAAGAATTTGGTTTTAAATTAACTTGTGAACCTCAGGTTGATCGCGTGTCCAATTTTCGCCATCCATTTTTTTGGTAGTATACTGATATTGAAACGAGAAGTTGTATATTGATGACATCTGGGAGTAAAAGAGGTAAGGATATGTGTTTTGAAGTTTATCATGTGCAACTATACCTGGTACTGTTCCTTCATTGCTGAATCCTGTCCTCTTCTTAACCGGTTTACGTATTCCGCAAAACGATCTACAGAAACTGGCTCGATTTCATCCTCACCATCATCGTCTGGTTCGATGACGTAGCTGTATACACCACCTTCAAAATGCTCTATTTCTTTGGCTATAATAATAACAACAGCAACAAACTTTGCTGAATTATGAGATAAACGACTACAGAACAAGAGCACCAGGGCCGGATTCCTAGAGAGCTGACGAGCAACAAACTAAAGAGAAAGTTAACGTTAAGAAACTATTTCATAGAAGTTCAGCACTGGATACAGACCCAGAACAAAAAAAAAACTCTAAAATAGTTGTAATAATAATAATGTTTTATTTAGCTCATATAAATGTACTGACACTGGATTTTTTTACACTCTTGTTAAGGCAGTCAAAGATATTACATACGCGGTTTAGAATGAATGCGAGCTGGGGAGCTAAATGAACCGTTAGGTTTTCTAGTTAGCTCCCAGTACGATTTAAGTCATGAATTAGAAGCAGGTAATTAATAACAAACAATAGAAAGCACAACAATGAATAAAATGGATAAAGGACTCACGACTTTACAAACTCAGCTTAGTGGAAAATTAGTTAAGTTTTTGTTCTGACAGGAGGTAACGTTTTATTTGCTTCGGAAATGCGAATACACTTGAATCTTTTAAAGAAGATGGAATGTCTTTCCAAATATCAATTGCCATAAAAGAAATTGATTGTTTTCCTGTATTAGTTCTAACTTTATACTTATAAAAATTCTGTTTGGCCGTATATCTTGTGTTGTATCTATGCATATTTCTAGCATATTGAAATATATCATGAAATATTTCAGGGTTGTTCGCCTATCTCCATACATCGACGAACGAAGAGAAATTTCATATCTATGTTGTGGCTCAATTTTTTTCCTTAGTTTAAATTATATTTTCCTCTGTCTTTTGGTATATGATCATGTGTGATAATGAGTTTGAAACAAAGGAAAATCAAATTTAAACCAAGGATAGAATTGAACTCCAACATCCACACGTAGCCACTAAACATCCACCTTATATTATGTTTTGTGTATGTTGTAGATCAATTTTATCCTTGGTTCAAATTTTATTTTCCTTTGTTTCTAACTCATTATCATACATTACCATACCAGAAAACAAAGGAAAATAAAATTGCAACCAAGGAAAAAATTGAACTACAACATGTACATAGTTTGTCCACAACATAATGACTTTTCACATATTAAGCCAAGGGAATAAAGTAACTTTTAGTGTGGAATAGTAACTCAGCAAAGACTTCCATATTGCTTAACATTTCTACGAAAATATGGCTTATTTCACCTGTTTCTTGTTCGGCACAAGTGTAAGAGGGAACGTTGGCCATTGGTACAGAATACCGCTGGTCTAACCTGAGGGTAGATTCCCCTTCAGCTTGACGGCGTCTACAAAATAATTTGATTGAGATCTAGTCTCAGGTGAAATTTCTGCGTATCAGGCCGTAGTACATACCTCTTATTAATCGAGTTCGAGGTCCGTACTGTAAAATACGGACAGAGTTTTTTCCCGTCGATTTATGGCCCGCGCGCTTCGCGCTTGGGCCATAAATCGACGGGAAAAACGAGGATCCGTATATTACAGTACGGAACGAGAAAGCGAGGTTAATAAGATATTTATTATATCTCTGGAGTCATTTTGGCGACAAAACAAACTTTAGCGGGCCGTACAGTGAAGTACGGCCGGCTAAATTGACCAATCACAGCGCGCGTACTAACTGAGAGATATAATAAAGGACAATAAACGCTTTCTGTACACTAATCTGACAGGTACTAGACTGTAGTAAACAGCCTCTTTCTTCTTGTTCCTCTGAGCCCGGAGCGCGATACGCGAAGTAACCGTACGAGTCGTGAAAGGCGAAACCGCGAAGCGCTAGAAACGCGGCCGCAGGTATTCCCTCCTCGTTGTTTTAACTCGTTTCAAGAGCCCCTGCTTGTTAACATATTCATTGCAACTTATGTTCGGTGATGAAATAACTCAACGAGATAAGAATTTTGTACGAGAATATCAAGTCGAACTAGCGTATTGTGTATAACGAGAGTAGTAACCTGAAATTGGATAGTGGATTAGTCACGTGCCTATAACAAAATCTTTTACCGAGGTTGCAAAAAGCCTACTGGTTAGCCTCCGAACGATGGGTAGTATTCACGATTCGTTTTCAGTTTTTAGAGTCCACTGTTAGACATGTTAGATCACTTTATTGCTTGATTGAATGGTTGGTTTGTGGCTAAATTGGGGTAAAGATAAATGTCGCCCACGGACAACGTAAGGGTTTATAATAATAATAATAATAATAATAATAATAATAATAATAATAATAATAACAATAATAATAATTTTAACAAATATAAGGATAAAATATGGGTTTCGTAAAATGCAAAGAGTATATCCTACCTTTTACAAAGACAAACTCCACCAACAATACCAACAAGAACAAGGATGATGATAATCACGACCACTGCAGCTATGACTCCAACTGATACAACACCAGTTGATGGATCAGTTCTACTGTCGTCCACTAAATCTGCAAGTGGAAGCCAAGTAGTATGCTAAAGCCAATCTTACTTAAATCTTCATCGCAGCCGTTGTCTGGGCAGTCACGCAATGCTACCTCCCCAGCCAATGGCTGCTCACATTCCAACCACATTCCTTTCTCAGTGTGTTTGCGGCTCAAGCATAGGGTATTGAATGGATCGATCGTTTTGCAGCCGTGCAACGAGGGAGAAATTGGCACGAGATAGTTCTCAAAATGGAACTACAAATGTGAAAGGAATGTTGTTCGAATGTGAGCAGCTGCTAGTTTGGGGAGAAGCGTTGCATGATGAGTCACAAAACGGCTGCGAAGGAGACTATAATGTTACTACAGTGTCTTGAGTATCTTCACTAGTTGGTTTTACTACCAACTGCACTGCTAAAACACAACTCACTGTCTCTGGCCTACAGGTCACTACGATTAAATGGAGTGTGCTCAATACCGGGTTCACTAGACAAGGAACCGTTGGTCTCCAGAAAAGAAACTCACTTTTTTCCTGCTCCACATGGATCTGTGCCACAAGGCGTTCAGCTCCATACCACGTCTGGACGAAAATAAGAAAAACGTGGACTTCAGTGGCTGATTTTTGCAGCAGCCTGTTACACCAAAAGTTACAAAAGTTTGGGAAATCGATGTTCTTATATAAAAATGAATCTAATTACACTTAGTTGCAGTCAAAACTTGTATCTCAAACTAAGATCTATACCTAATAATGCATTTTGGCAGTTGTCTCTTACACCAAGACTTGCCATTAGAAGCTGCGCATTGAATTGCTGCTGTTATTATTACATTAGTGGACCAAATTACAACTTTGTAAAGCTTGTATCTCAAATTATTATTCAAACCTGGGAACCATCCTTGGTTATCGCTCTGTTAAAGACCTTATATTTTTGGCCTCTTGACAACTCCGCATTTTTAAAGCTGCCATACAGCTTGTCATCTCCAACCACAAAAAGCCAAGGAGGTTTAAGAGAGCCAGCTGTGAACTGTGCAGTGACGTAATAATCAAGCGTCTTCTCTATGGATTCACTGTAATCTGGTTCACTGTTTCCAGCCTCTGTCACTGTATCTGTCCAATCTTTCACACGAAACACAATCACTTGATAGTTGCTGAAAAAAAAAAATCAATAATAATAATTTCTCTATTCTTGTCTATTCTAAACAATATAATGCAGCAATATGCCAAACACAAGAGAACGCTTGACTTAACGGGGGAACTCAGAACTACTGAAGTCGGATCTCCTACATGTTCTGAGTTTGCCAGTTCTCGGCGATAAAGCCCGTTTGTGATAAAGTTTATGTTCCGCACTATCTTGTACGGCCGGCGTTTCTTTCTTTCTTCAAGAAAGTCGAGGTGCTAGACATGCGATAAAGAACATGTATTGAGTAGTTACTGGAAATATGGTTTGTGAAAGAGATAACCAAAAGCATGGAAAATTAGGCCTGGTCCATGATCAATTCCAAACATCTCACAGTACGTGATTTCCTTTGACTTTTTGTAAACTATCATTAGTAAGTTTGAGAAAAAAAAAGTTGCAACGACGTTCTTTTCAAGGCCGGGATGTCCTTTGCTATTGCATAGAAATGATTAAAAATTCAACATTAAACAATGTACCAAGAACAACAACAACTGTATTCCTACTCTGTAGTATACAGCATTAACTTACATATTAACAACAATATAATGGAGTACCGTACAGTACAAAATCCACAGATGATAGAGACGATCAGGGGAATGTCTTTACCCTTGAGGCGAAACAATAGGAGACAATCTAATGCTATACCATGTTTTAAAAGAATGAAAAACTTTGTGAATAGATCATCGTATAATGCTATATCCTTCTTAAAATAACCTCAAATTCAATACTTTATAGACTTTTATAAGCCGAACAATAATATTATAAGAAAAGAAGGGAAAAAGGAGATATTTTAAAACAATCCCGTACCCACAATGTAAAGAAACCTACGGAGAATACAAACAAAAATAAATTTTACCGTGAATTATTATCAATTTTTTTTTTCTTGCGTTACCTGATGGGGCCGTTGTCCTGTGGTGCGGTCCGCAGTGTCACGTTAGCTGTTGTTTGAGATGTCGTTACATCTAATATCTCCCCCTCGTCAGGCGCCACAGGGGCTTTTTGTTAGAAAAGAAAAAATAATCACAAAAATTAAAATGATTCACCATGCTACATGCAAGCCTGCTTACTTCAAGTCACCCACAGACAACTAAAATCTATCTGCATTCAACAGTAGCATCAGATAGAAAATAACTGCTCACCATCGTTGGATTTGTAACATGGTTATCGCGAGTTTGAAATCGTCGACTACGTTTGTAAAAAGCCAACTGGTCCGCCTCCCACCAGTCAGGATTTTTGTTTCTCTATTTAAAGTGATCCCAAATAGCAAAGCATTGCCACTATTATTTAGCAATTAATGAATGAGGCTGAGTGGGATATGAAGAATTAAGCGGATCGAGGAAGGTGTTCCGAGATCCGCTTAATTCTTCATATCCTACGAAAGCCGAATTCTTTAATTGCTTTATTATTTATCAAAATATTTTCAAACACTTAAAGGAGAAAATGAGCTTTATTTTCACAAATTTCACACCCATCAGCAATATAACAAAACAACAAAATAACACAAGCTCGTCCCCAGGTCTTCTCGGTTAACGGTGTCTTAACCTGCGAAAACGCTGCATTTTTGACGTCATTTCCTCGTTAAAGTCAAAATTCTTCCAAATTTGGTCATCAGTAACTGGTTATTGTGAATTAAACGTGTGCTTTTAGCCAATCAGAATCGGGGAAATATTTTAAATGAATAATAATACTATTTAAACACGGCAGCAACTCAACATAGAAACTTGAGCTACTCACCATCAACTTCCGTTTCAAGTGGCAGTATACTGCTATTGTCACTTACTCCACAACGTGAGGTGGCACTCACTGAAAACTCGTACTTTGTTCCTGGATACAGATCCTTGAGTGCATACTCAGTAGTCTGTATACTGCTAACAGCTCTGACATGCTTGAACTCGGGATAGTAATCCTTTGTACCTTTATACATTATCTACAAGACACAATTGGAATCAACTCCCTGTTCAGCAAACCCTGATACCAGACAACGGTAATGGGAATAATAACCAAATCTAAGGTAAAACAACAGATTGATACCAGCCTCCGTTATACTCTAACACCATTACAGAATCAACAACACTTCTTTAAGTCCCGTTAATACAATAGCTTAATGTTTTTTTTCTTTTAGTTCTCTTTGCAATGTACTTCAGACCGCACCATGACGCATAAAACAAAAACAATCTCTACCAACAAACCTAACTTTGTAAGCGCTTTAGGTTCACTAAATTCCTTTATTATACTTTATTCCGCTGTTATTCAATGTCAATCTGCGTCCGAGAACTTTAAAACTCAACTCAGATTGTTCAATCTATGTCATGTAATCGTAAGTAACATGTCGCACTACCGGCCATTGAATAGCTCTGCTGCTTGCGGTTAGTATATCTGTTGTTTATTAAGATGATGATGACGATGACGGTGACGATAATGACGATGATGACGATGATGACGATGTTGATGATGATGTTGATGGTGATGATGGTTATGATGATGATAGTAATAATGGTGATGATGATGATGGAGGTGATTATGGTAATGATGATGATGGCGATGATGACGATGATGATGATGACAATGATAATGACGATGATGACAATGATAATGATGATAATAATGATGATAATGATGATGATGATGATAATTATGATGATGATGATGATGATGAAGATGAATAATGAAGAAACGTCCTTAGCATGATGTCTGATCGCCTTATGTTTGACACATTTTAATTCTCTCGGTACAGTCAATCACTTTTACACATAGTGTGCCTATCCGTACGTGTTAAGTTATAGCTAAGCAGTTTCAGTAACTTTTATAATTCATTCAAATACAGTCGAAGCTCTCGTAAGCGACCACTTCGGGAATTCAAAGAAGTGGTCGAAACTAGCGCTGTTACTGGCGAGAGTGGTCGCAAGTACAGTTTCCACTTTAGTGTACTATAAAATGTGTTAGTAATAATGATATTTTGTGAGAATTTTTGTAAAATAACAGTGACAGAATTTGTTTACAAAAAATTATCAAAACAGTGACAAGAAAATGCGTTAAATACCGTAAACGTTAGTTGATAATCTCCACTGTCTGGCTCATTCCATTTCAACTTGACACTACGTTTGGTTTGCGACAGCTTTTCTAAAGATGTGGGTGTGTCGGGAGCTAAAACAATAACGAGAGAGACAAAAATAATGCTAAGCTTCAAATGCAATTCTGCGTTGTACCTACAATCCTGGACAAAACGTGTGAGACAGTTTCCATAATTTTTGTTAAAAAATCAGTATCTCGGATCCCCCGCCACGCGGCAAGACAATGTTGATCACGAGAAGTAAAACATATATGTAACGTATTGTACAGTTTCTGTAGCTCAACATTGTATGGGGTTGCTGGGGAGAAATCTTTGTAACACGTTTCTGTGGAAGAACAACATCGGCTGTTTTCGAATTATGTGGAAAGAAACGCAGAAAAGGTTATTGTCCCATAAGATTTGTCTACTACTGTAGTTAGTAAACAAGCCCGTCTAGTTATGGCGTTTCCTTATACAATTTTTTCGTTTTCAAGTCCTTCTCCAATTTAGTGAAAGCCAATAATTGCAGTGGCTAATGAGAGCAGATGCTCACAGTCAAGTCAACCAATCAGAAATCACAACAAATACGTGGTCAATCACAACTGGGTTTTGTCGTACTTCTGATTGGTTGGCTAAGAGGCGCAAGATTATTTAACCAATCAATTATCGTAGCAATGCAAAGCCAATGCAACGGTGGAACTACTTCCCATGGTGAGTTAAAAAAACTTCTCTGCAAGATTTAAAATAGAAAGAAACATGTACCTGAAGTTTCAATTGGGTGATCTGTGGCTCCAAAACTACCAGGGCCTGCTGTGGTATAGGCTCGGACCTCCACCTGGTACTTGGTGCAAACTTTCAGATTAAACAGAACAAAAAATGTAGCTGTTGTGTTCCTATAGAAAGATGACAATAACCTTTTTTGACGTGAGGCAGAAACTTCAGATCTTTTTACTTCATATGCTAATATTCTGCCGTTGCTCTTTTCTTGTGAAAGAGGCTGCCAAGTGATGTTGTAAGTTGTTTCATTGATCTTCAGTCTGGTGATACCTTGAGGAGCGGAGCTTGGCTCTGAAGCGAAGTAAAAATTAATGGATATCAAGCTTTGTACTGCCGCAAGGATTCTTATAATCAACCTAATGCTTATGATATGACAACGTAAAAATAGGCCTATACAGAAATTTTGCAACGGTATTCAAGTAGTTGCTCCGTGGGGGAAAGAAATCCGAAGCGACCGAAGAAACGTTCTCGGAGAATGGCCAAGTGGCAACAATAAAGTCAGCCAAAAAGCTGGAATCGAGAGAGGTACGACCACAACAAAAAAGATATTCCGAAAAAGAGGAAAAGGCGAAAAAAAGTAGAATCATAGAATTCCAAAAACTGGAATTACTTTTAAGGTTTGACGTTTATACACAAAAACTGCGAGTGAAGATTAACCGTTCGTATTCCTCCTGTATTCACTCAATATTTAAACGCTTTTCTCGTGATCACTTGTATGCATATTATAAGAATAAAAGTTTGCAAAAGACTTTCAAATCACTTGAAAAAAAATAGGCATGAGAAATGTTTTATATAATTGTTATGAACTCGTTGCCGTTAATCAGGTCACTTATCGCGACCATTCAATCTTATTGCAAAAACTTGAATATTACGGAATCCGAGGATTCCTTAATAACTGGTTTTCCTCTTATCTAAATGATCGATATCAAACTACTCAGGTTGGTCCCCATATTTCTAAGAAACAGCGCTGTGTGTGTGGAGGGATCGGTTTTGGGGCCATTGCTGTTTTTGTTGTACATAAATGATATCTATAACTTTTGCTGATGACACTAATCTTCTTTATGCTGATTAAAACTTGAGATCACTTGAAACTGTAGTTAATGAGGAGTTACGAAATATTGGAAACTGGCTTATGGCAAACAAGTTATCTCTTAATGTCAAAAAATCTAGTTTTGTTATATTTAGACCCAATTAAAAGCGTATTGACTACGAAGTGAACATCAAAATCTTTGATTATACACGATTTTCTGCGGCTGGCAATTTCTACATTTAACATTCGAGAACAGACCATAAAAAAATCTTTTTTAAGTATTTGTGGCGTGCAAAGATATGGAATAGCATTGCCGAAAGTCATCGTGCTCTACTTGAGTATAAATTTGAGAATATCCAACAGAGTCGGATATTTTAATTCAGGGGCCGGTTGTTCGAAGGCCGATTAGCGCTAACCCTCGGTTAAATTTTAACATGGGTTTCTTTTCCTCTTTTTCAAAAGCGTTTTCTCCGATAACTTTTTCTATTTTATTCAGAGCATACAATCATCAAATTGTATTCAAAAAGAATTATACTGAATGTGCTTTTTAAGCTCTCATACCTGCATTTAAAATTTCGCACTAACCCGGGGTTACCTTAACCATGCTTCGAACAACCAGGCCCAGGAGGATAATTATATTGGCGTGCAAACTTTAGTTTAAATATTTAGTTAATATTAAAATTTGCTTTATTTGCCTACTTTGAAGTATAATACTACTTACTGATTTTTTAATTCAATATGCTGACGTTCGTGTATCAGCTTCCCTTATTGTTATGTTTCAATCTTGTTGTTATAATTGTTATTATCTGTTTTGTTTTTCCTTCCCGCCTCGATTAGCTATGCTATGTTGCAGGTAACGATTAATGGAAAAATGTTGATCAAGAGTGCTTAATAAAGTTGTACGTAAGTTGTATAGAGTGCAGTAGCTCAGCCAATCAGATCGTGCTATTAGTAAACCAGTAGATTTTTACTAAATTAAATGTAAGTAGTTTTACCACTCTACGATTTAACGGGTGCTGACGTTTAGAATGTTAGAACTTCGTCACAACGAATGGTAGGAACGTATTATGAGTGTAGAATTACTCTTTTTTCATGTCCTACATGTATAAACTTAGACGTGATTATTGTAAGGCACTTAAGACCCATTATACTAAACATGCCTACCAGCAGTTAACGTTGTAAATGTTTTGGTATCACTCCACAGTCCGTTCCCCAGAATACTGTAGGCCATCATCCTGACTCTGTAGTCAGTGTACGGTTTAAGGTTTGTTAACTGTTTATTCGCTGTGAAAGGTGGGGAGATGGTTAAAGTTGAACTGAAACTTTGGTTAGTGTATTGCAGTGTAAAATATCTGATAGGTGCTTCATCTGCTCCTGGGTTTGGCTGAATCCATCTCACTGTTATCGTTCTTGCTTTGATGTCACCTTGTATCACTTGCACTGTTGGCCTTCCTGGTACACCTGCAACAAAATTAAATTTCAAAATAAACGTCCAGTAGTTCACTGCATGTGATGAAAAACGTATCAGTTTGTCTATCAGAATATTCTACGCGCGAATCTCAGTCCCTGATTACATCATTTGCAGCAATGAACCCGGGAAAATAAGTAATCCCGTCCGGCTGAAGCGATCATGAATTACTCTGCTGTGTTCGAAAAGTAAACAACGTGAAACATCGTCCCGGAATCATGACCTGTCGAAATTTCGCAAACTACGATCCAGAGTTATTCTGCAAAGAACTTGATTCCATGAACTTTGAGCAAGTATTTGCATTATCCTGCACTTAGATTCGCACGTAGAATATTCTGAGAGACAGTGCCGACTCTACTGATAAATTCTTGTCTCGGCCATTAAGAAGTTGTACCCAACAAAGCTGATTTTCAGATACGCATTTCAGATAGATGGAATTATGTCAACTGATACGAAATTCATCTCTAACAGCTTCTGCGAATTTTTTACTAACGTTGTCATCAAACTGAAAGCATTTCTGCTTCGTGACTTTATCTGGAGCAACCCCAGCGGAATGAAGCTTCCCCAAGTTATACATGTTAGATTATGTTAAACCCGAAAAAAGTTAAGGCAATCGAGGTCTTCCGAGTTTTTAGTATCTCTAAAAAGGACCTTGCATAGAGATTAACTGAGTGTCTTATTTGCTCGGAAATCAACATCGTAATCATTACAGCCGAACACAATTAACTGGCAAAAGTGCGGTGACTCTTATCACCTAATACGACGTCATTACAGCATAGCCAAAGCTAACACTATCTTGGGTGGATCTCCTAACATCATTTTTTCAGAATAAAACAACAGACTTTTACTTACTTAATAAAGCAGTGACATTTGCTTGAACTACTTCCGCAAATATCGGAATGTCAGGAACAAATACTGAGCAGGAATAAGTTGTGTTGCAATAGATATCACGGCTTGCCAGACTTCTCCTGACACAGCGATAGTTATTCCAGGTCTGTACAGCACTTTTGTATTTAACAGTGATGGCGGATGCTGTCTCCGAAAGTTGGTTCCCATTATTGCTCCAACTAAATTTTGCAGGCCTCTGATCGCTAAATTCTGCTTGAACACGAAGAACAACTGACCTATCGACAGCTTGTGTTGGAAGGGTAACATCAGCAAATTCCGCTATGTACAAGAAGGGTACGATAACTAAAAAAAAGAAAAGAAAGAAAAAAGAAATCATACAGCAATTAGTTTATAGGACGTGTTCAAAACGTATAATTCACAGATATGTGCATTACCATTATAACCTTGATATGCATGCAATAACAACATTCAAATCATAGGTACCCGATAGTGAGTTTGTGGATGAAATGTTGGACCCTTTGCTACAACCCTGGACAAAACTGTTGAGACATTTCAATACAATTTTACATTTCGAGCCATGTAACCATCGTGTCCAACAGGAACAAACTGGTCCCCCTCCCCACCCCCGGTACAATGTTGTTTTGGCTTAACAGCTCATGTGTGCATTTCTTGTGTTAACGCTATTATTAAGCCTGTTATGATGTATGGATCTATAACATGGTCTATTTGTAGTAAAGCAAATCAAACTAGGGTATTACAACTGCAAAAAAGGGCTGCAAGGGTGATTTTAGATTCCTCAAGACTATCACCGTCAGTTTAACTTTTTAAGAAGTTGGGACGGCTTCCTTTCTATGAAGAAATTAAAGTGAATAAATGTAGTTTGACTTATTAACGTGTAAATGGTGAAGTTCCATCATCTATTCTTGAAGAGTTAAAGTTGAATAGCCAAATGCATGCTAGAAATACCAGACATGCAAATTTAAACTTGACTTGTCCTAAGGTTAACAGGAAAACTGAGGGTGGCAAAATGTTCTCTGTTACAGTGGCTCAACTTTGGAATAGTGTATCATTAAATTTAAGAAGGCAGGCATCGGTTAGCTTGTTTAAAGGGAAATTTGAAAAGTTGTTATTAGATGAACAAAAATGTTTAGTACATTTTTGTCCGTGATTTGTAATGCATTAGCTTTTAATATATACTTTTTAGGTCTGTATTATTACGTATTTAGTCGATTTTTAGGGTGTTTGTAAATTTTAATCTGTATTTCGTGAGGGCTACAAGTTTGTTAGTACTTTAGTACTATCATGTACTACCCTCATTAAATAAAGCCGTTACTTACTTACTAAACAACATTGCAACAGGGGAGGGGGAAAATGGTCTTTTAACTAGCTACGGTAAGCATTTTTGTCATGGCGAGTGCGAAAAATGGTATCCTTTGTCATGTGTCTCAACAGGTTTTGTCCGAGGTTGTAGTTCCGCCAGCTTTGCATTTTCTCTTTCGGTTAATCAAACACGTTACTCGTGCTTACTCTCCATTTTAATTAAATCATACTGAAGTTAAGCGATAGTGCATCCATACGAAACCAGTAACAACTATATATCTTTTACGTTTGTACCAACCAACATTCTCTCCCGGACAACATTTTGCTATACGATAAGAATGGTCTTATAATTACTAGTTACGTCTAGACAGCGTTATACCCTACGCATGTATTCAAAATAATAAATTGAGCGCAAATGACCAATCCTTAGCATTAGTGAAATACCCCAAAACGTTTTATCACTTCTCTTTGACTGGTTCCGCCCGCTTTGCATTTTCTAAACACTTTGCTCCTGCTTAAGTTCTATCAATGACCATTTTGAGTCATAGTAAATAAGCAATAGCGCATATAAATGGCAAGTATGTTATACTATACTGCACCAGGCAACATCTTTTTCTGGATATCATTTAACGTAAGATTTGAACTGTCTTAAGGGAAGTTAGGATCTCAGGATGCCGGAACAATTTTACTGGAAGAAAAATGTAAGGCATTGCTAAAAAGATGAGAAGAGAGGAAAGCGCCAAGCCCCGGTGTAACCCTCAGTTTGGAGAACAAGATTTTTTTCCCTGACAAGAGACGTCAACTTTTGAAGTATCTTTATTTTAAACACAACGATGTCTTTTGTTTGTGTTAGTTATCAAATCCGTTGAGATGGTACTAAGTATATGAGAGCATCAACCAAAAAAAATAATCTCACTTGCCACAGCATTCAATTAATTTATTTTTCAGTTATGTTAAGTAATGGTCCGGCTAAGAAGCAGGCAGAAAAACAATAGGGCTCGGCAATATGTCAGTTAATTTGGTGGTACTAATTGGCGCATAGAACAAGAGCCAAATTTTGTCGAGAGAGAGAAAATAAGGATATGGAAAAGACAAGGTCTAAAAATTACGTTTTTTTGAATTTTTTCATTGTTTTTTCGGGATTTTTTTGGTATTAGCCAATGAGATCAGGCGATTTAAATGGAATTAACAATTAACTGTTCGCACCTTTTTAATGAGTTTTGCCGTTCACCTGCCTACCTTTTAGCCGGACCATTACTTAAATTTTCACATTAATATTGGTCACAACCGACATAATAGTCTACACGTGGACGCACAGCATTTTCCGATGTCACCTAAACCCTTGAGCCAGCATGTGAAAGCGTTAATGACCAACAGGGGGTTTACCTCGGTGTAAGAACCTTTGAAATTACTCTTTTTCACTATTATTTTCCTAGTCTCTATTTTTTGTCTCTTTTTTTTCATTGTTCTATGTCACTCGCGAACGTAACAGGTTCTTACACCGAGGATGAGCCCAAACAGACGAACTTCTGGCTAGGTATATATTTTTCACTAGTCGTAAGATTCGTAAAAGCTAATATAACTGAAGGGACAATACTTTACTTATTGACTACCAACAACTTTTATAATTCATTGTTTGCACTTACAGTGGTCACAGCCATAAAAGTCCACACGTAGACATACAGCAGTATTCCATGTCAGCGGTACTACTTTCACAATCCGAGCAGCAAAAGGCACGGAAAACCAATTCACAACCACACTTGATTTATCAGTGTTCCCAGTCAATCCCTGTGAAAACAGACAAACCTACAATGATTTAAAGATACGTACAAACTAGACAAGTAAGAGAGAAAAACCGCCTTTGGGATGGGCATAAAATAAATTCAGTGTCACAGTAGTTATTTACCTGATGTAAAGCATCAGTGTCCCAGGTCTTTCCATCATATCCATAGAGTATGTTATATTTAGTGACCCACTTGTTACTTGATGGATCCCCCTGAGTAGCCACTCCTGTAAGGGTTTTCACGTGACCAAGATCCACCTGTAAATACTCCGAGGTTGAAGACGTAGAACTGCACCACGATGAAGAGCTGCTATATAAACGACTGGATGATTTAGTGTGGCTGGAGTCAAGATGAGACGATACAGTTATCGAACTATCTGGGATATCGTCGTCCTCCATACCTAGTGACGCCTGGCACCCTACAAATGTTAAAAATACACGCTTGGATAAGAGTTGTCGTGAAGGGTGTTTATCATACGCAGCATTGTACTTGTTTCCCCAACCTTACCTTTTTCGTCTCAGAGTAACGAAAATAATTCAAATTATATATAGAGTCCATTGCCCCTATAGTCAATGTGGAATCTCATGAGCCGGGTTCCTAAACACCAAGTCAGCACTAACCCAGGATTAAATGTTAAGCCTCAGTTACTGCTTAACCTTGAGTGAGCGTTAATCTGCTTCCTGATCCCATTTCCACGGGCATTCAGCCCTTTTGGGGAAGTCAACATTGTCAAGGGAGGTCATGTGAGACCAAATTGACACAGGTTTCACTGATATAACACGTACAACCATAAATGTGGTTTCACTGCCTATTGTCCTGAACTTGTTTCGATTGACAAAAGGAAAAGAATGATGATAAGTTTGGTGTGCCTTTACACCAATATCTAGATCAACATGTGTAGTGTTACATAAAATAGACATAACTTCGGTCTCACTAACGCAACTTATGCAGCCCACATAACTCAGCTATGCCAATTCAGTCAAGAGCGAAACAAACTAACTGGCAATTTGTTCAATTCAAAGACGCAGCAGAAATTCAGTTGTAGGAGGCTTTGGTAATGGTCACAGTGCGAAACATTTCAGGTTTGATATAATAGGGAGCTTAAGATTTTACGACGGCGACGGCAACAACAACGTCGCAAAACAATGATATCATTGGTTAAAAGAGCATAAATAATCGTGCTGCACGTGCAGCACGGATTTTTGCGGTACTCCGCATAACGACGACGTGAAATTACCAAATTTGAGGTTTTGACGACAACGTAAAACATGCAACAGAGAATTTCTCATTCTTAAAATGACACAGTGTTAATGTCAGGGGCGGATACAGGGGGGGTGGATAGGGTGGATATCCACCCCCCATTTTTCAGTAAAAAAAATAATTCGAAATGTCACTTTATTTGAAATAGAAAATAAATAAAGAAAGAAAAATTAGCTCTCGCTCATGTCTGGTTGTTGTTTATTGCGAAATTTGCAGGGAAACGTTCGCGCTTACCAACCCATGTGCTCAGTCGATGCTCAGGTTTGATGGCAACCTGGTTCCCAGGGTCTTGTGGGTAATTTCCAAGATGGCGGGTCGACCCGCCATCCATCCACCCACCTTTTGAAATCCTGGATCCGCCCCTGAATGTATATAGAACATACTCTGTTTGTATTTAGATGCCTCTATTTTTTATATCAGTAATAAACTCTGAAACCGCTCGTACCAATTTATTCTTCGCCCATATTGTAGGACGTAAATGAAACTGAACAATCGCGAAAGACTTATGATCAAGCAAAGTTATATTTTGAGGTGACGTTTTCGTCGACCGTCGACGTCGTAGATCTTAAACTCCCTAATATTGATGCAAAAAGGGAGTACATAACCATGGCCAACGTATTGTAGGATCTATCACCCATGTACGCTTCAGTTACATCACAGAAGATTAAGCCTGAATGGTTCGGCTTTAAGCGACAATTGGTTCGAACAAATATAAACAAATATAAAATGGATACGATATTCGCATGAACTCAGATCACACTTTGTAACTTACTTTCCATGGTTCCGTAAACTTCAACTCTGAGTGTTTTGTTACCGTTATATCCTGTGGGATAAAAACGGACAAATCTAGCCGCAGGAGACTGGTTCAAGTTCCTCTTTAGAATACTGCTCCTGTCGTTATTTCCATCAAATATCTGCAATGAGAAAATGGATCGTAATTTAATAGGAATCTTGCAGGTGTCAACGTTAAACAATAATTCACAAGGTACGAGTAACTGTTTGTGAATAAATGTGGGACTTGCCTTGCTCAGGCGACTTAAGGGCCATTTTATAAAAGTCTACAACTTTAAATGTATGTGACAAATCGTACATCTGCAATGCAGATGGATGGCAAAGAGTTAAATATCTCACCCTCACGGTGTTACTGGAACTTACAATCTGTATATTCACCACACGAGAATATATAGCCTTTCGTTATGGCCTGTTCCCAGTGTGGATGGCTGAAAACACGATGATCAGCTAGTTAGCTGTTCGAATTTCGTTAAATTGCCTCTTTCTCTCTTTCTTATTTTATCACTTTTTTCGGATCACAATTTAGTAGGAACCTTGCTGAGGTGTCAACGTTGAACAATAATTAACGTACTGCATGACTGTACACGAATCTATTTGTGGATAACTTTGGTGCTTCTTTTACACTGCGGAAGGAAACGCAGTCTACGATTTCACCCTCATGATATCAGCGTAACTTTTATCTGACTAAAATACTGTTCAAGGATTTACTAATGATCTGCACCCGTTTTGGATGCATTGATACAATGTGATGGGCTAGTAGAGCATCGCACCGTTATTCGGTAGAGCATCTATTCAAAAACCGTCTCAGTCTGTCCGTTTTTCAATTTTTCAATAATTTGTCTTTGGCTTATGTAGATTTCTGTATAGCGCCTTACTTCATCATGAATAAATGGTCTAATTGTGCTCATTAGAATAATGCACCTACAAATAATTTTTACTAAATCTTTCACAAAACAGGTGCCTCAATTAAACTATGCATAGTGAAGTATTGGTTTATTAGTAAATGTCACGCATACACTATACCTTCTCTGTATTGTGTTTCTTATAAGTTGTATTATATTTCCTTACTTAATTATGCATTGAGCTGTGCTGAGTAGAATGCAATGTACACTATACCTTCTCTGTATTGTCTTCCTTATAAGTTGTCCAATCCACGTTGTTTAATGACGTCTCTATTTTATATTTTGTAGTCCATGCAGTATTTGTGGGATTTCCCTGTGTTGCCACAGCACACACAAAGTAAACAGATCCCAGGTCAATCTGTAGGTAGTCATTGCTGTCAGCATTAGTACTAGGAAACCATGCACTGTTTCCTCTTAGACGTCCATTGTAAGGTTCATTACCACTACGAGATGACGAAGCACTTAATCTGTAATTGGGAATGGTAGAGCTGTCTGCTATACCCACTGGCTCAGTCGAACATGCTGTTGAAAGAGATTCATAATTGAATTACAACATAACACTCAACGCCAGGCATGGATGAAGCCATTTATACTCTTAAGTAACCTTCTATAAATCTTATCTATTTTTACTTAGCCTTTCTGACTTCGTTTGAAAGGTGTATGGAGCACTACAGAATAAGTGCATCATGTGTAAGGTTACATAGTGCAATGCTTTGGTATGCAATTGAGGTATAAGCAGGGTTATTAAGCCAGCCAAAGTAAGGGCAGTTACTAACCCTTCCACTCAAAAAATTGTTTTAGTGAGTCTCATATCATTTACTAAATGATTCCTAAATATAAAGTTTGGAAAAAATTCTAAAGAAGATAAATCTCCTTACTACATCCATTTTGAAATCACCGGTGATCCCTGCAGTGTGATTTGTAATGGTAATAGGACTTCGTGTCGTCCAATTCGGTCTGTAATCATACGAGTGATTTAAAACAAAAATCGGACGACCGCGTAGCGGGAGTCAGATTAGTTTAATCACGAGTATGATTGCAGACCGAATTGGACGACACGAAGTCTTATTACCAATTAATCATAACTTTAACAAAATTTGCGATATAAAAACTTCTTTTTTTTCTAAATCAAAACACATGAAATTCCAAGGTTTATTTTTTTGCTAGCAGTAAAAAAAGCCATTTAAGCGCGCGCGTGATCGCATGATGGCGCGTACTGTCCAATTACTCAGGCATGACGCGTACTGTCCTATTTAACTGTCCTATTAGTTAAGGTAATCATACGGTTTCGAGTTCAATTTGGAATTAATTTGCACGAGTGAGTTTTTCAAAAAGCTGAAATTGCACGAGCCGCTTCGGCGAGTGCAATTTCAGCTTTTTGAAAAACTCACAAGTGCAAATTAATTCCAAATTGAACGAGAAAAACCGTATGATTACTTATTAATAATATAAACATGAAAAAATTCGCCTGGAAGAAGTACCGGAAGATCTCATTGCGGACAGGAGGTAAGCATTTGAAGCGGATTTGACACTCTATTTACTGATTGGCTGATGAAGATCAACTGATAACGCTACGAACTCAAAGCGATTCGTTTAAAAATAAAGAATATCATAATCCAGAAAATCGATTTGTAATTTGCACTGGTGTTACACTTTTTGCACTGGTATTACACTTTTTGCACTGGTGTTACACTTGAACTGCACTGCTCTCAGCCAATCAGAATCGAGTAATTTTTTCATGTATATTATTAAGGCTGAAACAGGGCAGTTGATAGCCAATAGGATTTGAGAATTTTGTTATAGTTATGATTACTTCACGAATCGCACTATCTTAGGCTCGAAATCACATCATTTTTTTTTTCAGCCAATGAGAATAAACTGAATTGAAATGTAAAAGTGTTTCCGGTTGCTCTTTTTTCTAAGAACCCGGCCACAAAATCAATAAAATATTGGCAGTTGACTAACAAGAATCCTGTATTGGAGACTATTTAATTGCGAGATTTCAAAACTGGATGTAATAAAGTGGTAAATGAACTTCGTGTCGTGCACTTTTGGTCTGAAATCGTACTTGTGATATTTGCAATCACGCGTATGATTATTAATTCTCCCAACCAGTTTGTTTAAACAAGATAGTTATACTGTCAGGAGAAGTAACATTTTCATCACTTGTGATCATGAAACAGCTAAGCTTGTAGGGAGTGCTATGACGCTTAAATTTCTACTGCTCTCCAAAGAAGGAATTAGAACCACTACATAAATAACATCTACCAGGCAGCTTAGGTAATTCTCCACTGAGATTATGTTTAGTCATTTTATAATGCCAATACATCACAAAACCGAATCACTGAACGGACAAACTAAAAAAAGGGCGCTGAACAAAATATCCTTGGAAACCAACCAAAACTTGTGAAATAATGAACACGAAATATTTGGGAATTTGTGAGACGAAAATCTGAGATCTCCCAACAGGCGCTGAACCCGCGATCTTCAGATAACAAATTCGGCGGCCGTATATGTACCACTGAGCTATGACATACCCGTGGGAGCGAGGCCATTACACTTTGTAAGTTCATGAGACTCCTTCTGAGAGAACTCGGGTTTTCTTTTTTCCGAGTTTGCCTTTGAACGATGCCGAAAAAATTCATCTTTTACAAAACAAAACTTCTTTGTTAAGCCTACAGTATTGCACCTGTATATTTTCTGGGCCTCGGTTAAACCTCCACCAACAACAAAAGTACGATGGCTTTTTTTTTTTAAAAGTTTAAATTTCACAAGGTCAAAGTACACATGAATATTATTTTTCAAGTACTCATTCATAAGGATGTCAAAAAAAGCTGTGCGCCACAAAGGTTTGCTTGCATTTCAAATTACCGTAATGAAGAAATCGTATTGGAAAACAACTACGATAAACAAACCCAAAGCTGTTTGTTAAAAACTACAATAATTAAATTGCACCTGTGTAATTTCTTGGCCTGGTATAAACCTCCAACTCACAGATTGTGAGTGTTTTTCCTGAACCAGGAATACGGATGTACACATATCGACCAACAAGTCTTGGTAAACAGAAAAAGGACTTCTTTTTCCCGCTATCCAAATTTAACAGACCAGTACCACACTGAGGATTAGAGACGCCACCATTTCTGTCGTCATTATTACCTGTGAATGTAAAATGCTTCATTAAATGAACTTAATATTGACCAAACACAATTGTAATCTTAGTGGAGAGAATCTTGGGGTAGACCAATATACCCTCCAACTAACACGCTCCGTTGTCTTACCGTGGTAAGGTCTTCAACTGTCTTCGTAACTGGCCCACTCCCATAACTGACCACCCAAGACCAGTAAAATCCACCAAAATCAAACTAAACACCAAAATCGGATCAAAAATCCCAATAATCGGATCCAAAATCCCAAAAATCAAAATCAAAATCGGATCAAAATCTGACAACAAGAAAACTCAGCAAATTCCATCATACAGAGCAGAATCAAAATCAAATTCCCAAAAGTAAAATCAAAATCCCAAAAATCAAAATCAAAATCCTAAAAATCAAAATCCGATTAAAATCTATCCAGACGGCTTTTGAAAACCGCTCGGGCAACAGTTTCTGCTAATTTTCGTAGAATATCTATGAAGTTTGGGATTTTGAATTTGATTCTGCTCTGTGTGATTTGCTGGAATTTGCTGAGTTTTCTTGTTGTTGGATTTTGATCCGATTTTGGGATTTTGGATCCGATTTTTGGGATTTTTGATCCGTTTCTTGGGGTTTTTGATCCGATTTTCGGGTTTTGTTTGATTTTGGTGGATTTTACTGGTTTTGGGTGTGGATTTTAAGGGGTGGGCCAGGACTCGCACCCTCCTACTACTGGTCTTCAACTGTCCTCATACCCCGAGGGATACGTTATGGCTAAAAAGTCATGACAGAGTATTTCATACCGGGGAAAGTTTAACCAGGTTTCTATGCAAAATCCAGTCTCCGTACCAAATCTCGCACCCCTTGCATTTGACGAAAGTACGACCACGGCAGGAAATAGGCAAGTCCAGTTTTAATAGGACGGGTAGCGTAAGCATTATTTAAGCCAATTTAGTTCTCAAATGTATTCATAACTCCAATTTATAGACAAAAAGAGTCATTTCTGTATGAAACTTGTGCCAGGGCAAGCATTCCCATGTAAACACCACATTAAATCTCGGACCACAACCTGTAGAACAAACCCATGCATTTATCTTTTTTTTAAATATTTTGTGGCTGCGATAGTACGCGCGCTCTCACTCACTCAGATTGGCTGCTGAGCGGGCAAAATTTTCTTGTAATGACCCGGGCATTATGAAACTTTTTCAAAAAAAAAATGTTTCCGTTAATATGGACAAAAGTTGTCTCGTTTTCAAAGAAACTGTTTTTTCTGTCACTTCTTGCTCCGATCGCATGGTCAGCTGTGTTTCGGTTCAGTATAAAACGTGACCTCGATTGAACTCTTGCGTGTGCAAGTGGATATTGAAAAACCCTTCCGTTCTTCTTTTTCCAGTGCTAAAAAGACCATATAATAAATAACTTATTAACCTCGTATGTTCGGTCATTTTAAGAAATCTCAGACCTCGGCCTTGACTGTATTGACCTCGCTATCGCTCGGTGAATACATGAAGGACTCGCCGTCCGAGATTCCCTGTAATGACCTCAGTCTCGGTTAATAAGTAGCATATAATTTTTTTAAAAACATATTGGTCCTGGATGGTCTATGTATCGATCACCGCGTTGCCCTATCAAACGGAGACACTGGTCACTGCACCACTCGCTAACTCTGATAGAGTGTCTCACATTAAAAATATGACTAGTGAACATCTTAGACTGAGAGCAGTCCATGCCACAGTTTTTTTTCCTCAGATTCTCCGCGTGGACATTATAGAAATAATAATGTAAACGACAGTAAGACAACAAGGAGGGAACGTGGTCCGCGTTTCTTGTGCTTTGCGGCTACTCCGCTTCTAACGTAACCTTATACATACACTCGGTGCTCAACAAATCTGGAAAGAAGGGAAGGCTCACAGTCTGTGAACGTGCATGTCTTTGTATGAAGTTACGTGTTAGATCAATCAAGGACTCCAATGGTATTTATAATATAATTATCATAGGTACCTATTCTGATCTCAAATCCTTTGAATCGGTCTCCACATGCACCACCACAGTCTCCTCTGTTTACAATAAAGATTTCAGCCACAGGAAAAGAGGAACCTAGGTCTACTCTCCACCAGGGATCGGTTTCAGTGCTGGTGTGACTGCAGGTGTTATCTGAATAGTTGGTTGAAGCTTTGCCATCCACTGCCCAGCTAGCAAGTCCACTGCTAGAACCGATTGTTGAAGACTGGACAGCTGGTTGTTTTAAGGCAAGGTCTGCAGCAAATAATAATGGGAAAATTTAAAATTTGGAAAGTATTTGGCAAAAATTGTGGGTAGAAAGTAAAATAAAATTGACAAAATGTTTATTATTTTTGAGCTACCTTTTCTCAATGAACCTGTAAAGTATGATTTGAACCTTTGCTACATCCTTATATGTGAAATGATGCAGTTATATTTTAGGCAATGCAAATTGTTTTAACAAAAGTCTCAGAGCTGAGCGACAACTCTATGCAGCCACCTTTATATTGCTTACTTTTCTGTGTCAGTATAGCACTTGTCCATCATTGTCATCAATAAAACAAGAAATAATCATATTGTATTTGCGAAGAACATCCTTAAAGAACTTGAAGAAATACAGTAATTTGAAGACATACTAGCCACTCCGTAGACTTCAACACCGCAAAGTGTGAGTATCTTGTTGTTGTCAGGTATTCTGATGTAAACATATTTGCCACGTGCTACTGGCTTGCAATAGAATGCTTTTCCTTGTCCTTCTGGGACACTCAGACCACTGCCACACAGGTGATTAGACACTCCTCCTCCTGTTGTTGCATTTCCTGTTATGGTACAAGTATGATTATTATAATTGTATTCTATTTCGATTATAAGGCAATCAATCGAAATTGAAACACAAGAAATTGGGTAAATCAAACGAGTTGATTAATAATGGTAATTGAACTAAGTGGAGTGCAATTTGGTCTGAAATCATACGCGTGATTTCAAATATTGAACGAGCGCGCAGCGCGAGTTCGATTTGAAATCACAAGTATGATTTCAGACCAAAATTGCACGACACGAAGTTCAATTACCACTTTATTACATCCATATTCGAAATCTCACAATTTATTAGTCCTTATGTAGGTTTTTTGTTGGTCAAAAGCCAATATTTTATTGATCTTGTGACCGGTTTTTAAGAAAAAAGAGGAACCGGAAACGCTTTTACATTTCAATATTGAAGTCATCTGTCAAAAACTCAGTCGAGCGTAACAAAGGCAAAAACATTTTTCATTCACTTCAAGCACGGTGCTCTGAAGAGCAAAACGCGGTTTTAACTTCAATCTTTAGTCCTCGTCCTCTGATTCAATGATGAAAGCCCTTCTTTTTTCTGTGGTTGCGACTGGGAATTTTCGTTGTCTCTGGAGAAGAAATTGAAGGTACAGGCAGAGTAATAATGCGAATTGACGAGAATATCAGCAGAACTGTACGCTGCCGTGCGGTACTGAAACCGCGAAGGAAAAGTCGGTGGAAATCCTGTCCCTGAAAAACTTGGTGGAGATCTAGCTGCCAGGAAATCAGAACTGGAGCCGATGGTCCGAGGCATTTGGCCTCGTTGTTGGACGTGATGAATCGGAATTGCCATCGCTTGACCTATGGCTATACTTGCAGTATCGTTAGAGACTTACAGTATTTGACACTTCTTCAAACCCACTGGTAATGTGACCTGTCTCTTTCCTTTGATTCTCGTATATTTCGTCGTAGTCGTCCAGCGAAGATTCACCTGCATGGCCTGTTATTTCACAGATGACATTGTGCGGTTGGCCAGAATTCTTTGGTTTAGAAACGAGTGTTTTCCTCATGCTGTGGTTTGTCAACTTCTTATTTGTCTTGAGACAGGAGGCCATGGATTTCATGATTTTGCCTATGGTGTTTTGTCCCATTCGGATTTTGGTGTACCAGAAATTTGCTGATTTTGGACGACTGATGACGGTCAGATAGAGCGGCCCTGTGTTCTTAATTTCTTCGGGTCGCTTTGACAACCAAAGCTTGAAGAGCCGCACTGGATTGTTTTTTCCGCTGGCGTACTGTACATAAGTTGTGGAGTAAATTGCACGATGCTCACCGGGTAGTTTTTCTCCTTTAAATATTGTTCAGTGGCACTCTGCATGATTGTCAGAGATTCCGGTTCGTAATCATCTCCGTCCTTCTTTTTCACCTCGACGTAGAACTTACTGAAAACCTTTTCAAGTTTTTCCGGCGCCATTTTTTCAATACAGATATTTTCAGCATAGCGGTACTGACACCAGCTTCTAAACACGTTCATCCATTATTTTGTGGAGCGACAGATATTTTTATTGCTTCACTCGAAACCACAGGAAACCTGGAAACATCTACTTCTGTTGTTGGCACAGGGTTTGTTGCCGTCTGGTTTTCATTTGTTTCTGTTATGCTGGCTCGGGACCAGACGAATTTTGGGCGGACGTTAAGGAAGAATCGCCAAAAATTTCATCAAAATAAACACTGAAAGTTGGAAACTCGCCAAAATTTAGCATTTCAGCCAATAGAAGCTCATTGTCATCATTTAGGAACTGTAAGTGATTGAATTTATCCATTTTTGTAACAAAAACCAAACTCTTTTTAACAAAAGTTGCAAAATTTGCCACACAGGGCCTTTCTGTCTTTTATTTTACAGCAATTTGATTGGTTCATTTTAGCAGGCCTGTAAATTTGATTGGTTGCTTTATTCTTGTGCTTATTCTCATTGGTTGAAAAAAAGATGCGATTTAGAGCCTAAGATAGTGCGATTCGTGAATAAATCACACTGCTATGGGCCAATCAAATTACAGGGATCACATGTGATTTCAAAATGGATGTAATAAAGTAAGTTATACCACCATAAGGTAAGAGGGAGGTGCTGACGTTTCGAGCGTTAGCCCTTCGTCAGAGCATTCGCAACGTCAGCACCTCCCTCTTACCTTACGGTGGTATAACTTACTTAATCAACTCGTTTGATTTACCCAATTTCTTGTGTTTCAACTTCCCACCGACGCAGCACCAGTTTCTTTAGAAACTATCCCCACAATCGAAATTGAAGTATGATATAGTCACTGTACAATTAAGCTGATTAGTACGAATGTATCTAATATATAACGTATTGTACTTTTTATACCTATTATACTTAATTATACTTAATTATTCTCAGGCGTTTCTACTTACCAACTCTGATCTCAAATCCACTCAATCTGTATCCACAGCAATCTCCTCGGTTTACAATGTAAAGTTCAGAAACACTCTCCACTTTCCCCAGGTCCACTCTCCACCAAGGATCAGTTGACTGAAGCGTGTGCATACAATACTTTATATTTGTGATTCTATTTCCATCCACTGCCTTGCTTGAGACTGAGTTTCCATCTGTGCTTGACTGGGATGTAGGTTTGTAGAGAGCAAGGTTTTCTTGTAATATAATGAGATAGGAATAAATAATAAGAACCAGAGTGCCAGTGTCCATGTCAACAAGGATGCTTTTCTCAGTGATGGGATACTAGTCAACTGCAGGGTTTCAGCCCCAGTGTTGTTAACGCACTTACTCATTTCAAAACCCGTTTGGTGATACAAACACAGATCCACATCAGCCTATGCCTGCCTGCAACTACACGTATAAACCTGCGTGACCATAGATATGTAAGCATATATTTAACAAATAAATGAGCCTCCTCTGGGCTTTGTTCTGTTATAAAGCACGCAGGAGGTGACGAGAGCACGAAAGAAGTGTTTCTCCCTAATTCTTGAGTAATAATAAAGAACTAGCGATTTTCCACAAAAACGAACTTTTATTTTTGATCAACTCCCAGTGTTTTTTTCAGCGCGCGCGCTGAATGTCGTCAGCACTGTCCTTTATTTAACAATTATTCGCCGAAGGCGAAGTGATTCTTGGTGAATATTCACCGAGAATGACTGAGCCGGAGGCGAATAATTGTGTTAGTATAAATACACAGGTGATTATTTCAAAAAAGAAAAGAAAAGCATTTTTCAACACGAAAAAGTTTTATTTCATCAAAAGCGCGCGAACGACTTGCAGCCATTTTGTTCGTCGAGGTGATTATCGGCTGATAATTCGAGATAGCGAACCAATCAGAGCGCGCGATTTTGTATAATCACCTGAGTATTTATACTAAACTCTGATAAAGTACAGCAATTTGGGCCAATCAACGAGCTTGTAAGAATACGTCCAACACTCTCATTGGTTCAAAAGACAAAGGCTGTCAAACCATCAAAGTTCGAACGCAAAGCACTGAAAAGTTTTTGAACGCGAGATTTTTTCAGCTCAGTCAAGATATTTTTAAACATTCTCAAGCCTTAAATTAATCGAAATCCAGTCAAATTATGGCCTATGAAGACAGTAAGAGGAATAAACCATTTGTGGAATTTAGCAGAAGAAAACAAACAAGACGAACTGCTTAGCTTGTTGCTGAAACAAAAGACAGTGTGCCATGTTTTCTGAATGGACAACGCTCAGTTTATGTCAATGCGAGAACTGCTGTTTTCTTTTGTGCTTTTAGTCTCTGCTTTAATGATAATGTTGTGGAGAGATGAATTCGACACACAAGCAAATTTCTGTGAGTTTGATCCGTACTGTTTGTCGTTTTTACTAACTGCGATGTAAGGGAGCTCAAATTAAGCAACCAAGACTACAACGCCGAGTACTGTACCAGTGACAAAAGTGGATTTGTCTTCCTGTTGTACTGTTGACGGTAGGCAAGTTTCATATCGTTTTCATTTTTCTTTGAAACTGTAGAATTTTCCACTTAGTCCGTTTGCAGTCCATTTCGAATTTTTGCCGTCAACCTTCACGTCTTCAGCGGAGAAGACTTGTAAATTGGTCACCTCACGTTGTTGTTTTGCATAGCTTGGTATTGAAACCAACCGAACTGTATTTTGCTCGGCAATTTTATTGTTTCATTCAAAAACGCCATTGTTTCATGGTTTCCTGGTTGATGTCGTAGTTCTGTTTTTCTTGATTTAACTCCCCATATTTACAAGTGCTGACTTAGTTGTTTAACTCGGTCTCTATATCTACATTTTCCTAGAGCTCCTTATCTTCGCATTCTTGTAAGTGTAAGGGATGCTTTGTTGGAGCTCGTTCAGAATATTTTACGAAAAGCTGGTAAACTCTTTGAAAAATTCCGCCACTTTTTTCACTGCACAAAGCCGGGGGATGACGCGAGCACCGTCCTTTATGCTCTGATAAAGGACGTGTAGTATCGGGACTGTATTATAAATATACAATAAAGCAAGGATAATACCAGCACTGTCTACAAACACGGCATCCAGAAGGGGTGTCACGAAAGCTAAGACCTAAGACCCCTCGAAAACGAAGACCCCTCAAAAACCGGTTCAGAATTACTGGCTTTCGCACTTTAAATAACCCGTTTTAAAACATACAATAATAGAAATACAGTAGTATCGAAAACGAAGACCCCGGAAAACGAAGACTCCCTACGAAAACGAAGACCCATTACGACAATAATTTGAAAACCATATTAGTATAAATCTACTAGCGTTCTATCATAAATGCTTCGCTCTGATTGGATACGCTACCCACTATCTATTTAAATAATAGCGTGTTTCTGTCGAGGAACTATCGGCTGATAGTTGCCCCTCGGAAATTTGATGAAAATCAAATTTCCAAGGGGCAACTATCGGACCGACAGATCCGAGAGATAAACACTCTATTGTCTTTATTGTTCACCACTAATTTTTCTTCCGCGCGCCAGTTAAAAAACAGTCAAAACCCACTAAATGCAGATCAATCAAATATTTATCCATACGCACAGCCTGAAATTTCAATAATTCGCAACGTACATTGCCTAAAAAATACGGTATAACTGTCAGAAAATTCACATTTTCATGGACGGGCACAATCCACCCATTTATTTTCCTCGCAAGGGCACTATGCGCTGATAGCGTGTCTCCGCGGACGAACACTATCACGTCACGTGACATATTTAAACCAAAAAGAATCGGAGAAAATTTAGTGGTGAACTATAATCTGTGATAGATAGTCAGTAGCGTAGCAGTGTGCCCTTGCTAACAAAATGGCGGCCGCTTCTTCACGTTTTCGATGTGTCCGTGAAGACGATTTAGACAGTTTACTGGCCGAGGCTGTTCCAGAAAAGACAAAATGTTGAACGACTAGTAGATTTATACTAAAACAATTAGGTTATTCGCTCTCGATTTCTATCACGTGATAGAAACCTCGAGCTCACAATCTAATTGTTTAATATAAACTCTCACAGAAACCGGAAACCACAGAAAAAGTCACAGTACGTGTGTAATTTATTTCGTTGCCTTGTGTGACGGGGGTTTCTTTCGAGAGCACTTTTACTTACATAGTACTGCCAAACAGCGCTTGTTAGAGTTGTCACACCCAAATAACAGACTACAAAGATCCTCCAGACGCTACACTTAATAAAACCACTGGTTGCGTATGTGAAGAAACACTCCATATTGCT
>OX453282.1:19540060-19542560 GCA_949710005.1 Ricordea florida
TAGTTGAAGAGAGCTAATGTGATTGCTGTCTTTCACACAGTCACAATTGAGTGCTTTGAATTATTTCATTGATCAGAACACTGTAACCTTCAACAAAATCTTACAGGCAGTACACTCAACCACTTGTGTATATTATTGATAACAGTTAAAAGACAATACTCTTAATAAGACATTAATCACAGTTTTCCACCTCCACCTCCCACTTTTTCCCATAATCCCATGACCTCTTCCCCTCCACTTCCCCCCCACCCACCCCAGCTTTTAAAAAGTGCATTGGCGTTTTGGTTGATTATAGAGACCCTGTTGCGGGGGGGGGGGGGGGGGGGGGCGAAGCGTTATTTATGTCGTCCGTCTGAGTTTCAAACCGAAGGTCGCAGGTCGCTGTCGTAATTTCGCGTGAGCGGCTCGTCGTTTGTCGCCATTTCAGCTTCTTCTTGTCGCCGTTTTAATGCCATGTCGCTTGTCGGAATTTACCCCTAACAGGGCCTCATTATTAATAGGAGAAGACACTTAAGTTAAGTAGCTTTTTTCTTCACAACTGAGCGCGGTACATACGCCGGTCTAAATAAAGAAATTTGCTTCTCCCATCAAATTACCTCTGGGTGACAAATATCATTAAAGTATATTAAAAGGGCCAAACGCAAATGCGTGTTGGAAGTCGAAATTAGCTAGAGTAACTATTTTTTTTTTCGAAAAGCCGGGGAAAAATGGACGAGCCTAACAACTATCGACTAATATCCATAACTCCGACCGTTGCCAAAATATTCGAAGATTGTATACAACCAGCTATGCGAGTACCTGAATGCCTGAAAACAACTTGTTGACTTATTGTCAATCTAGATGTCAATCATTGTACAGTACACTTACTGCGCTGATTGAAGTCACAAATAACTGGTCGGTCAATATCGACAATGGCCTTGTTAATACATAGAACATACATAAATATATAAATACTTATATTTCTTGGACAATTCTGTCCAAGGGAGAAAGGCACATTGAAGTTATCCCTATGTGAAGAAAGGCCAGATCACGACACCGGGAACTAAGTCTCCAACTCTTTACGATCAGTGTGGGGGACCTACGGTGTATCGTCCTTATCCGAGAACACTAGAAAGTTTAACCATATGCAGATGCCATTACTGAGTTATTTAAATTGTTGGTTTGACCGGGGTTTGAACCCGCGACCTCCCGTGCGGTAGTCCGGTACTCTACCAACTGAGCTAACCTGTCGGCGGTGCGGTTAAAGGAGTGGTCTTCATAAACCGTTAATGGACGGTTAATAGATTGGTCTTCATTGATTTCAAAAAAGCCTTTGATATCATACCGTAGTATTCTCATACGAAAGCTTCTTAAATATGGTATCGACACGAGTAGTATCACATGGTTTACTAATCATATCTTTGCGACCGAAGCCAAAAATGTAGCTTAAATGAACATTTGTCAAATACCGCGCCAGTTTCTTGTGGCGTCCCACAGGGCAGTAATCTTGTACCTCTCCTATTCTTTGTTTATATTTACGATCTGTGTCTCAGTTTAGGCTCTCCGAGGATGTTTGCCGACGACACAATTATAATCTTTGCTCCCTTTCCAATGACTGATCTTGGAAATGTCGCAAACTTAGAAATAAGAAATTTACATCACTGGCTCATAACCAATAAGCTAATTCTAAATGTAGCTAAAACTGAAATTATGGTAATTGGATCAAATCAACGAATACATGCCCAATCGAATAATCAGATTAACATCGAGATTGACGGCATCTTGATCAATAAAGTCAAAGAGCCCAAATCACTGGGCTTGTTAATTGACGAACACCTTTCATGGACAAAGCATATCGAAGAAATAAGTAAAAAGGTATCTTCAGCCATAGGCGCCCTTAAAAGAGTAAGACCATTCATCTCTGAAAGTACCGCTCTCCAAATCTATCAAGCGTTGATTTTGCCTCACTTTGACTATTGTAGCTCTGTTTGGAATGATCCCAACGTTACTTTGAGCGATAAACTACAACACCTTCAGAACAGGGCTGCATCGGTCATCACTAGATCCATCAGTTACGACACAAGTTTCAGTTTCCCTCTAAATCCGCTCCGTTGTGATAATCTTTGCATGCGCCGAGAAAAGCTTAAAGCCTGGTTTACACTACGACGCAAGCATAAGCAAATAAAAACAAAGACAAATGTGTCCTGTGGGGCTATACAAGACAACAGGACAGTGTTTTTCTTTGTTCGTTCCTTTGTATTTACCGTTGCTTATGCTTTGCCTTATGTCGATGTCTTGTGTCATACGCTTGATTTCCTTCCTTTGTGTTCCCCTTTGTTTTCTGCTTATCCTTGTGCTTGTGTCGTAGTGAGAACCAGGCTTAAGGCGATACTAATGTTCAACATAATGAAAGGGCTTTCCCTGTGTACTTGCAGAATTTATTTAGCATCCTCAGTACACCGTGTGATCTATGAGATTTTGGGATGAAACTAAACTTGACTCAGCCACGCACAAACTATTG
>OX453282.1:19547560-19645060 GCA_949710005.1 Ricordea florida
AACCCTTCTGCGTTAACTCGGAAGTGCATTAACAACAATGATCAAAAACGACGCAGCAAGGCGGATAAAAGCGAAACGGCCTTATGAAAATACCACTTACAAAACCCGCGAAACACACGATGGAACCAGACCTTACCTGCGGTAGAATGGACGAGACAAATGTAAAGCAAAATCCGTAAATACAGCGGTGCAAGCGAAGCACATTCCGCCATCACCAATGTTTCTTCACGACTATTTGCACGCATTCCATCAAGTCGATAAATCAGTTAGCTATTAACTGTAAACTGATATAACTATAAACAAATATATAGAAACAGATGATCTAGCACTCATTTAAGAGCAGCGTCCCATAAGCGTTCTCTGGCCCTTGTCACACGAACGTCTGCAGTAGATTAGATGGCGCTTGAGTGCAGAGAGCGGGGCTTGGGCCTAGTAGGGAGAACAAGGACATATGCATATAATTAACCCCTTTGGAGTTGGTCGCCACGTTGAATGACTTTACGACCGCGATATTGAATGTTTTACTTTATGATGGCCATATGGAATATATGACTTTAAGGTTGCCATGTTGAATGGATGACGTTATGGTCGCCATATTGAGTTCATAAACAGCGCCGGAAAAAAAGGGAAAGTCAACACGAGGTATAAATTACAGTAAACGCGCAGGAAAATCGCTGTCCTCTTAAAGAAATTTATGCATGCAGGTCAGGCATGTTGAGGCGCGCATACAGCAAGGCACTAATTTCAAAACTGAATATACCTTTACAGCAACCACACAACGCATACTGTCACTTTTAAAAATGGTTTATTGTTTACACACACTAAAGTACAATCCGCTGACAAACTAAAGAATGTCCGTCAATTATAGTAAAATGAAACACCCCTATCCTCATCTATTGCCTGCTGTAATGGTGGCATGTCCTTTTTCACATCTTCTATGACAGCACATTGTCTTTGCAACTTGGGTCTTCTTGGCTGATATTTCACGGCTTTCATAAACACTTGTGGCTGACTTTGTTGATAATGGAAGCTGTAAAGAGGTTCTTCATCGGCCCATTGAAAGTATTTACAACTATCTCTTCTGCGAAGGTAAGATAGGGTCTGAATGGATTTTTCTCTGATCTTGATACTCTCATGGTTGGTACTTCCTTGTGGTGACACAGAGGTACCTGACCTCCCGCTTGTAGCTTGTAGTCAGGAATCACGCGATCTCTCAGGCACTGATGATAACCGTGGATATTATCTTTATGACAGAAGAAGGGGCATTGTCTCAAGTCCAAACAACGTAAGTAACGTTCACCTGAGGCAGGTGTAATAACTTCAAGATCATTCAGACAGAGTTCACACTTGGAGCAGCTCATCATCGAAATTGTGATGAGAAAGAGTCACTGACGTTATGAATGTATGAATACGTTAGTTCTTTTGGGAACCAGACAAACAGGTTTCTTGAAGATCGGATACAGGTTTGTACGAGAAATACTTTTAGGCGCTTTACTTTAACCACCGAAATTTTTTTTTCCTGTTAAACCAGAATGACACAAACCAGTCACTGAACGTTTCTGCTGATAATTTATGAAAATAAAGTAACTGCATGGATGGAACAAATGATCAACCAACAACTCTTTGCGTTGGACATGGACGCTTTATATTATCGTTTTTAACCGACTGTGTTTGGGTGAGAAAGTGATACCATGTCTGAATGAGCTTTGAAATCGATATTGTAGTGAGCTGAAACGTGCCATGAACAAACAGGCGAGGTCAAAGACACGTATTCATTACATGGATGTATCCGTTGAATGATATTGCAAGAAAAAATCAAAGTAGGACTATGGTGAACTCGTGGATATGTTTACAAAACAGAGAAAAAAGAAATAATTTAAAAATTAATGAGGTGTTTTTTCAGAGTTGTGATTGAATGAACTTGAAGATAATTTTAATAATCTATAATCACAACATAAAAGTGACCCGGGAGCTGAGTAGCTTTTTGAAATAAACATACAGTGAGTACATGACGCCAATCATTTGACTACACTAGGCATCAGTTATAAGGCAGGTGGCAAGCATACAGTTGTTAAAAAATTTGATAACTTAACATAAGGGTACAGGATTAAATGGCACCGAAACCAAATGTAGTTCTGGTATCCTGCTGCTCACTGTCTGTGTGTTCAAAGTAACAGGGTCCTTCTGAATAAGGTCTGAATTTTGTTGCCATGACATTGTCAATTTTATCATCATTATAGTTTTTGTTGTCTACAAGTCTATTCAATGTATGCAACAGAAATATCCACCTTGATTCTGCAGCTGATAATGAACAAAACCATGTAGGATAGCCCAGCTGATGTGATGATCTTAAAATCATTAAGACTCTCAATCCTTTATCAAGTTGAATTAGTTTATTTACCGTACAATCTCATTTTAGGTTATCAGTGGTATATATATTCAGGGTTGCACTTAAAAAAAATCACACTTGCCATCATTAATACAGCAATACATCTTTGTTTTTATCCTTATAACTTCTTGTTTTTACAATGTAAATATGATGAGTCACACAACAGTAAGCAAAACAGGCAAGCCTATTTTTCCAACATGTCTACTTCAACACAATCTAGTTCACTTCAAGGTAAATTCGGAAATCAATAGACAGAAAACGTTTCATTGTAACGGCTTGTGGTGTATTGTATATAATATAACGCTTAATACATTTTCTACATGACTTACTCTTTTCGAACCCTGGTTCTCCGTCACGGCATGCGCCTCTATATTTAATGGTAAGCGTTGACATACTTCTTGACCGTCCCAATACTTTTCCAACTCCATTCCTGTTAGTACTAACACTTAAATCAGTAGAAAAGTCCTCCATGCGATGTTTCTTATCCAGGTTGGCCGCAGAAGTTCTTCGGTTTCACATCATGGATTCGTCAATTTATTCTGTTTTCAGTAGTGGTTTCGTTCAATAACGAGTACTCATTTCGCTCAAATAAATTCTCATTCAAGTGCTAATTTCGCTCTATGAGTTCTCATCAAAGCTTACTATATTAGCAAGAGATTTTCTCATCTTCAGATCACTTTCGAGCCAACTGAAATTCATATACTGCTTGTAATCTTGGGGGCGGTCGATGGCGGTCGATGTCGGAAAAGCGAATAGTTATCATCTGTTCACGTTTAGCGCCTGGCCGAGTAAAAGGCTCATGAAATTCAGTCTCCAAGTTGGTCATTGTCCTAACTGGAAACATTTAAACTCCTTTTGATTTTAGTAAGACCGCTAATGAGGCCCTGTTAGTGAGGTTGTTTATGTCGCGCGTCTGAGTTTCAAACCTTTTCACGTCGCAATTTCGGAAGGTCGAAGGTCGCTGTCGTAATTTCCCGTGAGCGGCTCGTCGTTCGTTGCCATTTCAGGTCCTTTATGTCGCCGTTTCAAGGCCACGTCGCTTGTCAAAATTTACCCCTAACAGGGCCTCGCTAATCGTCCTCTTAAGCTACAAAATCATTACAAACTCTGGCAACGGTACGATAAACTTTCAGCGTGAACTTTCATCAACAGACTTCCGTGACTTCGGTCACGACAATTGTCGTCTTCATATCGGTGCCCCCGAGTTCTATCCGACTAATTACGAAGTGTGTCTACACTGGAGTGAGTGAGTGAGTGAGCGAGTGAGTGAGTGAGTGAGTGAGTGAGTGACAATTTGCATATCGGAGTCCCCACAAAAACTCGCAAATACGCTTCGCGTATCCACGAGTTAAAAAGGTATCAAGCCAAGTTAAACGGGAACCCTTCCAAAATTGAATTCGCAAAAGTTTTGTTTTTCTTGACAAAGAGAAGTTCTGAATTAGCATATCATTCTGCGAATGAAAAGTGAAAACAATCAGATGTAATTAGTAATTGAAAATCGCTCAATGAAAGCGGACAAGTACTTAAAACATGTTTACCTCTTAAGCACTGTTTCACTGAGAGATGTTTGAGAAATTTACAAAACATGAATTAGGATTAGATCTTCGGTTAAAACACAAAGTTCTCTTGGTCGTAAAAATAGACAACTTTAGAAACAGTGTGCGAATTTCGGCTGATAATTTGAAAATAGCCGCTTTGCTTGGAGGCAGTTTTTGCCAGTTGGTTAAGGAGGAAACGGTTACAATAGCGGCAATGGCCTCTTCAGTTTAGGAAGAGACGTTCTGCAACTTGGAACCTGACTCACACCGTGGTAGTGAAAGCACTTTAAGCGTACAAAAGATACACTTGTTTTACTCACGAAGCGCTAGTTTACCCTCACTATTGGTTTAACTGGACTTTACAACAAACAAACGCAAAAGCACAACAATTACGGTCATTACGCAAATCATAGCATCCGCAAACTTAACCAGCGGTGGATGCTTTACTTACAGTTAGAGCGAACAAACTGTTCGCCCTGTTGTCACTGAACGCTCAGCTCATAAAAACCAAAGAAACAGGAAGAAAGCGAATTCGGAAGAGAACTAGTCGAGAAGATGAAGTTCTGATTTCGCATGCCGTGACCATGAAAGTGAAGAGAACCAAGTAAGGAGTATATTGAAATGCGCTCATTCACGCAATATCGAGCCGTTTTTATTCAAAAGCAGACAAAGACATGCCGGAAAAACAGTTAAAAACTTTACTTAACGTGTCCGACGCAACTAAATCAAACACACTGTGCACCTTAAGAGCTTTTTAAAAAAACCTTTGTCTGCAATTGCAATAGAAAAGGGTAGTTTCAAGCCAAAACAAATCTTGTTTCATCTAGTTTTAATTTCTGTTATCAGCACTGCGTACGCTTGGAGCAATTTAAATTTGCTCTTTAAAAGCAGTTTCACCGTACGGCAGAACTAGGACTGAGGTACTTTTCTAAATTGTTTACAATAGTGACAATTTCTTCTTTTTTTAGTACGAACCATCCCGCTGCTCGCTCAGGAGGGAGCATTGCTCCTCTAATTCACAATAATGAGAAACAAAAGGGCTTGTTTTACTACGAGATGGTAAAAATGAACTTTGCATAGGAACGTGCTCTGGAACTGATAAGAGAGCAATCTATTCCTACTCGCAAAAGATGGAGCATTGCTCTCAAACTGCAGAGTATCGACATGGATGCTCGCATTAAAACCAAAACGTGTGTTTGAGTGAGGTTTCACAATAAACACCGACCAGAAGATCTAAGTTTTTGTGGCAACAAAATACGCATGGTGAATTTGGCGATCGGGGAGAAATTTTGCTCCACTGTTTTTTTATTCGCATCGTTGGCGAAAAGCAGGAGCCACAAAGTACCAAGTTGACAATAACAGTTTTATTAACCAGCTGTTCGTGACTGATGAAAATGTACAAAAATGCTCAATGAATAAACAGGAAGGAAATAAGACGAACAGAGCTTGTCATGGAATGACTATGGATGTTTTTGTTTGCAAGCAATTTGCAACGGAACTTGGCATGAAAAAAAGAGTCGATAACAAGCGTGTCTGGCCGAGTTGTTACCCATGGTGTGCTTGAAAAATCTGTTTTTTCCTGTAAACCAAGTTTACCGTGTGGTTTTGGAGTTAGGCTGATAACAGATCGATGATGAAGAACATAGCTTACACAAAGCTACAGTGTAAACGGTTACACTACAAAAACGTGTTTGGGCAGTGATCTCTAGGATCGCTACCCCAAGACATAAATAAGAAAGCTGGTACAGGTCCACTTTACTTCATACAACTGGATATGAGACCAATAACACAAACATATATGGCATCACATATTGAAATCCAACCTCCTCAATCTCTGTTACCTGCAGTGAATGAGGTCGAGAAATTGACGCAGCAACATTTAGCAGTCTTGGTTGGTCATATTTTTCGTCTTGCGTATGCTGCTGTTTGTGATGAAGCCGTTCATCAAGCAAAGATGGATTCTTGTTATGGCTGTGAAACAAATCACCCAAGCCAAAGACATCATTCATGCTTGATGATGGATCAAGAGGATGCTTGGAGTTATTATTTCGACCGGGAGATGGACAGGATGGACCTGCTGCGTGTTTTAAACATTTCAAGGCAAGTATGCGCCGCTCTCGGATTCACCCTTCACAACGATTGGGAAGATTACCTGACAGAGCTCACTCACGGTTTCCAAGGACCTGGATATATTTTTTCTGTGTTGGGAATTACTTCAAACTGGAAACGCTATCGTTTTATTATGAAAAATACCTATTTACATTCTCTTGTAATCTGTTGGTCGTCTTCTGATTCCGTTTTTAGACTAATAGAATTATTTTCCAGAGATATCTCCAATCGTTGAAGTCGTTCTTACTCGGTGTCCCTTTTAAGTCGTTTTGCTAAATGTACTACGCCAATATATTTCGTTATGTAATCGTTCACTCATGTCCTGCATTTCCCTCAATAATACATTCAAATTCAAAACTAACTTGATTGAATTCCTAGTCCTTTTCTCTGCTGTTTCGTTTGCCTTTTTCTGGAGCGAGCAGTTGTTGTCTTGGCTGTTGTTATTCTCCCTGCTGTCGTTTCTCTATCCCGGCTTTGAGTCGTGCTTTCCCCGTGTTGATTTTCACGGTATTCGAACTTACTCGGCGACGATCTCGAGCTAATCTTTCTTGAATATCTCGGAGATCATCTTGCTGGGATGTTCTTCCAGGACGAGTGAAATCGATTTCCACAAAATTTCCATTACTTTCAAAAAGGCATCACCGAATAATGGCGGAAATTCAGCAGTTCTCAAGTGCGTTACTATTGCCAGGTAACCTGGCCTGCGAACGGACACCTTTAAAATATAGATATATATATATATATATACATATATAAAAACTCTCGGCTCGATTTACTCGGGCTTGCGAGCCACGTGGTCTGAACCGGAACCGACACGATTAGTAACCTCGCTACGCTCGGCCTTCGGCCTCGCTTCGCGAGGAATTACATTGTAAGTTTAAGAAATTACTGCCTTCATTTATTCACTACAATCAGCTGTAGTTACTTAACAAAAGAAATAAATAACCGTAAAAGTGTGAACTATAAGTAGACCTGGTCCAACGCAACACGGGAATGACTAACATACATTTGAGACATTTTACAATTTAGAAGAACATTTTTTACGAAAACAACGGCATTGAAACCAAAGTTCTCAATCGACACACTAAATGACAACGTCGACAACGCGAAAAGCTGCCAGTGAAAGCGCTACATTCTGCAATTTGCCGCCAAGAGAAAATTCCCGGGGGAGTATTTCTTAGCCGTCGACAGGGGAGATGTTTATATGATTAAAGGACATAAAAATTTGAAATCTTTCATCAGTTTGCTTCTCATTCAAAAGTAGTGCATTCAGAAGATCATTTTTCTGAAGAAGGTTTGTTTAGAAGTCGGTTTTCTAAGTCAAGTGTCAAGTTTAAGGGAAAGTGGAAAGTGCAAGTGCTGAGTCACGCATTAGTGAGCAAATATTATGCAGACAAAACTTATGCAAATTTGTGGTCCGTAGCACGGAGTCTTTCCACTTCTCGGCTTTCTTCGCTACAATTTTGTCTGTTTTCCACAGCACGGAGTCTTTCCGCTTCTCGGCTTTCTCCGCTACAATTTTGTCTGTTTTCCACAGCACGGAGTCTTTCCGCTTCTCGGCTTTCTTCGCTAAAATTTTGTCTGTTTTCCACAGCACGAAGTCTTTCCGCTTCTCGGCTTTCTTCGCTACAATTTTGTCTGTTTTCCACAGCACGGAATCTTTCCGCTTCTCGGCGTTCTTCGTTAACATTTTGTCTATTTTCTCGAGCCCGGACTCTTTCTGCTTGTCGGCGTTCTTCGCTATAATTTCGTCTCCTTTCTCTTTCCCGAGCGCGCCTTCTTTGGCGATCTACTTCGCTCATTCTTCCTCAGTTAATTCTTGCTCTCTTTCCTTTTGCTCTTCACCTGAACCCTGTGTTCTGCAAATTATATTTTCTCTGCTATTGTTTGTTGACATAGCAATAGAAATTGTTTCGTTTATCCTTTAGTAAAACTTTAACAGTGTAGAGTAGTAATATTGTGTCTCAAAAGACAATGAACTGAAAATTTCTTTTTCAGTCGTCAACGCAATTTCCCGCCAAAAATACGCGGGCTACCAGAACAGCTTCCAAATAAATCACGTCACCTCGATGAGTTGACACATGAGCCCACAATATGGTCATGTGATGCTGGTCAGTGGCTATCCCGTTTTGACAGCTGTCAATTGACCATATTGTGAATGTCCAATATAAAAGATGTGGATTTGCCAAGACAAGCCTGAGATACCCCTCCCTTCCTCTTGATAGTCTCCCCTACCCTACCCGTACAATCTGTAGACGCGTACGTACGGACGTACGGACGTACGTACGCTCGGTCAGTCACGTGACAACCAAAAGAAAAGAGGTTGACCATATTCCATGAGTATGGGGCTCTGCTCCACGCGCGCTTCGCGCGCGGGAGCCCCGCTATAATAAACGAATGAACGAACAACAAGTGGTTGTCTTCACTCTTGTATACTTTGTCGAAAGAGAAATCCAGCCAAGTATAAATTTAGTACAAACCACTTATAATTAAAAGGGTATAATACGGTTACATGCGAAATACCCAAGTGAACTCTTTCCTGGGTAAAATATACTCGCGTTTCTTTTCTGATTAATTCCATAGTTGGCAGCTCAGCTCAAAAGAAGAGTAGTAGAAAGAGCAGGACCAGGAGCACCGAGCTCATTTTGAAGCAAAAGAGCGTTCGGTTCACATCACGCAGAGTCCTATGATGCAGTATATCTGTCAGTTCTGTCCAAAAGTATTTAATCGTAGCTACAACAGAGACTGCCACGAAAAGCATCACTGTCCCAATCGTTCAATGGAAGAGCAATATGAGAGTTTCTCTTCAACTGAAGAGGATCAGTCTACAGAATTTCACGATAATAACGAAATGGAGGAAATGGGAAGCGAGGATGAAGTCAGTAGCGAAGATGAGCGTAATGTAAGCGAAGGGGAGAAGAGTGAAGATACCACTTTAGATAGCGACATGGAGCCTGAAAAGAACCCTTGGCAGAAGCTACTTTGTGAGGCTGTCACGGAATGATCTTGAATCACAATTTCAAGAGCAAGTGAACATCCGCACGCTACAAGGAGTGTCCGAAGATATTGCAGGGGTAGAGGCCTTTAATGAATTACTTCCTGCCTACAGGAAAAGAATTTTGAAGCAAAAGAGCGTTCGGTTCACATCACGCAGAGTCCTATGATGGAGTATTTCTGTCAGTTCTGTCCAAAAGTATTTAAAGCAGTATATTTTCTATCTCACATGGTTTAACGAGTTGGAAGCGGATCCCCTGCACAAAGAAATCATGAAAACGCAAACACGCTACATGAACAAAGACGATATGGACTTCCAGGAGGCCACGGAAGCATCAGTGAACAAACGGAAACATTTATTGAATAGGCTCTTCAAAGAAGCAAAATTACCTAAGGGATCACCCCCTGAACACATGCAGAATCGGGCTTGTTTCAGTACAGAAACTAAGTAATTTAAAGGGGCCATCCTTGTAGCAAACAGACCATTTACACGGTTAACACCATACAAGGTAATGCTCTGTTGACTTGACACACAACCATCACCACTTTCCCGACACTGCTGGCGCTAGTCTCCTCCGCAGCCCTTATTAGGATCGTCACGCAACGCTTCTTCCCCACTAACTAGTGGGGGAAGAGCGTTGCGTGACGATCCTAATAACGGCTGCGGAGGAGACTATGCTGGCGCAAGCTTTGAACATGAAACAGGCACAAAAATGGCACTGATTCCGGAACATTTGTAATGCAAAGTATGGAAACGGAACATTGATTGAAAAGTCCTAAACAGATGACAACAGAAACGCGATTGGATCAAGACATGAAACACATCATTAAGTTCAAGTTGCATGATGATCAGAAAATTGTTCTATTAGAGGTAAGCATGTTTTAAGTACTTTTCCGCTTTCAATGAGCGATTTCCAAAACTAATTACATCTGATTGTTTTCACTTTTCATTCGCAGAATGATATGCTAATTCAGAACTTTTCTTTGTCAAGAAAAACAAAACTTTTGCGAACTCAATTTTGGAAGGGTTCCCGTTTAACTTGGCTTGATACCTTTTTTTTTTTGGTCTTTCAGTTTGTAAGCTGAACACTCAGTGCCAACACGTTGTGAACAATTTGTTTGCTTTCAGTTTAACCTTTCGCATAGACTTTAGGTTTGTTTTGTGTTTCTTTGTTGTGTAATATTCTACCCATCGAAGTAAATAACGTTCAAAGGTTTGACTTCACTCGTTTGTTTTTTGACTTTCGTGGATATGTAACTTGCTTCTCAAGTAACTGTTTGCGACGTTTTAAATTCACCTTCAATTTATGAAATACATTTATTGTTGCACCACATATAAATGTCTGTTTAATAAGTTCCTGGGTTGTTTCATGGGTTACGGCCAGTAACCACGGAATAACGAGTATTTGTCGTAACAAATATCCAACAATCCTTCGAGGTATACTTTCGAACGAGTTGGATGTTGTCTACATAAGGTCTTCTTTTTCTTGCAATATCATTCAACGGATACATCCATGCAATGAATACGCGTCTTTGACCTCGCCTGTTTGTTCATGGCACGTTCCAGCTCACTACAATATCGATTTCAAAGCTCATTCAGACATGGTATCACTTTCTCACCCAAACACAGTCGGTTAAAAACGATGATATAAAGCGTCCATGTCCAACGCAAAGAGTTGTTGGTTGATCATTTGTTCCATCCATGCAGTTACTTTATTTTCATAAATTATCAGCAGAAACGTTCAGTGACTGGTTTGTGTCATTCCGGTTTAACAGGAAAAAAATTTCGGTGGTTAAAGTAAAGCGCCTAAAAGTACTTCTCGTACAAACCTGTATCTGATCTTCAAGAAACCTGTTTGTCTGGTTCCCAAAAGAACTAACGTATTCATACATTCATAACGTCAGTGACTCTTTCTCATCACAATTTCGATGATGAGCTGCTCCAAGTGTGAACTCTGTCTGAATGATCTTGAAGTTATTACACCTGCCTCAGGTGAACGTTACTTACGTTGTTTGGACTGGAGACAATGCCCCTTCTTCTGTCATGAAGATAATATCCACGGTTATCATCAGTGCCTGAGAGATCATCTCGATGATCGCGTGATTCCTGACTACAAGCTACAGGCGGGAGGTCAGGTACCTCTGTGTCACCACGAGGAAGTACCAACCATGAGAGTACCAAGATCAAAGAAAAATCCATTCAGACCCTATCTTACCTGTCGCAGAAGAGATAGTTGTAAATACTTTCAATGGGCCGATGAAGAACCTCATTACAGCTTGATGTTGTATTATGGGGGACCTGGCACATCTTTTTATTTCAACTTTATTTCAACTTTATTTCGATTTTATTTCGGCTTTATTTAAATTATAACAAGGATTTTATAAACTGGACGAGACGGGGCTCTTGCCAAAATTTCATAAATACTTCATCAATCTCTCACCAAACCCCAACCAAACCCCAACCAAACCCTCACCAAACCCTCACCAGGCCTCCACCAAGCCAATGTGAAGATATGCAAAGTCGATGTGAAGCTGGGTCCTGGCAAATTTCATTAAACTTTCCAGGTGTGTTGCGCGCCAAGCCTATACCAAGACTACGCGGTCCATGGTGTAATCAAACCCTTGTCAAACCATGGCTAATATGTTACAAAACTGATGTGAATATGATACGCGGTCCTGGCACATTTTATAATTTTTTTTTAAAAATAAAAATGATTTAAAAGAAATAAAATAATAATAGAATAAAGATGGAAAAATTAGAAACTTTGAGTAAAACAAATTTGAAAAGAATTGCGAGTTATTTAAAAATTAAAGGAAGATCAAAACTATATTTAAGAGAAGATTTTATTAATGAGTTTAAAAAGTTTGAAGAAGAAAAAATTATAAATTTAATTGAAAAAGTCTCCACTACTTGCCCCTATATTTGCATACATGAAAAACATAAATATTTTTGCAAAGAATGCGGGGGATCTCAAATATGCGTTCATGATAAAGTTAAATATTTTTGTAAAAGTTGTAAAGGCGCACAAATATGTATACATGGAAAAGTTAAATATCGTTGTAAAGAATGTGGAGGATCACAAATATGCATGCATAATAAACAAAAACAACAATGCAAAGAATGTGGGGGTTCACAAATATGCGAACATGGTAAACAAAAAGCTTCTTGTAAGGAATGTAGAATAAAATTAAAAATGAATTATGATTTAAAGATATAAAATAAAATAAAAAAAAAAAAAAAAGATGAATCAAGAAGAAGATTATATTATTATTAAATATATTAATGAAGATGGATTGGATGGATCTACTTTTCTTTCAACAATAAAGGAATATTTAATGAAAGACATCCCAAAAAATCGATTTTTTATGAAAGAAGAAAGAAGTTTTTGGGAAAAAGGAAGTTTTGTGTGCGAAATTCATTATGGATTTAATAGTTATTATGAACCGGGCTATTTTTGTCATGAATTTAGTAAATACTTGACTAATGAAGAGCTTGTCTCAGATTTAATAGAGTCAACAGAGTATACTTATACATATTATTGGGGAGAGGGGTGGGAAACTAAATATATTAATGAATTTTTTATTTTAAAACTGATGGTAGATCCATATAGGATAGAATATAAAGATAAATTTTACAAAGATTTACATAATGATTTAATGGTTGTAGCATGGCATCCCAAAAGAGTTGTGGATTGGTGTTATGATATTGAGGAGCAAGAAATTTATAATTCTTTACCGGATGAATAATAGAATATAATTATGTTATATAACCTAAAATGGTTACATAACAAAATAAGTAATTTATCTAAATCTTAAACTAAAAGTTATGGGAGAACCCATCAGATCAAGTTTTTTCCATTCAGTGTCTAAGATAGTTAAATCAAAGTGGTTTATAACGCTATCATATTTTCGAACTGGAATTGTTGGATAATCCTTTGAGGGTATGTTTGCAAGTAGGTGTGATGGCGAGAGTTTAACAAGTTCTCCATATTTGGTTTTATTCATATATGATGACTTATTATCCACTATACTACACATAAGTCTCAGTGGTTCCTTAATCTGTATATTTATAGGGTATAATTTACCTGGATTTATAACTTCGGATATACCTAAACCAACAGCTAACCCTCTCGTAAGTTTAATGCCAAAGTTCTTATTTGAATAAAGATAGTCAACAGTATCAGTCTCAATTATTGTTATCTTTGCCTTATCAGTATCATTAAGAAAGATTGATTGAATATCACGCAACGAATATGTGCCGGGTGGTATTATCATGAGTTGATAATTCTTATCATTGAATAATCTCTGTGGATCCTTGAAATTAATCAATCTTTTGGTTTGTATATTACAATCCAGGAGCTGTATCTCCCGAAGATTTTTCAGCGGAGGATCTAAATAAATCCTAGTTTCAGACTCATACATGGTAATGCTTAACATTTTTGTTTACAGCGAAGCTGGTCTTTAGATCTGATTACATTGACGTAATCACATTCCTGAGCGACGTTAGAAACCGACCTTTTTGAAGTAAACATAAAATCTACTTTTCGATTTCAAATCCACTTTACATTTTGCTTGTTGCTATGTCGTAAAAGTATGCAATCTATTGTTCTACACGTGAACGCTAATCCAAAAACAATGATAATCACGTGAAATGGTCATGAACTACCGAAATAGATACCACGCTAACCCTCCACTGATAATTATAAATGCTAATATACGCACTTCATGCTCGCTTTGTGTATTGGTTTCATGTTGCGTAGTCACGTCCTGACCTTCGACCGACTTTTCATTTTGCGTTGGGGAGATTTTTGGTTTTGGATTTGTCTCAACTATTGAATGAGGTAATTTTAACTTTGAAGATCCTAAGTTATGACTTATTCCAACCGGTTTTGATTCCATGTTTAGGGAATTATTCACCCCAAATTTCATATCATTAGTCGCTTTCATAAGTTTGTTATTATATCCAACCACGCTCTCAGTATTTATGATCATATTACTTGGCATCAACCACACACCAGGGGCAATAGCCAAATCAAGCCGTAATTTCGCTTCTTGTACAGCTAATTGATAATTTTTAACAGAATTCGAAATGTCATTCTCAATCACACTACTTTCAAATAAAGCTAAGAATTCTTGTTGTGTCTCGATTGCGCCACCACCATTACCATAAATTGAGTTTCTGGTGTTAACTTGCGCTCCTAATATGCAATAAACAAAAGCTTCAGCTGATCTATTTAATCTCCCCAAACCAGCTTTTGTTATTCCATGACCGCTTTCTGGTATAAACCACGCATATTTGAAATCCTCAAATTCAATATTTCGAAGCAATGAGATTAAATTACCATCTATTTTCTTCCCTCCATCATCTGAAAATTTTGCTGAATCGCTCGGCCATATATTAGCTTCAGGATCATAATTTCTTATAATTCTAACATTTTGATCTCCCCCTCCCTGTCCATGAACGCTTCCAGGCGGCACGTATCCTTTTCCATAATTAATGTAAACATCTCCTAATCCACCGTTTGTTCCTCCCTTAAATCTAAAATCAGCTAAAGGTTTATTTAATCCCTTAAAGTCTTGATTATTACTAAGTCCAAATTCTGCACACAATCGATTATATACCAATTTGTTGTATGGGTTATTTTTTACAGAAAAAGTTTGTTCTCCTGGCAATGGTAATTTCATTTCATACAATATCCTCCTTATTGTGAAATACACATGAAACTTTATAAAACTACTAATAACTTTAGGATAATTTAAACTTTCAATTAAGCTAACTCCACATCCTGATGTTGCACACCATACAGCCATATTTAGTTGTTGTGGCCAATGATTAATATTGGGTTTATTCAACCAAGCTCTACTCTCTTTACCGCTATAAAGTGATATAACTTGCGATTTAAATATGTTTCTCATGGGAGCAGTGAATTTCTTTGTATCTGAAACATATATATCTAAAAAGTTTAGCATTTTTGTTACATCGGGAGCCATGTCATCAAATTTAACTCCAGGTATTGGATAAGATTGATTTGTAAATGATAAACTCTTTGGAAATGAACTAACCTTAACTTTATTTTCTAACCCCAAATCTTGCCATAATAATGTTTTCAAATTATTAGAAAGATTTTCAGTCCATGTTTTCCCAGTAGGATCATCATTAGACATGATTGTTGTTCCATTAACTTTCCACTTAATATATCCTCCAAATGAATCATTAACAAATGTAAATTTATCAAGGTTTGCGTTTGGATATCGGGTTTTGAAATCGTCTAATAACATCTTATTCTTTGTGTTTCAGATAATCTGGTCTTTAGATCTAGAATAAGATGTAAATTATTATCAATTAATTTCTTTTCTAATACCTGCAAAACAATTACAACCCACATCAGTTCTCTCATATGAAATTTTCAATGAGCGGGAGTGGTTAGTTCTTTTAATAGCTCTGATCGAACTTCTCTTCTTATCTGCGACATGTTTAAGTTTTTTTCTGTATCTCTCCTAAATTTTTGGCGAACTTCTAGTTTTAGTTTTTGAAACTTTTCCAACTCTGCTAAAATTATAGAAAATTCTTGATCAGATATAACATTATCTTTCAATGCCTTTGAAACCAAGTTGTTAATGGTGTTTAATTTTGATTTTGCTATGGAAACAGTCTGTTCATGTTTGCTAACTTTATTTGAAAGTCTTTTTGATGCTGCACCAAATCCAACAGATACTCCACCACAAATTCCACCAACAACACCCAACGGAACACCAATAATAGCTCCAAAACCGGTAAGAGAAGTTCCAAGCCCGCTTGCAGATAGAATAACTGAAAGCACACCACTACAAACACTGATTTTTGTAAATATTCCTCTCGCCCTATTATATTTTTTCCTTACTTCTTCGTAATGTTTAATTTCTTTCTCAAGATTTTGTAATACTTCGCTTGATTTTTGTAGTCTGAAATTAATAGGATCTGGATTATTAGGTAATACAGGGTAAATTCTGTTGTATTCATCCATATTGTATTTTACTACTCAACATGATATCTTTAGATCTACTTTCTCTTTTTTATACTTTCCACAAAATATAGAACCACAGCCATTATCAATAACCAAGCATTCTTACCTAAAAATCCAATAACCTCACCTGCTGTTTTGAATAGAAAGCTAACTATTGCACCAACCATTCCAGGCAATATTTCACCTAGTTTCTTACCGAGAGCTTTCAACCCATTACCAACTCCTCGACCTAATTTTGATAAACCCTTTGAAAGATTAGAAACTATAACCCCAATGATGGAACCCGCAGCAATCATAACAGAAAATACTGTAAAACCATACTTTTTGAAGATTGCTTTAATTCGCTCTCGTAATGACATTCTTTCCTGAATTCTATCTCTCTCACTCTCCATGTTTGATATATCATTTTGTTCATTAGGAATTTCTATATTTAGATTTTCAAGCTCAGTATTTTCCTCAGGCGTTCTAAGTGGATTATTCTCGAGGAATTTTTTCTTCTCAATCTTTTTATCCAATGTTTCTTTTTTCTTATCAATTTCAATATTCATTTCTTCAATGACATCTTCTGCTCTAGGGCCTAAATAATTTTTTAGTTGACCATCACGAAGTTTAGCTCCACCTTTAAGATTTCTAAATTCATCACCTCTAAGAACATATGTAGCAGCATTAGTTCTACCTGTTAATTTAATTGCTGGTAATTTTATTCCTTCCCCAATATCATGTAAAAATGTTTTAAAATGTTGAAATTTTGCTTTTGGATATGCAATTTTTATATCATCTTCTGCTTCTTTTTTTTCTTTAATCTTTTCAAAAAGAGGTTCATTTTCATTAATACCACCAAATGAAGTTTCCTCATCCCCCTCATCATCATAACCAGGATTTTCATAAGTTGTGGATGTTATTGTATTCATTTCCACCCTATCATCATCAGCATCATCATCATCAGCGTCATCATCATTTAATTCAGTTGGATCTAAATCCTCTAATGGTAAATATCCTCCTTCTGCCATATTTAGATTTTTTACTCATCAGTAAGAAATCTTTAAATCATGCACAGTGAAGTATCTATAAAAATTTACTAGCTATATAACCCAATGCCAACATACCACCACCCACATATACCATTTCACCCATCTTTTGATTATCGCTGGGTCTATAATAATCAGAGAATTTAGGTTCCGTCGGTTGCATTTGACTATATAATTCGAAAGATTCATTTGTAGTTGAAATATTTTTTGATGCTTGATATTTTTCGTCTTTTTTCTTTATTTTCCAATCCATTAGTTTCTGCCTTTTTTCTTGATATTCTGCATAATCTCTTTGATATTTTTCCATTGCTTTATCATGTCTTATTTTTTCCGCATCCACATTATGTCCTGAAATTCTTTTTGCAAGATAATTTCCACCAACAAATGCTGTTGCATTTAATACAGCTCCTAAAGCCGTCATTCCTAATGTTAATAATGCCATGTTTGATTATTTTGGTAAAATCTTTTGATCCTCTAAATAGGTTTTTAGATACATACTTCCGGATAATACAGCCACCCATTTTGCATAATTTGTAATACTTGAGGATGGATCGTTCATAAATGATTCTTTCATAGCCTTTTTAGCCACATATCCAACTCCAGCAGCTAATCCGATAAGTACCGCTGAATCAGTAACAGTTTTCACAAGTTTGTTTTCGTTTGACATGATTTTTTTTTTTTTTACTACATCAGTAAGAAACTTTTAAATGGCTTTATAATTACATCATTCCAATTTTTGGTCGATCTAGCGTTTGTGGCTGAGTATTTGTTTGTGGATTATGAATCTTTATGGGTGGTGCTTGAAAAGGTTGTGGTATTCTATTTTTATAATATTCAGCTTCGCCGGTTCGTGTTCCTCGGTATCTCATAAACATATCAAATGCTGTAAACCCTATTCCAACAATGGATAATACGGTTGTAAAAGATAGTTCCGGTAGCCAAGCTTTCGATTCGTTATCTGTCTTTTCTATATTTTCATTTTGCTCCGCAGCTCGTAGGGTCTCTTCTTCACGTTTCATTTCCCTGGCTAATGCATCTTTTGCTTTTTTATTATATTCAGCTAATTTTTTACCAGCCGCTACTTTTTTAGGGTTTTTTTCCCGTTTTTTAGTATCTTTATTTTCTGGTTTGGGATCAGCTGTAATTTGTTCCGCAAAGCGGGGAGGGGCTTCGCCCCGATCAACTTGTTCATTTTGTTCAGACATTATTTTACATATCATTAAGAAATCTTTAGACCACTTAGGAATAATATGTAAATAAAATAATAGTATGCTCAGTAAACAGTATCAGTACCAACAGCATCTTGCTCAGTTTTGTTAGAATCATCTGTATTAGTACTTGTAACTTGCTGTATTTTTCCTATTTTAACATGCTTAGCAACCTGAAATATACCGCTAGCAAGTGCTGCCAATCTTCCTGCTTTCAATGCTAAGAGCCCCACAATGTTTGTTAGTTCGCGATTAACCAAATCATCATTCTTCAAATCCGCACAAAGAGCTTCTATATCATCAACCGGAACTAAATATGAAATAAGTTTGGAAACTAATTGAAGGGATGAATCAACCAATCCGCCGTTAATTTTTTTACCCATTACCGCTTGATATCGATTAAAATATTTTTCTACATCTTTTTCTGATAATTTTTTTATATCACCCAAACTCATTTCAACTCCTAAATATTCCTTTGTGGTAGCAAGAGCCGCGAGAATGGCTAGCGATTCTTGTTTTATTTCAAGTTCATTATCATCATTATCTTTTACCTCTGTTTTTCCTACAGTCTTTTCTTCTTCAATGTAATCTTCAACGTTTGTCATCTTTTATGGTGGTACATTTACTATTTTTAAATCGTTATTCCCCGTTCGGAATCTCCAAATAGCAATTAAATGGATGTCGTAAAGATAAACAAAGTCTAGAATATTTTTCAGTTTTCAGGAGTTTAACAAACTTTTTACTAGTTTCATAATCCATATCTCCTCCATAATCTTCGAAAAACATCTTCATACCTTTCTGCGACGGATTATGAAATGAGACCACACAAGCCACATTTTCTCGGAAAGGTTTTGCAATTGATGTTAATTGCTGAGTGAGAACCCAAACTGATAAACCATGATGCCTTCCGGAGAATGCTAAATCTATAAACTTGTTTGATCGTTTTTTCAAATCATTAGATACGGCACAATCATCTAAAATTATTAATGTATTTGTTCCAGAAAATAAAGTTTGACAATCAGTTAACAATTCATTAATCTCATCAATATTACTGGCAACTGGCGATAATACAAAGAAACGTTTATCTCCTCGAGCAAAATTATGATATGTTTTATTTTTAGAATAAGTTGGGCATATTAAAACAATGTAATCAAAAATTTTTAGGAATGGTCCTCTTAGCTGATTAATGAGGTACTTTGTTTTTCCACAATTTGTTGGCCCGGTTATGATACAATGGAATGGTATTTTTTCTCGTAGTTCTTCCATGATTTTTGTATCATAACTAAAGGTTTTTAAATCTATTCAGTTAGTACTTTATTGATCTCAAACCAGAATTCATTATTTCCATCATTGCGTCAGCTACAACAAACATATGGCATGTTATTATTCCAGATCCGCCTTGTTTTCTTTTAATTTCTAGTTTTACACCATCTTGTGTATTGTTTAATGCTAGTCCGCCACCATGAATACCATTATCAGGGTGTGTTCTCATATCAACCCAAAGAGCAAACTTATCAGCATAAAAATCCTTTTCCTTTACCGACTGCTTCCCTTCGGTCAGACTAAAACGTTTCTTTACCGACTCCCATAGATCTGATGGTATCATCCCCTTAGAGTATAAACGATTTGGCACGCCATCAACATCTATATTGATTGAGGTGATACCTGGGTTGTAAAAATTCTCAGAGTTACGCGCACCTGCTGTGAATGGTAATGTAAACAAGCATAAAATTCCTGTCATTGATCTTCTAGGTAAATTAATATGTTGATTTATAACACCATCACCGCCTATAGAAAATGTAAAAGTTTTGTGTAGAGTGACATTTTCGTAAAAGAATCCTTTACCAACCTGATAAGCTGCTTGTGCCTCGCGAGCCAAGTATTCACTTGAAATGGAGGAATATTCTAACTCAAGGTTTTTGATTGAATAAGATGGAGTCTTAGTAGTGTCGGAATAAACAACAATATCATTAACTGGGGCAAGTGTAATCTCAAATATTAGATGATGATCTAGAGCTTTTGGATAGAAAACTCCATGATCGTTTAGAATAGGATGGTTTAGTGGTATACGATACTTGGTGTTATGTACTGATGCAAGGGTAACTGCCTTAACATCTTGTGTTTTCTTATCACCTGCATTTGTCCTAAGCTTTCTCATGTTTTCAGAAGAAATACCTTGTTTTAATCTATCTTCACGTTCTTCATCTGTTAAGAATAAGTCGTGATAGGTTTGAAAAAGATCATATCTTTGAGTATCCTGTAATGTTTCACCACCAAAAAGAACTCTAAGTCTAGATACAAGATTACTACCTACATTATTCACGAGTGTGTTATTAGCATGCCCATCTACATCTAAATCAAATAGTAGAGATACACTTCCTGGTACAATCACTAAATTCTCAGAAAGTTTTGGTATATTTATATATAATGTTTCTCCGGGGCTAGCAGATGATGGATTGAGAGTAATTCGGTTAATTGTTAATTCCGCTTTCAAACCAAATGGCTCTCTAGGAATTCTATTTGGATTAATTTTTTCAGACGTCATTGTAATTTATAAGTTACTTTGGTTAATCTTTAAATGAGTAACGAAAAGATATCAAAAATAACGATGAAGCCTGGCTCGCTCTTCGAGCGGATATATTATTCAACTGAGGGGTATTGGAAAGGATATTCTGCAATTCCTAAATTAGCTGAAAAATACGGCGAAGCCTACCCCGAAGGGAAGGCGAAAGTAAGTGAAGATGAAGCAAAACAATGGTTGGAGAAACAAGCAATATGGCAAATTTATCTTCCAACGCCAAAATATATTCCAAGACCACACTGGACTGTAGAAAAACCTAATCAGATTCATCAAGCAGATTTATTATTTTTACCGCATGATAGAGTTGGAAGAAAAACATATAAATATGCATTAGTTGTGGTTGATGTGGCAAGTAGATACAAAGATGCTGAAGCATTAACCTCAAAAGAAAGTCGAGAGATATCAGAAGCTTTTAAGAAAATATATTCTAGAAGATTGAAATACCCTAAAACATTAATGGTTGATCCTGGAAAAGAATTTATGGGTGAAGTTACTAAACTTATGAATTATCATAATGTAAACATTCAAAGAAGTGAAGCTGGAAATCATAGAGCTCAAGCATTTGTAGAAAACGCAAACAGAATATTAGGTGAAAAATTATTTAGCCATCAATATGCGCAAGAAATGATTAGTGATACACGATCAAGAGTATGGGTAAAACGATTACCTGATATTTTAAAAACTTTGAACAATACACCAACGAGAATAACTGGTAAAGAGCCTGATAAAGCCATAAAAATGAAAGAAGTGGAACTTGAAACTAAAAGATATCACCGAGTTGTTGGTCTTGATGAGGTTAGATTGTCTCCTTATGTTAACGTTAGATATTTATTATTTCCCGGCGAACTTGAAGGTGGTGAAAAAAGGAGAGCAACTGATCCTATTTGGAGTATTAAAGTTTATAATATTTATAAAAGTATAATTTCACCTAATCAGCCAGTTTTATATTATTTGACTGATGGGCCGAGGCGTGGATTTGTAAGAGAAGAATTGCAAGTTATTCCTTATGATACGCAGTTACCTCCTAATTCTGTTTTAGTTAGATAATGACCATATGGAAGAGTACGTATTCCATCTTCTTGAATGATTCTCTTATCATCATCAGCAGATAGTGCAACTTTATTAACAGTTTCAGTATAAACAAAATGCTTATAACTTCTTATTACTGGCATTTCTCTCATCTGCTTTGCTTTGCTATTCAAACATTCCTTATAATCATCAAATTTTATTCCCTTTTCTACAACTGATTTTTTAATTCCTTTATCCTTTTTTATCTCTTCTCCATCATCCATCCTGAAAGAGTATAGTTTTGCCCGTAAGCCAACAAATTCAGTTATTATTTTACCGCCGGCTTCATCTTTAAACTTACCAATTACTTTTTTGTTTACGCCTGTCTCAATGCCTGATGGATGATTTTTTGGGTAATTACTAGTATCAAACATTTCTCTAACATCAGGGCTTATATCCTTATAGAAATCCTCAGTTTCTATATCATATACAAGACTATCTGTATCTGTCATAAGTAATTTAGCTTTTTCACCATATTTTGGTTTAATATAATTATAATGAAAGTCATACATCATTGCTTTACTTATATCTAAAATACACATTCCTAAGTAAATAGGTTTATTGTATTTTATATGTGTTTTATTCATATGAACCGCCATAAGATTTTCAGAAAAAATAGTGCGACGATTATAGTTAGCTTTTGATATTAATTTTCTTGCTTCTTTCTCATTAGTAACCAATCTTATATCAACCCTTTTTCTAAGATTTTCCATTGTTTTACCAAATACAGAGTTGTTCATTAGTTTGAAGAAATCTTTTTCAAAATCATTATTTGCTTCAGCCCTGAGTTTGGTATTCAAATCTATGTAAGGTTTTAACCATTTTGACTCTTCAAATTTAATTCCTCTATGAATCTTTGTTACTTCTAATCCTAGACTTTCATATTTTTTTAGTGTTTCATGATGAACAACATAATTTTTCTTATTGTTTAGATTTGGTATTAATTTCTCAACCCTATTAACCTTAATTCTTTCCGGGGCAAGCGGGTAGTCACTATGTAAATCATGAAGATGCTGTGGATATTTTAAATCAACCTCTACTATACATGGCATATTTCTCCAATTTGTTTGCTCATTTTCACTCATCCATTTTAAATCATGAGTGGGTAGTGGTTCACTCATTGCCCCGCCATATAAATTATTTGCATCTTGATATTGTATATAATTTGTAACCATTTTAGGATTATATTCTTTCATGTATGGGTTATTTGCTTTAGCATATCTGTTTGATATTTGAGCTATACCACCTCGAACTCCTTTCTCAATCATAATTAACATATCAATGTCAATTATCATCTCCAATTCAATTTTGGTTAACTTTAACATTGCATCCCAAGCCAGTCCGGGTGCTGTATAATACCAAGCAGGATCCAAACCATAATTTTTTTGACAAACATCTCTAAAGTTTTCAAAAACATCTGCTAATAATAACACATCAGACTGGAGATATAGATTGAGGTAATCTCGCATTGTTTTCATATTAAAAGTTTCCCATACCTTTTTAGCATGTTCATAATCTTCATCTGAAATATCTTCACCTCTAAGTTTTGAGTAAAAAGATTCCTTTGGTGGAAGTTGGGTTTCGTTTAATTTATCAAAATCATCAAGCCAATCATATGGGAATACTCCCTTTCTCAATAATAACTTTAATTCTTCGCCTAAAAAATACTTTGTAATTTCATGTAGGTTTTTATCTGTTGGATTAAGACACCTACTTCCTTTTATTACACCTTTACAAACATCACACTTTCCACATTTAGTAAGATTACTAGACAAACTATCAAGACTGGATGACATAAATTTTAATGAATCTATAAACTTTATATCTCTCTTAACATCTATCATCTTATCACTTTCTTTATCTTTGTAGGTATCAACCACAATCTCTTTTGAGAAAGAAATATACTTTTCCTCATTATTAGGTATAAGTTTTATTTTACCTTCTGTTTTTGCAAGATTATTAATAAATAGATGAGCATCATACCCTGATAAATTGTGAATTATAACTGGAAAGAATTTTGGTATCTTATAATTTAAATTGCATTCATTATGTGCTGCACCTCTATACTTTCCTGTAAGATGACAGTGATCTATTACCTTATCTTCACCTAATTCTTTCTCACATATATGACAATGAGTTGCGTTTTCATAGTTTATTTTTTCATCTTCGGTCATATTCTTCTTATTAAACTTTTTGAATCTTTTTACATTATAACTAATACATTTTTTATAAATTTCCTTAAATTCTTTCTCTAGATATTCAACAAATTGCTGTGCCACATCATCTTCTGAAGATTTAGCTGTATATCTATAAAATCTTGATTTACATATTTTTTCATTAAAACTCTTAATATAACAACCAAATGCAACGGGTTTGTGAGTTTGATATTTATTTGTAAAACTTTTGCTTTTATCTAAGGGCTCATTATTTTTTATTTTTTTCAAAATACACTCAAAGTCTGCGTATGCAACAAAAGGTATTCTCATTTTTTTCACAAAATTTTTAAAAGAAATAAAACAAGGATTGCCATCTTTATCTTTTAGCATATCAATCCTTGCTTCATTGTACAAATAACAATATCCTTCATGCTTTTCTAATGAGCTTTTTAAGTGAAAATGATGCAAACAATTATCACAAAAGTACAACTTACATTTACGTTTAGTAACTTGCCTTCGTATAAGTGCACTAATATTCTTTATTAAAACAAAGTGTTTATTTAGCTCTTCATCTTTATTTTCTTCATTTGTTTCTTCTGTTAATAAAAGTAATCTAATCAATTTAAATCCACGTTTACTACTTCTTTTTATAGGATATACTCCTATTTTCTCATCATATCCATATATTGCAATATCATAATCGTTTTGATTTTCAAAATTAACAACATCTTGTAATGAAGCGGGAAAATTAATTCCATTCCAATTAAAATTCTTTGATTGTTCAATTAATTCTTTAGTTATTCTTTGTGGGTTTTTATCAGTTGGATAAACGACTCTTGTTACACACCACTTGAAACATTCATTATCATTATTCTTTAGGTTAATAAGAGCATTCCTGTTTAACAATTCTTTTGGTAATTGAATATAAGATCCTCCTAAAAGTGGAACAAAACGATCTATGAAAATGTCAAAGAATAGTACGCGTTCGAATTTCCAACCAGATTCCTTTTTTAAAAATTTTTCAAATAATACAAGTTGTTGATTTGTTAATCTATCAAATAATTCTGATAAATCTGTTGATTCAAGAACAATTTCTGATTTTTCAGAAGGAAAGGGTGCGTCAGTGTATTTATATATGTCTAAATTACTAAATAATTTCTTTTTGAATCTGCATGAAAATATAAATTTTGTCTTTAATGATTTTTGTGATTCAACTCTCTTTCTAAGTAAATCTATAACTTTTGGTTTTATTTTATGTAAGAATGTCTTTTCATCATTCTTTTCATTTCCTTCAATCCTATAGCTTATATAATTACCATTAATAGCTGATTCATATTCCTTTGGTGCAAAATCTTCCACATTCTCATTTCTTTTTGTTTTTGGCCTTGCCCCCTCCTTCTCATAATCTCTTTTAGGTGGCGGTTTTATTTCTTTGGGTTTATTTACTTTTTTATATCTTTCTATAAAATTTTTAGCTAATTCTTCTGCTTTATTTTTTACTTTTTTAGGAATATATGGTTTTACAAAATTCCAAAACTTGTTTAATACATTTCCTAAAACAGGAGTTTGTTTTGTTTTTGTATTTTTCGGGGGTGGGCCTGGTGGTGTTCTTCCGCGACGATTAGGTGGTGGACCAGGCGGGGGGCTATCTGGATTAATTCGATCTGGTGAACCAGGCGATGTACCAGGCATTGTTTGGGGAATAGTTAAAGGCGGTAAATTTGGTCGATTTGCTGGTCTTATTTGTTGTGGTTCAATTTCTGGAATTGGAAGAGGTAAATTTGGTTGATCTATTGGCCTCATTGGTGTATTACGTAGCTCATTAACAATTCCAGCAATATTAGTAATAATTTGTTGAATATTATTAGTTATTTCAGGAATATTACTCAGCTCTTGAACAAATTCTCTTTTATTAAAATACGATCGCCCTGGAATATTATACCATCTAGCTAATGATTTTAGTTGAGTAACATTTAATCTTCGTAATTGTTGGTCCATTTTGTATAATAATTCTTCTTCTTATTAAATTATTATTTTATTTCTTTTAAATCATTTTTATTTTTAAAAAAAAATTATAAAATGTGCCAGGACCGCGTATCATATTCACATCAGTTTTGTAACATATTAGCCATGGTTTGACAAGGGTTTGATTACACCATGGACCGCGTAGTCTTGGTATAGGCTTGGCGCGCAACACACCTGGAAAGTTTAATGAAATTTGCCAGGACCCAGCTTCACATCGACTTTGCATATCTTCACATTGGCTTGGTGGAGGCCTGGTGAGGGTTTGGTGAGGGTTTGGTTGGGGTTTGGTTGGGGTTTGGTGAGAGATTGATGAAGTATTTATGAAATTTTGGCAAGAGCCCCGTCTCGTCCAGTTTATAAAATCCTTGTTATAATTTAAATAAAGCCGAAATAAAATCGAAATAAAGTTGAAATAAAGTTGAAATAAAAAGATGTGCCAGGTCCCCCATAATACAACATCACAGCTTCCATTATCAACAAAGTCAGCCAGTGTTTATGAAAGCCCTGAACTATCAGCCAAGACCCAAGTTGCAAAGACAATGTGCTGTGAGCTGTGAAAAAGGACATGCCACCATTACAGCAAGCAACAGATGAGGTTAGGGGTGTTTCATTTTACTATAATTGACGGACATTCTTTAGTTTGTCAGCGGATTGTACTTTAGTGTGTGTAAACAATAAACCATTTTTTAAAAGTGACAGTATGCGTTGTGTGGTTGCTGTAAAGGTATATTCAGTTTTGAAATTAGTGCCTTGCTGTATGCGCGCCTCAACATGCCCGACCTGCATGCATAAATTTCTTTAAGAGGACAGCGATTTTCCTGCGCGTTTACTGTAATTTATACCTCGTGTTGACTTTCCCTTTTTTTCTGGCGCTGTTTATGAACTCAATATGGCGACCATAACGTAATCCATTCAACATGGCAACCTTAAAGTCATATATTCCATATGGCCATCATAAAGTAAAACATTCAATATGGCGGTCGTAAAAGTCATTCAACGTGGCGACCAACTCCAAAGTGGTTAATTATATGCATATGTCCTTGTTCTCCCTACTAGGCCCAAGCCCCACTCTCTGGACTCAGGCGCCATCTAATCTACTGTCAGCTGAAACAAAAGCTCGTGTGGCTGAGACGAGAGACCACTTAGGTCACGGCCAATAACTAATTAATTACAGGCTACAAACTAGTTATTGTCGATAAATTCGGTTCGGAAGTTAGTGTACCAGGCCAAACTGTTAAGGTGCATGGTTGTCCAATACACCCTACTAGACTAGTCGCGCTGTACGAGAGGCCGCGAAAATGTGTTTCATTGTAGTCCGGTTAGATTACCCTAGATTTACTAGTTTTCTATTTTTTTAGCCCAATAAAGAGAAACTCAAGCCATATACAATCAAGTGCAGAAGGACACAGATGATTCGGTTCAACTTCGACAGGAATTTGAGAAAATCCACTTGATTTAAGTTCCAAACCATTTGTTTTTAAAATCATTTTTTGGGTTCGGCTGGTCATATCACTGTAGCGGTCTCGTCACTTGTGAATCTGTTGAGAGACCATGTAGAGCAGCTGGCAATGTTAGGAATTATACCTGCCGTTTGCCTCAGTGATGTGGGTGAAAAGAGCGCAAAGGTATTGAAAAGTGACGGAAGCCCCCAAATCCACTCACTTCACAAGAAATTGGTATAATCAAACGAATTGATAAAGTAAGTTATAACCACTATAAGGTAAGAGGTAACCTAACCGTAAGGTAAAAGGGAAGTGCTGACGTTTCGGACGTTAGCCCTTCGTCGCCATTCGCTCCGACGAAGGACTAACGCTCGAAACGTCAGCACCTCCCTTTCACCTTATGGTGGAATGACTTACTTAATCAATAATTACCCAATTTCTCTTTGTTTCAATTCCCCACCGACGCAGCACCAGTTTCTTTAGAAACTATTCCCACAATATTAAAATTTTGTTCTTCTCAATTCAGTTTTTCCCGCACTGGATAAAATATTTCATTTTCTAACATTTGCAAATTGATCAAATATGATGCAAATTTAGAGCTCTATATTTGGACCATATTTGCTACACCCTGAACGTGAACGTTAACAAAGATATTTGGCCTTATGGCAGTTATGACCAAACGTGAAGTAAATGTCACGTTTGCTTGAACTTCACTCTATCTTTGCCATCAACGAATCGAAGCCTGGTGCCAAGGTCAGACCAAAGAAATTGTTCGCTATAGCGGGCTCTTCGTTATAGCGAAGACCCCGTACGCGTTATAATGAATTATCTGGTAAACAGCAAAAATATTCGTTATAATGGGGTAAGTTGACCAATAGGTTAATTAAAAGGTTTGGTCTGCAAATGACAGTATTTCTTCAAAAATTCAATACTGTAGGTAGAAATCATTCTTTTCATTCATTTGATCCTGTTAACTGTAAGTGTACACGTATTTGTCAATACCGAAATAAAGCAAGCTGTGATTTCTACTCAAATCTGTCGTCCTTTTCTACCGCTGCAATCGACCGGACAAAATATTCGTTATAGCGGGATAAAATGTGCGTTGGGACCGTCGAAATCTGTTCGTTATAGCGGGGTTCGTTTCCACATATTTTGCCGTATCTCTGCCGAGCTTTCAGATTTTGTTCGTAATAACGGGGTCTTCGTTATAGCGGGGTTCAACTGTAAGTCATAAATTGACGTAATGATCACTTCAATCCACAAAATCTTCGCCAATAATAGAAATTAATTAACGATAACGATAATAGAAACGGTAACAGCAAAGCCAGTAGGAATGGCAATGATAACACATTGACAGTAACGATGAAAGTAACGATAACAGCAACGGTAATAACACGTTTACACTGAATGACAGAAACAGCATTGGTAAAAAAAAACGCGTTATCGGTCAAAGTAACGGTAAAAGTAACGATAACAGCAACTGCAGTACACTAACGTTTACACTGAGTGACGGAAACGGTAACAATAAAAAGTAACTGTACTAGCATCATTAACAGCAACGTTAACAACGATAGCAACTTTTACAGTAAAGGAAACAGGAACGATAACATCAGTAACGGTAACGATAAGAAAACGGCGTTCAAAGAAACGGTACCAGGTCAACAGCAACCGCAATTTTAAATGACGATTGATTCCTCTTACTTTAGTAGCGTTATCTCCAGAATGTATCAAAATTTTTCGTTTCTCTAGTCCTTTAAATCCCTCGATTAGACAAAACCCCGCTCAATTACTGCGTAATAGTAGGCTTCGAAAACTTTTCTTGTACTCTATCCTTTTTTTTCCGTTTTTCTTCTTGGAGTTGAAAGTTCTGTAATTTGCATTTTCATCAAGTTCGACTCGTGGCATTGTGGAGGCGGGTTTTGGATCGGAAGGATGACGATCCCTGCAGCCTACCCTAACCCTTAAGTCCGATATTCGCCATTTCTGATCAGCTTGGCAAGCCTTTGCTTCTTGTAATGTTCCAGTTTCTTGATCGAGAAACACGTACGAAAGCTCCCAGAACATTCCATATTGAATGGATGGAGCAGCAGCAGGCTGCACGCCCGTTGCATTTTCGGCTGATAACCTACCTCTGCGTTTACCCTTTTTGTAAATGAATTTCAGACACGACATGATACGTGAAGCTGGAAGAACAGCAATAGTTACCGCCTCTGGTGTGAGGTTAGAGTGAATTTTTCCCCGAGTGTACTTGCCCTAAACAAAGACAGAATTACACAATATCAGGAGCGCATTAACTCATTTCTGTCACGCAAGTAAAATTTGGGTACATATATACCCAAGGAAGAAAAAAATTCGCAAAAAATTGCGTTACATCCGATTCCCTCCATATTTGGAGAACAGGGAGGTTATAGACTTAGCCAATCACCGAGCGATTTTGGGCTAAAACACTTAAATGTGCCATACACGACGAATTTTTCATTTTTCACTTTCCGACCGTGAGTATGGCGTCCGTGTCGAAGAGAGCGCGAGTCGAGTATGTCGATCCAAATGACGTTCTAGAGATGATTTTGGATGGCGATGAAGATCCTGGTGGTATGTCTAGTGGCGAGGAAAGCGATTTAGATCGCCAGCTCGAAAATCAGAGCGAAGAATCAAGGTAAGCGATCAATAAACTTTCGAACACGAGGCTTCCCCAAAGTGACGCAGTTGCCCAGAGGTTTTTGAAATGCGAGGATATGCTCTTTAGCATGCCTTTTTTGCGTCTGAATTCTTGCCTATGTCATAAAAGATATCTATGAATTCATATACGGGAGTACACAGCTCAATAATTTTGGAGGAAAGCTTCTTTTTGAGCGATATTTTGGTCTAACAAAAGGGGACGCGAAATACGAGCCGACGCTAAAGTGATGTTGTGTTTCCATGGAGAGATGCGATCGGGTCGTGTTGCTTGATTTTGTTGTGTACGCGTTTGTGAATTGGCATTTGTTTTCTTATTTTTTGTGTGATTAAATTTTAAATAAAGCTAAGTAAAAACAAAGTGTGTTTGTAATCATCTTAGTGCTGAAGAAGAAGAAGAACATGAAGAAGGAGAGCGTGTAGTAATTGAAGAAGATGAAGAAGGAACGCAGGAGGATGCCCGTGATACAGATGTTCCTGGTGTGTCAACTATTTTTCAATTGGCATAAATTTAGCCTAAATAGTAGAAATTTGAAATTATTATATAAAATTCTTACTTTCATTTGCACATTTGCACATGATTCCAGCATATTTATTTATTTACATGGTGATAAAAATATTTCAATAATTATTTTTATGTTTCCATGTAGTCCCCCATGGCTTTGCTACTCCTGCTCCTGCTGGTCGTGGTCCTGCTAACCCTGCTGTTCCTCCAGGTCAGTATTTGAACTGTATAAGTACTATTTATGCAAGAGAAAGTTTATTTTTTGGCCCATATCAGCATATCTGTGGATTATACACACATCCAATTATAATATTATTTTATATTTGTATAGTACCCCACGCCCCTGCTTCGTTTTATGGTGATCCCCGTCCCCGTCCCCGTGTCCGTGCCCCAGTTGTACGTCCCGGTGCTCGTGGTCGTGTTCTTGGTCGTGGTCGTGGTCGTGGTCCTGCTAGTGCTCCTGGTCCTGTTCGTGGTGATGCTGTCCCTGGTCCAGCACCCAAGAGCTATGATGACGCAGATGTTGGCAATATCCTCCCTGGTTTCAACCCTTCGCGCCCACCTGGTATCCACTTTGGCCGACCTCTTCTCCGGAATGCTATGACAAGGGCTGTTGATTTTTTTTTCCTTTTCTTTACAGTAGATATGATAAACACTATATGTAATAATACTAACAGTTATGCTACTGAGCATATAACAGAAGGTAACTTTCGGTCTTATGCTCAGCCTGATGGGAGCTGGTTAGACGTAACACCTGATGAGATCAAGAGGTTGATTGCTATGTTGATTTATTTTGGTCTTGTCAAAATTGGAAATGTAGACAGGTATTGGAGTGTAAAGACCCTGTACCATGGTCTCTGGGCACGAGCAATCATGTCTAGAACCAGATTTAGAGCCCTTATGGCCCTGCTACATGTTGTCGATCCAGCAACTGAGGAGACCGGGGATAAATTACGTAAAGTAGAGTCATTTATTGGTTATTTTAAATCTAGATGTCTTTCTTTATATCAACCTAGACAAAATGTAGCTATTGATGAACGTATGGTAAAGTCTAGGCATAGGTCTGGTATACGGCAGTACATCAAGGACAAGCCCACAAAATGGGGAATCAAACTCTGGGTGCTAGCAGACAGCTCTAATGGCTACACTGTGGACTTTGATGTCTACATTGGTAAAGCAGCAGGGCAGACTGTTAGTGCAAATGGGCTTGGCTTTGATGTTGTTGTGAAACTAATGGAACATTTCCTAAATCAGGGCTACCATTTATTTGTTGACAATTTTTACACTTCAGTGACCCTATTTAAACATTTGTTTACAGTAGGGGTCCCTGCCACAGGTACCATCATGGAGACCAGAAGAGATTTTCCTCCTATTCTGAAGAATGGCAAGGCATGGGCCAAGAAAGAAAAAAGGGGAAGTATGCGTTGGCATAGGGATCCCCCCTGTTTAGCATTGCAGTGGGTGGATAATAAAGTCGTTTCAATGTTAACAACCATAGATAATGCTAATGATCAGGTGCAGGTGTCCCGTAAATCTAAGACTGCTGGTGTGTGGAGCACTAAAGTGGTACCACAGCCCAAAACTATTAGTAATTATAATAAATATATGAATGCAGTCGACAGATCTGATCAGATTTTAGCTACCAATAATGTCTTACGTAAGTGTATGAGGTGGTGGAAAACTTTGTTTTTCCACCTCATTGATATAGCTGTAGTTAACAGTTTTATTCTTTTCAAAGAGCACCAGGCTAAGTTTCCTGACAATGAAGCCCTTCGTAGGTCACCTGATTATTCACTGGCTCAATTCAGGGAAGAGCTTGTAAGACAATTGTGTGATTTCCCTGAATATGATGTACCACCTGTACATGGCACAGCGAAACCAGCTCCTCCTCCTCCGGGGGAGTTCGAAACTGTGCATATTCCAGTTTTCTCCAAGGAGAAGAAACGCTGTGTCGTGTGCTACAAGAAAACCAAGGCTGACAATAGGGTGTATTCTTTTTGCAGAGCACCACAATGCAACAAGAGCTACATGCATGTGACGGGGGATAAGAACTGCTTTGCGGAGTTTCACACCAGGGAGTATCACAACACTTAAATTCATAGTTTATTATCTCTATTATGCATTGTTCTTGATATATAAAAATAATTAATAAAAAAATAATAAAATAAAGAAATACCAAAAAAAATACTGTAGTTTATATGACTTAGGTTAGTACCAAATTAACGTTATTGTGAGTTAGGTGCAGCATTAGCAGTGGGGCCTGCCAATGATTGGCAGGGGTGGAGGAGGGTCCCTCGGGGGGAGGGGGGGCCCTTTTTCCTTTTTCAATGCTTTCAGACCCAGCCCTAAACAGATACACCTGCAAACAACATTTTCCAAAAAAAAAAAATTTTTGCCGATTTTCATGTACTAACATGGTTGTATATAAAAAATCATATCTAATTCTAGATTTTATCTTTTTCAGCCAGATTTTCAGGACACTCTCCTGATATGATGAGGAACATTTTTCTTTTTAACAGTTCTGTACAATAACCTATCATTCTGGAAAAATTTCATTTTTTCCACAAATCTCATGAATAATTATGCAAATTTATGCTAATTAGGATTTTTTTACTGAAATATTATTGGATGTCATGATGAGATTCTTTTTTTTATAAGAAGCCCATTTTATCCCCTTTCAATTGAGATATAGTAGTCCACATTGCTGTAAATACCTGTTGAGATATTAAATAAAATGTCCATTGTGGTCAATTTTGTGCTTTTTGTGCCTGACAAAAATGAGTTAATCGGAGCGAACAACTTCCACTTTATCTCTGTGAGACGGTGTTTTCATATGCAGGTAATACATCTTCGAAATGCGAACAAAAATGCTCTCCAATATTTAAACTTGCGCTTTACCGACGGCATATTGAACCTCGGCCAGGTTTCTTCAATATCCTTGTAAACACGTCGTGACATTTGCTTTGAATATTTCCATAAAGGGAAAGGAGTTTCCGAGCAAATGCAACGTCTTGAATATTCAAATTTTATGACACCTGTAGTTTCCTGTGACGTACTTAACTTCCGGAGGATCTTCAACGAGACTACCTCAAGCCACTTAAGGCCTGGGTTTGACCTTCTGTCAAGACCCCCCGCGATTGTTCAACGGTAACTCGTGTGTTGTTGAAAAGTATTGACCGGAATATCGGTGGATGTCGGTGGATGATTAAGTGATTCTAAAACCGTGTTTTTTTGGGATCCCAAATGTATAAACAACATGTACAAGACATCTGGATGGTAGATCTTATGAAGTAACGTTTCGAAGGTGAGTTTGACCATTTGTTTTTTGTTCGATTTCAAGTTTGTACGTACAGCACTCTGTAAGTTACACACAATAGTATTGCAGTCACAGCTTAAACATTTATTAATTTATTAATCTAGGAAAACCTAATGCAATGTGCCACAGAGGACAGCTTAGGAATGAGTGTTTTGAATCTTAATACTTTCCTCTCTTAAGCCCAAAGCTTCACTTGTTGTTTAATTGATCCTATTTGTTAATTCACACATGTAGAAAAAGTGCATCGAGTGGATGACAAAAGAATCATTTGACTGAGACTCAGAAGCTTTGTAACAAAACTAAAAGCGTAATGGTTCACCAATAACACTTTATTGAAGATCAATTTATGACTCGGTCAAAGAGTTCTTAAAGAAGTTGATTTTCTCATGGTAAAAGCACTTTAATCTTTGCACAAGCAGTACCTCTTGACTACCGGTATATTCGTAGATACAACTGAAAAATATTTCGTAGCTTCTCGAAAAAAAAGCCTGTGGTGTTTCCCAGTAAATACACTGGATTGTTATGTTTATTGTTCACAAATAGCGAGCTAATGTAATATGGAACAGGCTGCATCTTCTACTCTTAAATACTGGTTTTCCTATAACTGCCCATGACTACACTGAGCTTGCTGTTTGCAGATACATACATACATGTGTAAGCTATAAGTGTACAGTAATTTTCCATGATGCTAACAATTTCAGAGCAACTTTTTGTTTTGTTAATATGTGATATAACTCTGGTATTTCATTATACTGGTTTGGGTTTGGCAACCTGCCAGTTTCACAAACCATCTTTTTCTCCCATTCCTTTACATTTTTTTTGCACTCACTTACAGACCTAAGCAGAGCAGTTTGGATTCGTGCTAGATGATTTTCGTATTTACTTTTGTAGTAGTGCGAGCTCATGTTCTTTGAGAGCTTATTTCGCAATTTCTCTAGCTCATGAACCTCAGGTAAGTCACCAAGAACTATTTGAAGGGCTTTAGTAGTCTTTGATGATGTATGTGGTTGTTCTGTGGACTTGTCTTGCTGACGTTTACTCTCTACCTCAGCAACATATTCATTCCTTCCAGTGTCAATAGTCTCATTATCAAATGCAACACTTATAGTCTCTTGTTCCTCTGTAAAAATACAAAACTGCATTTTAGAAAAACACAATAATTCAAAGTCTAATTAATCCTTGCAATGTTACTGTATCTATTCACTTCAATTGATAATTTTAATTCAAAATTTTAACTACCTCTATCTTCTAGTCTCTCGTCCATTTCAGCCATAGTTGCTCTTTGATTTTGGTCAACATGTGGCTCACTGGCTACATCTGTGAGAATGAAGAAAGAGTTTATAAGATACAATTTTTATGCAATTGTAGTTTCCCACCTGGTGATATTTTTTTTACTACAAATATACCTGTATCTTCTAGTATCTCAGCCATTTCAGCCAATGTCTCTCTTTCATCTTCGTCTACATGTGTGTCTGTGTCTATTGCTGTAAAGATATCAAAAATTGGATACAGCTTGAGTGCAAGGAATATCATTTTAAGTCTGTCATTCTGAATTTTATAGACTATGATGCAGGAGGTAATTATATCACATTTTTTTGCAAATCCTCTTGTTACCGATAGAGGTTTACTCATTGCTAAAAAAGCATTTATCACTGTGATAAAATACTAATAATAAAATGCTTGTAAAAGAATATTAAGTGATACCATCGTGATTATCCTGCTTGCGTTGATAGATTAATTTCCCCGCTGCATTTCTCAGTTTCTGAACGGGTAACAAGTGTGGAGTTGACTTGTAAAGTTCTTGCCAAGTGTTTTGAAGCTCTTGTTGGAGGGACCGAATAGATGTTGATCTAAAGTGTTGAAGGTGAGGGCCACATTCTCTGCTATCTTCTGCTTCTCTGCCATCATGAAACTCTACGGAACCATCATCTCTCCAGTCCCACCACTGCCCAGGACCAGGTTCAAGGTAATCTGGAATGCGTTGGATGTGAGATTGCCAGAGCCTTGATTTTGTGTTGATGATGTTGGATTTGATGATGGTGTTTGATGGCACTGGAAGATATTTTGCGAGTCTGGATATTTCCTTGTCTTGTTTGTCCATAGCAGATGCTTCCTCTTTCATTGCATCCTCTGCTTGAACATGAAGGAATGTGTTTGGAATCAAGTCTTCAGGTTGTCTACTCCAAGTTTTCTTGGTTATGTCTTCAAGCTTGTCAAAAAACCTCTCAAATAATTCTGCATTGATTGATTTCAAGCTGATGATTCTGTAAATAAGTGCTGAGTGGTTGATAATTTGGTGGTAATATATGCCCTGAAGCTTTCTTGTGGTCATGCTTTTGGCTGGCAAAAGAATGGAATTCACTGCGAGGGAATGGCGGAATGATAGGTTGTATAAACGTAAGATGTTTTTGGGGCTTCGTTTGTCTTCACTGGCATAAAATATACAGATCATTTCAGCAAAGGTCAAGAGCAGCTCCGTCACTTCTTCTGGTACATTACTCTGCTTTGTAAGCTGAATGATGACTTGTAGTAATGCTTTTCTGTAGTCTGTACAGCGAACTTTGTCTTTGCTCAGTGTAATGGAAAATGTTTCATTTAAGACCACAAGAGCATCAACATCTGTGACATGGTGGGGGAGTTCTTGTAATAGATGAGAGATGTGATTTAAACAGCAATGCAGTGGCTCAAAAAAGAGCACTTCATAATCTTTCAGGTTTAAATCATCCAGTGTGCATTTGCTATCTGTGCCAAAGAGCAATGCTGGGACTCTAGCTGTCCCTCCAAGAATGTCGGTGAGTTCCTCTTGAATTTCTGATTTTGAGCCTGCACAATTAGCCCCTCGTTTTTTTAGTTCTCTTCTTATTTGGTCAACTTTGAGGTTTTTGAATGGGCTTACTTTGTCTCTCTTCCCCAATAGTCCAGATGTGACCAGCTTCAGTTTTTCATCTAAAGACTTGTAGTTTCTATAGGCCATGTAGTCATATTCACCTGCTCTTCTCATATCACCTTCACATCCTGTGCAACCACAATGGCCACCCTTTTGTGAACCATCCTCAAATTCAACACTGGGGTTGTCACCATTCATGAATCTCATTTTGTCTGTTATAGGTATTCCATCAATTTGGGTTGTCTGCGATAGGTTTAGGAGACATTCTCTTCTAGTTGGAATGAACATTAATTGATCTTCATCTGTGCTCCGACTAAATCCCATCATGTACAAGTGGGGTTCTTCTACCACTGATTGTACATCAACATTGAGGCCACTCTTTCTTTTATATTCTTCACTAGTCATGTGTATAGCAGGGTCATAAAGCTCTCTTAATAAAAATAGCATCAAGCCATGGTTTCCTATTCCTGAGTGGTCGTGCCATGTAAGCCAGTGTCTTGTTCTCTCCATGTTCTTGAGCTCTAACATTGGGTTTTCTGTGTGTTTGCAGATCTCATTGATTTGATTAAGTCTGATTCTTGCATCTTCATCTGACATGTTGTTGTAGGCTGTATCAGGCTTCAGCTTCAGGATATTTCTGTTGTTCACTAGACTTTTTCTCCTTATTTCTTGAAAGGGGTATTTTCTTGCTGTTAGCTTTGAGACTTTTTTCTCAAGACTGCCTGACTTTGTTAGTATCAGTTTTGTACAGTCAGTTTGAAGAACTGGCTCACCCAGGTCATAAACACCAGAAGCTATTTTTTCTTTTATGTCTTTCTTGATAGCTTTGTTCTGCCGTGGAAAAGGTATTGAAATTTCATTTCCACTCTGCTTGAGAATTTTCCGCCTTATGCGTGCACCTAGCAAATTCAAAAGTACATATATTAATTAATAGTGATTGTGAAAATAGACATTCTCTGACCTAAAATATTTATAAAAGCAACCTTTTCACTGTTAGACTGTAGTCTTAAAGGTGTTGACAGTAACACAAGGAAACATATAAAATACGGGTTACATCTGTGTCAATGGTAATTATTATTAATGATTGTAATAAATTTTATAAAATTATAAAGGAGATGTAAATGATATATAAAATGTTACTTTGGGAGATTAAAATTATTATTAATAGAATTTTCATTTATTATTATTAGTGGAGGCACTATCCTAGTGCATTAAATGATACAGCAGTAATCCCGCTGATTTTGTAATGATACCCTTTTAGCTTAGACATAGGTAAGATATTATAAGACTACTATAAATAATATTTATATGCCCCTTTATTTTTATTGTCATCATGGTTATATATTATTGTTACTGTTAGATACTCTGTTGCTTATTATCTACTATAATATTTTACTACCGTATTTACTTGTGTATAAGTCGAACTCGTGTATAAGTCGACCCCCCATTCCCAAGGTCAAAAATCGGATTTTTCATCATTTCTGGTTAAAGTAGTGAAATTCAGTCCAATAGAAATTTCCCAAGAAAGCTAATCTTTTCTTCCTAAGAATATACTGAAAACACGGTAAATTAAAAAAGGTAGAGCGAAATGTAATCATGTGCTTTGAAGTTTATTAGGACTTGTTTATATCATCACGATTCAAAAACACTCGAGCACTTCGATTTTCTAGAGAATTCTTTTACAATATTTGGAAGTACCTGTAAATCGCACTGCATTTAACTAGCCTTTATCTGAATGTTGAGTTTGAAAGGAGATTAAGAAGACCAGAGGAATGCCGAAGAACTTCGAAAGATCACTTAATGAAAACACTGCCATCTTGGAAAGGATGGCGGTGTTGGCCAGCATTTGCCAGGTCACTAAGCTAGTGCAATCGTTCGATGAAAACGAAAGTTCAGCACCGTTAACACCAGCGAAGCTTTAAGAAAAATGTCTGCTCTACAGATCAAAAGACACAATAGAAATCAAATCCAGTAGGTCCGCGTTTAAACCACTTAACATTTAGAGTTTCGCACTTTTTTATTGACGAAAAATGTGCCGAAAACTGGCAAAACTCGAACACAATTAGAACTGGTTTTGTAAACTCGATTTTCGTAACGGACTTCGGGTAATTGTTATGCTAATTTCTTGGATTGCTTGGTCAGGTCTTTGTGTATGACTCGCGTATAAGTCGAGGGCGATTTTTTGGGATGATTTTTTGGTCCTAAAAGGTCGACTTATACACGAGTAAATACGGTAACCTTTTTCCTTTTGCTCATATTGTGCTACATCAATTCCCTTTGACTTGAGATACTCCTTGAGGAGCTGTCCTGCATTTGGTGGAGATGCTTGGGCACCAACCTTTCTTACATTATACTCTCTGGCCTTTTTTGACCAATTGATGGCTGTTTGTGCATCTTTGTAGCGGGGCCATCTTGTCACATCCCTCATCAACTGATCAAGATTTCCTGTTATGACTTGTGGGATGTGGCTTTTCTTTCTGCCCTGAAGGTTTTCCTTTTCAACTCTTGTGGCAGCATCTCTCTTTGACTCAAATCCCTCCTGAAGTCTCCTCTTTTTTCTAGCAGCAAAAGATACTCTTTGCGACAAATGTGAGGACACATCTGTCTTTGACCAAACTTCTTCAATGGTTCTTTTGATACCCCTTTTGACATCTCTGTTTTTCTTTTTGTTCTCTGCAGGTGAAGCCTTTTTAGTAAGCCCAGAATCAGGGACAAGAGTCAAGATGTCACCAAATGTTTTCCCCAGTTTTTCTTGACATTCTTTGTTGAATTCAGAGTAGATTTTTTGACCAATTTCCTTGAGTTCCTGTCTCTTTGGGTGTTTAACTTCAGTATCAGCTTTCCTGGTAATTTTGCACTGTATGTTAGTGAAGCTTGGCTTGGGCATGATTCTTTTTAAAACTTTTGAGGTTGGAAAGCTATCCACCAGTGTGGGGTGAAACAATAAACAGCACTTGCAATCCCTCAAAGTGTGCATGAGCTTTCTGGCTTGTGATGTTGATGCCCATTTTGTAGAGGAATAAAATTCTAAATATTTTTTCTTCTTAGCTGGCCCACTCCAATCACCTATCATGTGGTCAAGCATTTTGCATCTCTTCAAAAATGTTCCTGTAAAATATTTAATTAATAAAAAATTGAATGATGTGCATTGTGTGGAACTATCATTAATTAGAAATGCTGGTTCGTCGTTTATGCCAAAGAAAACGCAACTATAAGACGATAATATTATGCATGTTTGTATTTTGTATTACTGTTATTGTAACTACAAATGTACATATGCTTGAATAAAGTTTCTTACCTCTCTCGCTGTGGAAAGCGGGAAAGTCTTGGAAGTGATTCATGTAAATTTTGTACCTTTCATTCTGAATACGGTTTTTATAACCTGTATTCGATTCCCTGTTCTCTTTTGAAGTAGCATTTTTGGCAAGTGTTTTCGTATGCCAGATAAAAGCTCTAGCAAAACCACAATTTATCACCATCGACATAATTCTTGCTTTTGTAGTTCGGTGCAAAAGTTGTATTTTCCCGCTTATTTTATGCGCATGCCCCTTACGTTTACATTTAATATTAATCAATTTAGGTTCCTTGCAACTATATGTTTGTCGTTATTTTCTTCAAAACAATGTATAATAAAACAATATTATTATCATATTATTATTCCGGATATCTCAAAAACCTCATGCAATGATATTGTTTATTAAGTGTGGGTTCAGCCAGTGACAAGACAGAGTATTAAATACAATGTACCAAACGAAGAATTTCATGTCTTTATGCATTTATTTGTATGTCTATATCTTGACTAAGAGGCTTCAAGTTCATAAAAACGTATTGTGACTTTTTCTCAAATATTTTGATGTGATACCCCTTTGTTTTTCAAACCTGGTTCAGGTCGTTGTTAATCGTATAACAACGACCTGAACCAGGTTCACTCATTCTGTCAAATATTTCGACTTTGAAGCAAATATTATTATTACGGCAAAGTCATGGATGGATCAGGAAAAAAACTCCTTTTATTCGTTGAATAGACTTACCTTTTTTAATCTTGTACATGCATGTTCAACTTCACAGCTCTGCAACACTAGCGTGGCAGAACGGTTCCTCTGAGTGCCATTTTGGTACAAAACTATGGGCAAGACCGCATGACGTTTTTGGTATCGTAGGCTCAACCTGGTTTCGGTCGTTGTTATCTAAGGACTTCCTGGCAAAACCGGACATATCGCTGAGACGTAATTTAATCTCTCAGTTAATATTTTACTTATTACCCAACTTCATGCAATGCGTGAAAACACTTGAGGACAAACATTGGTAATGGCGGAATGTGTGTCTTTCGCAGCGCTTTTTTTTCGGGTTTTATTCTGTCTTTATCTCGTTTATTCTGCAGCAGGTAAGCTCTGGGTTACTCTCGTGTGTTACACAGGGTTTGTATGTGGTATTTGAACCCGTTTCGCTATTATACGCTTCGCTGCGTCGTTTTTATACAACGTTTTCGATTAATTTCCGGGTCAGGGAAGACGAATTGACTCGCAGACTAAAGGGCCCCATTTCGTTCGTTAAAATACGTGCTATGTTTTAGCAACGAGCTCGACAATAAGAGTGCTTTATCAAGGAAAAAATGGAAAGTTTGTACGAACATTGAATTTGGTGGGGACAGACCAAAAGGTCACTCAACGATACAGAAACGTAAACGTGTACGTATACAATATATAGTTATGTTACCAAATGAATCAAAAAGTGAAATTTCTAGATTTCCTTACAAACCCATACTTCATTATGCATGTTTAAGCCGTACTGTTTCATTCTTCGAAAAGAAGAAATGGTTGCACGTGTATTACCGGCCTAAACAAATCAGCTACAGAATGTATAATTATTATGAGTTATGGGGTGAAACGAAAATATTTTTTTGAATGTGAATGACTCCTTTGAACTGTTTACCTGCTATATTTCCTTACTAAATCATACTTAATTGTGCATGTTGTAGCTTTATAGTTAAGATAAATGCATGCATGTGCAAGTATTTTTTTGATTTGAAGAACAAAACAGTAAATTAAGTTCTAGCAAGCACAATGTGGTACGAGGTTATAATTATGGGAAAGAGCCTTTATTTTACCACTAAAGGTCAAGGACCTGAGATACTTTCGAACTTTACTTTCTGCATCCCAAATGTGATTTTAAGTACACACTACCCCTTCCTCTGCTGCACTCTGAACTGTGCTTCAATCCCAGTATAGACTTGTTACAAACCTTTACCATTCCTGTTACAAACATTTACCATTGTTTACAGAACTTATTAGAATAATCTACCATTCCACACTGTATACACATGCAGCTGCAAATGGGACTTTTTCCACTTGGATTAAATTTTTATTTGTGAATTAATCCATTTGTTAAGGGAGGCTCTGTTCTCTACAAACTGCAAAAACAAAGTATGTAGGGCATTATTTTTGTATTATCTGGAATGGAAAAAATCCTACGGCCCAAGGTGAAACACAACCTGTGGAAAAGAAAATGTTTGTACCTTTGGGATGTCGAAAACATTCACTTAAAGCATCATTGTGTTATGACTCTTTAAGAATGTCTTGAATTTTGCTGGAACCCCTGCCTTATAGCCACCTCAATAAAAAATACAGTCACTTGATAATCAGAGTTTGAGTATAAATTAATAGATTTGATTTAGTATCCCTACTATGTTGACAGTACATTGCACAGTATTATCTAGGATTTGTAATATGGCAGCTTCTGCAAGTGGGCAAAATGGACCTATCTTGCCTGCTCGGGATTACACGCTTTAGTTTGTGCCACAAAACAAAACAAACCAAACCTGCCCATATAATAAACCATTATTTATTGACCAAGCTTGTGTTTTCAAACCAGCTTAATATACTGTCTTCATTTTGTTTCAAAGAACTTGGGCTCAAGCTTGGTAAAAAGTGAGTATTTTTTAAAGAACTTGAGCTCATGCATGATAAACTACCGGTACTTATATACTCCTCAGCTGTAATCAAATCTCTTTACATCATGAGATTTCTTACAACCTTTTAATTCAGGTTCATGTGATGAAACTGCCTTGGGCATGGCCAATGGATACATTGTGGGTAGTGAGATAACTTCTTCCAGTGTACATAATTCAAGCACGCCATCCAAGAATGGTCGACTTAACTACACTGCAGGGTCATCCTGGTGTGCAGCAGCCAGTGACAGCAGTCCATTTCTACAGATTGATCTGGAGATACGGCATATTATTTGTGCTGTGGCTACTCAGGGGAATTCCAAAGGGGACAAATGGGTGAAGAAATACAAGCTGATGTTTTCAACTGATAACACAACTTGGCATGACTATAAAGAGAGAGGAACAACCAAGGTACTGGTACCGTATTCGCACGTGTATAGGCCGCACTTGTGTATAAGCCGCACCCCGAGTTTTGCCATATTTCTTGAAAAAAAAAATTCACGTGTTCTTAAAAACGCAAAGGCCTGGCGAGTGCCGAGTACCATCAAGATATTGTTATTTGTTTATATGACAAAATTCATCGCGATAAATAATCTAAAACAGCATGCATTTGATCGAACATACAAAACTGTAACAACTCGATTGTATGAAAGTTCATTTTGCGTTTCTTATGCAGTGTTTGTTTTTCTCGGACTTTGTTTTCGTTAGAAACAAAGCTCAGATGTAAGTACACATAACGGATAAATTATTTGACAGAAAAATCAATGTTGAATCTCAAATTTAATATAAAACATAAGCATACGAGACATGCGATCGCTACTTTGGTGTACTTGTACTCGCGTTGTCACAGATATGTTAACGGAGATTCTGGCAATTCCACATGTGTGAATCATTTCTTTGTTATGAGAAACAGTGAGACCCCTCAGATTGTCTCTGAAGGATTTATTGACTCAGTGAGGTGCAGGGATCAAACTTCCAGACATTCGTTTCGTTCACGCACAATTGTTATCGGTTGCTAAGGTTACTGAATGAATCAAAGATGGCGGCGGATTGTGTCGACTCGCACGAGGGTTTATGCTGTGTTTTCTATGTACTGTTTGATGTTCTTGGACTATGTTTTCATTGGAAACCAAGCTAAGTTGTAATTAAATGTAACTATCGGGTAGAAAAAGCCCACGTTGAATCTCAAATCTATTTCTAAGCATGTCGCATGCGAGACATGCGATCGCTACTTGCACACGTGTTTTGTTAGATTCTACATATGTGGATCATTTCTCGGTTATGAGAAATATTTAAAGCCTCCATATCCAATGATTTATATCTCAGCGAAGTTCAAGGATCGGACGGATGCTTTCAGGCTTCAAAATGTTCGTTTCAGCAGCGATTGACTAAAATATCAAAGCTCCATATCTGCCCAAGCCTATACACTAGCGTTGTACGAAGAATTACGTGACAACTAAAGGGGCTTTCACTAAATCATATGAAGATTTTAGTTATACCGTGTATAGGCCGCACCCCCATTTTGCACAAAATTTATTTGAAAAAAAAGTGCGGCCTATACACGTGCTAATACGGTATTTGCTTTGCGCAGACTTTGCATGGAAATGACAAAGTAATACTAATTCAGCCCTCTAGCCTATTGTCAAATTTAAAATGCTGGAAATAATACATGACTTTTTGTTAACAGATCACTAGATTAGAATTAACTTTGTTGGTCTGAACCTAATTGTTACAAAGTACCAAAACAAAAAAAATGCTTTTTAGCAGTAACATAATATCTGCTTATGCCATGGAAAACTTTTACAACCATAATATTATACACAGTGTTGCATCCAGAGCGCGTCATTGCATCCTGGGACGCAGTATTTTGCATTTGGACCCCCTAAAATACTACGAAGGGGTCCATGTGGACGCACAAATATCATGCTTGAAATATATGCACATTTCTAAATTGAAAGCATATAAACCATGCACTCATTATATTTATCTTAACAATGCCACTATTTTTTCACATACTCGACGTTGATTGATGCAACAAGAAAATGCATAACAAAGATAGAATTCTGGTTGGTGTATTTTTATTTTTTGCATCAGCATAACTTGAAAGAAAAAACGTTTTCGCATAATTTTCAAATCCTGATGTTGACAGAGTCAACGTTGTTCGGTAAACAAACTAGCGTAAAGCGAAAAGCCAGTGAAGTAAGTTCCGAATTGATCCCTGAAGTCAAAGTCTGCAAGTCATTTTGACACCAATGGCTCAGCGATTTCAAATGGCTCAAGGTATAAGAAGGTAAAATGTTTCATCCACTTGTATCGACGCAAAGAAAAACAATTTGCTTGGCACGTGCGGAACAACGAACTTCCGAAGATGAACACTAGAGCGTCATGCCTTCTAACTTTCAACTTTCAACTTTCAACTTTATTAAACACTCTTAATTTACATTTTGCATCAATCCTTACCCGCAAAATAGCCTAGCTAATCGGGGCGGGAAGGAAAAGTAAAAAAGATAACGACAATTATAACAACAACAGGGTTGAAACATAACAATAAGGAAAGCTGATACACGAACATCGGCATATTGAATTTAAAAACAAACAGTAAATACGATTACATTTGAAAGTAGGTAACTAAAACAAATGTCAATATTTACTAAATATTTTAACTAAAGTTTGCATGCCAACATAATTATCCTCCTGTATTAAAATATCCATTAGCCGACTCTGTAGGAAATTCTTAAATTTATATTTAGGTAGAGCACGATGACTATCGGCAATGCCATTCCATATCTTTGCACCAATACTTAAGAAAGAAGTTTTCTTATGGTCTGTTCTCGAATGTTCAATGTAGAAATTGCCAGCCTCAGAAAATCGTGTATAATGATGATGTATTTGCGACGAATAAGTAAATATTTTGGAAATGTTCGGAGGAGTTACGTTATTGAATACATCGTGCATAATAAGGCAGATTGTTTTAAAATAAAGAAGATTGAGAGGAAGAGCATTAGATAATTTAAACAATGGTACCGCATGGAATCTAAAGGGTTTGAAATAAATCAAACGTAGGGCACGTTTTTGCAGAATCAAGATTTTTTCTAAATTTGTCGGAGCAGCTTGACCCCATACAGCTATACCATATGACAAGTATGGCTGTATTAGAGATCGATACACAGTTAGTAGAGTGGTTGTAGGAACAAAATGCCTTAACCTTGCAAGAATGCCCAGTGATTTGCTGATTTTGGTAGAAATATATGTGATGTGGTCTGCCCAAGATAGTTTTGAATCAATAAGGACACCAAGGTATTTAACAGTTTCTTTTCTTTCTAAGGAAACAAGACAGTTTGCACTATAATCAAAGATTCTGATATCCACTTCGTAGTCAATTCGCTTTTGATAGGGTCTAAATATTACAAAATTAGATTTTTTGACATTAAGTGATAACTTGTTTGCCATAAGCCAGTTTCCAATATTTCGTAACTCCTCATTAACTACAGTTTCAATTGATTTCAAGTTTTTATCAGCGTAAAGAAGATTAGTGTCATCAGCAAACAAACTTTTTAGAAGAGTTATAGATATCATTTATGTACAACAAAAACAACAATGGCCCCAAAACCGATCCCTGTGGAACACCACACAGACAGCGCTCTTTTTTAGAAACATGGGAACCAACCTGAGTAGTTTGATATCGATCAGTAAGATAAGAGGAAAACCAGTTATTAAGGAATCCTCGGATTCCGTAATGTTCAAGTTTCTATCTGCAATAAGATTGAGTGGTTGACTGTGTCAAATGCTTTCTTTAGGTCAATAAATATACCACAGGAGAAAAGCTTCTTGTCAATATTGAGCTGAATTCTATTAACTATATCAATAAGAGCATGTTGAGTGGAGCATTTTTCCCGGAAGCCATATTGACAATTGTATAATAAATTTTGTTTATCTAGGAATGATTTTAACCCTTTCACTCCCAAGGGGTCTCCATTTGACGAGTAAAATCGTCTGGCGTTAGACAGAGTAAAATCTGTAAAGTCACTCTTGGGAGTGAAAGGGTTAAACGATTATACATTAGTTTCTCAAAGATGCGATTACCCTGGTAGAAATCCTACCTAGGATCCTAAATAGGATCCTAATAAGATCCTGATAGGATCTTGATTAAGATCCTTTCAGGATCCTACAGGTCTTTCTGTTAGGATCTTGTAGGATCCTACAGGATCCTATAGGATCCTACTTAGGATCCTGTAGGATCCTATAGGATCCTACAGGATCCTACAAGATCCTACAGGATCCTGTTCAAGATCCTGTTCAAGATCCTGTTCCTATCCAGGATCCTAGCAAATGTGTAGGATCTTGTACAGGATCCTAGGAAATGCATAGGATCTTGCACAGGATCCTAGGAAATGCATAGGATCTTGCACAGGATCCTAGGAAATGCATAGGATCTTGCACAGGGTCCTAGGAAATGTGTAGGATCTTGCACAGGATCCTAGGAAATGTGTAGGATCTTGCATAGGATCCTAGGAAATGTGTAGGATCTTGCGCAGGATCCTAGGAAATGTGTAGGATCTTGCACAGGATCCTAGGAAATGTGTAGGATCTTGTACAGGATCCTAGGAAGTGTGTAGGATCTTGTACAGGATCCTAGCAAATGTGTAGGATCTTGTACAGGAGTAGGATCTTGTACAGGATCCTTACAAATGTGTAGGATCTTGTACAGGATCCTAGGAAATGCGTAGGATCTTGTACAGGATCCTAGCAAATGTGTAGGATCTTGCACAGGATCCTAGCAAATGTGTAGGATCTTGCACAGGATCCTAGCAAATGTGTAGGATCTTGTACAGGATCCTAGGAAATTTATATAAGTATTCTGATTGGTTCTTATCTCTACAAATCCCTCTGATGTCATGTTCCCTTTCAGTATATTAAGCATCCATTTGAAAAAGCACCTAACTTGATAGCACATTATTTTATTCAACCCTTATAATACAAGTTATGACAAATATTAACTTTTCAAAGAGCACGTAACTGTTGTTTACAAAGGCTTAAACTACACAGATCTGATTTTGCACTTAAAATAATATACTAACCACAAGGAATTGACAGTTCTAATTTCTATTAACCCTTTACCTCCCAGAAGTGAACGGCATGGAACTTCTCCATACAAGAACAGTGCAATGTACTATCAGTATGGCTAACTGTTAATGAGAATCACAGAAATGATCAACTCGGACATAAATTCTTCTGATACCAAATTCTCCCAACTAACTTAAAACCAAATATATGGCAGTTGCTAAGAGAATTGCTTCTCAGAGTGTGGGAGTTAAAGGGTTAATCAACATTATATGTAGCTAACAACAAAGATTAGTTTGTTTATCAACATCTGCAAGGATTTATTGTACAGGTCAATGTTTGCTAAAAAAAAAACCCTTGTATTCAAAATGACTGTACTTGGAATGCCAATTCATTGTACTGTATTTATAGTCTGAAACTGCATTGAGCATAAAGACTGCTCATGAAATGGAGGGTTGTCCAATACTCCAACAAATTTTATGCGTAGCATTGTACTGTATTATATGGCCATAACAAGAGTTCAACAATGCATTCTAGAACAATGCAATACAATGCAGTGCATTTCAATACAAAGCTGTGCATAAATTTGTCAGAGTATTGGACAAGTATGAGGAAATGGGTTTTCATCAGCCTATTAAAATTTCTTCTTGTTACAATAGATGAACATTCCAGGCACAGAGATTAAAATTTTCTTACAAGAATTCTGCAGTTAATCAGCAGTAGAAGTATGCCTATGCTGTTTTAATTTATCTTAACATTTTTGATTCATTGATGTCGATATCTTGCTGGAATTCAGAACACCTTTTAAGAACCAAAAAGTATATTTCACTTACACTTAAAGTAGACTTAAACTGTACTAATAGAGGTATACTTAAATAATTATTACAGTACTCTCGGTTACTTAAAAGTATACTTCTTATTAAGTATGTAGTTTATAATTATAATAAAGTATACTATGCAACATGCAGGCATTCTACTTTTGATATAATCATTAATATCAAAAGTGCAGGACATCTTGGTAAGTTGTATATACTAATATGGTCTATTGTAATGCACACTGACAGTAACCCTCAGACAGCAAATACTACAGGTATTTTGAATCTGCACCTTATACTATTTATTCAAAAAAATTAACAATGAAGTCATGAGTCTCCTTGTAGTTATTGTGGTAGTTAGCTTCATTTTCATGAAACAAAACTTAGAAAATAAGATCTGACTGACGAGATATTGTTTCATAATAACAATGATGATCAAGACTTAGCTGCTTTTGATCTAGCTATCTCTTGATTTTGGTTTCTCTTGCACAGCATCTGTAATATAAAAATACCCAGTGAGATGTATATGTAGTTTATATAGCAAGGTTGAAATCTTTGCAGAAAAAGGGCTAGGTCTATATTGGTAATTGTTCTAGGTCCAATTCCGCAAAATATATTATGCCAAACAACGAACAGCTGGGAGGGCATCTAGCTATATACATGTACTCAAAACCAAATCAAAATCAACACGGAAATTCTGACTCAAAAATGTCCTGATACAAAAATGAAAAATTTATACTATTCCTTACGTGTGTTCCCTTTTGCTCCAGTTTCTGCTAGTTTTCAAACCAGAATCCATTGAAAAACTAAAGGAAAACCTAGGAGGGTGTTAGATTTGCAAGCCAAATGTAAGCCAGCATTTCGCATGAAGTTCGTAAACCAAGCTATAAAGCAGCGTCCGAGTTGATTTACTTTGTACTATGTCGTGATATTAATGACGACCTTTCCACAGAAAAATTTTTAAGTTCATCAAAATAAACTCACAGCCCTTTTTCAATTGTCTTTTAAGTTAAATTTAAGCTGCACCGTAAAGTATGTGTGAACAAAGGAAGTCGTTGTTGTACTCACCACGAACTGCGCGCTTTTGAATGGTTCCCAAACGAATCTTGATTGTGACTTCCAAAATAAAGACTTTTTTAAATTTATACGGCCTTGCTTCTCACCAAGCCATCGAAAACGTTTGATTCAATCGACGTACTGTACCACACCTGGAAGTTTACATCGATTTTCATTCACCGCTTGAGCTCGCTGCACAACCAGCAGCGTTTACCGCCATGAAAATATACATGCTCTGATTGGTTCAGCAGCAAAGCATCTCGATCCAGGACCTTGACGGCCGTCTTGTCTCAATATGGCGGACTATTATTGAGGTGTGTTAGCTTTCGCTTCAGAAGCAATTTATGGGAATTACAGAAAGACGAGGTTCTTTTAAGTGTTCTATTGGTCTTCCAAGCTCAGAAAGCGAATACAAAAGACCTGTTTAGAATATCAGCTTCGAGTTGCGCGGTGCGGTATTTTGTTGGCGATCGACGTGAAAGTGGTGATTGGAGATAGCTTATGAACTCCAGTCGCAGCTGACCCGGACTACAGCAATACATGTACACAGGAGAAAGGCAATGTAAAGGAAAAATACACTTAGACATTTTATTGTACAGTGCATCCTCTGATGCATTATGTCGCAAGTTCCTAACGATAGGAATGGTATACAATGAACCACAACCTCAAAAATGACCTAATAATTATGCTACCTGAAACTACAGTGTCTTACAACTAGTGTCTTACACCTACAGTGCATAAATGAGAAATGCACGACCCAATAAATTGACATAATGCATCTCTTGGTCAATTTATTAAAACGACTTTAGAAACTTGTGTTTGAGGAACATATGTAGCATATATTTGAATTTGATAAGGTCAATTTAATAAAAATGCATTTGCAATTTCAAAGTTATTTGAACTGATTTCATTGTACCTGACAATAAAGTTTTGCCCCCTTTATCCCCTCCCTCTGTCAGTGAACCATGAAACTGGTATTAAAACTAACAGCTACATCACAATCAGAGGAAAGGTGGAAATGCTTCTATAGGATTTTATCAAGATCCTCTAGCAAGATCCTATAGGATTTTATCCAAGATCCTACAGGATCTTATCAAGATCCTTTAGGATCTTATCAAGATTCTTTAGCAAGATTCTAGGATTTTATCAAGATCCTATAGAATCTTATCAAGATTCTTTAGTACGATCCTATAGGATTTTATCGAGATCTTATAGGATTTTATCAAGATTTCTTTATCAAGATCCTATAGGATCTTCTCAAGATTTTTTAGCTGGATCCTATAGGATCTTATCAAGATTCTTCAGCAAGATCCTATAGGATTTTATCGAGATCTTATCAAGATCCTATGGATTATATCAAGAGTGTGCATTAGGATCCTTACCCCATTCAGGATTCTGATTAGGTTCTTTATCCTATTCAGGATCCTGATCAGGATGTTTATCATGTTCAGGATCCTGATTAGGATCCTTATCCTATTCAGGATCCTGATCAGGATCGTTATCCTGTTCAGGATCCTGATTAGGATCCTTTCCTAGTTTGAAATCCTGGAAAGGATCCTAATCCTATTCAAGATCCTACAGGATCCTATGGAATCCTAGAGGATCCTACAGGATCCTGCAGGATCCTATGTAGGATTTCTACCAGGGTAAATATTGACAAAAGTGAAATTGGCCTATAGTTGTTTGGATCTATTTCATCCTCACTCTTGAAAACTGGTACAACTTTAGCAAGCTTTAACTTTGAAGGGTAAATGCCGCTCTCAATTGATCTATTCATAATTGTCGCCAGAGGCTTAGAAAGAAGCTGACGAGCAGATTTCAGAATTTTGACAGGAAAGGAGTACAATCTTCTGATACACAATTGCTACTGATGACGGATTTTTGCATTTATTCGCTCCATCTTTTTTGAGTTCTGACTTCTCATAACAAAAACTTTTTAGTTTGAGGGAGCCATAGCGTCGAGCGGAGGTAAAGGAAGAAACATTTACTTGGCCCAGTAATCGCAGTTTCAAAATGGCGGACACCGACAATGCTTGTTTCACTGATCGTCTTCATCATCAAATTACGAGGTGATTGAAATCAATATTCATGATAGGACCCCCAAAATTCTGGCCTGGACCCCCAAATATTTGTCCAAGGGGTCCAGAGGACCCCTACCCAGTAAAACCTGGATGCAACACTGTATACATGTAGATACAGTACCTGAAATCATTTGGACATTGGCATGTGTGAACCATAAGGGCAGAAAACGAGCACTGCCTGCATTTGAAACAAAATGAAACCAAGCAGTTCACAAGCAAAACCTGCACTGCTTGCAAATGTAAAACTAGGTTGACAATTTACCTCAGTTAAATGGACGAAACGCCAACACAATTGGATCTATATTGTTTTTCATTGTTTTCCTTTGAATTATGGATGTGAGAGAAAAATCTCATATTTACAAACATTTTAGAACGAAACATGAAACAGCGTGGATGATTTGAGCTGGGCAACATCAGACATGCATCGATCATTCTTGATGCAAGCTGCATGGCCTTTATATTTAGATCTGGAAAGAAAATTATAAATCATTTTCGCAACTTAGCACACACAAGCTTTTAAAAACATTTCATTAAAGATTTGTAGTACATTAACCTTTTCTACAGTAAGTCCTTATCATTTGTGCTAGGTTACATGTGCCTCACATACATGTATTGATAAACAGTGAAAATAAAGTGTTTGTGTGAACAACATGGAATTGCCCAGGATGTTCTGCAAGTTGCACATTTGGAAAAGTCAGATCTTTTAACAAGCAACCGCTTTTTATAAATTAAAGGCAATTAATTTTCGCACTGTTCCTCAGGGATCGATCATGAAATCAAGGTGGTGTTGAAGAAGTTTGGAAGGTTGACTTGGACTTGTTTTGTCAGAGATTGACAAATTCGTCTCCATCTTCTGCAAGAACTTCATGATAGTTTTATGACTGATCCTCACACCATCTATTTCTTACAATCCCCGGACAGTTTCGAAATTTCCATTCCTAGGTTTAACAATTAAAGAAAGAACCTTAAGTTTCACGTACTATTCCAAAGTAACAACCATTTTTCGTGAAAAAATGATAAATGTGTAATTTTAATTTTTGCCAAGTGACAAGCTAAAGGAAAGAGTGCACTTTTATTTCAGAACAAACGTTAACGTGGACTTATCACGGTTTGTACCTGAAAATGCATGCCCCGAAAACGAAGACACCCCCCTTTTCTCATTATTTTATTTTATTTGGATACCAATTCACTGGCAGTTATTTAGTTTATTTATTTTCTTAACCTTTTCAAATTTATCGAATGCTTGTCCCCCTCCCTGCTGATTAAAGCATGCTGATGTAAACATTTGATTCAGCTGCAGACGGGAGCTTGTGTTACGACAATTCTCTTCAACTGAGAGAACTGCTGTTCCATTTACCGATGACAGTTGTCTAAAGCTAGTTTCTTTATTGGTACATGAAATATTTGTGGGAAATTATGATGTCAACAGGCAGATGCAAATTAATTCAAATGAAATAAATTGAAGTGCATAACTCATGCATTCTAAAAAGATTCAAGTTATTTTGAAGCGTTACGTCTCATAGTACATTTACAGATCAAGAAGTGCTATGTGACACCTGAATTTTGGGAACAAAGTAAAACCTGTTTTCACAAAGGTGCAAGCTTTCCTCAGGCAGTACCAATGGTGATTGGTGTTTTCCGATGGTTCAGTATTCTGAGCAATTAATGTGTTTTCTTTTGTTTGTTAAAGTTTCCTGTTAACTCTCTTTGGTAATGTTGGCATTTACATTGTACCTGAGGCGGTGACAATTAAACAGAACAATGAAGGTAATAAAGGCAATTAAGAGCTCAAAGACACAGCCATTAAAGAACATGTGATTCCCTAGGTTTCGTCTTGTACTTTGTTCGTTCCTCCCAAGGTCGATGCACAGGCAAACCTCGTGCAATGCCCACACGTCCACCTCGTGAGACATGGGGCCGATGTTCAAATGATTTCAGGCGGTACTGTATCATTTGCAGCGTTTTTATTTTTTTGCAGAGTTTCCTGGGGAACCTGGACCGAAGAACTGTTGTTAAGCATATGTTGTTTACAGGAATTGATGCTCGGTATGTACGCATACTTCCAGAAGAGTATCATGTTGGCGCATGCTTTAGAGTAGAACTTTATGGAATGCAAGTGAGACAAGGTATGTATCACTCATAGTGTATTTATAAAAATAGAGCTTTAATTAAGCCCGTTGACAGCAGCTGATGACAGTAGTGAATATAAATTAAGCCCAAGATGCAGTGTTTCATGACCTATACAAGTTAGAGCATGAAAGAAGGATCTGTAAATTTGATGTTTTTAAGCAGTGTATTTTTGACCATATTTGAGACTTTTGCTATTGTGGCTGAGTTAAACAAATGTTTTATGTCAAAGGAGAATTAAATTACTGTTGAACAGGCAAAGAGAATTATGACTTCATTACATTTGTCTTGAGGTCATGATTGATTCTTGGCTTATTGAGGAAAAAAATAGATGTCTACAGTAGTATACATGTTGTGGGTTAAATTTGGTCTCAGGTTAAATGTGTATTCAACCTAGGTTAAATTGGTGACCCTCATATTACCTAGGTTAAATGTGTACTCAACCTAGGTTAAACTGTCTGAAAAGGGATTTTCTTTATGGGGTGTGATTAAAAAATAGGGGCGTGTTTTTTTTTTTGGGGGGGGGGGAGTTCTAAAAAGAATCAGATGTAAAAAAAGAATGTGAAAAAAAAAACGTTCACATCCCCCCTGAACTCAGTCACTCCCCTTCCCCCCTGAATTCCTCGCCTTCCCCCCCTCCCGAGTCCCTACCCTCCCCACTCACCTGACTTACTTTCTTACAACCCCCTAACATGAACATGAACTTTTTTAATTTTTTGTACTCACCGTGACTTGAACCACCGACCTCCACTGACAATCTCCAACTCTGTGTTCCAATACCTTACCCACTGCGCCATCAGAGCAATCGTTGGAGCAATCAGCATATTTGTTACTCTAATAACTTAGTGGCCCCAGACCCCCAACCGCTCGGATGAATTTCTATTAATTTATGAGTACATGCGCAGTTGATATGAAATAAGACTTACAACATGACGAATCGATGTACAAATTCGGAGGCGTTTTATAATAAGCTCGAGGAACTGAAGGAAAACGCTAAGACAAAGTCAAGCCTTGTAGAAGTCTACATTGAAGACTCATTCTACCAGAAAGTGTATCAATGGCTGAAAGCGAAAGCATAAGGTGAAAGCAACTCCATTGCGATCGAGCGAAAAGACAAGCGCCGAATACTTGCGAAAAAATGGAGAGTGACTACCGACGACGGCAAAATACTAGACGGACAAAACAGATTTGTGGTCCCGAAGAAGGAACTGTACACAATCCTCAACAGTTCGCATTCAGCAATAGCTCACCGAGGGCGAGACAAGACAGAGGAATATGTAAGAAAGCACTATTCAGGCATAACACAGAAGGTCATAAACTTGTTCATATCGATGTGTAGCCTACACCAACAGCAAAAAAGTGTAACAGATCACCAAAAGAAACCCATTAATCATCCAATTCAAGCGGATGGTTTCATGAACCATGTACAAATCGACTTAGTAGATTTCAGAAGTTTGCCATGTCAATGTAAAGACAAACCACACACATGGCTTCTTCATGTTTCTGACCACTTTACAAAGTATTCCTGGCTGATACCTCTCACAGGAAAACAAAGTGCTCAAGTGGTCGCTCAGTTGGAGAAACTGTTTTACATGTTTGGATTCCCAAAAAAGCTACATTCAGACAATGGTGGCGAATTCAAAACCAAAAACATGAAGAATCTCTGTGAAACCCACAACGTAAAATTGGTACATGGTGCGCCAAGAAACCCAAGTACTCAAGGTCAAGTAGAACGAAGCAACAGTACTGTTAAAGTAAACATAACAAACGTTCTAAAAGAAAAAGATCTTCAACCAAGTCACTGGTGTGAAGTTGTACACCAGGCAGCATACAAGAAAAACATCTCACTACACAGAGCAATACGGAAAACACCTTATTATGTGGTGTTTGGTAAAGAACCCAACAAAGAATGTCATGATGCTAAAGCAAATGACCAAGTACCAGAAGAAAGCAGCACAATGGAAGACACCTCCTGTACAGGAGCTGAACAGATGGAACTGGTGAATGAGCGACAAACCAATGGCGCATTATACCCAGACTGTACAATGGAACATGAAAGTACAGGAGCTCAACAATTGGAACTGGTGAATGACAGAAACAGCAAAGAAGCACCAGAATCCCGCAAAAGAAAACAAACAACACAGTCAGTGATGGATAGTCAAACTAATTATAATAAGAAGATGAAACTTAGCAGAAACAAACAAAGAAGTTTCAAAGTAGAGGACTATATGTGACAATAAAAATAGACAAAGTTGATAAAACAACACCGCTCCATCCCAATGTAATACTAGGCAAGATTATTAATATGGAAAATGATTATGCAAAAGTGGTGACAACGTTTGAAATAATTTCCACATACATTTCCACAAGCAGGTTAAACAAAATTAATGCACCAGAACAAATGTTCTCTTTGACTATACCAAGGAGATAACATTTTCAACTGCATCAAAGCAAGCTATTAATCAGTAATGTGCATGTAAAGTAAACTCCAAACTAGAGGTGATTGTAATTACGTCCAATAGCAAAAATATAGAACACACGAGACAACAAAAAGGCTTCCTTTATTGATCTTTCAACAGAGTTTCTAAATACTAACCCAGTAACCCCAACAACCCTAACCCTAACCATAAATAAAAGCTAACCTTAATCACTAACATGAGTGCTTAGACCTAATCACTAAAACGGCTCCAGTGTCCCTAACCATAAATAAAAGCTAACCTTAATCACTAACATGAGTGCTTAGACCTAATCACTAAAACGGCTCCAGTGTCCCTAGCCATAAATAAAAGCTAACCTTAATCACTAACATGAGTGCTTAGACCTAATCACTAAAACGGGTCCAGTGTCCCTAACCATAAATAAAAGCTAACCTTAATCACTAACATGAGTGCTTAGACCTAATCACTAAAACGGCTCCAGTGTCCCTAACCATAAATAAAAGCTAACCTTAATCACTAACATGAGTGCTTAGACCTAATCACTAAAACGGGTCCAGTGTCCCTAGCCATAAATAAAAGCTAACCTTAATCACTAACATGAGTGCTTAGACCTAATCACTAAAACAGGTCCAGTGTCCCTAGCCATAAATAAAAGCTAACCTTAATCACTAACATGAGTGCTTAGACCTAATCACTAAAACGGGTCCAGTGTCCCTAACCATAAATAAAAGCTAACCTTAATCACTAACATGAGTGCTTAGACCTAATCACTAAAACGGGTCCAGTGTCCCTAGCCATAAATAAAAGCTAACCTTAATCACTAACATGAGTGCTTAGACCTAATCACTAAAACGGGTCCAGTGTCCCTAGCCATAAATAAAAGCTAACCATAATCACTAACATGAGTGCTTAGACCTAATCACTAAAACGGGTCCAGTGTCCCTAACCATAAATAAAAGCTAACCTTAATCACTAACATGAGTGCTTAGACCTAATCACTAAAACGGGTCCAGTGTCCCTAACCATAAATAAAAGCTAACCTTAATCACTAACATGAGTGCTTAGACCCAATCACTAAAACGGCTCCAGTGTCCCTAACCATAAATAAAAGCTAACCTTAATCACTAACATGAGTGCTTAGACCTAATCACTAAAACGGGTCCAGTATCCCTAACCATAAATAAAAGCTAACCTTAATCACTAACATGAGTGCTTAGACCTAATCACTAAAACGGCTCCAGTGTCCCTAACCATAAATAAAAGCTAACCTTAATCACTAACATGAGTGCTTAGACCTAATCACTAAAACGGCTCCAGTGTCCCTAACCATAAATAAAAGCTAACCTTAATCACTAACATGAGTGCTTAGACCTAATCACTAAAACGGCTCCAGTGTCCCTAACCATAAATAAAAGCTAACCTTAATCACTAACATGAGTGCTTAGACCTAATCACTAAAACGGCTCCAGTGTCCCTAACCATAAATAAAAGCTAACCTTAATCACTAACATGAGTGCTTAGACCTAATCACTAAAACGGGTCCAGTGTCCCTAGCCATAAATGAAAGTTAATGATTCAAAATCACCTAGATTCAGTACTATAGATACACATTTAACCTACTACAGTAGGTAATATGAGGGTCACCAATTTAACCTAGGTTGAATACACATTTAACCTGAGACCCTAGATTGAATACAGATTTAACCCGAGACTCAATTTTACCTACAACATACACGCTTTGATTGGCTGCTGAGTGGGCAAAATTTTCTTGTAATGACTGGGCATTATGAAAATTTTTCCTTTAATATCAACAAAAGTGGTCTCATTTTCAAAGAAACTTTTTCCTGTCACCTCTTGTTTCAATCACATGGTCATGTGTGTTTTGAATCACTGACACTACTGGGAGAAACCCTGTGAAAAGTATGTGAATTTCATGTGAAAACCATGTGAAATTAGTGGTACAGACAATGTTTCGTACTGAAAACTCCACAAGGATATCCTTTGAATGATTTATTCTGAAGGGTGAATCCTTCTGGAGTTTGACCTAGACTGACCGTCGAATGATTCTTGCAGATTGACAAGAGACTCTTAGCTTACAACAATTGCCACGTGAATTAAGTTAATGAATGAGTGTCGGCAAATAAACATAAAGCAAAATGAAAATAAATGTCAGCGATTTCCGGAACTGTCAATCAAACAACGTAATTAATATTCTTCAGAACAATTAGTTTAAAGTTTTCACAGGGATTTCACAGGGATTTCACATGGTTTTTCACATATTATTTCACAGAAATGTAAAATACCTTGTGAAAATAATCATGTGAAAACCCTGTGAGACGGGCCCCCTATTTTCACTTGATATTTCACAGTATTGCATGTGAAATACCATGTGAAAAATATGTAAAAATGGGACGTAAAATCAAAGGCAGGAAAACATACCTGTTAAAATTGATGTGAAAATAATTTAAGTGAAATACTATGTGAAAATTATTACTAAGTGAAATACCATGTGAAATGCAATGTGAAAACCCAATTGGATGTGTTGAAGATCTAGAGAAACATAGGTGAAATACCATGTGAAATATGATGTGAAATTCAATATATCCTGTGAAAAAATCATAATAATATATATAGGTATATATGAAATAAGCTTTAGACTACACATATTAATGCATATCATTTTGAAACACATTTTCAAAGACAGGTAATCATTTTTATTTAATAGTTTATTCAGGTAATAAAAAAATTAATAACTCTTCCACAAACCAGTAATCTTTGCTGCTTCTCTCAAAACGTACTGCAAATATATAGGACTACAATTTATCTTTGATGGTGTGGAAAGTAGAATACATCAGTAGACCAGATGGAAAGCAAAGTTAAAGAACCACCGACCTTACAGCAGTGAGAAAGGAATAATCTGGTTGCGAACTTTCATTTACCTGAGCAAACGTCGCGGCCACTCATTTCATTTGTGAAAAAATAAATATTACGTTTCTTGTTTTGTATGACGAGCGATGCAACCTGAAATATTCTGCTGCTTACAGTAAAGCATGAGTTTGAGAATGCTTGATCGTTCCTCGAGTGGCACATTTTGGAGCTCAAATTATGAAACAATTTGACTCGCAGAATCATTCAGTTTCAAACAAAAGATCTCTAGATCTAGCTGTTACTGTTACCTACCAATCGAGAATGTCTGCTGTGCCTGTGTAGCCTTTCCATTTCTTTTCCTTTGTAAATTCTTCTTTGTCAATGAGAACTTCATCTTTGAACATTAACAATCGGAGTTGTACTGACCCGATTGACAACCCCGAGTGACCAATGTTTGATGAATTATTGTTATTTCCTTGCTGGAACGTTAACGCGTGACCTGCTAACTGAGATTCAATGTTACTAAGCATTTCAACAGACAGCCCAGATATAATTTTTCTTCCGAGGAGTCACTGCAGCTGACGATGATACATGTAGCTCGAACTTTTCTCGGTAAGATTTCTGCACAGGTCCCTACTTCATTATGCATTCTGTAACTATATACTGCTTCGTTCTTTGAACATAAGAAATATTTGCACGTGCATTACACCAGACAAGACAGCTTCAGCATGCATGCATAATGAAGTAGGTACTGCGGAAATCTTGCCTTTTTCTCGGCTGAATCAGCATTCTGTAGATCTTGTCCTGGACGCTGGTACTTTTTTTACCATGTTAATGGTTAACAGTCTTCCAGGGAGTTTTCTGACGATGATACCTCAAACTCGTCGTTTACTCAGGCTTTTCTTGTCTCACGCGCTGTTGTTAAGTCTTCGGGTGAGTCTTCTGATGATGACAACGCAAGTTCGAACTCTTCCTCGTTTTCGAACAGAGTCTCCTAGCTGTTGCAATTTTTCATTTTTTTAAAGGGTATTTCACACGCCTTTATACTCATAACAGCATCTGATGTTCAAACATTTTTTCACAGGGTATTTCAAAGGCCCTTATATATACTCATAACAATATATCTGATGTTAAAACATTTTTTCACAGCTAGGGTATTTCACATGCATTTATGCCCAAAACAGCATCTGTGAAATTCACACATTTTTCCACAGGGTGTTTCTCAGGGTGGCATGCTTCTTCTCATGGTAAAGGATGTTTCACAGGCTATTTCACATGTTTTATTCAATTCCAATATAATTCTAAAATCATTTCAAAAATTTCACATAATTTTTCACAGGGATGCATTATGCTCATATTATGCACGGGGTGTTTCACTTCCTAAAAAAAATCACATGGTTTTCACATGGACTTCACATACTTTTCACTGGGTTGCTCCCAGTAGTGTGAACATGACTTTGAATGACCTCTGCAGCAAACAGATACTGGAAAATGCTTTTGTTTTTCCTTTTTTCAGTGCTTAAAAGGCCATGTAGTAAATAACTTATTAACCTTGTCCATTCAGTGATTACAAGGAAATCTCAGACATTGGCCTTGATGTATTGACCTCGCCATCGCTCTATCAATACATCAAGGCCTCGGTCTGAGATTTCCCTGAAATGACCTCACTCTCAGTTAATAAGTAGTATTTATTATTTATTATTATATTTATTGTGCTCCCATCCCTTGTTTCCTAGTAATGTCCTCCATGGTATTGTGCCCCTTTCCGGAGTCCCTACACTGTAGTAATGTTTGCACAGGTGTTTTGATCCCATTCCCAAGTCCCCATAATGATATTATCCTCTTTTTAGTAGTGCCCTTACCCCCTCTGAGTCATTACTTTAAGTGTCCACTTAGATTTTGTCTTTGTAGACAATATAAATCCTTGCCTCACATTATAGCTATACAAACTCATGTGTTTAAAATGAGAGAGGGTAATGACAACATGGGGCTTAAAACCTGCAATAGATTAGAATGTTATCCATTAGGAAAGCTTCATTGTTTAGTTGGACAGTTAAAAAACACAATTGCACTCTGGGTCCACAGTGGTTCTTTTAAGTAATATATTTATTCCTATCTCATTATTACAAGAAAACCTTGCTCTCTACAAACCTACATCCCAGTCAAGCACAGGTGGAAACTCAGTCTCAAGCAAGGCAGTGGATGGAAATAGAAACACAAACATTTATTATTGTACGCACACACTTCAGTCAACTGATCCCTGGTGGAGAGTGGACCTGGGGAAAGTGGAGAGTGTTTCTGAACTTTACATTGTAAACCGAGGAGATTGCTGTGGATACAGATTGAGTGGATTTCAGATCAGAGTTGGTAAGTAGAAAAGATAAGAATAATTAATTTTGTATTTCTTTGATGTTCATATGATTCATCATAAGTACAGTAAGTAAGAATTAATAGGTATATAAAGTACAACAAGTTAATGATAAGCAAGGATTACCTGTCTTTAGTATTACATACATTCATACTGATCACCTTATGTGTACAGTGGCTATAATTATCATACTTTAATTTCAATTGATTGACTTTATAATCTAAATAGAATACTATTATAATAATCATACTTGTACCATGCACAACAGGAAATGCAACAACAGGAGGAGGAGTGTCTAATCACTTGTGTGGCAGTGGTCTGAGTGTCCCACAAGGACAAGGAAAAGCATTCTATTGCAAACCAGTAGCACGTGGCAGATATGTTCACATCAGAATACCAGGCAATAACAAGATACTCACGCTTTGTGGTGTTGAAGTCTACGGAATGACAAGTATGTCTTTATGTTATTGTATTTCTTTATATTAGATCTAAGTTAATGACAACACTTTCATCACAAAAACTATTATTTGTTGTTTTATTGATGACTTTAATGGACTAGAGTTATACTGATACAGAAAAACAAGGAAAATAAACTTTAAGGTGGTTACATATAAAAGTAGTCACTTCCCACACCAAATTTTGGGTATGTCATTCATATGTACAAGGTAATATGTCAATGGTATGGTTAAACATACCAAAACCATAACATTCACATACCCAGAACATACATATGACATACCTACTTAGAACATACTTTAAGTTGGTATGTTCAGATAGATAGCTGATATGTTTATCTTACTTGAGACATACCAAAAAGGTAGTTTTATGTATATATTTGGAACAAATGTCATATACCCGAAAAAGACCCAAAACATACCCCTTTGGACATACACAAAACATACCTTACCCTCCTATTGAAAAACTATGTATTGGGTATGTATGACATAATCAAGAACATATCTCATCTGACATACCTAAAACATATCTGTTAATCTTGACTTACAGAAAACATACTTAATTTTGGTATGGGAATTGATCACAAATACATGTATGTTTATCCTACTTCAGACATACCATAAAAGTACCTTGGAATATCTTTTGGACCAACTTTGATGTACCCAAATTTCTACCATGCATGTTCACTTTATCACTTTTGACCTAACTGAACATTTGTCCTTAATTCTCACATATTACACAAAATTTATATATGCCTTGGGTACACATACGACAATTCAAACCAGTGTCACATTCAGGACACAATTAAATAAAGCACAATTTTATAATATTTAAAAAAAAAACATGTAAATGTTCCATCCAAACAATTTATTAGAATAAAGCTATCCCCAATTTCAATGTAATACAGAACTGTTCACATTTATAAATATAAGATTTTCTAAATTACTGATGAATACATAGCTATGCTTATTATTAATTAATGTTCTATTTATTCAAATAAATCAATATACATAAGAGATTGCCCAAATATGATTTTGGGATAGCAAGTTATGTAATAATAATTCAATAATAAATATAAATATCTAGAATGCATTCATTTACATGTGATATGACCTAGTGCACATTATACCAAATTGGTAACTACCGTATTTACCCGCGTATAGGCCGCACCCGCGTATAGGCCGCACTATGAACTATTAACCTAATCTCAGGGAAAAAAAGTTTTTCCAGTAACAGTAGCCTCCTGGAATAACTGCGACATTTGTATTTGACTCTTTCAAAACTGATTTAACATTCTGGCAAAGATGTGCTCTGAAAGAATCCCAAACAAGCAAGTTCCTTTTTCTCAAGAGTCCACCAACCTGAGACCAAACTGTACGTAGCCAGTCTTTGACAAGTTCTTCGTCCATCCAGCCTTTGACTTGCGCACGGACATGAATACCTCGTGGCAATACTAATCCCTTTGGTAAGGTTTTCCTTTTAAAAACAACATACGGAGGAAGCTTTGAACCATCGCCAAGGCAAGCAAGCATCACAGTAAACCGATCCTTTTCATGACCAGTCGTTACAATTGAAACCGTTTTCGTGCCTTTCGAATTGACTGTTGTGTTCGACGGCATATCAAACGTTAGGGGAGTCTGATCTGCATTTCCAATCAATGAAAGATTGTATTGGTGTCTTCTACGTTCGGCAATGATAAATGATTGGAATTTCTGAAGTTTGTGTTCAAAGTTTTCAGGCAGCTTCTGAGCGATGGACGTTCTTCGACGAATTGAGAGGTTGTTTCGGTCCATGAAACGATGGCACCAGTGTACAGAGGCTTTAAACTCGGAGTCACCAATCTGCTTTGCCGTCGCCAGTGCTCTTGCTTTCAAGCGAATGAGTGTTGTTGAAACACCAATTCCAGCCATTCTCTTTTCTTCGATCCACTGTGTCAATTCCTTCTCCAATTCAGGGAACTTTGGAGAGCAGTATCGAGCAGATCTTTGGTCACGCCGCTGTTCTTTCAATGCTGCCTGGTTTTGCTTCCATCTTCGTACATTCTTCTCGTCTACTCCATATTGGCGAGCAGCTTCTCGGTTGGTCGTCACTTGTTTCCATCTGCCAAACTGACGTGACATCATTTGATTCCGGCGAACATTTCCGTTCTCGAGTCGGGTTCCCTTTCGGAAAAACAAATATGGCGGATGATTCTATCCTGCGTCCGCTTGAAATAAAGTCTAAATTTGTTGTAATAAAGCTTAGAGCAATTGTTTTGCAGAGTAAAGCTGTTTTCATCTGAGTTCTACCCGTGTGTAATGCATCTCCTTACGTAGGTGAAGATGTAACAGAGAACGGTGGATCGATGTCAGTTTGAAAGATGGCCGACACTTGCCATCCACGAAACTGACGTGTCGATTACAATTGATCGAACTCGGAATTAACGACAATGTGCCGAATACAGGCCTCGGAATACCGAATTCCTTTTTCCGCCAAGCTTTGCTCTTTGGCGGGCACTTTTGAAAACATAAATAAAGATTTCATTAAGGTTCCGCGTCTGCGAAATCTGTAAATTTAGAAATATTGCGCTAGCATTTAAATATTGTGATACTCAATCCTCGGTTAGAACGGGTGTCGAAATGGCTTTACCAGCAAATGCTGAAGAAAACAACATAGATGATGTTATACAATTAGATAGGAAGGAAAACAGTGCTACTGAAGCGACATGTTCATGGCAGGCAAAATTGAGAGGATCCACGAGCAAGTATGTTGGTTATGTTGAATCAGTTGAAGCAGCTATGACTGTAATTAAGCAATACGAGCTGGAAACCACAACAAAGTACTCTTGTGTTAAATCTGACAAGATGTTTGGAGCTGGAGGTGAGATAATATAAATGATAATTGCAACTAGATAATATTATTTTGACCCATACCTAACATTCCTTTTTAGTACCACCACTATCAAGGCTAATCGTACAGTTGTTTTTACCAAAGCATAATGAATAGCCACAGTTTTTCTAACAAGAGGCAAGGAATCACTAAGGTGTTTTAGTGGAGGGTAACAGAGGCAGATCCAGGATTTTTCTTAGGAGGGAATGCACATAGTTTTCTTTCTTTTTTTTTGTGCAGAATACCAGTTGTACCAGAAAGCTGCCGGTCATCTCAGCGGGGGTGGGAGACACCCCATGCATCCACCCCCTAGATCCACCTCCGGGTAGGATTAAGGATTTTTGGCTGACCATAGCTTTAAATCACCTTTTAATTATTAACCAATAGATAGTAGGATTATTCTTAAGTGACCCAAAGAGTAGAGCAATGTTGTATTGATCAATCATAATCAGACATGGTCATATGTGTATCACTAAATCTGTGAAGCCAGATTGTAAAAATGTAACAAGAAGTTGGATCGATTGATAACTAGTTTATGTCAAATAGAGTACAATACCATAATTAAGAGAGTTCCTTCTCTGGATATCACAGATCCTTTTGCCAAGTCAAGAAAAGTTTATTTTAAAGATGATAAAATTCCATTTGATGGAGTGCCCTTCAACATTATTGGCACAAAGGTATTTGACTGTCAACATGGTCCAGACAGAAAAAAGTCATTTAAAGCAAGACTTACTAATGAAAAGGTATGTATATTACTAGTTAGTTAATACTACTAATCCATTTTCATATTACAGAAGTAACTTCTTGTGTGTGTGTTTTTTTATTAACCGACATTATCAGTAACATCAATGTTTAACTACAGGTTGATGATCACTCCTTTAAAAAAAGGAGATTTTTACCTCAAGACACAATGAAGTTTGGGTGCCCTGCAAGTATTCGCTTATCAGAAGTGATTAAGTATTCAAATTACAAGGTAAGCCTGTTATCAACAATAATAAGAATAACTATATATAATAAAATCATTATTATTTTTATTATTATTATTGATGTAATAAATATGTGAAAGACATATAAACTGCTGGTTAATGATGAAATGAGTGACATGATCCTTGCAATTGCATTTTTTTAGCCTGAAAAAAAGATTTAATGCAATTGCTTAAATTGCCTACACACTGCAAGGATCATGTCATTCACTTCATTATTACTATTATTATTATTGTTATTATTATTATCCATACAACAGGAATAATTCAAGGTCCCACATTAACTTCCTTTTACCATGGTAACAGGAGGTAAAAACTGTCAAAAAAGCAAAAAATCCTTGATCAGCGTTACGCAGAGTATTAGAATGACTATATTTTAGCTCTTGATATCTGCCAATTTGCAATATTTGTGTTACCTCTATAGATCAGGGATGACACAGAGCGACTTAGAAGAGACATGTCCAAAAAACTCAAGACTGCTATCACCAGTGGACAGAAACCTCCATTTGAACGCAGAATATACATCCATCTACCAAAGGAGGATGAGCACAATGACCATATCATTGGAGAGGTATGTTAATCTAAAATAAATGGAGCTCAAAAAGAGACTTAGAACATTTTAAAACTTTTTTTCTGCACAATGCCATAAACCCAACTCTTTATTGTACAGTACAATCATGTATAGAGAGGTCTAAATGTACTCCACGTGACTGGTTTCATGATATTTGTATCCCAGGGGACCAGTTAACCCGTATTTCTCCTGATTGTGTGACTGATTCAAGAACAGTGACACTTCAACATTATAAGGAAATGAAAAAGTTAGATAATAAATCTCTTGGTGTGTAGTATCACTGTAAATTTTTAATTTAATTTGTACTTTGACCTGCCAGTTCATGCAGTGATACTTCACACTAAAATGTCTAACAATATGTAAAGTTAATTTTTCTGCATGTAAATTTAACTTAATAATCAGGTTGGTGGTCTTCTGCAACCCATTGACAAACGGCTCACAGACAAGATTGAGGAGCTTGTTGGTGAAGGTGTCAAAACTGTGGATGAAATGAAAAGGCATCTTCGGCAGTTTGTAAAAAGTGAGCTATTTCCAGGGCAGACTCCACCTCCTATAACCAACAGGCGCTATTATCCAACACATGTGGATGTCAGAAACCACATCTACAAGGCATCAGTGAAGAAGATGTTGTCCAAAGTAGACCAGGAAAACCTTGAAAAGAAAATAGAAAATTGGCATCAGGAGCATCCTCAAGACACATTTTATTTTAGACCCTGTGCCATATCTACCTCACCTAATGTTGAAAGAAAAAGTGACGAATCAGATGAAAATTGTGGGCAGGCTCAGGAACTTTTGTTTGCACACCAAACAGCCTGGCAGAAACATCTTCTGAAACTTTATGGAGATGAAATAACCCTTCTAGATGCAACTTATAAAACAATGAGATACGAACTGCCATTATTTTTTCTTGTGGTTAAAACAAATGTGAATTACATGGTTGTAGGGTCTTTTGTAATTCAAAGGGAAACCACAGCTTCAATACAGGAAGCACTCGCAATCTTCCGTGATTGGAACAACAGCTGGAAGCCCCAGTATTTCATGACTGACTTCTGCCAAGAGGAGATCAATGCCATCGAGAACACATTTTCAGGTAGAAATGATTCAAAATGGTTGGAATTGTTTGTTAACATATGTAAATCTCAGATTTTTAATTGATCTAAATGGCTGTTATAGCATGCTAAAACATGTCAAAGTGCTGACCACAAGGGTGTTACATATATATACATGTATTGTGTATATATATGGTACCTTTAACAGCAAAAATGCAGGATGTGCCACCTGTACCACATATTTGTTCCTGTTTCAGTTGGTTGTTTGTAGGACCTGTCAAACAGAAAAGCTATTTTCATGTTTGGGGAAGTTCTGGTCCCAAGTTGAACAGACACTATGTAAACTTAATAGAACAGTCTGCTGTGATTTAGCTGTACCACATCATGCAATCTCTTCAAGTGATTAACTTGCAGAAAAAGCTTATTTCCTGCACTGATCCACTAAGTACAACAGTCCCATGTTTATAGAAGAAAAGTCCTATGTGAATCCCTGCCACCCAGCTTGCTAATGTAATCAAATTTTTTTTTATTAAAAGAAAAAGACGCTTGTTTAACTCAAGGTATATAGATCTCTTGAAACAATTGGCAAGTTGCTTTTTATTTAACAGACACCACTACATATATTTGTGACTTTCACCGAGAACAAAGCTGGGAGAGATGGCTAAGAAAGACTGAAAATGGGTTGACAGAGAGAAGGGAGGAGGTGCTTAAAATGCTTCGCAATGTGTCCAGATCACGAACAGAACAATCCTTTCAAGACAATTTGTCAACACTTAAGGAGAGTGACTGCTGGCTGGCTAATCCTAAGCTAAGGAATTGGTTTGAAAAAACATGGTTGGTAGAAGCCAAGGTAGGAATACATACATTACAGTTTTGTCTTTGCATTCAGTATCTAGTGCAAGACTCCTCTCAATAAGTGCCTGGCCTATAGAGCCTGCTGTATCTGTGTATTCAGCAGAAGCTGATAGTCTTTTTTCTGCACTGTAATTACACATATAAGTTACTTATGAAATAAAATGTTAATGATAAGGTACCAAATTGTTGGCTTGAAATCAGCTTGTAAATTCCATCAATTCAATTTCAAACATAATTTGAGTGTTCTTTGGATTGCAAGCAAGCACAATTGTTTATTGCACTGTTTGTTGATTAAGAATAAGAAACAATGATAATTCATCTGTGAAAGCCCAAACCCACTCCCTTCCCTTGACGAGCAGTCAATACATACATCATAATGTCGTGAGTAACATTTTTTCATGTAGTTGTTGTTAACATGCAAAGGGACAAATACAATTTGCAAGTTTCAGTTAACTGTAATTTTTTATTTTACAGAGATGGGTGTGGGCATTCAGGCAGGACAGATTCATGGTCAGTATCAACACTAATAACGGTATTGAACGCCAGAATGAGTCCTTCAAATACCAATACCTAAAGGACCGCAATAAGAACAGCTTAAGTGGAATGATTACCATACTGACTGGGGAATTTTTGCCTGACAAATACAGAAGGTACCAAATACATTGTTGATATTTAGCATTTTGAGGGTAAGGTGGGGTAGGATTAATTAAGAGGAGGGGCTACAGTCCTGAACAGAAATACAACCTTTGACTCAGATGACTTTGAGACAGACAACAAGACAATAAAGTAACTCTTTCTTTATCTACTCTATAAGACAAAGAATAACTTTTCTTTCTACTGAGAGAGAGATGGGATGGAACCTGACCAATCTCTGCAGACAGCTTTGATCAGCTGCTGTTCACAGACAGGGATGTGTACCTTAAAGAGACTTGTATTTGACGGTTCTTAAAACTATGTTAAATCTTATCCATGACAGATTGGTTTGACGATTCAAACTGCTGTCTTTTCTCATACTTCTGGTAATAATGATTTGCTAGCCTGCAATTGGTGAAACATCACCATTTGAATTGCTGGACTAATTTGCGTTCATCCCAAATGCTTAAAAAAAATGGGATCTCTGCCTTGCTGGCTTACTGTTACCAAACACAAACACGATAACCATGCTGACTTTGACAAACACCATTACACTAACAATATTGCTGGGAAAGATAATGGCCTTATAACAGTAATTCTACCTAGTGGCGTTTCTGTCAAAATAAGACATGCACACCAACAGTTAGAAAAATCCTGGAAAAGCACTGGTAGTTAAGAAGTTTTGAACAGTTCAGAATAAAAGAATACAAAAATAAGTAGCCACTAAACATCACAATTATCTACTTTTCCTAATATGCACTAAAAAATCTCTGCGTATAATGTCGCATGTCAAACACCTTATTTTCCAGGTATGTGGAGCTTAACACAAGATATAGCGAAGGATACAAGCGTTACAACCAAGCCATACCAAAATATTTGCACAACAAACCCAGATCATTCCTCAAACACTGCCAGGATCGAATAAAATTTGCCATTGACATCCAGCAAGAACATATCAAGGAAGTTGATAATGGTACAGAAGATGGTCATTTCCAAGTAAGATCACAGTCAAGTGACATTTGGTACAATCTGTCTTTTGGAGCTGGGGATGTCATGCCAAGATGTAACTGTCCTGATTTCTGCCACACCGGGCTCCTTTGCAAGCACTTTTTTGCTATATTCAACCATTATCAAAAATGGCAATGGGAGTCATTACCAGAAAAGTACAGAGAAAACCCTCATATCTCTCTAGACAAAGAACATGTCTTTGCTGATCCAAATAGGTATAAGGTCAGTGATGAGCCAATCAAAGAAGGTGATGAAGCCATCAATGAAGACTTCCCAATCTCACAAAATCTTCAAGGTCAAAGAGTGAGCACATCATACCAGGAACCACAAGAACCTGAACGCCAAATTAGACAGGAAGCAATGGTCTGCAGGGAGATACTAAAAGGGCTAACATCACTGACGTATAACATTGAAAATGTACATGCCCTTAAGGAACTGAACAGTTCCCTTGAAATGTTACGCCAGAAGTTTTCAGTGTATGAAATGATTGACGAAAAGGAAAACTTGCCAAAGTCATTATCACACAAACAAATTGGGAAGAAAAATGGTACATCAACAAATGGGAGGTATCTTCCACTACCTGTACGCTCCAAGAAAAACAGGTATAAAAACAGAGTGGGGGCGTTTGCATCCATGATGCAAAAACATTATAGAGTTCAAATTCCCTTATATAATAGAGCCTCTTCCCTGAATACAAAAACAAAACCAAAACCTACTTTTAAAAGAAAGAAAGAACTAAACCACAAAAAAGCACAATTATGTTGCTCACCACCAAAGAAAAGAAGAACAAAACAGTCTGACCAACTTGCCCAGGATCTACCTAGCATAGCTGTCCAGAAGGAATCTGGTGACCCCCAAAAATCAGAGAGTAAAACATTTCCTGCCCAGGAGGATGATGTCACTCTTCCTTCTTCAGCACCAGAAAGCAGATCCAACCAGTGTGAATGTACCAAGGAAAAAGGAGAGAGCTGCAGCAGTCAGTCACAGGATGAGCCAGTTGTCCTTTCCAGCACGTCCACTGTCATGGAAATCAATGAATATTCTCCTGACCCCCCTTCATGGGTAAAAATACAAAGCTGCTTTCCTGATTCTAAACTCATTCTCTATCAGGAAAGCAAGACAACAATCCTAAATAAGACTGGGTGGCTAGCTGATTCAGAAATCCACGCAGGACAGATGCTCCTAAAGAAAAATTTTCCTGTCATAGATGGCCTTGTTGATCCAGCAGTAAATAGTTCACTTGTTATGCCTGCAACATCTGAGTTTCTACAGGTTGTAAATACTAGGTCTCACTGGGTGTGCCTAAGTACCATCTCAACAACACCAGGCACGGTCAAGATCTTTGATAGTCTTTATCACAAACCCAGTTCAATTGCAGTAGAGCATGCTTGTCGCATGTTGATGTATCCTGGGGATACAGTCACTTTTATGAATGAAAAGGTCCAGAGACAAGTCGGCAGTAATGACTGTGGTCTATTTGCATTGGCTTTTGCAACTGACCTTTGTCATGGTTTGAACTCCGCAATTCAAAGATATGATCAAGGGTGTATGCGACAACATTATGTTGATTGCTTAGAAAATGGCACAATGGTACCATTTCCCAAGACCACAAGAAATGTACCTTTTCATTTGGGCAACAACAAATCATCTGTCGCTATTTACTGTGTATGTAGACTGCCCTACGATAAGGAGGAATATGTTCAGTGTAGCAAATGCAAATCATGGTATCATCCTACCTGTGTCCAAGTACCAGCATGGGCAATAAACACTGATAGAAAGTGGAGGTGTGGCAAATGCCACAAAATATAAATTACCGGTAGTGTCAAGTAATGAAGTCTGACTTTCCAGTATTGTTATACAAGTTTGCTGCATAGAAAGTGAGAGGTGTAATAATTATTGCTAGCTAAGGTTGTGAGATATTCTTAAATAAATGTATTATGTTTTTATCTTCCATAAAATTTACATGATATCATGAAACATAACCACAAGATGTCTGTTCTAAAGAGTGTCATGATCTTTACTGCCTGTTGCAATGAACATAAATTCAAGGCTTCTGGGGGATGGTGGCAAATCATTCAGTATTGATTTTTTATTGTAAAAAGGTTAAAAATTTATGGAGCTTAATTTCATTTCTTTAGATCAATTGCGTGCCTATGATTTCTATTTACCATTTTGAATTCTTTTTACTTTTTAATATAAATAAGCTTCATTAGCTTTCTCGTGTCACTTTGATAGATGGCCCATGATCCATCCACGAAAATGACGTTATTTAAGAAAGTTGGAATAACCGACAAAAAAAAAAACGGAAAAAGCTAATCTTATTTCTTTGTAAATTCCTGGAAAGAACAAACAGTTTTGCGTATACAGTTCTACCCTATTTACATGCACAGAATATAATATAAAGCTTTTTAATATAATACTCCCAGTTTGAGCACGACACCATCGATCTTTTAGGAAATGTTGTCTAACATGAACAATCGGTAAATTGTGAAAATTGATTCTTTCTACATAATCATTACTTATCGTTAATTCTTACTAAGACGGCTCTAAAAGCTGCTATATACTCACTAAATCCACAGCCGCTTCACGCCTCTGTCGCCGCCATATTTGTTTTTCCGAAAGGGAACCCGACTCGTAAACCGAAAATGTTCGCAGGAATAAAATGACGTCACGTCAGTTTGGCAGATGGAAACAAGTGACGACCTCTCGGTTTCCCTTCTCTAAAGCGCAAGTAATGACAGCGAGTTTAAAACGTGACGAATATGACACTCTCGTTGATCCTTTCGGCTTCATGATTTCTCAGAAAATAAACGTGGATTGCCTGTTTTCAGTCTTTGACAGCGTGCAACATGCAGGTTACCATGGTTACATACTGGGCTAGTTGTATTGAAAAAAAATGAACCCCCGCTCTATGCAATGCGAATAGAGCAAATGTTATCGAGAATATCGTTCGCGTTGTTTGTGATTCAAGAATTCATTTGTCGTGCGGGCCAAAAGTAACCAGAAAATGGGTGGAACTACTTGCAGCTATGAAATGAAAAGCGACATACGAGGGTATCATGTATATGGAAACTCACAATCGGCGATATCTTGTCAACTGGTCGGGAACTGTCTAATGAAGATGACAAGTTTACTGTTGGCGTTTACGAGACTGATTCAACTGGAAATAAACTTGTGGGACACCTGCCGGCAGAATTTAGCCGTACTGCTCGATAATTTATTAACAACGGTGGAGAGATTCCTTGCCAAGTGACTGGAAAGAGGGTTCACTCACAAGGTCCTCGAGGAGAAATGGCTATTCCATGCAAATTACAATGGACATCTTCAAGTATGTTCGGAAGCTGGACAAACTTATTACAGTCGAGAGAAGCAAAATTCTTAGAAGATATGGACTAATTTAACGTAAGCTCGTACAATGCATTGAATAAAATTTTAAATAACTGAGGAAGTTTGTTGATTATTGTGTTGGGAAACTTTGCATATTAATGAGCTCTGAACTCTTGTACCCGCGTATAGGCCGCACAGCAAACTTTCAAGGTGTTTTTTCGTCAAAAAAGTGCGGCCTATACGCGGGTAAATACGGTAAGAGAAATAAATAAAAGCATGTTGAAATATCATCACTGCAAGAAACATGTTTTGGAAGACTTTGTAACAAGCAAGTAGTGCTCTCTCAACAGTTAATGTTCCCAATACCCCATATAAATCCCAGTGACTGATGGGTATTCCAAGCTCTAATTTTTAAAACAACGCATGAAGGACACACATGCCTATTTTCTTTGACCAAATAACTATGTCAGGCCAATATAAATTGATGATAGGCAGTTTTCCTGAATGTGCAAGTACTATTGCCTTGGCTGCCATTCTTAATATCACCTACACTTCTAATAGCAAGTTCAAGGACATCAGTATCAGGGTATAACTTTGCAAAGTGGGATGTGGTTGTTATGCACTTGCACTGCTGACTGCATTTGTTTTCTATGGCCTGTGACATGGCTCTGTATATATCACAGACACACAAAGCTATTGCCATTGTGCTCAGTGGTGGGGCAGGGTTGGCCATGGCTGTAGCTGTCTGGGTTACCTCAGCTTATCATTGCATCATCCAGGGTGAAAATGAACTCCTGTTGGTATTTCAAAAGACTTCATTAAAATCAAGTTCACAAAATAATCCAAATAATTATAATAGAATCAGTAGTAGCAATGCATGAGTAGCAATGTGTAGCTCTACAGGTAACTCAAATGCATGGCAGCACAGCAATCAGAAAGACAATAAACTTACTATTCCAGTGAACTGTCATAAAGTTGACAGGAGAAAATACTGTCATAATTTATACCATAAATATTTACTTGCAAATGTACTGCCCGCAACATGCAGATGTGTCACTGTCCTTTTAGGGATTATATAGTGCTTTCATGCCCATGGCAAATGCAAAAACAATGGACACATCTAGTTTACCGACTGATAAAGTAGAATAAACTGCATGACATCAGTGCAAAACAACAAACCAATAAATGGAGTAAGAAATTATTGTGAATCTATTTGTAAAAAATAAGTATTCAGATAAAATCTATACTAGAAATACGACTCTCGCAAAAACCTCGCGAAGCTAGTTTTTGAATAAGTCACAATACTTTTATATTTTATTTTATTTTTTATATCAGCATAATCCCCATTATTGAATTTGTTATGCTGTGTTTGGTACACAATTAGTGACACCTGGTGCAAATTACATGATCAGTATACCGCTCAGCACAGGGCTTAAAAATTGACCTTCATTTAGCTCTTTCACTGCCACTGAGATTGCACGAGAGGGAATAGAAGTAAAATTATTTGTTTTCTTGACAGGGAATACAGAGTCAATGAAGTATCACAATAATATTCAGTTAACACAAATTGAAAATTATTGTAAATATTTTGAAGGTGAAATCTTGAAGAGTTGATATGAATGCTTGTGTTTACCACCGGGTGTAAAAACCTGGGTTTTTTTTGGAGTTGTATTTTCTTAGTCTCTACTCCTTTGTCTTCTTTGTTGTACATCACTTTTAAACACAATATGTTCTTACACCGAGGATGAGTTGAATGCTCCAATTATTTTTTGTTTATGTTTTTTTCTAATAATTGCATGAGATTCATTGTAAGAAGAATCTTCTGATTAGATATTTTATTGTCTACTGCAGTCATTATTTCAATCCTAGGTAACCACAATTGAGAGCATTATGAATAGTGCATGTTTCAATTTGTGTACTCTCTTCAGTTGCAATGGTACCCCTAGTGGTAGATAGAAAATTCCTCTTCCCTCAAAAGAGATGCCATGTCAACAGAAGTGTGAGATACAATGTCATTACATAAAAAATGGGGATAAAACAGTTGGATTCTACAAGAACTTTGAATAAAGGTTTGGTAATAGTGAGTGCCAACTGTATAGTATGTGGTTGTGCTATTTTTAGTTCATATCATAAAAACAATACATGTAAGAAAGAGTTATTGAAATCTTAACATGTTGAAAAAGACTGCTGCACTACGTACTCCTATAAGAATATAATGTGAAATCAACATCAATCAGTCACAAGTATATACCACATGAAAGTTTAATTGTGTTGTTACAGAAACATGCAAAATATCTGTACCCAACCAGAGAATAGTGTATTATTTGAATATATGAAAATTTCTATTATAAAAACTGCAGAAGAAAGATTTATTTTATGGTATTTCATCGAAAAAGTCATGGCATTGAACTTGTAACCAATGACATATAGTAACGAGACAAACTATTATTATTATCATTACTATTATTATTATTACTGGTATTGATATTATTATTATTATTATTATTATTATTGTTATATTTTTTATGTTAAACATAATATATTTTTATGGGGTGGGATGCATGTCCTAATCTTGGTAACGGTATTGTTACTCTACTATTACAAGCAATACCAAAATCTTCTTAATAGGCTTTCCATCAGAGGTGGTAGTAATCAAAACAGCTCCAAACAGTACCATTTCTTTTAATGCTTAGAATCTAGTGCAGTCATTTTTCTATACAGTTTGTGTGGAAAATCATTATTGAAAGCATACTTTAGGGTATTTAGGAAACTTGAAACACTTGTTACTACATACAGCACACTTGCAATGAATATATGAGAAAGATTATAAACATTTTGACATTACAAAATTTATTTTCTTCTTTATAAAGTTTTTTCAATGTAAAAGGTTAACTGTATGTTGTGGTTGTTATGAAATATTGATATTTGACATAAAAATAAAGTAAACGGCAGAAAGTAACAAAGTTAATATGTTATGTCTAACTTTGCAAATTAAGGCTTGAATTAACATTTCATTTGTGAAAAAAGGGCAGGGGTTCTAGATAGCAATATTATCAGGGGGGGGGGGGGGTCATTGCACTCTAAGGTAAAACTGACCCATTGTGAAAAGGCTATGAAACTTGTCTCTACACAATATTATTGAAACCTTTCAATCAGAGAATACATACATATATATATATATATATAGCAAAGAGAAATACTACTCAGAATTCAGTAATCACATTTGCTTTATTTTAAAATGATCACATTGATCACTGATAATATTGCAGAACCAGTACTTTATAGTGACACAGGGTATACATTCTGTTGAAAATGTTTAACATAACTGCTAGATCAAGAAAATTTACAATATTTTCACTGTTGCAATGATATCAGATCACATCGTTATAAATGATTGCTATAACAACTGCAACTCTCTGTGTTGGAAATTACTTCAAACTGGAAACGCTATCGTTTTATTATGAAAAATACCTATTTACATTCTCTTGTAATCTGTTGGTCGTCTTCCGATTCCGGTTTTAGACTAATAGAATTATTTTCCAGAGACATCTCCAATCGTTGAAGTCGTTCTTACTCGGTGTCCCTTCTAAGTCGTTTTGCTAAATGTAGTACACCAATATATTTCGTTATGTAATCGTTCACTCATGTCCTGTATTTCTATCAATAACACATTCAAATTCAAAACTAACTTGATTGAATTCCTGGTCCTTTTCCCTGCTGTTTCGTTTGCCTTTTTCTGGAGCGAGCAGTTGTTGTCTTGGCTGTTGTTATTCTCCCTGCTGTCGTTTCTCTATCCCGGCTTTGAGTCGTGCTTTCCCCGTGTTGATTTTCACGGTATTCGAACTTACTCGGCGACGATCTCGTGCTAATATTTCTTGAATATCTCGGAGATCATCTTGCTGGGATGTACTTCCAGGACGAGTGAAATCGGTTTCCACAAAATTTACATTACTTTCAAAAAGGCATCACCGAATAATGGCGGAAATTCAGCGTTCTCAAGTGCGTTACTATTGCCAGGTAACCTGGCCTGCGAACGGACACCTTTAAAATATAGATATATATAAACATATATATAAATATATATATTTATAATATAGCTACGTTCTTACGCGCGCCCTGATTGGTCAAAAACCTATGTTTTATCAGAGTATAAAACATAGAAAAAGCGTGTTTTATTGTTTTTCGCCACATTACCTTCACTCGATAATTCTCTAAGAGATGGCGAAGAACATTTTTCTTTGAAGAAATTCATGATGGAATTCTCTGCGAAGCAGCAGAAAGTTTTGAAGCTGAGAATAATAAAACAAATAAAGAAGAAGAAGCGAAAAAAGTCGCGAATTTGGTATTAATTGGCGTCGGTTTGTCGATCTGTGTGCTTTGTTGTTTCTACTCGCGGCATGTAAAATCTATATCATAAAGCGAATAAAGAAGCCTAAGCCGTGTATTACACTGTGATTAAAACACTCCAGGCATTTGAGAACACTCGAGAAATGTAGAAAACACTCGCCTGCGGCTCGTGTTTTCTACATTTCACTCGTGTTCTCAAATGCCCGTCGTGTTTTATCACAGTGTAATACACGGCTTAGGCTTCTTTATTTGTTAAATACATATATAAAAACTCTCGGCTCGATTTACTCGGGCTTGCGAGCCACGTGGTCTGACCGGAACCGACACGATCAGTAACCTCGCTACGCTCGGCCTTCGGCCTCGCTTCGCGAGGAATTATGATTATTATTATTGCATTATTATTATTATTATAATTTCTGGTATTGTTATTTTTTTTATGTTAAACAATAATATACTGTTATGGGGTGGGGGTGTATGTCCTATTCTGAGAAAAGGTTACTCTGCTACTACAAGCAATACAGTTTTATTCTGAATAGGGTTTGTATCAGAGGTGGTAAAAATTACTCAACTATGAACAATACCATTTATTCTTCAGTTTAGACTTATACTCAAGTCATGGTTGCACAGCCACAGGATCTTGAAATTCCCTTACATTTCCCTGACAAATGTAAAATTTCCCTTTCCAACTAAATTAGAAAAGTCCAAAATTAGTCCTGGTAATGGCCTCCAACCTCTCCTAACAGCCTACCTCTCCACCCATTTATTTAATATGCTTTCCGAAATTCACATACAGTGTACATGGATTTATAGTTTCTTAAAATAATAAGGTTATGGAAGAAGGATTGATTTTCTTGGATACCCAAAATCAGGTAATCAGCCATTTAATTCTACCAATCCAACACATTTCATGTCACATTCTTGACCACACCAAACCATCACTAAATTGGCAAGAAATAAATTAGTAGTCTTAAATTTCACTTTTCCCTTAATTCTCTCAAATACTTAAACTTTCCCTTACTTGATTTGAAATTCCCTGACTTTTCACTGACCTTGAAGAATTTTTTCCCTTACCATTTTCTTACCTGTGGCAATCATGCTAGTGCAGTTATTTGTCCATACAGTTAGTGTGGAAAATCATGACTGAAAGTATAGGCCATTTAGGAAACTTCAAAGACTTGTTCTTACATACAGCACCCTTGCAATGAATACATAAGAAAGATCACTAAAAATTTTAGCATTACAAACTTCAGTTTCTCCCTTAAAGAGTTTTTCTAATGAAAAAGGTCAACTGTGTATTGTGGTTGTCATTAAATATTTGTATTTGACATCATAAAAATGATTTAAACAGCATTAAGGAAAAAGGTTAAGATGTTACGCCTAATTTTGCAATGTAGGGCTTAAATTAACTTTTCACTTGTGGGAAAAGGTTGGGGGCTAAGAGAGTAACTCCCAGGGATACTTGGAACTCAAAGATAAAAACCCATTTTGAAATGGCTATGGAACTTGTTTGTCCCCACGAAACCTTGTAATTACTTAATACAATTTTATATGTAGGAAAGAAATATAGCAAAGAGAAATACTACTCAGAAGTAAGTTATAACATTTGCTTTATTTTCAAATGATCGCATTGTTCACTGATGATATTGCAGAACCAGTACTTTATAGTGACACTGGGTAAATATTCTGTTGAAAATGCTAAACATAACTGCTAGATCAAGAAAATTGACAATATTTTCACTGTTGCAATGATATCAGATCACATCGTTGTAAATGATTGTTATAACAACTGTAACTCTCTGTGTTGGGAATTTCTTCAAAATGGAAACGCTATCGTTTTAATATGAAAAATACCTACTTACATTCTCTTGTAATCTGTTGGTCATCTTCCGATTCCGTTTTTAGACTAATAGAATTATTTTCCAGAGACATCTCCAATCGTTGAAGTTGTTTCTACTCGGTTTCCCTTCTAAGCCGTTTTGCTAAATTTAGTACGCTAATATATTTCGTTATGTAACCGTTCACTCATGTTCTGTATTTCTATCAATAACACATTCAAATTCCAAACTAACTTGGTTGAATTCCTGGTCCTTTTCCCTGCTGTTTCGTTTGGCTTTTTCTAGGGCGAGCAGTTTTTGTCTTTGCTGCGATGACGGATGTCTGTCGTTATTCTCCCCGCTGTCGTTTCTCTATCCCTGCTTTGAGTCGTGCTTTCCTTGTGTTGATTTTCACGGTATTCGAACTTACTCGGCGACGATCTCAAGCTAATCTTTCTTGAATATCTCGGAGATCATCTTGCTGGGATGTACTTCCAGGACGAGTGAAATCGGTTTCCACAAAATTTACATTTCTTTCAAAAAGGCATCACCGAATTCGAAATGGCGGTTCAGCAGTTCTCAAGTGCGCTACTATTGCCAGGTAACCTGGCCTGCGAACGGACACCTTTAAAATATAGATATATATATATATATATAAATATACATATATAAAAACTCTCGGCTCGATTTACTCGGGCTTGCGAGCCACGTGGTCTGACCGGAAGCGACACGATTAGTAACCTCGCTACGCTCGGCCTTCGGCCTCGCTTCGCGAGGAATTATATCTCTAAACCCTCGCTTATGAGACACTGGAATTAGTTTGTACGACAAGAATTGACTTTGTTATTGTTTTTGAACAGAACCATGTCAGTTGTCGAGCCGACATATTGTAAAGCCGATGTGTAAAAAAGTTTGAAACACGAGTCCGGCTCGTTTTTAAACATCTCTTTAATGTACTTGTCAATTTTTTTTCGAGTTAGCAAATTAGTTTAAGAATTTTAAAGTGGAAAAAGTAGGCAGAAATAAAATAAAACTCAGTTTACGGGCTTCACAGATCTTTCAAAATGGCGGCTGTTTGTAAGAGTTTCACTTTCGTTCGTAATAAACAATTTCGCAATATAATTTGCTCACTTACCGTCGAATAATTTCATCCCATAATTATTTGCTTCGGTAGTATTTCTTCGGTGTATGATTTTTAAGCTTGACTTGAATTTCTCCCTGTCTAATTCAAGAAATCATCCCTCCATGATGGCCGTTTTCCGTGCCAATGGTATATGAGCTGATATACTATGAGTAGGGAACCAATCAGAGCGCGCGTTTGCTCATATACAAGGGTTGCAGATATAATAAATACATATATAAAAACTCTCGGCTCGATTTACTCGGGCTTGCGAGCCACGTGGTCTGAACCGGAACCGACACGATTAGTAACCTCGCTACGCTCGGCCTTCGGCCTCGCTTCGCGAGGAATCAGAGAAATTGTTGGACTCATCTGACTCTACATGTGGTGTTGGCTGAAAGGACAGCTCAGTCATATATAGTTTATAAGGTTGTAAGCTTTGCAGAATGTTTATAATTAGCTAGGTCTATGTACAGCATTAATTGCTCTTGGTCCTGTTCCTCGAAATATATTATTTTCTCCAACAACGAACAGCTGGGAGGGCACCTAGCTATACTCGAAACCAAATCAAATTCAAAACGGAAATTCTGACTCAAAAAATTTTTGTCCTGCTACAAAAATTGAAAATTTGTACTAATTCCTTATGTGTGATATCTATAGCTCCAGTTTCTGCTATTTATAAACTAGGATTCACTTTAAAAACTAAAGGAAAATCTAATAGGGTGCTTAATTTGTAAGCCAAAATAAGCCAGCTTTTCGAAATATTCTTAACACGCAAATTAACATGCAGTTCTGTGAAGCAGCGTCCGAGTTCATGTTACTTTCACTGTGTCATGATATTGTCACTTAAGTTCGGCTAGATTTCAGAATACCCGTCCACTTATTTACATACTGATAAATAACAAAATAGTCCATTGTGTTCATTGGAATCATCCCCTTCCAAGTGCCTTAAAAGTAAATCAAAGACACAGTGTATAGAGTATGTTTGAGTGAAGTAAAGGGTGGCATTGTTGTACTCACCACGAATTGCGCGCTTTTGAATGAGTCCCAGATAAATCTTGATCGTGTTTTTCCAAAATGGAGTAACTGCAGAATACCCTGCCATTTTGACTGCGTTACTGAAAACGGTGGCTACGCACTACGCGGTACGCAAAATGAAATTAATGTAAAGTGTCAAACTGTGTCATCAGCTGGCTACGCGGTACGCAGAATGAAAGAAATTCAAAGTCTCAAAGTATGTTAGAAGCTGGCTACGCGGTACGCGGCGGTGTGCGGAATGAAATTAATTCAAAGTGTCAAACTATGTTAGAGGCTGGGTATGCGGTGCGCGGAATGAAATTAATTCAAAGTGTCAAACTATGTTAGAAGCTGGCTACGCGGTATGCGGTACGTGGAAAGAAATTAATTCAAAGTGTGTTGTAGCGTGTTGTGTTTTACGTCATGTTTAGCGTGCTTGTATACAGGGAATTGAATATTAATGTAGTTTCTGCGTACCGCGTAGCCGGCTACGCAGAATATTGTTCGAGTGGCAGGGTATTCTGCAGTTCAGCCTCCAAAATATACTTGTTAATCTATACGGCTTTGCTTCTCACCAAGCCATTGAAGATGTTTAATTTAATCCACGTACGATACGTGCAAGTTTATGTCGTCCCTTGAGTCAAAAGCGCGCGGACTGCATGACAATAACCCATCGCATATTTTCAAATACAACCGCTTGAGCTTGCCGCAGAACAAGGAAGTCACATGAGAATTTGCATGTTCTGATTGGTTTAGCAGACATACATCTTGTCCCTGTCGGCCTTGACGGTAGTCTTGTCTCAATATGGCGGATGAGTGGCCGTCAGCGGGTGTTAGCTGTTGCTTCAGAAGGGACCATCCTAGTCAAAATAATTCTTCAGTTCATAGGATTTACGAAAAGACGGGTTTCTTTAAGTGCTCTGTTGGTCTCCCAAGCTTACAAAGGGAGTACAAACGACCTGTTTAGAATATCAAGAAAATGGGTAAATCAAACGAGTTGATTAAGTAAGTTATACCACCGTAAGGTAAAAAGGAGGTGCTGACGTTTTAAGCGTTAGCCCTTTGTCGGAGCGAATGAGAGGATTGTGGGTTATGTTCAATTTATATAGAGAAGTTTGAAGCCATGCTATTGGTGGAACCATAGCATTGTGTGAATGGAAGTGAATAAATTAGATGAATGATTAAATGAATGAGAAACGTTCGTTGATACCGTGGGGATAAAGAGAACCGAGTTGAAAGATAAACTTCTGTAAGTTCTAGGTTTTTACGGCTTTCCGTATTGCCCTGATGCACGGAAAGTCCACATACCGCCATGTTGTGAGTTGAGTGGTTAGGTAGATTAAAGTGTCGCGCTACAGGTTTCGATGCATCTTTCTCATTTCGTTCGACGTCACGCAGATGTTCGCGGAAACGGTCACCTAGTCTTCTTCCGGTCTCGCCGATGTATATCTTCTTGCATAAGGTGCATTTTATGCAATAGATAACATTGGCGGAAGTGCATGTGAAACAGTCGGTGATTTGAAACGATCGTTTAGGTCCTGCTATTTTGTTTGTGTTGTGGTTGAAAGGGCAAGTTTTGCATCTTTTGCGTGTGCAGTTGAAAGTGCCAGGTGATTCGTCCGATTTTAGTGTACTTCTAACTAAAAAATCGCTTACGTTTTTGTTACGTTTGAATGAAATGAGTGGTGGTAGTGAGAAGATGCTGCCTGTTTCGTTGTCATTCTGAAGTAACTTGAAGTTCTTCAGAATGATGTTCTTGACAGGTAGGTTGAGTTGGTGAAAAGTGAGTGTGAACGGTATTCTCTGGTTCTCTTCCTTTTGTGACGCTTGTGGTGCTGAGTGTTGGTCAGTTGTTTGAGCGCGTTGTTGAGCTGTCTTCACAACTGAGTCAGGGTAGCCACGGTTCTTGAAGAACTGAAGCATTTCTTTTGATTTGCAGGAGAAGTCCAACTCATCACTACATAAACGTCGAAGTCTGAGGAATTGAGAATATGGAATGGAATTTTCAACATGGGTGGGGTGAGAAGACGAGTGCAATAAATAACTATGGGAGTCTGTAGGTTTGTAGTACACACTATTTGATAGGCAATGCCGTTCCGAACTTTCTAAAATCTGCCCTACCATTTTAGTTCAAGCTATTCGCTCCAAAATTCAAGAACTTAATTCTAAACTTTTCAATTACCTGCACGTAATCAAGACCCAAAAACTTCAAAATTTATTAGGGCCCAAAGTCACCAATAGCCTACCACTCGAAAACAACAACACTGTGGTTACCATCCCAACAGATTTACCACTTTCCGATCCCGAAAAGTCTGTTCTCAGCAAAAGTTTAAATTTTGTTCCCATAACTAAACGAACCGATGAATAGAGTACTAAAGTGATGACATCACAAAAACTAATTTTCTAAAGTTATGGGATTTATTGAGACATTTCAAAGGAGCATGATGAAAAATGCCAACAGGCCAAAAATCAGCCTTTCATGTCAATTTTGGAGTGAGATATTGCAGCTTTTACGCTCCAGTGATTCCATACAAATCCTTCTAATTTTGTCTCGGTTCCAAACGTTTAGAACAGAGACAAAATTAGAAGGATTTGTATGGAATCATTGGAGCGTAAACGTTACAATATCTTCACTTCAAAATTGACATGAGAGGCTGATTTTTGGCCTGTAGGCATTTTTCATCATGCTTTTTGCAAACATCTTAATAAATCCTATAATTTCAAAAATTGAGATATTTGTGACGTCACACTTTAGCACTCTATTCGCAATCAAACAAGATGTCGAAAAATTCCTTCGCCGCGTCCAATTGAAAGCTTTTTTCCATAACAAAGAAAACAATTCTCACCCCTGGGAAAAGGACAATTTTGAAACAATTAACATTCGAAAATCTAAATGGACTCCCCCAGAGGGCCAATTCACTTCTGTAGACTTCTTCGTCCAAACATGCCGTTATGATGTTCAACAACTAAAATTCAATCGTAACACTAAATGTTCCAACCTTTCCACTGAAGAATGGGCGGCCCTAAAAAACCTTAGCAAGAGGAAAGATGTTGTCGTTAAACCTGCCGACAAAGGCGGTGCGGTAGTCGTTTGGCGGTCCGACCTTTACTAACAAGAAGCTTTTCGGCAACTTTCCGACAAATCTTTTTATGCCAAAGTAGGCAAAGACCTCACCTTAACCAACCAAAAACTCGTCAAGGAAACTATTCAAGATCTCATTTCAAAACAAGAATTACCCGACACGGCTAAGAATCTGATCATCACTACTCCTAGAACTTCACGAATCTACTTCAAACCTAAAATCCACAAACCGAACAATCCCGGCCGACCCATTGTTTCTGCGTGCAGTTGCCCAACCGAACTCATCTCCAGCTATTCAGACAAAATCATGGTACCCATTGTCAAATCTTTACCATCCTACATTATAATAAAGACACCAACCACGCACTAAAAAGCTTCCGCGACTTCAACTTCTCTGGCGAAAACAAGTTTATTTTCACTATGGACATCACCTCTTTATACACTGTCATACTGAACAATGAAGGACTTCTAGCACTCAAATTTTATTTCGACCAGCGCTCTACAAAAGAGCCTAGCTCACAAACATTACTTCGCCCAGCCGAACTAGTTTTAACACTCAACTGTTTCTCATTCTCCAACAACTACTACCAACAAATCAATGGCGTCGCTATGGGCACTAAAATGGCACCTAGCTATGCCAATCTCTTCGTAGGCTACATTGAAAATCAATTTTTCCGCCAATACAACGGACCTAAACCTAAACTATATCGCCGCTACATTGACGACTGCGTTGGCGCAACTTCATCCACCAGGGAAGAACTTGAGCATTAATTCTGTCAATTCGTTCCACCCAGCATTGAAATATACTTGGCAAATTTCAGAAACCTCAATAGCTTTTATCGATATCAACGTTTCAATCCACAACAACGGCCTATCAACTAGTGTGTACTACAAACCTACAGACTCCCATAGTTATTTATTGCACTCCTCTTCTCACCCCACCCATGTTAAAAATTCGGTTGTAGGTCGATTAGCCCCCAAGTCGATTAGCCCCTAGTGGATTAGCCCCCACTAAGTCGATTAGCCCCCACTAAGTCGATTAGCCCCCAAACTTAAAGTCGATAAGGCGTCAAATAACTTATCTACTATCGAACAAACTTGCAATCTAACTTATCTACTCGTGACGCTGATATCGACATTCTAATAAACCTGCGATGCTCCACGAACCAAACTTTTTTGATGTTGATGAAATTGTAGCCTGTTGCGGTCGAGAAAACTCAGTTGATCTGAAGAAATAGAACTGTTAGTATCTTGTAAATTTTCTTTTCTTCATAAATATTCAGAACTAAAATCTCATTCTAAAGATCTTAAACCAAGCAAAAGTCAATTAGCTTTTAAACGTAAACTTAAGAAAATATTGTTCGATATTTAGCTCGGGCTTATTATTTTGAAAAATAAAGATTAAAGAGAGGAAACCCGGTCACCCTCTACAAACGAACGAACAAACGAACAATCTCAAAGTTATTGACTTCAATTTCAAGCATTAGTAAAACAACGAGAAACCCGAAGAAGAGTTATCTAGTAAGTTGAAAATAGATTTTCGTTAGGGACTGATTGACTTTTACTTGGGGGCTAATCGACTTAATTAGTGGGGCTAATCGACCGGGGGCTAATCGACTTGGGGGCTAATTGACCGGATACCAAAAATTCCATTCCATATTCTCAATTCCTCAGACTTCGACGTTTATGTAGTGATGAGTTGGACTTCTCCTGCAAATCAGAAGAAATGCTTCAGTTCTTCAAGAACCGTGGCTACCCTGACTCAGTTGTGAAGACAGCTCAACAACGTGCTCAAACAACTGACCAACACTCAGCACCACAAGCGTCACAAAAGGAAGAGAACCAGAGAATACCGTTCACACTCACTTTTCACCAACTCAACCTACCTGTCAAGAACATCATTCTGAAGAACTTCAAGTTACTTCAGAATGACAACAAAACAGGCAGCATCTTCTCACTACCACCACTCATTTCATTCAAACGTAACAAAAACGTAAGCCTTTTTTTTAGTTAGAAGTACACTAAAATCGGACGAATCACCCGGCACTTTCAACTGCACACGCAAAAGATGCAAAACTTGCCCTTTCGTCCACAACACAAACAAAATAGCAGGACCTAAACGATCGTTTAAAATCACCGACTGTTTCACATGCACTTCTGCCAATGTTATCTATTGCATAAAATGCACCTTATGCAAGAAGGTATACATCGGCAAGACCGGAAGAAGATTAGGTGACCATTTCCGGGAACATCTGTGTGACGTCGAACGAAATGACAAAGATGCATCGAAACCTGTAGCGCGACACTTTAATCTACCTAACCACTCAACTCACAACATGGCGGCATTTGGACTTTCCGTGCATCAGGGCAATACGGAAAGCCGTAAAAACCTAGAACAGAAGTTTATCTTCCAACTCGGTTCTCTTAATCCCCACGGTATCAACGAGCGTTTCTCGTTCATTTAATCATTCATCTAATTTGTTCACTTCCATTCACACAATGCTATGGTTCCACCAATAGCATGGCTTCAAACTTCTCTATATAAATTGAACGTAACCCACAATCCTCTCATTCGCTCCGATGAAGGGCTAACGCTCGAAACGTCAGCACCTCCTTTTTACCTTACGGTGGTATAACTTACTTAATCAACTCGTTTGATTTACCCATTTTTTTGTGTTTTTAAATTGGTCAACAGAGAATAATATGATTTGTAACCCTAACATGGGTAAGGAACTTGTTGTTAAGAAAAGAAGAATAATACGCAATTAATGAGCAAATTTACAATATTCCACAGTGTAACAGTTTGCTGTTACTAGGTGTTACCCTTCAAAGTAACTGCAAGTTCAGTGAACCTGTAAGACTGAAATTAGTCAAAGCAAACAGATGTCTACATGTCTTAAGGTCTCTTAGAAAGGAGCATGGCCCTAAAGTAGAGATAGACCTGACTTATTTAAGTCCTTAGTTCCACTGAATTTTACATATTGTCTTTTCTGTGTATGGAACGTAAGAATTGGATCTGAATATTATACAAATTTTTTTAGATCGTTGCCACAAGCACTGCTTTGTTTCTTCTCCCATTTCTAAATATTAAGGATCTTTGATGAAGACACTACTTCAAGATTTTAAAGGCCATTACCTCTGTAGATAACCATCTGCTAGGCTCAAGTTTACCACCAAAAAAGGAGAACAAATATAATCTGCGTCAAAAAGGTGTGCCCTCCCCAAGGTTGATACCGAACGATTTATGACATCTTATGTCAAAATAGACTGATTTTTAAACTTAAGATGATGTAGTTTTTACGTAATTTTCATCCCATGCATTTGTAGTTTAACTTGTTTAAGTTTTAGGCTAGATTTTTCATTGATTGTATAGGGGACTAGAATGTAACAAAAGATATGTACACCTACTTTTATGTTTTGGAACTAAAGACTATTATGATTATGATTATGATTATGATTATGATTATTATTATTATTATTATTATTATCATTATCAGTCTGGTTTTACAGTCGACAAACTCGTAACATTTCATTTTTGACCCCTTGTAGAATCAGACACTATGTAGAATCTATGCAAATGCTATGTCACAGATTATGTAAAGCCTATGCTAATGTCCTATGTTGTTTCTATGCCAGGACTATGTTTTTGGTATCAGAAATGCTATGTTTTCGCTAGTCAAACGGAACCTACTTAAAAGCTATGCAGTTTTTAGAATTAGGAATAGAGGAAGAAATGACATAGTTTCTGCATAGCCTAGACATACAATTTACTTAGGTTTTGGACCTCACACTCAACAGTATATAGACATCAGTACACATAATGAAAAAAAGACGCTTAGACATCGAAATTCTTCAAGAAACCAAACAGGGCTGTTACATTATGAAAAACGGCAGATTCAACAATATTTAATCCTGATGAACATGTATTACCATAGAAGGTCCTTTTCCGTTTATCCTTTTACAAAATTTCACTGCAAGAGTCTGCAGGCAAACATTTTTAACTTAAGAATATTTAGTTTTTTTTTATGTTGGACTTAATAGCGGGGCTCCCGCGCGCGAAGCGCGCGCGGAGCAGAGCCCCATACTCATGGAATATGGTCAACCTCTTTTCGTTTGGTTGTCACGTGACTGACCGAGCGTACGTACGTACGTACGCGTCTACAGATTGTACGGGTAGGGTAGGGGAGACTATCAAAAGGAAGGGAGGGGTATCTCGGGCTTGTCTTGGCAAATCCACATCTTTTATATTGGACATTCACAATACGGTCAATTGACAGCTGTCAAAACGGGATAGCCACTGACCAGCATCACATGACCAAATTGTGGGCTCATGTGTCAACTCATCGAGGTGACGTGATTTATTTGGAAGCTGTTCTGGTAGCCCGCATATTTTTGGCGGGAAATTGCGTTGACGACTGAAAAAGAAATTTTCAGTTCATTGTCTTTTTGAGACACAATATTACTACTCTACACTGTTAAAGTTTTACTAAAGGATAAACGAAACAATTTCTATTGCTATGTCAACAAACAATAGCAGAGAAAATATAATTTGCAGAACACAGGGTTCAGGTGAAGAGCAACGGGAAAGAGAGCAAGAATTAACTGAGGAAGAATGAGCGAAGTACTGTAGATCGCCAAAGAAGGCGCGCTCGGGAAAGAGAAAGGAGACGAAATCATAGGGAAGAACGCCGACAAGCAGAAAGTGTCCGGGCTCGAGAAAATAGACAAAATGTTAACGAAGAACGCCGAGAAGCGGAAAGATTCCGTGCTGTGGAAAACAGACAAAATTGTAGCGAAGAATGCCGAGAAGCGGAAAGACTTCGTGCTGTGGAAAACAGATAAAATTTTAGCGAAGAAAGCCGAGAAGCGGAAAGACTCCGTGCTGTGGAAAACAGACAAAATTGTAGCGAAGAAAGCCGAGAAGCGGAAAGACTCCGTGCTGTGGAAAACAGACAAAATTGTAGCGAAGAAAGCCGAGAAGTGGAAAGACTCCGTGCTATGGACCACAAATTTGCATAAGTTTTGTCTGCATAATATTTGCTCACTGATGCGTGACTCAGCACTCGCACTTTCCACTTTTTACTTGACTTGGAAAACCGACTTCTAAACAAACCTTCTTCAGAAAAATGATCTTCTGAATGCACTACTTTTGAATGAGAAGCAAACTGATGAAAGATTTCAAATTTTTATGTCCTTTAATCATATAAACATCTCCCCAGTCGACGGCTAAGAAATACTCCCGCGGGAATTTTCTCTTGGCGGCAAATTGCAGAATGTAGCGCTTTCACTGGCAGCTTTTCGCGTTATCGACGTTGTCATTTAGTGTGTCGATTGAGAACTTTGGTTTCAACGCCGTTGTTTTCGCAAAAAATGTTCTTCTAAATTGTAAAATGTCTCAAATTTATGTTAGTCATTCACGTGTTGTGTTGGACCAGGTCTACTTATAGTTCACACTTTTACGGTTATTTATTTCTTTTGTTAAGTAACTACAGCTGATTGTAGTGAATAAATGAAGGCAGTAATTTTTTAAGCTTACAATGTAATTAAGAAAATAATCGTTTATAATTATTTTTTCATTCTCGTGAAAAATGTTTTTCGGGCTGGTAGATGTTGGTTACAGCTTGCCCGAAGGGCAATCTGTAAAATTAATTTTCTTTGCACCCTGCTTGGAGTAAACATTTATTTTACCGAGGTGTTCGTTTTAACACGAAAATGAGAAGAGTTGTGTCCTGCATTTCCCAGTAGCGTGTACAAATCTTTTAAATACATTTACGCAAATAGAATGGTTAATTTCATCAGGAATAGAATACAGTACATTGATAATTTGTGTTTTTTGTAGAATATACTCCATGACTTTGTAGGTAGAAAGACCGTACTAATAGCAGACGAAAGTTTAGACAAAAATCATAGCAAGTTAATCGACCTCGACACTTAACTATAGTTAAAAACGTTTGTGAATTCCTTCGCAATATTTTAGAATGCTTTTACAGTTTAAAGTGAAATGAAAGTACTAACGGGAGCCCCGCTTTTAGGCTTGGCTAAATCTATATATTATGAAATATTACTTGGACAGATCACGTTTCTGAACAGTGACTGTCTAATAAATAGTTTACTTAAAGTATTCTTTTAGTTCGACAGTTAGTGCTCAGACCATTTTAACTTAGTTTGACGTACACTTGAAGTGTACCTTCACGTTTTAAGTATCAATGAAGTACATTGGGCATATACTTCATTTATACTTTTCTCATCAAAGTATAAATGAAGTGTACTCCAATTGTACTTTTTTTATCTGAGAAGTACATACGGAGTTCCTGCAGGGGTGATTGTCTGTGACCTATGTTTTTGGTATGCCATTTTCCTCTATCATTTCTCCTCCAAAAAATTACATATTTCATAGGAATGTCTTAAGTTATGTTTTGGATATGTCTTACAATTGGAAATGTTAAAGTACTTTTTGGGTATGTTCTTAAGCTATGTTTAAGGTATGTTTTGGAAAATAACATACCAAAAACATACAAAAAATTGTGTGGGTAGCCTCAGATAAGTGAACTTCACTTTTATACCCAGTACATAGGAAATGCATAGCTTATATATAAATGCTGCCTCCCTTTGCTCATTTGTCATATAGTAAAAACATAATATATATGGTAACTATATTAAGTGCATAGGAAATAAATAGTTTATGTAAAAGCTATGTGCCTCTAAACTGGTGATTTTTCTTTTGAGCATTCTATGCAAATGCTATGTCAATTTGTCACATAGTAAGTACATAGCATGAATTTACTTTCACAATTCAGGGCATAGAACATAAACTGAGCTATGTCAAATCTAAGCGCTTTGTTACATAGTTCATACATAAAACATATGCAGCAAGGAAATGCAGGACTGCCCACTACATAGAAAATACATAGCTATTTAAAAACTATGTTATGATTTTAGATAGTATTGACATAGCTATGTAGAGACTAGGTGATTTTCATATAGCATTAACATAGCTTTAATATATGATTTACATACCCTGGACTATGTAGCATCCCTTTACTCATTTTTCACATAGTAAAAATATAGCATATATGGTAACTATATTAAGTACATAGGAAATAAATAGTTTATGTAAAAGCTATGTGCCTCTTAACTGGTGATTTTTCTTTTGAGCATTCTATGTAAATGCTATGTCAATTTGTCACATAGTAAGTACATAGCTATCTAAGAACTATGTTATGATTTTAGATAGTATTGACATAGCTATGTAGAGACTATGTGATTTTCATATAGCCTTAACATAGCTTTAATATATGCTTTACATACCCTGGACTATGTAGTGAAGCATGCTGCCTAGTAAATACATAGGTAGATTTGAGCAACACATAGTTAAAAAATAGTGCAACATAGTAAAAACATAGCATCAACATAGGTTTGGCATATGTCTGATTCTACAAGGGACTTTAAGTTTTTCAATCCAAATAATATCTACTGGTAATATAATTATTCTACATTTAAGAAATAGAAAACATGTACCGTGTTTCTATCGAGTTATAGAAACACAAGTGGAAGTTTGGGAGAACGAGAAATGTTGTGGGAACACGAGCCGCAGGCAGTAAATAGAAGCTCTTGGTATCTATTTACTGTCATGTTGTTGGAATCTGTGGCTCGATCATTGCTATAATCCTTGGTTACTGCATGAAGCAATAACAAGACAATATCTCCCATTTCATTGCTATCCTGTGAATCCTGGGAAAATTTAAGGTAAAAATAAAAAAAAATATAATAGTGGTACCAACCATTGTCTTCATCTAAGGGAAGAAAGAAGACTTCATCCTTTTTGAACTACTTAAACTCACCCTTCATTTCAGTATTAATTTTGTGGATTGTTCCGCGCTGACACTGACACTGACACTGGTTGCCATAGTACGTTTCTCGATCCCTTTCAAGGGCTTATGTTTCAGGTTGTTCTTTGCTTTCATTTTTCATGCTGCATGAACCTTTGCATATACTGTCATTTTTGATGCTGCATGAACTCATGCATATACTGTAATTATCTTAAACAGTACTTAACAGTTTGAAATTTTGCTATCATTATTATTTTGCTGCAGACCTTGCCTTAAAACAATCAGCTGCCCAGTCTTCAACAAGCGGTGGACTTGCTAGCAGGGCAGTGGATGGAAAAGCTTCAACCAACTGGGGAGATAACATCTGCACTTACACCAACACTGAAACCAATCCCTGGTGGAGAGTAGACCTAGGTTCCTCTTTTCCTGCGGCTGAAATCTTTATTGTAAACAGAGGAGACTGTGGTGGTGCATGTGGAGACCGTTTTAAAGGATTTGAAATCAGAATTGGTAAACTAGATAGTATTATGTTAAATATCCCATTGCAGCACTTAACTGTTTGATTACTAAATAATTTATTATGTCTCTCACTAACATGTACATGTTTTCACTGTAGTTGTTTTCCTTTTTATTTGAGGCACTATCTGCCAGCGATGAGTAATACAGTGACCATTGTGTGTGTGTCTGTGATGGAGCATCCTGGTGATGCATTGATTGCACTGGACCATACCTTGTAGAACATACAGACATATGTACTCTGCCACTTTGATTGTCCATGTCCACAATTAACAAGCCCTTTTAGCAGAATATACCCTTAACCACTTCTCAGTTTTAGTCCTTAATTTGTTTTACATGCAGTTGCTTCTTCCTGCTTCAAAGGATGGTTGTTAAATTTTATAGAAAGCTCTTTGTACATTAAGAGGCTTAATTATGTATGACTGTGAAGGAGGTTATGGTACATGTACTTCTGACTCTGCATATCATTTCCACACATCAGAAAAATCAGTTTAGAAAAAAGGCTAACATTAAATTTATAGGTACAGTACTTATGTTTACTTTGTAAGTTATCCAGTGAGAGTGGGATATGCTAATAAGTGGCCAGGTAGTTTGATATTAATTTGTGATTATTGAAAGGCACTAATGGGTATATACACCTGTACCCATGGATGCAAACCGTCCTAGGAATGGAAGGCTAACATTGAGACCTTACACTGCACTTCTCAACTGTACATGTATGTAACTTGAAAGACATTGGTTAGAAATAGCATATGTTGTATATTCATCTAAGATCCTTTTTACTATAAAGATACTTCATTTGTGTTTGGTTGATACATGTTGTGGTATTTAGGTTTATAGTAGAGCATTTTACATTTGCAGGTAATGATGACAGAAATGGTGGCATCTCTAATCCTCGGTGTGGTACTGGTCTGTTAAGTTTGAATAGAGGGCAAAAGAAATCCTTTTTCTGTTTACCAAGACTTGTTGGTCGATACGTGTACATCCGCATTCCTGGTTGGGGAAAAATACTCACAATCTGCGAGTTGGAGGTTTATACCAGGCTAAGAAAATACACAGGTACAATAATTAGTGTAGTTTTTAACAGAAAAGGCGTGGGTTTGTTCATGAGGATGTTTTGTTTATTGTGGTTGTTTTCCAGTATGATTTCTTCATTAATTTGAAATGCAATCAAAACTTTTGTTGCGCACAGCTTTTCATGACATTCATATGGCTGAGTACTTGAAAAATCACAGTCATGTGTACTTTTTCCTCGTGAAATTTAAACTTTTAAAAAAGGAAAGCCATCCTACTACTACATGGAATTTTTTTGGTCAATCTACAAAGCTGTAGACATTTTTCATAATGGTTCATATGTATTAGATACAAAAAATAAAGTTTATTCTCTTGTATGTACCTGTACAGGTGTATGCTAAGTGGTCTTTTTCAACTCGTTAGCATGTGAAAACCTGGGAAGAATTTCTTCTCTTTTAACATGATCAGAAAGGCTAATTCACATCTCACTCGCATTTTTTTTTTGTCTCGACTCAAATTTCAAAATTTTCGAATCGTGTTTGTAGTCATGACATTTGCTTAGTATTTTTTCGTTCATGAACATATATTTTGCAAATCTCGACTCATGTTTTTTATTGCATTCGCTGTATTTTACAAGTTTCGACTTACGTATTATGTTTTCAACATGTTTTTACCATCGGTATAATTTTGTCCGCAACGGAATGCCATAGGCATCCAACGACCCGTGTCTTGTCGCTGTACAAAATTCGTGTATTAACTTCAGCTTTTGGATCCCAATGACAACAGTAGCTGACAATACAAGAGTTAGTAGCATTCATGTGCATAACATTGGCTTTCAAAGATAGTTCCGAGTACACATCTTTCGCATCCAACATCGATGGTGCAATAACTTGATGAAGTCTCGTTTTCACAATAGCAATACCCAAAGGCCTCTGCGGGTAGTCCGATTTGCGACGTTGTCGATAGACTGATAGACTGATAGACCGAAAAGGTAAACCTAGACTCGGGCTACCTGTGGTAGTAGCCCGATTAATTAAACAGATGTACAGGAGTTTGCAATGAAAAAATGAAGGATTAAAGTAACAATAACAGTGATTATCACAACAGCTATGACAATGATAACGATAATGACAAACAACGACTATCCACGCATGGTCAGAAGCTTTCTGTTCTAATTTGGTGGTCTCTGCCTTTCAACAGCCTGCTCGACTGAGCCAGTGGGTATAGCAGACAACTCTATCATTCCCAATTACAGATTAAGTGCTTCGTCATCTCGTAGTGGTAATAAACCTTACAATGGACGTCTAAGAGGAAACAGTGCATGGTTTCCTCGTACTAGTACTGACAGCAATGACTACCTACAGATTGACCTGGGATCTGTTTACTTTGTGTGTGCTGTGGCAACACAGGGAAATCCCACAACTGATACTGCATGGACTACAAAATATAAAATAGAGACGTCATTAAACAACGTGAACTGGACAACTTATAAGGAAGACAATACAGAGAAGGTATAGTGTAGGTTGCATTCTAGTCAGCATAGCTGAATGCGTAATAAAGTAAGAAAATATACCGAAATCTAGCGAAACCTGGCTTGATTGAAGAAATTGAAAAATTAAAGACTGAAATGGGATTTAAAAAGATGTACGTCCTTGGAAAATACCAGTGTGATGATTTATTAGCTGACATAATGCTCAGCTAATAAGTAAAGGCCACATATTCTGGTGATTATACATGGTAAGTTGCAGTATTACTTTGAGGGTGAGATCTTTCACTCTTTTCCTTCTGCAATGCAACTGTATGATTTGTTGCATACATTTCAAATTGTAGAGTTTATATAATGGTTTTTCAGTTGCCTGAATAAGAAAAGCACCACATTTATTCACAAATAGTTACTTGTATCTCGTGAATCATTTTTTAACGTTGACACATGTGCAAGGTTCCTAATAAATTACGATCCATTTTCTCATTGCAGATATTTGATGGAAATAACGACAGGAGCAGTATTATAAAGAGGAACTTGAAACAGTCGCCTGCGGCTAAATTTGTCCGTTTTTATCCCAGAGGATATAGTGGTAACAAAGCACTCAGAGTTGAAGTTTATGGAACTATGGAAAGTAAGTGACAACGTGTGATCTGAGTTCATGCAAATTCAGAACAATGATTTAATGTTTTCTCGAACCATTGTCGCTTAAAGAAGCATTCAGGTTTAATCTTTTGCATGTTCTGTGATGTTAAAGCGTATATAGATGATACAGTTCCCTGTGCGTCTACCATCTGCTCCCTGTTTACTTTATTACCAAACCTGAAGAGCCGCTTATTTGAACGCGGTTTCGACCTTCCTCAGTAAAACCATTGTCTAAATTGAATCTGACCTGCTGCAACTGAAGCTTTCGATCTCGTTTATTCTACACCAGAATATGTAGGCGATAGATAGGAATTAGTTTCATTTAAGTAATTGCTAATTGACCAGTTACAAACCATTCCAATTTTACTTAAACCGCAGAGTTACTAGTTAGACTAAGTTAGTTACAGTAGTTTAAATAACTGGCCCGAGATCTTTCACATTATGAACATTACCGAGATCCGCTCTAAAGCTGGTTTGAGAACAAGTACAACTATGCAATGACTTGATTGACGAAGTTTATTCTTGTGCACAGTTCCGATAACGTTTCTCAAAAATCCTGTGTACCATTACTGTGTTAACGTGATGACAGTACTGGATGACACTCGGGTGTGGCCCCTTGATTTTGAGTTATGGACGCTTGTTGTCCCGTGGGACTAGAAATGCAGAATGCAAACAATGTTAATGATGCAGGATGCAAAACAATAAATTAGTTTCTTCTGTCTCTTAGAATTTATGAAACAGAAGGAGATGCAAGTATCTTTCTTAACATTTTGACCAAGGTGAACTGTTGACTGGATTGTTAAAGTGATTTATGCGAGGCAGAGCAGAATAAGATCTACGTGTTCAGAAGAAGTAAAAATAAAAATATTTAAAGATAAATTACAGTTGATTCCTAATAGGATCATCGTTAAGTTTATCATGTAATTTGTTCCGCTACGCAAGAGTGCAAGATCAGATGAATCCTGATTTCTGATTGGTTACCCAAGTGAGCAAGATGGGCTTATGTTGCCTGCTTGAGATTGCCCGCTTTATCCCGTGAGACAGAACAAAACAATTTAAATGGCTATATGATAAATACTTTATTGACTATAAGCTTGTTCTGTCAAGATGCCTGCATACTGATCTTGTTCTTTTTCGCTAAAAGGTACAGTTTAGAAAGCAAGTAATGCTTTGTATGATAAACACCCTCACGACAA